>CM061918.1:109604895-110147693 GCA_031002005.1 Vandiemenella viatica
ACACTGACTCCAATCTTTCTATTTAAGACAGAATGAAATAACGAGAAACGATGTAGTCATGCAAAAGCGACATAAGAACCTTAACATTTTCAATAACTGATTATCGTGATGTGATCTTTAGGGAATTTCTTTGGTGCGTGATGGTAACGTCAGGGCGTTTTCCTGCTACTGTCTGTTCTATTGTCAGCCTTTTTGAGCACTTGGCGAGTGTTTGATCGTCTACGGGTTTATGGATCGATTATTCACCTTTGATGACGTTAGAACATGAAGTGATTCTTCCTGTTATGCTTGCAAACTCACCGAAAAATTTAACTCGTTTACAATACATTAAGTAGAATGAAGAAAAAGATTTCCAACTTGTGGTTAGAGAAGAGTGGAATATAGAGAGAAACAGGAGAAGAAAAAATCAACAAAACATTTATTTACTTTGAGCTAAACACTAGAGTCATTAATGAGAAAACGTAGCGAAGGTCATTATTTAAATCATCTGAAGAACCTGGGGCGTCCAGATTTAAATTTTAATTTATGATCTGTTTACAAACTGAAATAAAAGGCACTTGGTTTGGTGCAGAATTAACTGTAGAACTTTTCATGTGAAGGTAAGGGAGTGTAAAAATAGGTAAAAATATCAACGGATAGGATTGAATCCGAGAGAACGCGGGTTCGAATCCCCGTCCGTCCTTCCAGGCTTCGTTATTCCAGAGGTTCCCGAAACCATTTCAGGCAAACGTCAGTAATTTTCCTTCTAAAAGCTATGACCGAATTCCTTTCCGTTCCTGGCCTCCCCCAGTTCTTCCCCGCGTTTATGAGGCGTTTTGCCCCAAGCAAGGAAAGTAGTTAGAATTGAAGATAGGATCATATACGGGTTTTTTTTTTTTAAAAAAATAAGGTTAATATTTCAATAAGAAGAAAAATATTGTAAACATCATAAAAATATACTTATTTTCAAATTCTACATACTTTCAACTACTTTTTTTTTTACATAAAACATTTAAAAATGTGTCATAAGGTTCAATAAGTTTTTTTTTAATTCCGACGTCAAAAAAACTGTAGCCTAGGTAGATTCCCTGTCTATGGCTGCAACCGTCCCTTTTTTGTAATAGTTGACCATCAAAGAAAGCTTTTAAACATCGAAACTTGTGGAAAATCGGTTGATAACTGTGAAATCATCAATTATCGGTCCTCTCGATCTTTACTGTCCACATTCTCATAAAAGATGGGTTTGGGCGTACTTATCATGCACATTAACCCACCCATTCTTGAACATTCTCACCCACGTTCGAACTTTACTGTCGCTAATTACACTATTGCACAACTCTAACGGTGAATTTTCCCTGCTGCCATGTTTCTTGCACTTAAGAATCGAATTACAGATCGTATCTCAAAATCAGCGGACGAATAAATTTTCTTAAAAATTATAAATTGCCACAGCGCAGCATACAGACAGGCGACACAGCTGCAGATGGCGTATAAATGCGCTAATATATAGGCTCATCATGCACATTAACCCTACCGTTACTAAATACTTGTTTTCGAAAGTTACTATCATCTATAGTATTGTCACAAAAACAATTCTCTAATCTGATAGTGAATTTTTGCTGTAAAATATCGAATTTCAAATCGTATCTCACAGTCGATGGGCAAATAAATTTTATTATAAATTATAAATTGCACCAGTTCAGCATGCAGGCAGACGATGCGGCTGTAAATGGTGTCTACACGTCCTTGGATATGGGCGTGGTAACACCATGCATATTAACCCATACGTTCTTAGATATTATGACCAACTTTAGAACTTTACCATCACTCATGGCACACTATACAAATGTGACGGTGAATATCCTCTGCTGCCAGGTTTCTTTACGCATCAATCGAATTACAGATCGTCGGAGGCAAAATCATTAATTTTTTTTTTTTTTTTTTTTTTTTTTTTTTGTAAAAGTCCATAGCTCAGCACATAGGCAGGTGGTATGGCTGCACACGGCATCTAAATGTGCGCAAAGCATGCTGGGAGCAGACGCAGATGCGTGTTGTGGCGATTGCGCGTCTTCTCTGTAATTCGCAAAAGGGCTTCATTTAAAAAACAACCCTCGTATTATTTTTCTTTGTAGTGACGAAGTCAGGGAAGTGAGTGTTTCGCTCTACCTCCACTAATCCCACCCTCTGTGTACAAGGACTGATATTCGTCGTTTCTTCACTTCTCTAGCACTGTGCTAAGAGTTAAATATTATAATCGAAGGAGAGCTGTTCAGTTGTGGTCCACTGTGTCGGAGAACCATTACGAGCTGTGATTGGTGGAGCGCTCTTGGAACCGTCGAGAGGAGACACTCCAAGTTGCGCCGAGAGGGAGTTGCCACTTTGCAGTTTCGTGACCACGGCGCTCTAATGACGCCAACAACAAACAACGGCGGCAACAACTTGGAGTGACGGAAAGCGCCGTAACGCCCAACCGGCGTCCGCGGCAGGTGCGACGTCTTTCACGGCGTCGCGACGCCAGGGTCAAGGACGTGAGGCGGGAGGCAATTGGTTGGCTCATTAGGCTGCGAGTTACTCATCCCTAAGTATACTTAGGCTGATGTACAACAACACGAGACGCATACCAGAGGTGCCTATGCTGCCTGTGTAAAAACGATAAACTTTGAGGAAAATTTATGGGGAAACTATTCAATACACTAGCATGAAACCTCGTCACCATATACAGTAATTCAGCCTTAAAGTTAGGACGGAGGTATATTTTGCTATCTTTTCTAGTTTCTTCTGAATAATTTCTTTTTAAACAAAGTGTGATATTTTATTAAATTCTACCTCGTACCCGCGACTTCGTACGCGTGGATTAAGAATTTTTTTGCCAGAATTAAATATAGAAAGTTGTTGGTAACGAAGGATTTATCCAAAACAATATCGAGTCGGAATAATATGTCAGGAAAGCTATTACTATATCACTGTACCGTCGAACCTGTCTCTTGAAGAGAATCAATTTCCAACCTATTTCTGTCACCATTCAATAAGGTCTCAAAATTTCGTTACTACTACTATTAATCATACTGGAAAAAATATCCTGCGGCATTCGTACAGATTTCCTTATAAAATTACATCACAACGATATAGCCATTTAGTCGTCAAAACGTAACAAAAAGACAGAGACTTACTTCCGTATTTATAATAATATTACTGTGGTTCACACTCACACACTGACTGCGAACAACACCTGAGGGATCATTATAACGTAAAAAAGTGTACACCTACAACATTGCATGCCTACCTACGAGTTGCCTCGCATTGCACCCCTAACTTTATAATATCTACAGTTTAACGTTCAATCCGAATAACCTACGGCCCAGGCCTGAAACTTACGATGAAAAACAATTTTAAAAATCTTAGCCTATACGGAGATTTGAACCGGAGACCACGACTTTCATAAGCAAGCGCTTTAACCACTGAGCTGCCAGTCCACTACACGGACACACGGTACGGAGACGTCCATATCCAACGTGTCTATTTCGAAGTTATGAGAATTAATTTCCAACATATTTCTGTCACCATTCGATAAGGTCTCAAAATTTCGTGACTAAAACTGGTAATCATACTGGAAAAAATATCCTGTGCCCTTCATACAGATTTCCTTATAAAATTCCATCACAAGGATATAGCCATTTAGTCGTCAAAAACGTAACAAAAAGACAGAGACTTACTTCCGTATTTATAATAATATTACTGTGGTTCACACTCACACACTGACTGCGAACAACACCTGAGGGATCATTATAACGTAAAAAAGTGTACACCTACAACATTGGCATGCCTACCTACGAGTTGCCTCGCATTGCACCCCTAACTTTATAATATCTACAGTTTAACGTTCAATCCGAATAACCTACGGCCCAGGCCTGAAACTTACGATGAAAAACAATTTTTAAAAATCTTAGCCTATACGGAGATTTGAACCGGAGACCACGACTTTCATAAGCAAGCGCTTTAACCACTGAGCTGCCAGTCCACTACACGACACACGGTACGGAGACGTCCATATCCAACGTGTCTATTTCGAAGTTATGAGAATTAATTTCCAACATATTTCTGTCACCATTCGATAAGGTCTCAAAATTTCGTGACTAAAATTGGTAATCATACTGGAAAAAATATCCTGTGCCCTTCATACAGATTTCCTTATAAAATTCCATCACAAGGATATAGCCATTTAGTCGTCAAAAACGTAACAAAAAGACAGAGACTTACTTCCGTATTTATAATAATATACTGTGGTTCACACTCACACACTGACTGCGAACAACACCTGAGGGATCATTATAACGTAAAAAAGTGTACACCTACAACATTGCAAGACTACCTACGATTTGCCTCGCATTGCACCCCTAACTTTCTAATATCTACAGTGTAACATTCAATCCAAATAACCTACGGCCCAGGCCTGACTCTTACGATGAAAAACAATTTTTATAAATCTTAGCCTCCACGGAGATTTGAACCGGAGACCACGACGTTCGTAAGCAAGCGCTTTAACCACTTTTTTTTTTTTTTTTTTTTTTTTGGGGCCTCCTTCCTCCCCTTCAGCCCTGCCTTTCGCTCGCCAGTGGTTGGCTCTTTGCCTGGCTCTAAACCTTTTTATAATAAAATTTGGGTTTCAATGTTCTCTTTTCCTGATTTGTATTTATTAGTGGTATTTTCCATCAGTTGGATGTTTTGTTTTTTGAGGTTCTTTATGATTTGAATATTTGGTACAGTTAGGTTCCCCTCGTGCCTTTGATTCAAAAGTCTCTCTTTGGGTCTAGGCGGGGTTTATAAACAGTTTTATTTGGTTAAATTGTGATCATTGGAATGATTCTGTCATTATTATATCGAGCATCCGTGCGAAGTCTTTTTTATAATTTTGAGTTTGGATAATTTCGTAATATAGTATTCATATATGCTATATATTCGTCGTAAGTACTCTTTTCCGTTTGTAGCATATAAGTTAGGGTATTGCCTAGTATCCATTGTACCGTGTTGTGTTTCGTTTCAGGATATCTCTTTTTCTCAGGTTTCAGTATTTCCTGGATGCTCACGGTTAAAGGTGATGTTCTGTCAAGGAAGGCTATTCTTCTTCTTGCCCAATTCCATATTTTCTGGTTTTGGTTACACGTTATTCTGTGTATCAGGGTGTCAGTATTTCCGCAATTTCTGCATCTGTCATTCGGGGATAGATGTATTTCGTAAAGTCTTCTGTTGGTTGAGATTTTTTCATTTACGACGTCATACCACAAGGATTGTGTTTTAGTGTTTAGAGTTTTATTCGTTATATTTTTCCAGATGTTGCTCCAGTTGTATTGGTGGATTTTTAATTTCGATTTTATTTCTGTGGTTAGATGTGTTGATTATTTTGTAGATTTCTTTTGTGTCTTGTGTACAGCGTGCATCCTTTGGTTTTTGCATAAGTTGTTTCTAGGTGAAATTTTCTCATATGTGGTAAGTTGAATTTTATCGCGGCCATGTTGAAAGGTATTTCCTCAGTGACTGGTTTTGTTTCTTTAATCAAGTTATTTGTTGGGCCGTTTGGGTCATTTTTCCGCTGTCGTTATGGTTCTTTTGAGGAATAATGCGCAGCATCTTTCGCGTACGCTTATCATTCCTATGCCTCCTTTTCCTAGGGGTAGAGTCATTGTTTTGAACGCTGTTTTGAAGATCTTACCCCTGCTTGCGAACCACCCTAGCAGATTCTGTATCCGATCTGCAATTGTGTCGGGTATCGGCAGTTACTTGGGCGATGTAGACCATTTTACTCAATAAAGATACTTGTACGATTTTAGCCTTCTGTATTGCATCCAGATCTCTATCACAGTGCATGTTTTATAACAGCCCTAATTTTTGGTAGTGTTATGAGCCAGTTTTTAGTTATTGTTTTCATAATGTTCTTTTGAAAAACAATGCCTAATGTCTTATGTTCTTCTACTTGCTCGTACCAGATGTCTGTTGGAGGTGGGATCTCTGCTCCACTTATTTGGAGCAGTGCAGTTTTCTTTGGGTTAAGTTTTGCGCCTGTTGCTTCCGTGAACGTTGTGATTATTTCCCACGTTTTTTGGATGTCCTCCGCTGAAGTTTCGGCTATACAAATGTCGTCTGCGTATCCTCTGCATGTAAATTTGTATCCGTTTAGATTAATGCCTGTTAAATTTTGGTGACATTTCTCAAGCAGGGGTTCCGTTGCCAGTGCGTACATGGATCATTGATAGCGGGCATCCTTGTCTTATCGATCTTTCTATCTTGACGGGCGCTGACAGGTGTCCGTTTATAAGAAGTTTTGAATGTGTGTTTGTAATTATTTTCTTTATTACTTCCACGAATGGGGAGCCAAATCCTTTATGTTCCATGATTTTTAAGAGGTAATTATGTTCAATTCGGTCAAAAGCTTTTTCAAAATCGAGGAATAGTAGAGCTGATGGCGTTTGTTTTTCTGCGTTTATGCTGATAATATCACGGTATTCGCACACAGTATTTAAGATGCTACGTCCGGGAATAGCACTGGTTTGATGAGGTCCTAAGATTTTCTCCATGAGGGGTTCCAGTCTAGTTTTGAGGATTCTCGTTAGTATTTTAAAGTCTGAATTTAACAAAGTTATTGGTCGTATTTCATTGATTTTTTTTGATCTGGTTGCCTTTGGGTACTAGCACTATGATGCCCTCTGTGAAGGCGGTGGGAAGATTATCCTCTGTCCATAAGTCGTTTAGAATCTCTGTTAACTTATTTCTTAGCATGGGCCAGTAATGAATATAAAATTCTATGGGTAACCCATCCGGTCCTGGGGATTTCCCTCTTGCTGCTTTGTTTATCGATGTATGAATTTGATCCTGGTCAAAAATTCTTGTTAGAGTTGCTGATTCTTCCACACTTGCTGTGTTACTTGAGTTGGATATTAACTCGGAGATTGCCGCCGTACTAGTTGGAGTTGACTTAAAAATATTTTTATAATGCGTGGTAATTTCTTTAATTATATCTCTTCCGTCCTTGATGTTTTCACCATTTTCTTTAATTATATTGGTTATTAAAGTTTTTTTACTCCTTTTTGTGCTCCTTATAAGGTGGTACAAGGCTGCCGTTTCTTTGGTTGCGACGTCAGTCGGTTTTGAAGTTGTCAGAAGTTTGTTTGCTTGCATATTTTGTAATGATAGGATCTTGGCTTTGTATTTTTTTATTTTTATATTAGTATCGACAGTTATGGTGGGCTCTTGGTATAATTCCTTGATGCATCTGAAATAATACTCAATTGTGCCCTTCATCCAATAGTCCCCCAGGAGATTAAGGTTCGTTTTAGTTTCGGTTTCACATGTTCAACCCACCAAGATAGTGTGCTTTTATATTTTTTACAGTTTTTTAGACATTCGTCCCAGACACTTTTGATTTCTTCGTCTAGCGCCGGGTCTTCAAGCATAGAGATGTTACATTTCCAGAATCCTTTGCCTCTGCTAACTGGCTGCCTCTGCATGTTGACAGTACATTGCATACTGTTGTGATCTGAAAAGCTTAGAGGAAAAATGTTTGCACTGGTTGTTTTGGTTCGGAGAGTCTCCGTTACGTAGATCCTGTCGAGTCGGCTTGCCGAGTTGTTTGATACATATGTGTAGGCTTTGGCATTTCCGTGAATGCATTCCCAAGCGTCGTGAAAGTCCATCCCTCGAATGAGGTTAGTCAGCTCCCTGCACCCATTGAAATTTGGGGTTTGATCTTTTTGGCTTAGTACACAATTAAAGTCACCTCCCATTATTATTGCACCTGTGGTATTTCGCAGGAGATAGGGTAGCTCTGTTTTGTAGAAGTGTGCTCTTTGGGCTCGATTATTATTGCCAGAGGGGGCGTAAACATTGATTATTCGCGTGTTATTTATTGTAGTTGCAATGGCCCTGCCGTTTGTTAATGTTTCTGTACTAACCGTCTCAATTCCCTCTCTAATCACGAGGGCCGTTCCCGTGTTGGTTTCTTTGGAGTAGTTGATTATTCCATCGTATCCAGGGATGTTTAGTTCCGTAAAAGTCACTTCCTGTAACATTGCGATGTCAATACTGTTTTGTTTAATATAATCCGCTAGGCATTTTATTTTGAATGGCGTAATTACTCTGTTCATATTTATAGTTGCAATGCTATAACTTTGATTGCTTATCTTCTGATCGTTTACGTATTTTGGTGTGTCTTGTCCTTCAATTCTCACTTTGGTTGTTTCTTCTTCTTCTTCTTCTTCTTGTCTTGATTTGGCGTTATTTGTTGTTCGTTCTACTTTTTTCTGCTATTCTTTTTACTGGTTTGCCGTTGTTTTCGAGTCGTTCACTGAGAGCTCGGCGTTTTTTTTGCTATGTATTGACTTGCGGTATTGGCACCATCCTTATTTGCACTTCTGCTAGATTGTCTTGTTATTCTCTTCTCGCTTATTTCTTTCTCGGCTTTGTTATTGATCGTTGAGCTGTGCATTTCAATCCGTTGTTTTGTTTCGGAATCTTCTTCTGCATGGTGAGTTGTTTTATTTGTAAATGTTTCTATGTGTATGACATGTTCTGGGATACTCTCTTCTTCTATTTCTTTTTCATGTAATTTCTGTTCCGGTTCTTGTTCTTCGTTTTCTTCTTCTTCTTGTCCAGATTTTTCGGCTTGTGTTTCCTGTTTACCGCCGAGCTGTTCCGAGTTGTCCTCTACATCGATCTCCATGTTTTCCGTGTTTTCCAACGTTTCTGTGTGTGGCTCACATGCTGATGTTACAGTGTGGCCTATGTTTACACTGTTGACTTGTGCCGTGGCTTCTGCATAAGACGCTGTGTTGCTACTTTCCTTACTCGCTTCCGCGATTGTAGCATTTGCTGTTATAGTTTCTGATGTTGACAATTTTACTCTTGGAAGTTGTAATGGTCGGCGTTTTGTACACTCAGATCTTAGATGTCCTGGCTCATTGCAAACAGAGCATGTGCGCGGTTGTCCCTCATATATTATTAATGCTTTGAAACCCTGTATCATTATATAGGAAGATATATGTTTTTTTTAAATCAATTTTCACACACCGTATGCCGTTGTTTGCTTGGAATCTGAACTTAGGGCTCCATTTTTCGTCGGTAGCCGTTATTATTTCACCATAGTTTCGGATTGCTGCCGTTACACTAGCATTACTAATTTCAAATGGTACATTAAAAACTCTTACTGATCGTAGCCCCAGCCCTGCGTGGCTTATATATACGGTACTTACGGTTCCATCTGGGTTCTGGTAGTCGGCTTTCCCTCCAGTTTTCTCTACGATAGTATTGCACAAGTTGTCATTTGTCATTTTAACGTATACTGCATAAGTCAAGAAGTCCATTTGGATTCCGTATACATCTGCGTCTGTCAAGTCGTATTTTCATACAGCCATTCATGGAAGTCATATGCACGTGGTCTTGTCTCCTTCGCGTCGAACGCAAATTTCAGTGTATTCTTCCGTATCGTCGATTCCATTTTCACTATCGTAAACCACAAGCTAAGTTTTCACTGATACACTCACTGAACCTCGCTTGAGGAAAGTATCGAGCAACCGCACGCGACGGCGGCTCGATGCGAACTGTACCACTGAGCTGCCAGTCCACTACACGGAAACACGGTACGGAGACGTCCATATCCAACGTGTCTGTCTATCGCCGTATTTCAAAGTTATTTATACAGATAATTTTTAACCAAATGTAGACAGTATTTTTCTCCTTGTTTCAAAGGATAAGTGTGCAAAGTTTCATCGAGATCGGATGAAAACTGTGGATTTGTATGAAGAACAAACAAACATACATTCATCTTTAAATATAAAGATTATGTTAACTACTAGACGCTCTGCAATAAGCCTATTTTGAAATGTAATATGGGCAACAAAGAGTAGCATATCAAAATATTATCTCATTATGGATGCTCCATAAACTACGTGGATTGGTCTGGTGGGGGGGGGGGTAGTGGTTACCTGGGAAGCCACACTGGATTACGTGGGGGAGGGAGGGGAGTTTCTGAGCCAAGCCACGTAGCTTCTCATTCATATTATTTGTCACAGTTAAAAAAAAAGGTACAGAACAAGCAACTGCATGTGAATATTTATTTTCGTCATTTAATTATCTCCGTATGTAATTTACGACAGTGTGATAAGAGAAAACAGTACAAAATTTCATCTGGAATCAATAAGGGAAAAAGCGGGAGGTGGCGGAGGTTAGTGCCAAAAGCCACATCGTGCTACTGGGGGGGGGGGGGGGGGGAGGTGTGTTAAAATGGGTTTAAATGGAGCTACGGAGTTTATAAACGCTGTTATCTTGAGTAAATTTTTTGACGAAAAGTTCCTTAAATTTCAAAAAAATTAATTTACAAGAAATGTTTGTCAAATACAATCCCACACTATACGATCGCTAGGATGAGAATAACGCTAAATCAAAATTCTTGTTGGAGAGAAAGTTTCAAACTAATTTTTGATACCAAAAGAAAACATAATAGATTTTTTTTTATTTTTGGGTTTGACACTTCCGGTCCCATTAAAACTTTGCGAAATTTCCAGTGAGATTTTTCTGACTACTGCTACCCATGATGTAACTTTTTCCACGTTCCCCTACTGATTGACATTCATAATAAACGTTGGACAACAAACTCAGCTGGTCAGGAGACATAGGGCAGGTGGGAGGAGAAGATTTCAAAATACTTAACTTTTTCAGCTTTCCTAATTAGAGTGATTAGTTATTTCACTTCAACAACCGGGTCAGTAAACTAAGAATCAAATGCCATGTTAACATTACCACTCTGTAGGGAATTGCAACGTGTTACGGATGAGAAATCCAATCTCAGTTCGAACACATTTAATCTACTGCTCGTTTGATTTTGAAGTTAGAACACTTGACAGTGTTAACTTCATCAGCCGAAAAATTCAGGGACTACTGATACGAATAAATTAAAATCACTCTTCCAAAACACTCGATTAATTTCGAAACTGTATCTGTTAGCAAAATCATTATTTCAACACCCGTAACATCATTTCTTGCAATATAGCTTGCCCCAAAAACATTTTCGCCAAAGTCACAACGAGCTGCACGCTCTAATGCCCTATGGATGTTCTGTTTTTTTTCTTAGCGGTTGTGGTTAGGTTGTAATGTGGCCTGGACCAGAAGAAATATTTCGCCAAAGCCAAATTTGATGATGTATTCTTATGTAACTCGATCGAGACAAATCGCAAATCGAAAGTGATGAATGAAAATTTTTCTATATGTAACTTAGTTCTCTCGAGATATACTGTCGCGAATCTGAGACGGTTAAGTATCAATGCTGCGTGGACTAAATATATATATATATATATATATATATATATATATATATATATATATATATATATATATGTATATATAAAGAAAAAAAAAAAAGAAATTCGCTAAAGTCACAAGGAACAACATGCTGGACAAGCTTAATGGTTGTTTTATTTTGATCCCACCGGTTTGTGTGAGGTTGAAATGCTGTCTGGAGCAGAAGAGAAATTTTGCCAAATCCAAATTTGGCGACGGATTCTGGTGTAACTTGGCGAGATTAATCGAAAGTAAAGAATATAGTTTTTCGATATCTCGCTTAGTTCTGGAGATATAGTTTCGAAATTGAGACGGATGACTTAAAATGTTTCCCGGACCAAATTCCCCCCCCCCCCCATAGGCAGAAGGAACTACACGCTGGACAAGTTCAATGGTTGTTTTGTTCTCTTTCTACCGGTTGCGGTTATGTTTAATTACGACCTGGACGAAAAGAAAAAAGTTGCCAAAAACACAAGGAACTATACTTGTAACTAATTTTTGACAGTCCCAGAAGCGAGATATTAAAAAATATATAAATATATTTGTGACTTTCGATTTTTCTCGTCGAGTTACATAAAAATCCATCATCAAATTGCGGCGCCCGCTTTTATGATGCACCCCAGGATCATGTGTGCCTGATATTCGCCCGAGGCACTGCGGAAGTGACGCCGGTCCAATCAACCAAATTGCCGACGGTGCCAATGTTTGTCGGCACGCGAGTGTACCGCATGACCAAGGGGAGGCCCAGAGGTGGGGTCCGCGCTTTGTCTGATTGCAATTAAAGAGGCGCCTTCTAATTAATGGACGGCCTGCCCCAGGGCTGTGTTCCCATTGGTCAGGCGCTGGCGAGGGGAGGACGATGGTTTACGAGGGTCCCGGGAGCGGTGGGGGAGGGAAGGAAGGAAGGACCCTCGTGTCCGCCGGGAAGGGCTCTGGACTCAGCCAGGGAGAAACATCACACGCACAGCACTGCCGGACAACACCTGACGCTCATCCAGATTCACAATTTTGTCGATATTTTTCTCAGAAAATTATTTAGTACCGATATAGAATACAGTATAAAATTCACAACTCGAAATCTGCCAGTAATAATGCTTTCAAAACTTTTTTTTACTATTATAAAAAATTAATTAGCTTAAGGGAATCAGGTACTGTGTACAAGCCAACAACGCAGTGTTTTAGTTAAAGCTTCATTGGAGAGAGTGATGAGAGGATGTACGAAAGAAGTAAAGGAATTGGATTAAACAAACGTTGGTTACACCATTGCTCGAATATGGTAGTGTAGTATGGGACCCTCATTTTTAATACCAAATACAGGAGTTGGAGAGGGTGAAAAAAAGGGCAGCTAGATTTGTTTCTGGAAATTATCGCAGAATGCAGTCAGTAACTGATATGATAAAATAAAAGCTGGAATGGGATTCATTGCAAGATAGGAAGAGGCTGAAGAGGGTCATGGGAGTGTACAAGGCGTATTTTGGCGATGAGGCAGATTGAAAAATAGTGCATAGTAGGGAAAAGATGACTATAACCACAAGTTGGCACTCGATTTCAGGCACAAGGGTGTGGGATGATTTTCGTTTTTAAGTAAGGGTGTCAGAGATTGGGATAAGTTACCAAGAGATGTGATGAATAATTTACAAAAAATGTTGAAAGAATTTTAAGTTGAAATTTGTAAAGGGCAAATGTAGGTGGGTACAGGAATGGGGGAAGATGGGTGATTAGGGAAATTTACACCGGATCGTGCGCTCCATTGCAATTAAATTAAATTAAATGTTTTTCGCTGTGTGTCTGTACTATAATATTGAATACATGCTCCTAAATATGTAGCTTCTTCTGATGTTACTGTAGATAATTTAATAAAATATGTAATTTGCAATCTAATATTAATGATACATCCATTAAAAAATTTATTGTTGATAACATTTTATAAATTTGAGTTTATGTATTTTTAGCAAATGTTTCAGATACGTATTATATTCCAACTCACTAGCTACTACTTCGATTATTTTCATTTTGTTTTATAAATTGTGATTTATAAGATTTTGTAAGTGTTCAAAATTACTATTTGATTGAACATTCCGTTCCTGAAAAAAAAGCTACATAACACAGAAATTTTTAAGTTTTGATAAAAATCAAGTATCAGTTAACATTTATAATACATGGAAAATAGGCGTGGCATATTAGTGTAGGATTAATGAAAACCATCAGTAACAGCCCGAAGAAATGTATTATACCCAATACATAAGTTATCATTTTAATCAGGAAGATTTTTTTCACCCAAAAAATAAAAATGCAAATTTTTGACATTATACACTAACCGGTTCCCTTTAATTAATAGTAATCAACTTGTGACGTGTTGTAATTTGGTATAACCACTACATTACCTTTTTTAAAAAAATGTTTAGCTAAGTAGCAGTTCAAACACACGACCATAAAAGAAATTAAGAAAAGTACAGTATTTTTAAAATAAATTTCAAATTTAACATTTTAGTCTAAGATTTTTTTTAAAAATTTTTAAGTGAAGAAACTATCACCTAAAACTTAACGGTAGTTCTCTTCTTGCTAATTTTTATTGTTGTTTAGTTTTATCGCTGCTTTTGTTTATTTTTTTTACTTTTTTTGTCAAATAACACTCACAAAATTGTGTTTAGATGTTGAAAATGCAAAACATTTTTCTCAGCTTTATTTGTTCATTCGCACTTGCCCTTAATTGAATAGAAATTTACTGTGTTCGAACTAACCCTTGTTGAAAAAACATAAAGTCAACTCAAACAGGTAGGAAATCATGGACGTACAAAACTATAAGTCAAAAAGCGATAAAAAAAACTGAACAAAAACATATATGGCAAATCCTAGTAATGAAAATCCGTTCAAATGTCAACAGTGTATTATTTTTCTCAGGCTTGTTTATTCACATGCCCGTGATGTGTTTTGCATGCTAATATTTATAAAAAGGCAAAAGAGAACGGCGTTAAACTAGCAGATATTCGAAACTCTTAAAAAACATCAAATACGTTCCAGTTAACATTTGATGCATGCATCGAGTTTTCTGCAATTTTAATATCATCAGACATTTTATTCATGTTACTAATTCAATGGCAAATAAAGAACATTTTCTAGTGAGGGTCAAGCTTTAATTCACTTTTACCTCATTACTAGAAATTAGTTTTAGCTGCGATGTAATTAGGGTCTAGTGAAATATCCTAGGATCCAGTTTGTCTAGGAAATATTTTTTTTTTTTTTTTGCAACACATTCGACTAAAAGATGTTGTAATAACTGGTGAATGATACTCTTTCACATTCATTGTTCGAGAATTCAGAGAGGAATATTGATTTTATAAATCGTCTTCGCTGATCTTTAGAGACATTTTAAATTTTTTTAGTAAAGTAAATGATTTATCCTTCATTCAGAGAATAACGTTGAGGGAAAGAGGTATTTATTGATATAGATGATTTACTGGAATTATCGATATTAAACGAAAAGAAAATTAATATTTCTATATGGTAGAAACCAACAGTAAAACTGATTATCTCTTAATTAAATTTAAACGTTATTACGTTCTGCGTTTAAACAGTACTATGTAGGTACATATTAAGTTGACTCTAGGCATGTACATGGCAGAGATATGTACTATCACAGAAGATACGAGGTAGAGTTGTGTGGGAATGGCAACCAACCCAATGACGAAGACAATTGCGTAGAGATATTTATACCAGATAATCTGTAGAAAGTCTATGAAAAAGTAGTGGTATCTTTCGAGATTCAAGAAGCTGCCATATGGCACAGAAAACATTCTGTAGGTGGAATGGCGTTAAGGATACAATATTTCTCGCAGTCGAAATTGTAAATATGGCTTTATATAATTATTTTTTGGATTGTGTTACTGCAATTAATTATTGCAATTAATATGTCGCATAGATTCGAGGAATTAAATTTAAGAAAATTAGGTAATTATAATTACTGTTGGTAAGAATTGGTGGAATCTCGTGAGATCTAACAATATCGTAATATTGGAGGCTTTCTTTTTTTCTCTCTAAATAAAGAAGGTCTCTGTTCTTCCAGTGCGCTAAGGGAGCATACACAAACTACGTGGCTCGGTCCAGAGAGGTGGGGGGGAAGGGGTTGGCTCGAAGTAGGGCTGTTGATATTTTTTAAAATATCGGGTTTTCGATATATCGATATTTTAAAAAGTATCAATATCGGCTGTCGATATATCGGAAAAAAAGTATCGATATCGATATATCGATACTTTCATAAATTCAATTTCATGAAATGAAACCTTGCAAAAGTAATGCTGTCCTCTGATAAATAGGCGTGATTTCGTTCTTAATCAGGATTTCACTTTCGAATGGTTTCTCTTGGTGATGATGATTGTTGAATTTTTTTAAATTGACCATTATGCGTGTCATAATTTTCATAAAAATTAGTAAAATTTATAAAACTCGAAAGAGGTTCGAGGTAAATCTTAAGATTGATATGCAATACAGTTGACGAATTTATTTTGGTAGAAGTTTAGCTATTATAGCACGCATTATAACCAAATTACATAAGTTTTTTCATAAAAATTTTTCGTGGAATTTCATTTAGTTTTGTATGTTTTGTATGTTGATAGCTTACTCTTAGTTATGTTACTTTTCTTGCTTTCTAATTAGCCACTATTTGTTATTTACACTTCCCAGTATTCCTGCTAACACACTAATTTGCAGTTGGACTTTCCTGGAAAGTGCACACGCTAATTTCAAACAATGAGGGACACAGTGTCATTCAGAGCAAAAGAAAAATGATAAATTATTTAAAAAAAATATCGAACCCGATATCCAGATTTCAGTATCGAAATATCGATATATCGTCCTAAAAATATCGATATTTTCAAAAAATAATATCGATATTTCGATATATTTTCAGCAGTCCTAGCTGGAAGGCTACGTTGGGCTACGTGGGGGGAGGGAGGTTTCGAACCAGGCAACGTAGCTTTCCTTTCATAACATTTTTCACAGTTAAAATGAGGAACTGAACTCACAACAGCATGTGAATATTTATTTCCCCCAAATAATTATCTCCTTATGTAATTTACAATAGTCTGACAAGAGAAAACAGTACAAAATGTCTTCTGGAATCAAAAGGGAAAAAAGCTACGTGCTACGTGAGGTGGATAGAGGCTAAAGTCCCGTAGGGCTACGTGAGGGGGGGGGGGGGGGGTGGGGAGGTTAACAGGAGGCCAAAATGGAGCTACGTGGCTTATGCAGGCTCCCTAAGATCGACGTAGCAAGTAGTTTGGAGACCTTTATTTTTATCTCTACTGTTCACCTAGGAAGTAAAAAGATTACGTGAGATTTCTGTCGGCCCCCCCTCCCCCCCCCCCTCTTATTTGATCTCACGTAAATATCTGAGATGTCTCGGGTAGACGGCGTGAGTGGATGGAAGGCAATGCTTGGTAACTATGTTCCAGTAGCTAGCACGCTGTACTGGGATCATCCCTCGTCGTAGGTCTCTCCTGGATTCGAAACAGCGTTCAGCAGAGAGGAATAAGACTCGACGCGTCTGTCGGAATCCCAGCTCTCTCCGGAGATCGGCTGAACGCTCCACCAGTCACAGATCCGGCCAGGCTTCACCGCAGACTGAAAGGACGGCAGCTACAGAAATACCTCCGGATTTCTGCTACCTCGGCCTCATACGTATATTATTTCCCAGACGGTCTCCGCCAGGCAGAAAGGAGCGGTTTTTAATATCGGGCAGGTTGGCAACATTGCGAAGTTCCGGTGGAGTGGCAGGAATGCGAGGTGGATCGCGGACTCGTCGACAATAGACGCGGCAGCCGGGCGCCTTCGACATATTGCCACACTCAGCTCCGACGAAAACTGCCTTTACCTCCGAGAACGCAGTGTGCTTCGAGTAAGCTGGAGAGAAGGCCATAGGAAAGATCTTAGCCACACTACACTGAGTTTTAAACATTTATCCTTCCGCTTTCTCACATTTTTTTTTTTTTTTAGTAAAAACTTCTATATAAATAAATTAGTGAATACGCGTCATCAACATGCTATGACGCGTAAAATCTTATGATTTCGTGTCATCAACATGCTGTAATAACAGTATATCTGTACAGTGAAGGTATAGATTATACCAGGGGTGACCAACTCAAGGCTCGCTAGATTCATCACCCATCCATAAAATATTTTTTATATTTCATTTTTAGTGTTATATATTTCTTTACAATGTGTGTTTAGTATCATTATTATTATACTATCTATGTTTACATGCAAGAATAATAGTAAACACAATAATAACTCATGTTTCAATTTTTCACTCCAAAAAAATGTCCCTAGTTGGGATCTATAATTTTATATGCGGCCCGCGGAGTTATCACGCACTTCCAAAGTGGCCCGCAAGATCGTTTGGGTTGGCCACCCCTGGATTATACAGTATTTGTAACTATTGCTTAATATTTTTTTGTCAATGTTCTTCATACAAACACAGTTGTTATCAGATTCGGATGGAACTTTCCTTATATATACTTTAAAACAAATAGAAAAATACTATTTACGTTTGATTTACAAAACCTAAATCTTCTCCTCCTTTCCGCTCCCCCCCCCCCTCCTCATCGTAATTTCAGTAAACATTGTTCTTACAAACCCACAGAAGGTTTTTTTTTTTTTTTTTTTTTTGCTGATTAACGTTTCTTAACAGCGAGGTCTTTAGAGACGGGAAAGGATGGGGGGCAAGGAATGGGAAGGAATTCGGCCATGGCCTTTTTTAAGGAAGCATCCCGGCATTTGCCTGGAGTGATTTGGGAAACCATGGAAAACCAAATCTAGATGCCCGGACGGGGATTCGAACCGGCGTCTTCCCGAATGCGAGGCCAGAACGCTAACTGTTACACCACCACGCTCGGTTCACAGTTTTTATTTTGATAGTACTTTGCACAGGTATCCGCGTATTTCAAAACAAGGTGGTCTGGTAGCTCTGCGGTTCAAATCCCGTGGTGAGCAGGCATTTTTAGGAGTTGTATTTGATTATATATGAGCTATGCCGAGACGTTCCTTTATTCTGATTCCATGTTAAACTGTAGGTCCCTGAGGAAAAGTATTGGGCTTCCTGCCTCTGGCACAATTGCTTGGTACGTCCCTTCGGGAAGATTCGACCAACACTCGGATTGGGGACTAAGTTAGTTGTTTGAAGTGAACACGTTTTTTGGAACATTGGGCGATTTTTGGATGGGTGAAATCTTGAGTTAATGTTAACAGTATATCTGTAGTGGTCTGGTGGCATACTGGTTGAGGTGTTTGACTGTGGAACGAAAGGTCCTCTGTTTGAATCTCTATATCGGCAGGGATTTTCATAGACCCCTAACCCGACTTTGCCCTCTGGCACAGCTTGCTGTGCAATGTTAAGTACGCCACAACGCTTCCCTGCTTCGGATTCTACGTTAAACTGTAGGTCTGATGTACCTGGTAGGACTACCAAGTTAGGTTAAGGCGGCTAAGACAGGGGACGAATGCGTTGCCAATAGAAATGCTGCCACAAGTATGCCATATCTGTAGCTATAAGAATGACGTGTTGCGAGTGTGGTATTTATAGTTTTAAGTTTTAACTTTTGTCGGCTGTCCCCGATCGCTGACAATTTTTTTTAACAAAAAAAAAAAAGCTATAGATTTTTGTCTCAAATTAAATACTCAAAATAGCAAAGAGAGTTTAGTAATGCTGACGAATTTACAATACCTTTTTGCTGTTTATTTGCTTATTGTTTTTCGCCACGTCGATCTCAAGGTCATTAATGCAGGAAAAGAACGGAAAGGAATTCGGTTATAGCCTTTTAAGGGAAGCATCATGGAATTCACCTGGAGTGATTTGGGTAAACCATGGAAAACCCAAATCCTTCGTGCCCGGACGGGGATTCGAACCCGCATCCTCCCGAATGCGAGGCCAGAGCATTACCGCTCACCCATCACGGTCGATATTATCTCTTTGCACATAATATTAGATATCAGTATAAGTTAGGTGTAGTTGGGATTAGTGAGATAAAATGGAAGGATGTGCAGGTCTGTGGAACACAGGATAATTAACACAAAAGCGTTCAGTGGAGTTAATGGTCATCATCATCATCCTCAACAGTTTCCAGCCTCTGGCCGGGTCTGCTTCATGCACAAGCCTCTCCATTTCCGTTATTCATCCCACCACCTCTCTGTCACCTCCTTTTTCCCGTCCTCTCCTCTCTTCCATATACACTCCTCCACTCCTTTCAGCCATCCATCTCTTGGTCTTCCTCTGTGTCGATTACCATGCATCTTAATTTCGTGGATTTTTCTTGGGATTCTCTGAACCTCCATTCTCTTGACATGTCCATACCTTCTCAGTCTGGTCCTCTCTACCCTTCCCTGTAGGGGTTCCTCTTTTATCGTGCGTCTAATCACTTCTTTCCTTATTCTTTCCATTTCAGTAACTCCTATTCTACCTCTTAAAAACTTCATTTCACTTGCTTGTACTCTGCTGATGTCCCGTTTTTTCATTGTCCATGTTTCAGCAGCATAAGTCAGGATAGGCACATAATATGTATGATAGATTATTCTCTTGCTTCTCTGAGGCACCTGTTTATTCCATATCAGGCTTTTAATGCTCCTTAGAAACGTCTCTCCTTGTCTTACTCTTTCACTTATCTCGCCATCATTTCCTCCACATTCCTCTAATACACTCCCCAAGTTCTTGAACCTGTTTACTCTCTTTAGATGTTCCCCTGCCATCACAATTCCCTGGGTTAACCTATCCTTCTTTTTGATTGTTACCATGTACTCACATTTCTTTACACTAAATTTCAGGCCATATTCCTCCACACTGTCTGTCCATACATCCAACTGCCGCTGCACTTTCTCTTCATCACCTCCCCAGATCATCAGATCGTCCGCAAAAGCCATCACCTTCATAGCTTACTAGTGTAGGAATTAAAATGATCAAGTGAGTAGGGAAACAGGTGAGCTATTACAAACAGTTTAGTGACAGGATTATTTTGATCAGGGTGGAAACTAAGACTGCTTCAACCATGTTAGATATCAAACCAAGAAACATATTGATGTTTTTGTCTGATGTTCTCGATAGATGATACAGAAAAAATTGTTTACTAGTGTAAGCATCGTTTTTGATATGCTCACGGGTCTAGAAAATAATCACTTACGCGGCCAGCACTGCAGTTAAGACTAAACTAATAATTCTATTAGTTTGAAAATAGATAAAAATCATAATAAAGAAATATACAAAAAACTCAGTGAAGAAATGAACGTAATAGCTTATTGACACAGCTATGTCATAAAAATCAATGACACATAACTAGGTAACGTGTGTGAAAATTTCGCAAATTATATACAATGACTATTGAGGTCGGTAGTTTGTAGCATGATGTCAGAAGAACCGGCTCGTATGTAGCAATTGCTTCTTTATTTCTCAACAAAAATAGCAATGTAGCAAAATGCTTACATCATGCTATGAAGCAATTAGAAATAATAAAATGTTTCCCTAAGGATAACGAAAATATGCGAAAATCTCCTCACTCTAGAAAACACACACAGTTTATCAGTATCTCTGTAATATGTAGTACTCCTATCTAACGGTATGGGATCACTCATTACCGACGCGACGCCAGCAAAGTCCATCAGTTTGACTCCAAGCAATGGCGTATCAGTGCCATTTTACGGGTTTGAATTTCGCATAATTTATTTCTTAATTATTGATGTTACCAACCCTTAAAATGATACCGCATTTATTAAAAAAAACTTTAATAAATAACATATGCGATAGAAAACACATACACATTTTTCATTTTAATAGCCTCGTAAATTTCTAAACATGTCAACGACGGGTAGGACTTTTGTTGAAGTGTAATGTGCAATTTTATTTCACGTTATTTGACGTGGTAAGTTCAACCATATGTTTTTAACTAAACTGACTTATTCGATTTAAAATGAAATGAAACAAATAGCAAACTGAAAATTAATGATTAAAATACCTCTCATAATTTTACAAGCCGTAAATACCGTCAAAAATAACGGGTTTATTCGCTGTAACGTTCAATACAATTATTTACTTTCGATTTGTCTCTTCGAGTTATAGAAGAATCTATCATTGATTTTGGCTTTGGTGAAATTTTTCCTCTGGTCCAGGCCGCATTTCGACCTAACCACCTCACTTTTGAGACAGTATATATCGAGAATTAAGCGAGATATAAAAAAAAAATATTTCTCACTTTCGATTTGTCTCTTTGAGTTTCATGACACCATTATCACACTGCGGCGTAACGATTATCGTAGAATGCCACTTTTGTGGTACGCCAAATAATACTTTCGCTGTATCGCCATAGAAACTTGTTCGCATATCTCTCATCTTACCTTAATAGTTGTATCTTTGGAAATAGAATATATCGACAACATCTCCATCGAATATAAGTAAATATAAAGCAATTAATATACTGATTTGGAATTTTCTTTCAGTGTTCTGGAAATTTATTTCTTCGCGGTTGATTAACTAAACAGAATCAATATTAATAAAATAACGCTCAAAACCTCGATATTGCAGTAACTTCTCTGGCCATTGTTAATCCGTCAATGAAGGTCGGGCTTGTGACGGAAGCGTAACGGATACGATAAAATTGTGACACTATAACAAAATTAGCGTTTTTTTATATATATTGAATGCCCCTAGCCTCCTCTCCCGACACAGGCGTTTCCAATAATGCCGTAGGCGGTGCGTGCGACGTGCACGCTCCGTTGCCTAGCAACCACTTTGCTACCTGCAACACGGTGCGTGTGGAGGATTCTTTCCATAGCACAGACGGTGAACAACAAAACTTACGTCCTGTGGTCAACTGCACTCGCCTTTTACACGTTTATTCTTCTCGAAATTTGATTATTAATTTCGTGATTGTGCAGGAAATTCAGCGATTTTAGTATAAAGCGTAGTTTTTCTGCCACAAGAAAATTTAAAGAGCTTTGAGAAAATCCCTGTATCACACCACGAACGAGGTACGAACTCATACATTGAATACGAAGCTGTCAGTGTCCGTATTTAGTTTCCACCCCAAGTGAAAAAATACGTTGCAACACCTCCCCACCCACAAAAAAAAAAAAAAAAAAAAAAAATTGGGTACGGAAGATAATAGTACCTAATGTTTTAAATCTATGATGATTATAATGAACTAGCCAAAAAAAAAAAACGTCAAAAATGACGGGTTTAACGGACTGTGCTGGAAATTGATTTCATTTTGGTTGTTTACCTATATAGAAGTTTTATAAAATAAAGCCCACTATGCTGTAATTTCTCGTCCCTTGTGATGTAGCAAAAACTTTCAGTTGTCAATTTGGTCCAGGTTGCGTTTCAGCATAACTACAATCTTCGCCAATATAGCTGGTAGAAAATCAAAGCTTCATTCACACGCGAATTTATACATTCCCTGAATCGCATGTCAATGTCATGATGCATCTATACCAATCATGCATCATGCGATACAAACTTGATCCAAAATCTTCACAGTTTCTTACAACTTTCTTATTGTCTATGATTAAGATGGATGTTTTAACGCCTGGCACAGCTTACATTCGGCTGAAATAATGACCCCAGTGAAAACGAAGGATGCTAAAATAAATCTTAACTTCTTACGTCATGTAATATTAGTTTCAATTGTGGTTTAGGTTGCATAGATCGCGAACAATTTGGAACTTCTTTCATTCAAGCCAAGTAATCATATTACAAAAAAAAGCAACTAATGATCAATATGACAATTCAAACAAATTCATACTTTTCTTTCAGTATTGTAGCAATTCCTTTCTTAGCAATTGTTGAAATAAATTGAATTGTTATAAAATAAATGCAATTCCTATTGCCTGGCGCTATGACAAAAGGTTTCGGTTGCTATCCTGGCCCAGGTTGCATTTTAAAACTAACCACATACGGGAGTAGTTTACATCGTGATTCACGATATCAAAACGTGACATAGTGCTTATGAAACCTGCTTAAATAACTGATAATAGCTAAATTCAACATACTATTGCCGTGATAAGGTTCTTTATTTATTTTTGTCCAGGCTGGATTTCAACCTAACCACAATATCGGGTAATACTGCCGCTACAAAATGAAAGCTTCTGACCAAAACGACAATTCATTGATGAGATACATTACGCAACAACATAAATTTCATCAAAAACATTCAACAAAAAAGAAAGGTAATAAACCAAAAATCTGCAACGTGATTCTGACCGATATTACAACGTTCGAATAGCTGTCATAGTTACACATTGCGGAAATACGTAATAGCCTCAGTAATATTACTCAGTGAAATCAAAGAAGATTAAAACAAATCTGATAAACTTACATTATTAATTGTAGTGGAGGCTGCACAATTCGAGATGAGTGGGCAACTATTTCGGTTCAAACGAATTAATAATTTCAATAATAGGTACAGTTTAAATTATTTTGAAAAAAAGCTAAATTATTCATGCCCTCTGCCGTAGCGTTAAATGCCAGTTGTAATTCTGATCCATCTTAAGTAATACTTTAACCAAATTTTTCTCAGCATTGATGCTCGAAATACAAAGCTTTTATCTTACAATATCTATGAACAAAGAATTTAAGGAATACTTCAATATATCAAAAGAATATTACGTAAATATAAGCATCTAATGATTGATATATCGATTTTAACGCAATACGTACTTTTATTTCAGTGTTCTGTGAGTTAATTTATTCACTGTTGCTTGGAAATGATATTAAATAACGCGCACTCCCACAAATAATATCGTAAAGCGTGACGTCATAGGCAACGTGAAAGCGTGACGTCATAGACAACGTCATAGTTTGACGTCACCGCGTGACATGACGTAGGTTCGACACCGCTACATCTTGTCTATTATACTAATAGATTAGTCGTTAGACCAGAAACATTGTATTCGGCAGAAACACTTAAGCTAACCAGATCTTGAGAAAAATACTGGGACCTAAACGTAATAGTAATGCTGAATACACATTAAGGCCAAACGGAGAACTATATTTGGAAATAGAAAATTTAACATTTATAATGAGGAAAATAAGAATGCAATCTTTCGTGCACATATACAGACAATAATAGGCTAACGAAAGAAATCTTCACCTTACTTAACAAATACAAATGCAAACCAACATGGGTCACTGAAACTGAAAAGTAAATGAAAACAGATATTATAGACAACAGAACACTCTTTAGAGAAGAAATTCAGAAGACAGGTTTTCAGGAAAGAGAGAAAAACATAAAGGGAAGAAAATGAACCCATGGAAGAAAAGAAAAACTCTCCCAAAGAATGATGGAAGTTTGGAAGCAAAGAAAGTTAAATATGAAGAAACATAGCCAAGGTTGATTTATCGTACCTTCCAAATGGGTTATTCGGAAGACGAAGAAGTAGTCGTTTGTGTCAGTGAAATGAATAGTGTACCAGTTTCACATTACGAGGTTCTCTCGTTTGAATTTGGTTTAATGTTCTGATGTTGGTAACCATTAGCCCTTGAGACTGGTTAATGATACGGAATAACGATATGTCATTCGTAAGAAAAACCGCTTGTGAACCAGCCATTTTGCGAAAGATTTGTGAAAAGGGAATTCTAATTGACTTATAGATTAAAAAAAAGTTTTACAATAAGAGATAAGTAGTTTATTTCTGGTTCTGAGATCCTCTGTACAATTTTTTTTACTTAGGGCTTTACGCCTCGTCGACGTCGGAGTCATTAGAGGTGGGATAGGATTGGGGAATAGGAACGGTAAGGAATTCGGCCATGGCCTTTTGAAGGAAGCATCCCGACATTCGCTTGGAGTGATTTGGGGAAACCATGGAAACCCAAATCTGGATGCCCAGATGGCGATTCGAACCAGCGTCCTCCCGAATGCGAGGCAAGAACTCTAACCTCTGTACAAGATATATGGTGTAGTATACTGTTTACTGTAATCTAACGAACAAAAGAATGGGAGACAAATTAAAATTCAATATTCACTTAATCAAAACAGAGCTCATAAAGTACAAATAATTTAGTTAGAATATTAGCAGACTCAATGTTTAATCCGACAAATACCTAGCAGCTGTGTGAAAGGCAATTTTGTCATTTAGCAGTTCAAATTAGATATACTGCGATATTAATTATAGATTTGTATCTTGGTGAAGCAAGCTTTTCTGGTCGTAATGACCTGGTGACAGGGTTTCTTCACAGGTCCGCAACCCTCTCCTATCTTATCCGCCTATCCTAACTCGGTAGTACTACCGGGCATAGGGGACCTACAGTTTAACGCGGAACCGAACCACGGAAACGTTCTGACGTACTCCACATTATGCAGCAAACTGTGCCAGGAGGAAGGTAAGGTTAAGGGCCTTCGAAAATCCCAGCTGAGACGGGACCTCGAACCTGGGATCTTTCGATCTGCAGTTGCTAAGTTGGCGGAAATTACGTATTTAAGGCTGTTTAGTGTTTTTTATTAGTTTGGATAAGTTTTGATTCGTTAGTATAACATTTGATAAATTTAACAGCTTTCATGATATGTAGGTGTAATTAATTTTCCAGTTTTTCCAGCTGTCTCATTGTTTTTCCTAGTTGCCAACGTTTCAGTCACCAGCTGTGACCTCGTTCTGCTTGCCGAATCTGCTGCAAAAGGCTGACGTTATATCAAACACAGTTTGCATTAATTGTTTTGTTTTCCAGCAGAGTGTATACTGATCGAAAGATAGTATTAATAAGTTTTGTACTTTATGGAAAAGAGACCTTGTTTTCTCCAGGCATCACGTTTATCCCCAAGCGCACATTTAAGCATATCACTTAGTCCATGTTTCCCACCTTTGTTAAAACATTTATTTAACATCAGTAGTTTCAGCATCCATAAGAAACCCAGAAGATGATATAATGTGGTGATTGAAACTTCGGCAACTAAGGAGGCCAAAAAAAAAAAAAATAATAAATAAGTACACATCATAAGAAAATTAAGTGGTTTTTAGTGTATTTACGATAACTTCCCTTGTATATCCTTCTCTTCAACTTTTAGACAATAATAAATGTATTTTAGTTTATATTTGTTTAGCGTATTTTCCTCTTCCACCTCAACGCATTATACATCATATCTAGTGTACTTCTGACAAATGTGGGCAGTCCTTATATTTTGTACGTTTTATTCCCCCCTGCCTCATATAGACATACTTAAACTTCCTATTGTTCATTTAATTCCACTTTTATTCTTGACTATAGCTGATTACTTCAACAATCATTTTCAAGCACATTTTTGTTAAACGCACTGATACACTGAATGACTTCGTAAAACCTTAATACAAGTTACATTAAACATAATACTTTCAACCTAGTCGGCCACAGCAGAAAATTTTCTCATGATAATTCATGATTCATCTTCAAGGTCCGACATTTTCTTTCATCTGTTTCGTTCTCTCGTTGTCTTTTAAATACTCTTTGCGAATCCTTGACATCGGCCTACAAAGTCGATCAGTAAATTTACTTAAATATAAATAATTATTAATTAAGTTCGACTTATTTTCTCTTTACATTAGGAACACATTCACAGTTAACCAACCATACTCTGGCCATTGTAAGATGTGTCCCTTATAATCGGCACTCAGTTAGTTAAGTTAACGTGTGGTATTTGCTTTTTGTATTTGATAGTTTTATTGTAAAACTAGATTGTCATTTTTGGTGTTTACATATGGTGTTTTAAACTGAAATAGGCTACCTGAATTTAAAAAGGAAACTACGAAAATTTAGGTGAAAATGAATCCGAAAATCAACTTTATTTGTTTGATAATAGTTAAAACACATAATTTTTAATAAAAGAAGCGAAACACCTATCAGGTAGGGTGACGTCACGTCTCAGCACGCACCAGTAATAGCTCCATGTGTCAAGCGTCTGAGCGTCGTATATTTAAGGTGGTAAGTCAATCCTTTCCTTAGTTTTGGTTAGAATCCATAAAAAATATACCTCTATCTCTCTACATCTACATATATACTCTGCAATTCACAAAATTGTGGGTGGCAGAGGTTGCTCAGCAGCAAAGCTAATCTCTTTGTTGTGCATTCCAATCCCAAATGGTACGAGGGAAAAAATAATTCATTTAAGAATCATTCCGGCAACTTATGTCTCAAGTCTTATGTTTCCTGTGATTCCGACTCAAATAGGTTGGTGGAAAAAGTTTTTCACAACACTCGTAAGTGAAAGTGGGAGTACACATGTTTACCAATAAATTTAAAGGAAACGTATATCTACCTGAGACTCCCAGCCCAGTCTATTAATCGGTTCTGTGACGCTTTCATAAGGACTGTAGCAAGCGGTCACGAATCGAGCGGCTCTTCTCTGTACTTTCTCTATACTGTCAATCAACCCCTTACGAAACGGATCCCAAATGGCACAACAATAGTCCAAATGTGGACGCACAAGAGATTTGTACGCTATCTCCTTTGTTTGTTCATTACAATTTTTCAAGATTCGACCCAGGAATAGCAGCCTAGAATTAGCTCTATCTACTAAAGAATTAATGTGTAAGTCCCATTTCATGTTCGTTTGTACCATTACTCCCAAATATTTCATAGAATCGATCACATCAATAAAAGAAATATTTACCTCGATTTCTGAACAATCGGATACTTTTTGTTAGTTATCCACATTATCTTGCGCTTTTTACAATTTAGCGTAAGTTGCCACTCAGCGCACCATGCCGAAATAACATCCAGATCACGCTGAATTTCTATGCAATCGGCCAAATCCATTACTTCCCTATAAATAACCACATCATCAGCTAACAATCTAAAAATTCTTTTCACTTTGTCTGCGAGATCATTTATAAAAATCAAGAAAAGAAGTGGTCATATTACACTTCCTTGAGGTGCACCCGATGTAACGTCTAGATTAGAAGAACTTTCTCCTTCAACGACGACATACTGCGACCGACCAGTTAGAAAATCCTTTATCCATTCACAAATCTGATCCTTTATACCGTACGCTCGAAGGCGGTTTGTGGCACATAGTCAAAGACTTTCTGAAAATCTAAAAAGAAATTGCATCTACTTGTGAACCTGCATCAATATTACGTCATGTGTAAATAAGGTCAGCTGTGTTTCACATGATCTTTTCTTCCGAAATCCATGTTGATTTGTTGCACGCAGATGATTTTCATCTACAAAACTCATAATGTTCGAGCATGTTATTGGTATGGGACGGTAGTTTCTAGGATCACTTCCATAAATGTATACATATATATGCAACGGAAGCTGGATTTATCAAAGCAAACAGTTCTAATTTGCCCAAAAGTAATATGACGATGCTGGAAAAGTTTTTCCCATAAAACAGTAATTTTTCTTAGTAGAATTCCGGAGCGCCTAAACTTTCTTCAAAGTACGTACTCATAAATTGAAAGTGTAGTGTTGTGCTGAAAACAGCACATATTACCATATACGTAATTAAGAAAAGTGGTATCTGAATGTTAGTATTTGGAGAATAGATTTCAGAAACTTATTTATATAGCCTAGAAAGAATTGTTATTATAAGTTAAATATAGTTTTTCATTATTTATATTTACAGAGGCAGTAATTAAGTTAAAAATTTGTTTGATTGCTGGGTACGCAATTAGACAATATACTACCAGTAAACATCGTCGCGAAATTATACAAATATGAAATGATATATTAATTGTGATGGTAAAGTATAGCTAAACCTATCAAAATGTAACTATTTGTATTAGGCAAAGTCTATTTGAAAATAATAAATGAATCAATCGCAGATATTATTAATAATGAATAGTGTACTCTTAACAGTAGTGACGTTACGAAATTACGATCATATTTTACAAAGAATTATTAATATGCTAGGCGAGTTATGTTCTTGTATTCATTTATATAATGTATCATATCTTACAGATGACGTCTGGCTAAAAATGTTATAAATACGTTGTCTATATGGGATCACACGATAGTATACTTTCGAAAGTGATAATTCATTTATCAAAAGACATTTATGTTTATCGCAGAAAAGTTATCAAGAACTTTTTGTTGTTGTTGTCGTCAGTCTTTCGACAGGTTTGATGCAATCCTCCATCCCTTCCTATCCTATGCTAACCTCTTCATTTCTACATACCCCTTACAACCCACGTCCTCAATTATCTGCTTCATATATTCTAATCTCTGATTCCTCTACAGTTCTTACCTTCGGAACTAATCAACAAAATAAGCAAACCGTATCTTTGTTTACAACGGTACAAACTAAGACGTGACGTCATAAGAGATGAAATGAAAGCTGCGAATCCTATGGCATCAATGTTCAAATTAACGTATAAAAATTGCAGAATTTTGCATTTTTTAGGTTTTTCTTTTCAAGAAATAATAATTTCAATACAGACTACTTTCCCAAATCTAGTCAAGTACCCCATCATGCATAATGCAAAAATTGTACATATTTTGAATGTAAATAAACGATTTGTTTTGGTATTTTAATTGGTGCATCTACACACTGAGACAATACCCGCCACTTGTAAACTGTAAAACCCATTTAACAACAAAATAAGCATTCGCCACTTTGTTTACAGCGGCACGTACTGAGTCGTGACGTCACAAGAGACGAAATAGCAGCTGTAAGCGCTTTGGTGCCAATATTCACATCAGCGTACGAAATAGCAAAATTTTGCATTTTCTGGGTATTTTTCAAGAAATAATAATTAAAATACTGACCACTTTCTCAAATCTAATTAAATACTCTATTGTACGTGATTCAAATACTGTCCATGAAAATGTGTATCTAAATCGTAATAATTATGACTGGTACGCCATTCTGTAGGTTTGACGCTGGGTACGTTGTGAGAATCGGGGAGGCATTGCCCACAAACCTGCATTGCGGCTTTTTTGATGGAGACTGACCCAGGTAGTAAATCAACAAAGCGTGTCAGGTAAGAGGCCGCGACCCGAGCACGTGTCCAGGTAACAAATGGGCCGTCCGCAGGTAATTTGACCATTGTGGGCTTGTCGCCACGGGGCAACGTGACCGGTATGTGACCAGCTGCCGTCCCAGGTACGGAAAACCCGTCTTGCAGTAACCCCAGTACGGTTGGCGCACCCAGCGTGGTGGGTGAGTGGTAACGCTCTGGTCTTGCCTTCAGGAGGATACTAGTTCGAATTCCCGCCAGGCCATCAAGATTTACCGAAATCACTCCAGGCGAATGTCGGGATTATTCCTTCAAAAGGCTATACCTGAATTCCTACCCGTTCCTTGCATCTAGTCCTTTCCCCCCTCTAATGAGTTAAAAAAATAGAATACCCCTGATTCTAGTTGCGAAAGTCTCTTCTTCCATTCCACATTGTTTATCATTGACCGTGTACAATGTTACCCTGAATTTTCGAGGTCGGAAATCACCCTGTCATTAGTCACCATATAATGTTACTCGGATTTGGTTGTAGTGTTATTTATAAGGCCCGGATTCACAATTTTTATCATTGATCGTGTACAATGTTACCCTGAATTTTCGAGGTCGGAAATCACCCAGTCATTAGTGGCCATATAATGTTACTCGGATTTTGTTGTAGTGTTATTTATAAGGCCAGGATTCTTAGGTTCGAACTTATTTTGTTTCTACGCAAATATTCTAGAAATTTTTTTTTCGTCTTTTGTATAAACCAATAATATTCGTAAATTTAATAGAACCTAAAAGAAACTAATTTCTATGTTATGACCTAAAATTACCAAATTCAGTTTTCAGAACCTAAAAGGACCTAATTCGATGTACCGATCCAGTCCGACGGTAATTTTCTTGCTTAAATAAAACAAATGACCAACCAAATTAGCTCAGTGGTACAGACCGTGGGCTAAGAATCTAGACTCGGGAAAAGCCATGGGTTCAATCCCCACCGTTGGCTGTTGAGAAATGGTTTCCTGTAGTTTTCCTTTTCACCTACAGGCAAATTCCGAAACAGTACCTTATCGACAGGCTACGGCCGCTTCCTTTCCCCCTTTCCTTCTCAAAAATGTACTTTTATTCTTCTATCTAAATTTTCTTTCCTCCTTCTACATAGATTCAATTTAATGTCAGCTGGGCGATCCGGAGAGTCGCCATTCCCAGTTGTACCTGTGACAGTGTTATGTTAGATATCTAAAAAGAGTGGTTTAAAGCCCACAATAAAGACACAATGTATTGAACACAATAGTGGCTTATGTCGCATGTTTTAATGTGAACGAGCAATGTGATGTTGGAAGTTTTAAAGGAGTACTTGATATTGTATTAATATTTTTAACACAATGGCAGTATATATATTGCGTGTTTTAAACTTTGTTCCTCTTAAAAATGTGTAAATTCCTAAATTATAACTTTAAAGACCAATTAAAGACTAAAACATGAATTGAATAAACCTAAATTTAGTTTTTTAGATCCTAAAAATCCGGGGATTAGTTACTAAGCTTTTACATTTCAGATTGACTGGGTCACGAATTGAGTATTACTCCCCACTTGAGTAATTAAATTTATCAGTATCGATCCCAGGGTTAATTAAATGAGAAAGTATAAGATGTATTTGACTTTTTTCCGAAAAAACTTTCAAGATAAACATCAGATTCTTTTCCGAAGCTTTCCGAGGCATGTTCCATAGCAAAAATTAAGTAGATTTCTGCTAGCATTATTCCAAACGATTCTGCTCGGGGTTGAGCCACATAGGAAATTCCCGACGTGAAAAAAAAATCACCATTACCCGCTTTCAAAACGCCAAACAATGGTCCAAATAATCAGAACCCATTAAAAACAGTTAAAACTAACTTCAATCTAATCGGTATTAAACGGATATACACTTAAATTTACAAACCGCTAGTGCTGATTGATCAAAATAAACAATTTCGATCTAATGAAAACGCGGTCAAATATGATCGCTGACAATACATACAACATTATTGTGCTTTAATTAAAAATCCAGTTATTGCCATCCATTTAGCGCACCTATAACATTTGACACACTCATTCAAAAGCAGTTTCACAAAATATACAAACCAGCGAGTATGAAAGGATACAGAATGCTAGCCTCAACACGTTTAACCGAGTTGGTGACTGAGCGGTAAGGTTCTAGTCTCGCATTTTGGACGATGTGGGTTCGAATCCCCGTCCGGCCATCTAGATTTGGGCTTCTCGTGATTTCCCCAAATCACTCCGGGAGAATGTTTCCTTCAAAAGGCCATGGCCGAATTCCTTCCCGTTCCTAGTCCCGAGACCTTTCCCGTCTACTAATGACCTAGACGTCGATAAGGCGTAAAGCGATACGCAAAAAAAATTACTTGTATTTACTAAATGATAGAACACATTTATGAAAGCAAGGTTTTTAAAGAAAGTTGGAAAAAATCAACCAGTGAAATAAAGTAGACAGGAAGAGAAGGAAAGATACTCGCACATGATGAAAGAAGTTTCGGTACAAAGAAGAGTGAAGACAAGCGTAACTTATTTAATTAATTGTACCGTCTAAAAGGATTATTCAAATAAAGAAAGACACAAACCAAAATTCCTTACACTAACTAAAAACATCTGGCAAACATAACAAATCAAACATTTCCATTATTTCATACAAACCTAATTAATTATTTAAAGGACAGCGATCAATGGGAAATTAGTTTACAGTTATGTCATAAGTGAAGGATGTGTATTGTGTATTCTTACTTGTGCTGATTGACGAACAGATTTTTTTCGAGTGTGTGTGTGTGTGTGGCTTAAGGGCGAGTCAACTACTAGGTCATTAGCTAAAATCTTCGAATAGTCATTTGTTCTAAAGAAGAGTCTAATCACAGTAGTGTTTGGTGTAAATGCCGACACTATGAGTCTACTAAGAAGAATTCAAGAACGATTTCATAAATAAACACAAGTTACTTCTGACAGTTGTAAGATAACAACCATACTAATAATATCTGAGTATAAAATTATTGGTGTAAATGAGGTAAAAATACATATGATGAAGCGGCTTCAGCGTAAGTGTTAAATAAGTGCATAAGTAAATTAGGTTGGCAAGCCTGTAAGAAGCATAGTAATTATCGCTGACATTAGCAAAAAAAAAAAAAGTTTGTGCATTCCCTGTTACGGAAGAAGTGTGTTAAGTTAAGTTAGAGGATTAAAGATTTTTTTTTTTAATATAAAACGACTAAAATAATGTAATTATAAACGGTAAATGTAGAAAAGATTTTTTTTAAAAAATTGAAAAACGTGAGAAGGACTAATTAAAGTCAAGCTGCTAATTTATGAGTAGCAAGTCAACTACCGTACGTTATTTTTGTTGTTAGTCTAAAATGCATTACAGGCTACAGCTAATAAAAAATATATAAAACAAAAACCTTGCACAGTCTACGATTTAAATTGTTCCTAATACTTTGTACCTCCTAGTGATAGAAATGTTACAGACTAGCAATGTATTAATACATGGATTTTAGTATTCTCAATGATTGCAGTACAGTTGCCAAATTCCAATGCAGCGATATAGGCTAAAGCTAAGCTTGGATTTCAACTGGAAGGTTGGTTGAACCCTCCCGAAAGCGTGGTATCAGAGGTGGGATGGCCAGTTCTTTTCCTCCTAACCTAACATATCCCCATAATTCTACTGCGTAAAGGGGACCTACAGATTTACGTGGAATCCGTGAACAAGTTACCTTGTTTGTGACGTCACATGAAGTGTGAGCAAAGATACTGATAATAAAGTATCAGGTGATTTGCGGAGTGAAACCTGAAACTTTAGGAAATAGGGACGCGCAGAGACACAAAGATAAAATTTTATAGTGATGGCAGTTCGTATGCTTCTCTATGGAAGTGAGTCATTTGTCATAAAGAAAAGAGAAAAGAGCTGCATTCAGGCAGCGAAGATGAAGTTTCTAGCTTCTGTAAAGGGATATACATAGGTAGATCTAACAAGAAACGAAACAATAAGAGAGGAGTGGAAAATATGTAGAAAAAATGAAAAGATAGAGAAACACGGGAATAACTGGAGACACGATTACCAATTTAAGTAAACCAAAATAGACCAAAAGGTAGAAGAAGTATAGGTAGTAGAAGAAAGAGATGGGAATATTACCTGAAGCCAGAATACGACATAGGAGGAAGAAGAAATAAGGAAGGAACAGCAAAAATAACCGGTTAATTATTACTGAAAAAGTCAATATGCTCAGTAATCATATACATTATTTCTAAAAGGTGTTTTTTTGTGACTTACCATTTTTCTCCTTTCATACTCAACCAAAATCGATAAATGAGGTATCGTATTCTCCACTTATGGTTCTAGGGCAAAACCGTGACGGACAAAACCGCGACGGACAAAACCGCGACGGACAAAACCGCGAACGGACAAAACAGCGAAAGGACAAAACCGCGAATACAGAAAAACCAGGAATACATAAAACCACAAGAGTTCGTAGATTCTTAGCGTTACCAAGGGTGCACCACGAGGAGGTGATCTACGTAACACCCCATTATTTTTTTATTTAAAGAAATTACACAAAAGCATGAACATTATGGAAAATAAAAATACAATATAGATGGATTATACGAAATATACATCAATAAACCATTAATAAGTTAATATAAATTGTAACAAAATACACAAGCACACTATCTAATAATCGAAATTATGAACTATACCAGAAAGAAATTTCTGTGCATCGCTACAATCATATTCACTAACTAAATTGAAAATCGACTTGGTGACTCTCGCATATGTCATTTTCTGTATTTTTATATCTCCCCTTCCATATTGCACTAATTTAACCTCCGTCAGATTTTGCTGCTTCTTGAAAGCTTCTATGAGTTTCCAAAATGTAGGATGGCTTGATCCAAGTAATAACCGAAAAGCATTGTGCCAACCTTCGACGGAGTTGTTGGTTCTCTCTAACGAATTTTTAACATTCTGGTTTTGGTTCCAAATTTCGATTGGAAATAGTGGCTCTCGTCGTCGATTTCCTCGAAGAATACGTCCAATCCATGTATCAACAATGTAATCCAAAAGTGGAGAGAATTCCTCGTCTGCAAACTCCCTATCACAGAGTTCTTCATAAACAGAGATGACTTCTGAAACAGGAAGAAAGGCAATTGCTGCAAGTTTCTTTATCTTTGTTTGAAACGTGATGTCTTCTTTGTCATTGTACTTTTCTTGAAATCCCGGTATTTCCTGAATTTTTCGCCAAATGCACTGTTTAAAATGGAAGAAACATCCAGTAAGTTTTACTCCAGGAAAAGCTTCTGCGAAAGCGTTCATTGCAGCTTTTTCGAAATCCAGCATTATCATTTGCAGATTCGATCCAATTTGCATCAAACAGTGAGGGGATAACTCGTAGATTATAAATTACATATACACAAAACAAATTACAGTACCGTACTCCATAATAACGTAACCCTAGCTGCGATCCCCAAATCGTTTAAAAACTGCGTTAGGATAATATTTTGGAGCATAAGAGATCAAACAGTGAGGGGATAACTCGTAGATTTGTCCGTTTCGCGGTTTTGTCCGTTTCGCTGTTTTGTCCGTTTCGCGGTTTTGTCCGTTCGCGGTTCTGTCTGCGCGGTTTTGTCCTCGCGGTTTTGTCACTTCGCGGTTTTGTCCGGACACGCCACTTATATCACATCATTATTTAAGAAAGGAATTTTTCTAAATTCAATCCGTAAATGGCAAAATTGTGAACAATCAAGGTCATGGGTATGCGATAGTTCAGAGTCAAGCTGCTAGGCTGCGCTGGTGTCGACAAGGAGTAACTCCATTACCACTATATAGCAACACCACACATCAAAATAATTTTCGCAGGGATCATGACCGTTAGTCAGTTGACAAATAAACAGTTGTTGCTACAAAATGCGATAGTTCAGAGCCAAGCTGCCGCGCATCACTGGCGTCGATAAGGAGTGATCGCCTTACCTTTAGATAGAAGCACGATATATCACGTAAATATGAATAAACTGTGTGTGTTTTCTAGAGTAAGAAGTTTTCGTCATTTTTGTTTGGTAAGACGTTGTAAGTGTTTTCCTAGCTACCTGTTTTGCTTAACGAGTCCAAACGTTTTTTTATAATTCTTTCGTTTTTCTTCGTACCTATTTCAGTTGACAGGTAAACAGTTGTTACAAATGAGTCGTCTCTTCTTGTATCCTGCTACAAACCACCAAACTTGCTATTCATCTTGTATAATTCGTGAAATTTTCACTCGAGCTCCCTCATTTTCATTTAAAAGTAAAGGTTTCGTATTGGATTTCCAGCGTTTAGCATCAGTTTTAATAGCCTGAATCGTGATCTTCACCTCTTGAAAACTAGCCTTTTCTTCTCGAATACACTATAATCAATCCATAACTTGGTCTCCACTTTAGTTTCGAAGGTAAGTTACTGCCAATTGTACTTCTGACATACGCCTATTTCTAAAGGATTAACAGTGAGACTAATTGAAATACTGTGCGTACGCTGCTAGAACGTGACATTGCTTTATTGGGAATCAGCAGTGGCATCATTTGGAAGTGCCCTCCATTTTGCTTGGTGTCTGGGGCGCTGGAAGGGTCGGCTTGACCAATGGTTCGCTCGGATGACAATGGCTCTCACCCTTCACCCTCTGGCGATAGGGGCCAGGCGATTTTTACGCCCTCAGGCGTCATGGCGGACAAAGAGGACCGTTGCTCCGTCCTTAGGATCCGCTCGTCAATGTTGTTGCAGATGGCGAGGCATCTAGAATGACACAGGGTGTTGGGGAGACATGTTGTTAGAGTTGGCCACACTGACCAAGCCAGCTGGAAGAGACCATACTAGATAAAGAATATAGGCCTGTGGTGTGAACAGTTTTTGGCCTCGCCTATAAAAGGTTACCGCCTTAGCCAAATATCAGACGCTAGATTTCACTAAATCTTAAGTTCCAAACCTATCTTTATTACATAAAAAAAAATGTTCAATGAAAAATCCTTATTACCGCAATGTGATAATTTAATTATTCTCGTATCACAAACATCAAAATACACAGTTAAATACATTGTGCAAATCAACAACCTTAAACACACTTAGCCCAGTACTTCGCAACCTCAATTGCATTGTGTGTTGCTCGAAACAAGTCTTCGTTGTTGCAGGATGATGGGCACATAGGGCACTCGAGCATATGATAATTTAATGACTATAATGTACAATGACCTGCTTTTCGGTTGTCGTTATGGGCCTCTGGCTTGTTAGAGAAACCATCTGAGGCTTCACATTTGCACATTATGTACTCGTTCGGCAGATTCAGTTTTTTTTAAGCGTAAACTTCTGTAGACGCGTTGGGCAAAATCTTACAAGTTTGCGTCACCAATATGCTAATGTTAACAGTATGTTTGTAGTATGTTGTGTTGCTCTTGGACAGCAGTGAAAGTATAGACGTCCCCGGTTCGAATCCCTGTCTCGGTGGGGATTTTGGTAAACCTTACACCTCTGGCACAGCTTGCTGTGTAATTTGGAGTATGCCAGAGCACCTCCGCGGTTCACATTCCAAGTTAAACTGTAAGTCCCCTGTACCTGGGAGGACTACCGGGTGAGGTTAAGACAGGGGAAGAATACGCAGTCAATAGAAACCCTGTCACCAGGTCATTACGACCACACGGAATTATTATTATTTAGTATATCTGCAGCTATACGTATAACGTGTTGTGCGAATGACATTCATAATTTTAGATTTTCTCTTCTGTCGGCAGTCCCAATGACTGCCAATTGGTTCTCTTTTCTTCGCTCCCATCGAGATATTTAAAGACGTGATAGGACGGGGAGGCCAAGAACGGGAAAGAATTCAGACATGGCCTTTTGTTGAAACCATGCCAGCTTTCACCTGGATGATATGGGAAAACCATAGAAAACCCGTATCTGGATGGCCGGACGGGGATTCGTAAGGGAGCGTCCATAAATTACGTGAGGTAAAATAGGGGAGGGGGATTTTTTTTGGACTGTAGACCTAAAAAAAAGCTCTACAAATGGCGCGTAAGTCGATTTTAAGGGTGTATTTCGTTGAAAATTCCGGGGTGTTACCGACTTCGGAAGGGTGAGAAAACCTAAAAAAGTCTCAAAAAGTTGCAAGGGCGATTTCTAGATGGGGGGGGGGGGGTTCTTGCGGACGAGATCTCACCGAAGGGGGGGGGGGCGGACTAGTCATCGCGAAGTCTCACCAGAAAAAGGGGGGGGTCCGGAAATCCGGAAAAACAACTCACGTAATTTATGGATGCCCCTAACCACGTCCTCCAGAATGTAAGACCAGAGAGTTACCACCCACCCATCACGTTAGGTTCTTGCTGCCAATCAGCAATCATCTCCCGGCACTAATGACCTTAACGTCGATGATATGTAAAACCCATAGAAAAAACAAAATCAACTATGGACCAGTTTCACGAATTCTTGTCGGATTATGCCATTAGTTAGATGGTACACTTTTCTCCTGTTACTAAATTCTGTTGCTCACCCTGTTGTCTTGTACTTACTTCTCCCTCCTCCGCTCATCCAGCCAGCCTCCAGTTGCATGGCCATCCGGATCTGGAGTTGGCAACTTCCTGTTTGCAGATGGCAAACAGTTTGCAGACCAGCCTTAGCAACACAGAGCGGTCCTCGGAAACAGAGCTCTGAAACACGAGTAGCCTACACTACGATACACCTGCATAACACAACTTACGTACCGAATACCATACAACACTAATGACTAGCGTCTGCGTGTCAACATACAAGGGTTAACAATTATAAAGAACTAGGCAGCTAGTGCAAAAATTTCCGGAATGAAATACTTGACAGTACATCAGTTGGAAATTATAAAATGTTTCTCGCACAGAAATAAATGTATCCGAAAAAAAAATATTTTTCTAGAAATTACCCACAGTTTGTCAGTTTATCCATATCTCTGTGGCAAGTTGTGCAGCTCGATTCTGAACTATACCGTGATCTTGACTATTCATAATTTTATCATTTATGGCTTAAATTTAGGAAAATTCCTTCCTTAATTAATAATGATCCTAAAGCAGAGAATTTAATGTTTAAGAAGATGGATCATCGAAAAAGAACACCTTTTTAGAAATATAACATATAATAATGTTATCTACGATGATATGATTATGTGTTCGTAATAACAGGGCTGTTAGAAGATATCATAAGAAAGCTGCAACTGCTACTGAAGAAGCTGGTGGAGATATGTTACTTCAATACACCTTACCAATCAAACCCTTATTGAGTATTTAGAGAACTACTGGATCATTATTAATTGAACATTTAACAGTTTACAGCAGATTAATTACTGTTTCCGAAATTATTGGAATAATTTCTTTTTCAAAATCGTGTATCATTACTTTATTTTACAGGTTTCTTCTAGATTTTCAGAATTTTTGCAATTTTCAAATAAATACGTTCTAAACTTACACTTTTTTCGTACTTAATCAGATTTTTCATAAAAATTTCTTGGAACCTTCTCAACTAAAGTCTTTTTATCCAAACAGGAGTAATGCTTATTAAATGTTTTTTGTGGTTCGAACACAAAATTTATAACAGTTTGGTTGCGGGTGTGATACAACGAATAACAGCTTAGAAAGATTTTTTTTTTTTTTTTTTTTTTTGAAAAATCCTGGAATTCCAAAAATAGCTATTTTGTTAAAACTTGTTAAAAAGTTAAGATGGGACATCGAAATGTTTTTAAATTTGTAGATAAAAATTATCTTCAAAGCATATATATTAACCGATTCACTCAATTTCCAGTCGAATGAAACAGTATATGTAATTTTCTGACGGAAACAATAAATTGCGGATCGACCACTCTAGTTTCCTTATAATCTTTTTAAGTCAACATATTACTGAAAATTACTATAAAATTTTCTGATATTTAGGTTTTGAAATACCTGGAAGAAATGGATTATTTTTGCTTTTTTTTCTCAAAATAATTGTACAAATCGTGAAATCAACAATATAGGCCCTATACATATATTTTCTAAGTCGTTGGGTTGCCAACTTTTATTTGATATTAATGAGGATTGTCTTTTTAAAAAATCCTTCAGCTTCTTCTTTAACCTCATAAACTGTTTGTACCCATATGAATTTTCGAAATGTTAAATTATAATCGTTTATAGGGAAGTAGGAACGAAGATATTTCACAATTACAAAACTCTGTGCTAATGAATTCAGAGGTACGAACAAATGAGTTATTCTAGAAGATTTTTGTCTTCCATTCAGAAATGACATAGCCCTAAAAAAAAGAACAATTAAAGACATATTTTAGGGAGAACTCGTAACGAAATTTTATTATTGGTTTTCTTGTTTCGGTATCTCAGAAAGGATAACAATATCAGTCACAGAAGTATTGCTTCTGTGATGAAATTAAAAAGTCTAATATTATGACTTGCTTTTTAAAGCAACTGAGGATTATGCTAATATTAACTGACTGCTTAAGACATCACCCCAGAAGGCGACTGCACCCTCTGCCCGGCTGATTTGTGACGGCCGCCGCGGTGTTGTGAGGTGTACCCCAAGGTTCAGCATCGGGTCCCCTCCAAGACGTCTGTCGCCAGCTCATCTGGCTTATCATTAACAGGGGGCGCCGGCCCACCATGATTCACGCGAAACAGACTGCGTGGCCATTAAATGCAGTACTGTGCCTCTGATTGGGGGAATGGGATCGTGGGGGGGGGGGATATCGCTCAAGGAACCCGGTCACGTAAGACGGGGGAAATGTGATAGCTCTCAATGATAATCAGACCTAAACACATTTCTGCTGCTTAATGGGGACCCACAGGCTCTTAGCGTACTGGTATTACACCATCGCATCGTCCTGATACTAAACAGGGCGTCAGTAGCTTAGCAGGAACCGTGAAAAATTAAATATTTGCGAAACACACACCTTGGCTGCCAAGTTGTAGTGTGAATGGGTGAGGCAGAATTTTAGAGTGGATTTTCTTAGTAACTTGCTGCATTTGATCACATTCGAATTTTACTTTTTGTTGTCGCACTTAATTCAGGCGAAGTAAACTCGAAGTAGCCCACAACTGGAAGGATGGTGGATCCTGCCGTAGGTGCCATATTATGCCAGCGTGTCAGCGGTAAAACAGGCATTTCCTTTCCTCTGAGACCTTCAAAGCAATTCCCGTAATTTGAACCAGAGCCTCAATTTATTATATAGATCACCTGAACCATTGTGTTATCCAACCGTTCAAGAGTTAGCTAAATGGATAAAAATCTTACCAATCAGATATCAACAGCGACAGATATAAGAAGGGATTTTTACTACGTTTATTTTTACTTCGAGCATTACGTGGATATCAGGAAATTTCGGGATCAGACAACGTCGAGATCATTAAAGGTGAGAGAAGATTGGCGACAAGGAACAGGAATTTGGCCATGATACATTGAAGTAACCATCCCAGGAATTTCCTGCAGTGATACTGTTGTGGATTGGTCGGTGGGGAGAGGGGAGATTAATTGTTTACCTTCCATAATTTAAATCGCCACCTTCCACTACCTTCTGCAAAGCATATATATTAATTTCAGGAAACAGAAATGAAACCATTACTTCTGTTAGTAGTATTTGAAAAGATCCTAAAATTATGGTTCATTTGGTACTCATGAATGGTTACAGACAGAAGTATACTTATCGTTAATCTTAAATATCTCTCTAAGCAAAAATAAAATTCAACGCAATACCTCATCTTACAGTTGCGAAATAGCAAACAAACAATTATCGTTGATTGTAATACATATACATGAACTTTATAAAGATTTACAAATTTCATATACAACTGAAGCAAAAACTCTCTTATGCATATTGAGAGCGATTCTTGTCTTTCAATGATGACAAGTAAACATCAGATTTGACTGGAATTAATTTATCCCACAAAGAATAGTCATTGAAAGTTTCCAAAACCTGGAAGTCTGCCTTTCAATGAAATATAGCAAAGTAAAACAAAAAACACTCTGCTTTTCTCACAACTAACTCAAAATTTATGTCAGGCGGCACAAGAACTCTCACTCATTTGACCGTTAAAGTGCTGTCTCAATGATTCGTTGGAGTAACACATTGATTCGTGGACGAATAATTACCGCGTCTGTCTTGACTGCATGAAGAGTCACAACAAGGGCGATATCGTCACTCAAATTGCGCACCTGTCCAGATACTGCAAGGCACTCGTCACTTCAGCCAGCACAAGTGACAACATTGATCGGACTAGCGCCAAGTCATCCAAGCCTCCAGAACGGAGTCAGCAATACCGCTCTGGCAAGCAGTGACCGCTCGTCTCCTCGCTCATACAGAAGGTCTCCGCGAGTCCACGCCTTTTTTCTGCTCGGCGTTTATCATAGAAAGACAAAAATTATAAATTTTCCAATCACGTGAGGAAATAAACACACCGGATTGGCTTCGCAAAAGTTTCGCCCTCTTTGCTGGCGAAAGCATTGCCTCTCATTTGCTAAGAGTCTTCGGGTTCTATCGGTATTCCTCGGGAGGACGCGTAGGAATAATTTTTCCCACGATACATCGAGCGAAGGGCGCATTGAAGGATTTCTTCTGCAAAAATTCCAGTGGCCATCATTTCTCAGTTGTATTAGTGTCGTCTCGCAAGCGATAAGCCCCAGCTTTTGTCTTGGCCCACCGGTCACTTCCACCTTAAGTCAGACTGTCGCTGACGCTAACAGAACTCTTAAGGCGCATTCCCACGATCCCTTGTAACGAAGGCGAGACGGGACGGGACCACATTAGCCGAAGTGTAGGGACGACCGCAGGCCGCAGGTTAGTCCTAGCTTACCTCACCGCCACCTCCGCACCACGTTGCCTAGTGTCGTTTGGCACAGAGCACTTTACAGCAACAGAAGGGGTGCGCACCGCTACACACGCCTGTGCTGTTTACCGACTCAGAGTGGGTAGCTGCGTCTCGTAAGAGGCGGCCCTGTTCCCATGGCGTGTGGTTGAGTATTTGTCCCGTCCCGTCTCGGCTTGGTTACAAGGGATCGTGGGAATGCGCCTTTAGCTAGACGCGTCTTCCCGTCTCCAGCTCGAAAATGAATTTCCATTTATTTATTATATTTATTAAATTAAACTCAACAATAATTAATTTAAATTTGTTGGAGATGACCCATACTAGTCATATTGCTACAATACCAAGCTCGGTGAAAATATTGCGGTGTATAATGGATAAACGGAAACGCTCAGGCCTGGAATTCGAAAGGACTGGGATTCGATTCTCAGCATGGGTATTCAGATGTCTGATTTCTGTGGTTTCCCGAAATCACTAAAGGTGAATAACAGGTGAATATTTGGAACTGTCATAGCAGATTTTATTCCAGTCCCTCGTCAACAATCCTTTGGTGACTCGAAAGATCTTTCCATCGACACCCTGACAGGAACTGCATTAAGCTCTGAAAGATGAATACAAGCTATGGAAATGAAATTTCAGAGGAGTTGGAGTAACGAGAAGGGGTGGAGTGAGGTATGAGAAAATCAGGAAGAGGTCAAGGAGAAACCGTTAAACAAGAGTAGAGAATGGGAGAAGATTCCAAAGAATATGCTGGACATGGAGCTGAAAGGAAAGACGCCGAGAGGAGTGACAGATGGATGAAAGGTGTCAAAAAGTGTGTTGAAGAATGAGCAGGAAATTGGCTCACAGTAGAAGAAAAGAGATGGTGGATGTGAAAGAAATGTTCCAAGCAGACCCAGCCAGCGGTTGGAAGCTGGAAGATGATGACTAACCACTGAAAGTAGAAACAAACTTGAATCAGTCAGGTCATTGTCAGCGTTCAAGAAATGTGTCAGGCGAAGTGAATAGTGATGATGATGGCTTCATCTCCTGGTGTTAGAAGACAGATTATCGCTGAAGCAGTAAGAATCTTGAAGTAAGAACGAAGACTTTCCCGGCGTACGACTGCAATGAAGTCTTCAAGAAGTGTACCGCCGGATCGTGTTGTGAAAATACGATATTTCTATGACTAGCTCCGCCGTCTTCTTCAGGTGTCGAGACATCTGCAATGGTCGGCTGACCCACAGATACTGAGGTGCCGCACTTTCTTATATAAATGTCCGCGTCCGGCGGATGGTTTGCAGTGGGCGTGGCTATAGTTCTCGTTGCGGCCCGAACTAATATGGAGCCCTCTACCGCGGCAGCTGGACAGAGGTACAACGTTCTCTGCGGATTCTTGCCAATGCTAGTTCCCATGCCTCACTAAGACATAGACCACTGTCTCTATTAAATGTGTTGGCCAGTCGAATTTCGATCGCTGTTTTAATACTGGCCAACAGATGGCACCCGAGCTATCTCAGTATCTGTGAGTCAGTCGACAAGTGCAGATGTGTCCACACCTGAAGAAGACGGCGGAGCTAGTCTATCGTGTTTTCACAACACAATCCGGCGGTACACCCGTGAAGTCTTCATTGCAAGAATCTTGAAGCCTACAGATAGAGGGTGAAGGTGCGGTTTGACTTAATGGATGTGAAGCTCTGAAAGTAAAAACAAACTTGAATTAGTCAGGTGTGCAATAAGTGTCATTTTTGGTGATCAAGAAATTGGTCAGACGTAGTGAATGGTGGTGACGATTCCTTCGTCTCCTGGTGTTCTGTCAAACGGAGATGGCAGATAATCGCCGAAGCAGTAAGAACCGTGAAGCGTGCAGACGGAGGGTGATGGTGCGGTTGGACCTTATGGCTGAGCTCCAGGCGTGATACGGGTCGACCATCAATCTTGGACGCGGAGGGAGAATTCCGGGCGGTAATTTGCGCTCGGAGCTGTTGATGGATGACAACCTGGCCACATTACTCGACACTTTTGGAGGCGGATTAGTAGTGGGTCGCATAGTGGGGACAGAGACGAACGACCAGCACCAGAAAACGTTATCCTGTAAAACAGTTTCCTCCATACAACGGCAGTTAACATACGATTTCATACCGGTCAAGAATTTTACTCGGATGTCGGAGGAGGACAGTTTTCAAAGTGATATTTTAGAATTGACTTCTTCATAATGTCGAGCATCTTGTACCATGTGACGTTGTCACAAGTCCTTACCAGATCAATATGTGTCGTATATATATTGATACGCCCTTCCAGTATTAATTTTACAGCAAGAATAGCTTCTCTTGTACCACGGTTGTTGCTAAGCCAAAACTGATCTTCAGTAATAATCTCTGCAACTTTACTTCTTCTTTTTCAACGCCTTATCCCAACTTATTTTCGACCGGCTGCCTTTGATGAGTTGACATCGTTATATTTGGAACTTTGGTTTTACGGCAAACATTTTATACCTACTGCCAGATTGCAATAACTTGGAGACCATCAGAACTGTTAAGAACGGATTTCGATCTCCTTCATATATGTTGAAGGGTACACAGAATATAGAAGAGAATCGGGTAACATGGAATAGTCTGGTAATTTGGAATACCGAGGTTTCTCCTCTGCCGAATGCTGCTGTATAGTGGAAGTACCATCAACCGCTGCTCAAAACTACTCTGATGCTTTGTTGAGAAGGTCGGTCATTTGGGAGCTGAACTGTGTTTGCTATCCAACAAATTTGTTTTTCCACTTTCGAGAATTTTGCAGATTAGTTTTCCAAAATATATATAAAATATTATATTTATTTTGTTGATCGCTAGTCTTAGTGTAATGTGTACTAAAAGAGTGATGGTTTGTTGTACAGGTCTTTTTTCTGGCTTCCATCTTTTTTTTTTTAATAATATCATCAAGTTTATTTTGTACAAGATAGCGATTCGGGTAATATGAGATACATGGTATTCCATAAAACTGTGGTATTTCATACAACCCGAAAAATAATTACGGAGTTGAAATACATTTTTAATCAAATATAATGTCAGTAATACGATTTTTGTTAATATTGATTGAAAATAATAAAATAACAATTGAGAAAGTAAATATTTCTTAATTAATTCATTAATTATGTTTTGTTTTAAGAACAGCCGAAAAAGAAAGAAGCGATAGCTATTGAATCCGACAAAGATGATGATGATGTTGACTAAAAAGTATCATTAAATCCGTTTATCTCAATTCCAGATAGTTTACATTATTTGAAACCTTCTATTTCATATTACCCGCCTATTCCATATTACCCTCCAAACGACAATTTTTTTTAAAAACTAAATGTTACTAATAAAAAAAATCTGTTTTGACAGCTTTTTATTAGATATATGTTATTACAAGAAGTTGAAGGTTGTATTGGTTTTAGTTTCAAGTGTTAAATTATTTTCAGTACTAGTTTGTACAACAAAACATAAACGGTATTCCATATTAGCCGATTCTTCTCTGTGTTTGTGGTATAGTCGTTTCTAAAAATGCGCCCTAGTTTTTTGTAGATATGCGCATGCATAGAAACAAAAAAATCTAAATAACCTCTATATAGCAAATTATTGCCACCTATTATCGATTGCCAGCGTAGTCTATGCGATAGGATGATAATATAATAATTTTCTGACCCGAGTTCAAATCCCCGCAGAATCAAATATTTATATTTTTATCTTCAGAAATTGTTCAGCTTGACTTTTTTATATTGTTTAAACTTCATTTACATACTTTTACTGTGCGAAATAAAATTTAAAACAAATCACATTGCTTATAACAGATACACCAAACGTAATTTCGGACAATATATTAACAATAGGTTCGTAATATGCCTCACGCATTCCCAATGAAATTTAAGTTACGAGGCGAATCTACTAGTAGACTGGAATCTGATACAAGCATTTTGCAATGTTTATAAACATTTATCACTTGTTCTACCATTTCCTTGTTGAGCTCCATTTTTTCGTCACGGATAGGTTTACTATTTTATTTTTAGCCATTTACACGCAACCGTTCTTGGAACAAGTCTAGTGTAGAAGAAAGAAAGAAAAAACTATCATCCCAGAGCTACGTGTTTCGTTTAAAATACCTCTTGATGATATACAAGTAAAGAAACGATGAAGTTGAAAGAAATAAAATGATTTCGATTGAAAACGCATCGACACAATAACTTATTAACAAAAAGCAAATAAAATAAAATAATAATAATAATAATGTAATATTAGAGACTTTTCTGACATATGATTGCAATGAAGTCTTCAACGGTTTACGGCAGAATGTGTTGTGAAAAGACAATCCGTCGGTTTTGCCCCTTAAATTGATTACGAAAAAAGATTTTCAGGAAAAATATGACGCTGAATTGTAGGTATAATATGATTTGTTTAAAATATTATTTCGTGCAATAAAAGTATGTACATGAAGTTTAAACAAAATAAAAACGTCAAGCTTGACAATTTCTGAAGATAAATAAAAATATTTGATTCTGCGGGGATTTGAACTCGGGTCAGAAAATTTTGGTAGGCCTATAATCACCCTTCCGCATAGACCACGCTGCCATTCGACAACATGGGGACAATAATTTACTATATTGACGTTATTTAGAATTTTTTGTTTCTATGCATGCGATTATCTAAAAAACTATAGCACATTTTGTGAAACGACTATACCACAGACATATATGCTGTGTACTCTTCAACATATATGAAGGAGATCGAAATCCGTTCTTAAGGGGCATCCATAAATTACGTGAGATCTGGTTCCCCCCCCCCCCCCCCCGGTCCTGTGGTGATTTTGTCCTTCTCCCACTACCGAATTACAATCAACTATCGTTATGAGATTTTCTTCCCCCTTCACATATTGGATTAATTCTTGAATTTAATTTTATATTTTCTCTGTATGAAGTTGAAATATACATTTTTACTAATGCCGTTGACGTTTTCTACCCTCACGAAAATAATCCCGTTACTAAACTGGTCATAACAACTGAACTGTTTCCCTACTCTACTGTTCATTATAAATCCCGCACCAGTGTCTCCACTGAGATCTTATGTGCTAGTTATAATATATATCTCATGCCATAAATTCTGTGCATCCCTCCGCTTAATCCCACTATTCCCAATGATGTCCAACTTAAGTTGTTCCATCTCCCTTTCTAAATTTTTTAATCTACCTGTCATTTTGACACTTCTAACATTCCTAGCCCCGACTCATAGAATGCTTTTTATCGATATATCAGAGATATTTTACCAAGGAAGAAACTTTCATTCTATAAGTAATTCGAGGGGATTACGTGGCCTCGGGATAACCTTAGGGTCTTCAATGCACTGTTTTCCCGTTAACTTCTGCATCCCCATGCCGTTGATCATTTTTGACTCATCCGCATTTAGGGGCCGTTTCCAACCCCAAGGGCAAGAGGGTGCCCTGGACCACTCCTCGCTCTTCCGCCTTTCTTTCGGAGGCCGTTGGCAAGCAGTGGGTGACTCCTTATACCGGGAATCTTTCAGTCGCCAGAGCCTCGTCCGTGCAAACAGGGTGCACCACGTGAAGGAGAGGTTGACATTTAGTTGGAAGAGGCTAATATAGCATCCCTCAAACCATTACATCTCTTTGGTGGCTGGTACTGCAAGTAAGAATTCTATTTGTGGACAAAACGATATATTACTGTCTTCCGCACGATCACAATTTAGTGACATAATTTTTTATGTTTACGCAGGCATCGCAACAAGCTGCAACAATTTGCTGTTTTTCGCTACATACGCATTTGGATTGGTACATAATGTGGTACCAACTACGACCATTTACTGTAATATACCTTTGAAATTCACCATCATTTGTGGAAGACACGCCATACGGTGACAATTTTAAGATATGCACGATTGATTCATTTGTTAACGTGGAGGAAGAAATGGAGAGAAAGAAAAAAGATTAAAATATATTAAACAGCTAATTGATGACATAAGTTTTTATGACCATACTGAGACAAAAATTTTAACTTAGGGTATAAGGAAATGGCGTATAGTCCAAAATCAGAGGAGAAAGAAAATTCTTATATGTATATATATGCAATAGCTCCGTTTGGTCTGGTAAGTGATGGTATCTTTCTCTCCCTTTAACACAATTACGATAATAATTATCTTGTATAAGCATTCACTGCTATTGTTATATCGCAGAGTATGGTTTTCAGATGTTGGTACCGCACTGATTCAAACAATTGTTACGGCGGTGTTGAACGGGGCCGTATCGCCCAAGCACGTGGAAACGGTCCGGCAGTAATGCCAACTATCAGCACGTTAATCTGCTCCGCCGCGCCATTGCTCGCAGTTTCGCCAACTCTCCAAACCCACTCCTCCTTCCTCTGTCTCCCTGCTCCGTGCCTTCTCTAATGAAGCCAGCCCGGCCGGCGCTGCCAACCCCTGCGCGATAAGGGGCGGGGAGCGCCCGCCGGGGGCCGTTATCTGCGAGGTTGGCAACAGTTCACACCTCGCTGGTCACGAACGGTGGTTTAGTCGCAGGAGGTGAAAGCCGGCCCTGTGATAAGGATCTGCTCCTCCTGCGGGGAACAGTCTAAGGACCTGCAGGAATGCCCACAAACAAACAAAAATTAGTGGCTACATAAAGAAAATACTTACCACATAATGCTAAAATCTGATATTATAGTTTTTTTAAATAAAAACTTACTTTGTATTGTTCGATGAAATGATAAAGAATAGTCCTGTAGTGTTCCACTGGGATTTGACTATTCCAACCGTCACCTATTGTACTGACACGATTACTTTCACTGCAATTAGTTTGTATGTTATTTTCGTGACATATATATATTTACCGAAGTTATGATATATATATATATATATATTTTTTCTTCAGTTTTATGAAATTCAGTACATTGGAACATACGGAAAACGTTAGCGAAGCACTACATCAAAGATTAACACTCATATAATCGTAGCGAAAATGTAGATTGATTTACAGTAAACGAAACAAAGATATTATCTATATATCCAATTGTTTTGTTGAGAGGCTCTTCGTCCGGGTTGGAATTAAGCCGGATGTTACAGCTTCTAAATGCTCGGGGGCAGGCTAGCCTCATAACAAGGTATTGTGGGCAATGTCTTCTTTGTTTTGAAGCGAGATTCAGTAGATAAATGGACTGAGAATTAGGTTCTTAGTAAGGAGACCTCAGAGTAGTGCAGTTGACGGTAGCCTTTAGGGAAGAGCAGTTGCGCTGTTATATTGACGACACGTATCTCCTTATGTTAGGATGGAACAGGTGGATAGAGCGTTCTCTTATCTACAACGATTATGAATTGTATAAATATTTACGAGCGCTGTGACAGTATGGACTTTTTGTCATTAATAGAAAATTAATTAGATGAACTAAGCCATTTATTTAGTTAAAAGTAGATACAAAAATAAACTCTTCTCGGGCTTCCAGCTGCGTTAAAAAGTCACAAGTTTCGAAAGAATCTATCTCAGCCCTCATTTTTAACCATAGAATGAAAATAGGGGCTGAGATAAACGCCTTCGAAACGTCCCACATGTGTTACTTTCTTACGCGGCTGGAAGCCCGAGAAGAGTTTATTTTAAGCGATCTGCGTGTGTCCGAGATTTTGAGCAAGCATCACGCAACAAGTACTGCGCTCCTTTGGATGGGGTTTTCACAGTTTGAAAGCTTATCGCTTAGCTTAAAATCTGGGGTATGTCTTAAGACTTTACGTTTATGGGGAACAGAGAAAAAAATAATAATTCATTCATGCCGAGAAAAGATAAGCACCACATATCACATTGCGTCATTACAAGGTATGTACCAAAGATCAAGCTAGACGCTCTACCTTTTGAATTCTATTAATATTTTTTTTTTGTCTTGGTAAATTTTTTTCTTCAGTTTTATGAAATGCAGTACGTTAGAACATACGGAAAACGTTAGTTAAACCACTACATCAAAGATTAACACTCCGATAAATATAGCGAAAATGTAGATTGATTTACAGTAAACGAAACAAAGATATTACAAGTGGTTGTACTCTGCCACTAGAAGAAAAAACAATCGGCAAACGCTTTGCTATGCAAGCAACACAGGCGGTGCGAACAAAGACTCGCGGAAAAGATAGTAAACTATAAAGTTATTAAGGGAAGGAGTCAATAGCTACGCATACACACACACATTTGTGCGCCAGCAATTACGTGGCGTTCCATATTGAGGGTAAAATGTGTCTGTTAATTGTCTAACGACGAGCTGCACCACGAGCCAGTAACAATCGTTACAGATTTGAACGTGGCGAACACGTGCGACAGTAACCATACACACAGATATCTCGCCTGACAACTTTCTCGCAGCGGATAAGACTTGCCGAGTGTCTCACAAGTAAGATGGGCAGAGAATTTGTAACTGATTTCATTTCGACATAGCAGCAACGTACTGCACTGTGGAAGGTCAAACCAAAAGATTAAGCGAACAATTTAATATATATATATATAGTGCATTGAAAGAGATTTGTAAGAAATATAAAAGTTGATAGTACATCAATAAAAAAATTAAAAAAATCAACTTGCGGAGTGCTTTTCGCGAGTAATATAAAAAGAAATAAAAAACTCAACAAGTAGTGGAATAGGCGAAGAAGAAATCTACAAAACTAATTTACGGTATTACCACTTACTACTGTTTAAGAGAGATCAACACGAAACAACAAATAGTATCAGCAATACAGGGAGCCCAAATTGTGAAAGGAATGCATAGGAAGATGTATCTGCGCATTTATGTAATATTGAAGGAATCGAAGAAAAGTTTCTCTCAACAAGTAGTATATGATCGTTTTTATAATCTTCCTGCTACCACTTTTTTGTAATATTTCTGCCCAAATAAATAACTACTTTTGTGTGTGTGTGCGCGACTTTTCAGTTCAATATTGTCACCTCGCTTGTAACATAACCTCACTACACTTGGCTTGCGATGTTTTGGAATTCCCAGTGAGCCGCGAGCCAGGAAATCATGACGAATAAATCCGTAGACCACTACCATTAACACAACAATTTGAGCGCGGCGAGTCAGCTGAACGACGAATGTGTGATACTGATGTTCCTGTATATGGCTTCGACAAGTACAGGCTCGTCGCAAGAATATCCGCGCGCAAATCTTCAGGGAACTTACTCGCGCGCAAATGTGTGTGTGTATGGGCGGCTAATAGTTTAACGTCGTCAGCTCTTGTTTATTACCTAGTATCCCATAGTTAAACTGTGAATTATGGGGACAAGGAACTGGAAGGAATTCGGCCGTGCAGCTTAGAAGGAACCACTCTGGTAATCACCTTTACTGATTTCGGGAAAACGTAAAAATCCGAAACCGGGATGACTGGAGAGAGATTTAAGCAAGACCTGAGCGTAACTATTGTTGTTACTACAAGTAGTGTAACAAGATTAGAACATGGATTAAAGGAAGTAGTTGGAAATTAAATTGAAAAAATAATAATCACTAGTGACTATTTACCGTATCTAGAAAGTGACAATTTTTTCCCTCTACCATTCACGCTTTACCAAACTGGTGAAATGAGGCAGCATTGTAAATATTATGTTTTGCTCCTCTGATGAATTGTTAATTTAGAATTGTTTACAATTCGAAGTTTTGATCATAGAATTTTTTCTTCGAAAGCGTCTAGTTTTTGTTGCTGTTTTTTGGGCTGCAGGGTGCGCCCTTGACGCTACCATAAGGCACGCGTGACATGTAATTTACACGGCAAGTCGGTTCAGTATTTTAATTAATACCTCTTTAAGAAATGTCATTCATTTGAGTTATGTTACAAATGAACCGGTTATTTTTTTCATGCTACTTAAAAGCACCAATTTCCCTACCTAACTTAAACGTTCGTCGTATTTTATTTACTATAAAAATGCAAGATCGCTAAACGTTTAATACAATTTCCATATTAGTAACCCTTTTACACAAGTACTGAATTTCCGCATTGGTGCATAATCTTATCAATGAACAAAACCGGAATTGTGGAAAAACATTTTTAACTACCAATTTTATGGATACAGATATTTTCTCATACATGCTTTGTAGTTATCTTTCAAAGCTTCAGTTAACTTGCAGACAGTTATATCTACCAACCAATTCTCTCTATCTAGTATTCTATTTTTTATTTTATTTTTTAACTTGTGGCAGTTTCATAATTTCTGTTGGAATTTTAATAATATTTTAACGTTAGATGCAGTTTTAATTCACTCAGACACTTGCGGAAGAAATAACATTGCACTGATTTATAGGGTAAATACATAGACTATATATAACTTACAATAAGGAGAAATATCGTTTTCATTACTACAATGGAGAGTTATTGATTCTGGGCCACATCTGTTCAGTAAGCGACCTAAATATATATACAGTTTTAAGATATTATATTTAAGAAAACCGAGAGATTATACTATTTTAAACTCCTACGCCATTAAAAAAAAAAAAAAAAAAAAAAAAAAAAAAAAAAAAAAAAAAAAGAAGATCAAAAGAACTATTCGTATGTAATGCACGTTTTGAAAAATTCAGTTGTAAATTTTAAATATTTATTATGTTACGTTTTTTTATTGTTTTATAAAATATGACACTTTAACACAATGATTATTATTCTTCATTAACCATGACCTGTTCCACTTCCCAGAGGTCCTCCTTTAGCAGGGATGCATGGAACAAGAGTAATGAATACTTAACTAAGTCCACAACCCGAAGGTTGGTTGGATCCTCCCGAAGGAGGCATACTAAGCCATTGTGTCAGAGGTAGGACGGCCAGCTCCTTTCCTCTGGGACCTACAGTTTAACGTGGAATCCGAACCACGGAGCGGCCTGGCGTAGCACATATGATTAAACACAACTCTCAAAATTCCTGCGCCTGCCGGGATTCGAACCAGGTACCGGGACAGCGAATGTTTTGAAAGCAAGCGCCTTAATCACTGATTCGACATTTGTCCAACTTAGTATCGACTAAATTAAAATAATAATATCAATCTGAAATATAGCTGAATTCGACGTGGCTAAGGATCACATAAAGAAAATACCATGTTCGGCCTGCAGTCTAACCGGTATGGAACTTTTTATCAAAGCTGAAAAGTCGGAAACGGTCCATCAGAACTACTTAGTCAGTCGTCAAATCCCCTACCAGCCGCCCTATTGTTCCGTCCACATGTCCTGTATCTTTCTGCTGAGGTCACAGACGGCACTTCAAAGCTCTACCTCCGCCAGTGTTCCCAACAGCGAGTTTTCTCTTCATCCCGTCTTCGTCGTATCTGCTCCTTGAGGCAGCGTCCCCCCAGCCCCCGAGTTTGGTTTGGGTGACGTGGGGGTTGTGCTGACGGGGTGCCGGATTATCGGACCTAGTGATTAACGAGCTGCCTCCCCCCTCCCCCCTCCCCCGCAGCAGTAAGGAATTCGCCACGCCAGAGGGCGTCTATCACACGGTGTCTGAGGCGTCGAGGTCATTCCAAGGTCATCAGCAGTAACCATCACAAAAGAGCAACATTTTACCTACACTGAGGATATTTCTAAGCACTTTACCATTGTTAAGATCTTCCTCATGTTTTCGTAATACATTAGTCAATTTTCCATTAATGTTAGCAAGTAGATAACTTCTGTTCGCTTTGGTCACCAGTTTCTGGTATGATTTTTATGCACTCCTGAATATCTTTTTCTCGTGAGCTAAGAACATATCCTCGATTTACCAATAAGGGAGTGTCCATAAACTACGTAGGCCCATTTTGGCCTCCTGCGAGTTCTCCTCTCCCCACGTAGCCTGACGTGTTTTATGTACCTCTATCTTACCTTTCCCAACCCCCCCCCCCCCCCGTCCCCCGCGTAACAAGAAGCTTTTTTCCCTATGAATTCCAGAAGACATTATGTACTGTTTTTTCTTGTCAGACTATCGTAAATAATATACTGAGATAGTTTAATAACGGAAATAAATATTTACATGCTGTTGTGTGTTCTGTACCTTATTTTAATTGTGACGAATAATATGAACAGAAAGCTACGTAGCTTGCCTCAGAACCCCCCCCCCTTTTTCCACGTAGCCCAGCGTAGCTTTCCAACTTACCTCTACATTCCCCGCAGACTGGGTTACGTAGTTTATGGACGCTCCCGAACATCATTTCTTACTTGTCTGCTAACTTTAGTCAAATTTTTGTCTATCTCTGTCACTCTCCCCTGCAATTGTCTCGTCGACTAATAAATTAACAAATATCATTTAATTGAAATGTGAGCCAGCATCGTGTTCTTATATCTGAAATACTGTTCCAAAAACTTGTTTCCGAACTTATCGTTTTCAGAACATATTAATTTTGTACTTAATGTGTCCATTCATTCCACACTTCGAATCGTTCAATTTTCTTCTTTCACTTTTGCATAGCTCCGCCATGTATTTACAGTTTATTAAACTTTGTTCACATCACTTAGATCTACGTCTGGGTCTAAACCATTTCCCTTTCTGAGTAAATCTCTATCCACTAAGGCTCTTGTCCGTTCGACATCGTTCTTCTTCACACACGATGTGTAACTTTACTTCTTAAGTATATCAGATTATTTTACTTTTTTTAAATGTAATCAATTTACTCTTATTGATGTATTGATGTTCATGTAAGCTCCAGATCCTTGCTCAAATATTGTTCTTATGCCATACAGTAATTTTTCTGCATCGCCACACTTATCTGTTAACAATGCAATGATTTTTTTTTCTCTCTTACTCCATTGTAACTTTTGATCTATGTAAGTGTGCAACTGAAACAGTAATATTGCATGGCGACCGTGACAGAACATTCAACATAATAGAATGGGATAAGCGAGTTCAGTACCAGGGCCAGTACTTTGAGGCTGCGAACATAATTGCAGTTTCTCCAACTCGAATTTACCTATGAGGAATAAAGATTTTTAACAAAGTGAATAATTGAGTTTTCTGCTGAGTACTTGAAGGCTTGATGAACATATTCCGTAAGAGCAATTATTCTAGCTGTAATGACGATGCTTTCTAACAAGCTCGGCTAGCCATACCACCTTAGATAAAAATGTTTCAACTACAGACTGTGGCCCTTCAGATGCAGCAAGTGGAATTATTTTTTCGATACCACAATGCTCAGTTTTCTGCAATCTCATGTCCTGCAGTTTGATGTCAACGTTTCGAAATACCCGTTCTTGTATTATTCGGACTACAGTAACTAACTGGTTTAAAACAGAATCTTCGTTAATTTTTCACATGAATGAAATGCTATTTAGATTTTTTATCTTCTTTTATTGGTTTATTGAAGTCTTATGGCTTTTCTGCATGTACCTCACTTAAGATTCCACTTCACTGAAAACAGGTATACCGTTCGCCATTTGTAAAGAAGTCGGTATTCCCGTAGATGATGAACAAAAACTGCAAAAGAACAATAACTATTGTAAATAATATTCCCGTAGACGATGAGGAAAAACTGTTTTATAACCATAATTACTCTAGACAATATTTCTGTAGATGATGCAGAAAAACTTCCAAAGAACTGAAATTATGCTAGGCAATATTTCCAGGGGAAGAACTTCGCAATACCGTGTCTAGTATGTGTTTCACAGTAGAAACTGCGTTTGTTATTTCACTAAGATAAAGTATAGTTTATTCAAGAAGAACATACAGGACATCGCCACTAACATTATATATCTCTGTCACAAATCACTTTATAGAATTTGTACACTTGTCGGTGATTTTAGAACAGAAATTGTCAGTTGTATGCGATTATTTACTTAATTAGATGAAAGCTAGATAACGAAGGAATTGATGTTAGCTGCAGCATCTACTTTTCGGGATATGTTAAATTATTCATGATTTGGAGGAATTATTCATATGCTCTCCTATGACGTCTTGAATTATGTCAGTCTGGTCGATACAAAAATAATATTAAGTCCTATGTCTTGATGATTTTATCAATCAGTGATGGCCTGAAAACCGTAATAAACATGTAGGTTATTCGAGTGAACGATTACTTCATCCACAGTCTCGCGCTGTCAATAGCGATTTCACCAGCCATTTCGTTGCCACTGTACCACCCAGCGCTGGTTGGGGGAGGACATTTTATTCCTCATTTACACCCCCTTTCCACTCGACGCACCCCCGTTCTGCAGCCGCCACCCCGCTCCATCAGCACGTCGGGGTCCACTCACAGAACGCATCGCCCCCACCAAACTCCTCCCACCCAAGCCAACCCTACCCACTCCACCGCATTCCCCCTTTTTTCTCTCGCACTTTATTTACTTATCGAGAGTTCAGCCCTCTCCCAATTTCCCGATTCCAGCCCCACTCCTACCCCCACCCTCTCGTCGCCCCGTCGTCGGTGGTTCGTTGACAGGAGTGTGGTGCTCTCGTAATTGCGAGGCACAATTACCAAAAAATGAATGCTGCCCGTTTGTCTGTCAGCCCGATGCCTTTCCCTTTAAACTGCGCCTCTCTTTGCAAAGCGCCTTTTCAACAGTTATCCCCGGTCTCGAAGAAAAGGCGGTCCGTTGTGATGGAGCAGAATAGGGGTTCCTTATCAATGGGATAATCGAAGGAGAGGTGGTGGGGGGGGGGGGGACTCTTAATGTAAGGGGGAGTGCGTTGGTCTAATGAAGGGATTAACACTTAAACTAGCTGCTCGGGTAGAGGGGGAGCCTATGTTTTACGTCGAATTAACACAGGCAACAACAGAACGGCTGTCAAGGCTACTTGTAGAGATGAAGCCGTACTGATAGCATTTCATCATTTCTGATACCGCCTATCAACAGCATGGAATATGGATTTATCAGATGAGTATTTCTGGCCAATCATGTTCCACTTTCCAACACCTATCTACCTTCTTTGCTCTCACTGCTTCTGTCAACTATAATCCTCTTTCAATTTGTTTCGTCTGGCTTTAGAGAAATTTTTCCAAAACGTTGACATTAGGATTAACATGACAATATCTACTTGTATCCTCTCTTCTTCAGTAAGATGTAAGTATGTTGATGATGCGATCTCATATGGAAATCTGACTATTCGCTTAGCTTAGGAAACAAATCATTAAGGGTTTGCAGAGTTGCTGAATAGGGTATTGCGAAGATATGCGTTATGTTAAAGGAAGTTTTGAAGCTCAATGGCCTTGAAAGTGCTGTAGTAACGAAGTTGTTACTGTGTAAATTTTTGTTGAAAGATATTAATCGAATTATCCCACGAAGACTGCAGAAATATTCGTGTACCAGCTAAATTTATTTCGCTAAAATAGCAGCATCACAACACAAGAGACATCGGAACCATGTATAACACTTCCATATCTCACTGGACTAGCTTCCCGAGAAAATATCATCTATATCCATACCATGTTTTCGCCACTTTCGATTACGGAAAAGGAACTGATGGAGACGTGAGTAGTATTTACGTCTCGTTGCTGCTCTATAGATTTTATGAGATTTTGTTGGATCCTTTCCTGTCAGTTTTTGTATGGCAGACCGCACGATAATATCGAGTGGAAGATGACTCACCAGAAAATCAGAAGTAATCAGAAAATAAATGTAAAAATGCTAATTCACCACTGATAAAATATGTAAGTCAGAAAAAATTCCTTTACAGCGTTCCGTACACGTACTAAACTAATTATTTTATAAAAAAGTATTTTTTAAATTAGTAACAAGTGTTTTTTTTTTTCGAGTTCATTATTTATTTCATGTAAATGTATTCAGATTGTATATATAAATCAAACGCAAGTAATGTTCAGTTGGAGAAAAAAATAAGAAAAACTAGTGGGACAAAATAAAAATCATGAAAATTTTCTTAAAAGTATTTTCGCAACGTAACTACTGTTTAATTCATGATATTCTCTATCCAAAGATATATGTAATGTTTTGAAGAAAAATCATATCTTCTGATGTGTCAGATTAGTAGAAATTAATAAGTTATATTCCGAAATGATTTACTACAGGAAAGACGGGTATAGTTTTCCTGTAATCTTTACTACGCTACAATCACTACCGAATGGCACGAACAAAATACTGAAGGAAGATTTTTGACTAAATATAAACCAAAACAGGACAAAAAGCAATGAAATCTACCAGAAATGATTGCAATAACAATAGACTTAAAAAAAAGATCCAAAAGGAGAAGTGAATTCTGTTGCTTAGGAAGTAAAATTACAACTGATGGCAGAAGCAGGAATGATGTTAAAACCTGAATAGCACTATCATGGAAAAGAGAACTCTTTTAGTTTCGAATATTAATCTAGGACTCAGAAAGAACTTTTTAAAACTCTGAGTGGAGTACAGCACTTTGTGGCAGCGAAGCATGGACTTAAGAAGTACAAGACAGGAAGAAATTTGAAGCGGTTGAAACTTGGTGCTATAAAAGGATACTGAATATTAAGTGGACAGTTAAAATACGAAATAAATGAGTTTTGGAAATGATGTGTGAGGAAACAAGTTTATGCAAAAGTTCTACAGAAAGAAGAGACATGTTCGTGGGTAAGGTTTTAAGACATGAGCAACTGGTTTATTTCTTTTAGTGAAGAAAACAGTATTAGGTAAGAACAGTAGATGGAGACAGAAATTAGAATATAATAAGTCATTAATTGAACACGAAGGTCATAAGGGGTGTGTTGAGAGGAAGAGGTTAGCGCAAGATTGGAAAAGATGAAGTAAGTATTGCATCAAAACAATCGAGATACTGGTGACAGCAAAAAAACAAAAAGAGGTATTTAATCACTTTTGGCACTTCAGTGTATGTCAGATAATGAAGTGTATGAAATATTTTTTATTTGGCGATTCCTGGAAAAATTGTGGGCGAAAGAGACAAAGCATAGCCGCACACAGACAAGGTAGTCGCTGGTTTTCATCTGCTGTGTTGTAGCCCCGTCCGCTAGGAACCGGGGAGAACTCCGAAAAACATAAAAGGCCTCTGTTCGGTGAATGGTCTACGGCAGCAATTATCCCATTAGAGAACGCTCTGCGGCTCGGCTTTGGAGTGGAGCGTGGATAATGGATCCCGCCTCGGCATTTCGAGTGGCCACTATTCGACCGATCGATAAGCTGTTCGATACTTGTACGAGAGGGGTAGCAGTTACGACTGTAGCCCGAGGGTGCTCAGTTAATCTTTCCAGTCGGGTTGTTCAGAATACGTATTTACTTTTATTGAGGACTTGAGGTCGCTTGTATGTTTCTGGCTGCAAAAAGGACAACGGAACGAACGTGGTGTGTGAGTGGTAATGCCCTGGCTTCGCATTCGGAAGGACGCGGGTTCGAATACCAGTCAAACCATCCAGATTTGGGTTTTCCACAGTTTCCCCAAATCACTCCATGGCCGAATTAATTCCCATTCTATGCATCCAGTGTTTTCTTGCCTCTGATGACCATCATGTTGACGAGGCTAAAAAAAAAAACAATGGTTTCTAAGGTTAAAAGTGGAGGACGTATGCATTATTATAAAGTGATTTGCGAAGATGATGCATAGTGTGAAAGCAATCACTTTAGTTAATAATTATCAGTTTCTTGATAGCAAAATTACTGTTATAACTTCAAATAAAACTAAAACCAATTGTTTTCCTGTCGTCAATTTTTCGACTGCTTTGATATAGTCCTCACTTTCTTTTTAAGCACACCGAGCGTGGTGGGTGAGCGGTTAACGCTCTGGCTTCGCATTCTGGAGGACGCCGGTTCGAATCCCCGTCCGGGCATCCAGATTAGGGCTTTCCGTGGTTCCCCCAAATCACTCCAGGCGAATGCCGGGATGCTTCCTTCAAAAGGCCATGGCCTTACTGTTCCTTGTCCTCAGTCCCATCCTGCCTCTAATGACCTCGACGTCGACGAACCGTAAAGCCATAAGTAAAAAAAATATCTTATTCAGAGTTATTATTTTTATCACAGCATCTCAGTTACAGCCGAAATCCTTTCTTACATGTCTTGAACATATTAATCTTTGCTTTCCTTATCTTCGGCAGTTTGCGGCAGTATTAAATTAACCAATCCCGCATGTCTCAGAAAGTGATCAAACACAATTCTATCTCTTTCTTTCTGACCGAGCGTGATGGGTGAGTAGTAAGAATCAGACCTCATATTCGGGAGGACGCGGGTTCGAATCCCCATAAGGTCATCTAGATTTCTGTTTTCCACGGTTTCCAGGCTAAGGCAGGGATGATTCCTTCAACAGGTCATCGCCAATTTTCTTTCCGCTTCTTGCCCCCAGCACTTTCCCAACCTATAATAACCTCGGTGAGACAAAGCCATAAGAGAAAAAAAAATCTGATTGACGCTAGCACAAACTTACCAATATCTTCAAACTCTATTGTATTTGACACCATTATTTCCGATCTCTATGCGTAGTACAAAATGTCAGAATCTAGTTGCTGCGTTCGTAAATACCTCACAGGGATCTTTCGGAATCCTAGACCGATGTCCCGTAAATGGCGGTACAAACTTTCAGATAAGCTTGAGGGCAACAAAGTGATTCAGGATTACACAGGGAACTTTACCGTTGGTCGCTAGGTGGCGCTACTAGTAAGAACGCGTGGGTGTATTGGACAGGTTGCCAGGACCCCACAATCTCCACATTGAAGTAGCTTGGATTTCTTACTTTCGGAAGCACCTAAACATGTTGTATATGAAACACCTGTCGATGCTGAAATGGATCTGGATGCAAGAATCATCTACACTACTGCTGATATCCTAGAAAATCTAGGTGTTTCCAATATTGTCAACCAATCCATTGTTCTGTGGTGTAACTCATCCATTTACAGTAATGGAGAAAACTTTGAACATCTCCTGTAACATTATAAAATGGAATAAATCTCTACCTTGTGTTCTTCTGGTATATAAGATTCCGTAGCCAAATAATGAATCCGATTAAGTTTTCGGTGAAAACAGTTTTTTATGGAACTTTTGAAAGAATATCTTAATTGACAGCCTGAATTTTTTTTTTTTGAAAAAATATAGCTAGTAGTTTAGTGAATTCACATATACCATATTTACTGAACTAACAACACGCGTGTGTTAATTTCAATTTAACTATTTTATTAATTATTAACTTCATTAAATTAACAGTTTCATTGGCATCATAAACAGACATGAATCAGTGAAACTGCAGTGAAGACTGAAGAATATCTGTTCAAAATGCTTACAGCAACCACATGACCTAATTTATAATGCTACTGGTAACATTTTGACAGCGAGAAAACATTACCTTTAAATACTGGACTTTGCCTGTGTTTCCTTGGTCATGTGGAAGTGTCCCGCATCTTAAAAGAAACATATTCATTAAAAGTATGTTTATCGACGTAATGGATGAAACCATCCATTTTGGATAAAGTAACCCCTGCTCCTTTTGGGAGGAGGTCCTTCCATTTTGGTCGATCTGACCCATGCGCCTTGGACCACCTTTGTGATGACAATGTCTCTTGCGCTCAGTGATTTCGATTTTCGATGGTTTAGCGAAATCACTGGTGGCTAATGTGCAGATAATTCTTTTTTTTTTTTGGTTTGATGCGTTCCTCCATCCTATCCTATCTTACGCTAAGCTCTTCATCTTCACATACCCCCTACAGCCTACATCATTAACTACCTGCTGCATGTATTATAATCTTTGTATTCCTCCACAGTTCGTTCCTTCGACTGTTCCTTCCACTAAGAAATCAACCAATCCCGCATGTCTTAGAACGTGTCCCTATCATCCTGTCTCTTCTTTCTGTAACACTCCACAAGCTTTTTTTTCCCCCCACCCATCATTTCCAAAACTCGTTCATTTCGCACTTTATCTGTTCACTTAATTTTCAGAATCCCTTTACAGTATCACCTTTGGAATGCTTCAATTTTCCTTTTATTTTCATTTATTCCTAAAGTCTATGATGAAAAAGTTGTTTCTGAGTCTTATAACTATATTTCAAACTAAAAGATTTCTCTTTTTCATGAAAGCTCTTTTCGCTAAAGCTATTATCCTTTTAACATCATTCCTGCTTCCTGTAAATGGTCTAGGACGAAGTCCTTTCCGTTTCTGTTCGCAACGGTTTCGTTATTCCTATAGCGTCCAGTGATGTCACGGGCTATCCCAAAGCATCAGGAACGTGAATTCAAAGAAACAAAGTCTTTTAAGTACTGTATTTGGACGTTATATTCTGATTTCTTTTTTGTGCCGTTTACTTATTTTAATGTTACTAACATAGACGAGTGAATAGTTCAATTTTATGGAGTAGTTAATTGCTACTGATAACTTACGGATGGCAAGTGTGGGAAGTAACTACAAATTTATTCGGGTACAGCTTAAAGCTATAGGTCCTGTTATCATGTACGATAATGTTGAGGCACGACTGAGATGTAATGTTCCGCATATTTCGATAGCTAGCCAACGGTGGCAGTGTCTGGGCAAACGAATTGGCCTCGCATTGCCAACGTCACTAGCCTCTCAAAGTTTTTTGGGTATCCTGTACCGTCAATAAATATGCAGGGTGTCCTGTAAACACTGGTGTAAACTGTAAGAGGAAGTGTATGGCAACGAAACGATCCAGAGTTGCATAGCAACCCAAGAACAGAAACGTCACCATTGGTTGCTAGGCAGCATTGTTCATGAGAGTGCGTGATGGTGTTTGATTGGTTGCCTAACCGCAGGATCTCCGGATTTAACCACCCTGGAATTCTTCTTTGGGCGACATTTAAATCTATTGTATATCAAAAACCTGTCGGTTCAGAAAATGATATTTTTCGCAAGAATCATCTACACTGTGAGGAGTACATCTCTTGTTAAGAATTAAATTACTTTTTTTTTTGGCTGATACGTTGAATTGGGATGTTGCTTCACATATTGACAACACCGTTGTACCTACGTTTGACATTGATAAACGTTTAATACAAAATTATTCTTCATCATATGTAATTAACAATATCATGACGCAATTAAAGAACAATTTGAAATCCAAGAATGGCTTCATTTTACACCAGTTCTCAGGGTGTAGGGGCAATTAATTATTCTCTAGGGCGACACTGGGTTGATGGACACGATAACGATTTGCGGTGATCACCGTATCAGCGATGTTACCATTTACGGGAGGCACCGAGTGAGTTATCCGCAGTCGTCCGAGAAAATGATTCCATTTCCTGCTTGTCATCGATGATGCACGTCCACTCGGATGACGACGTGGAACTCAAGAGCAACCACACACAGCCCCGGCGTTAGTCACCGCAAATCTCATCCTGCAGGCTGGCCACGCTCCCACCATACAGCTCGCAATCCAATGCACCATCTCCACCGCGTCTCCCTAGCGACATGCTTCGTTCCTTCGTTGTGGGCTACTCGGCCCAAGGTCACATTCAGGAAAGCAGCGGAGCCGTTACCGTTACATTTTCGGTTTGCACCGTTATCTGTGCGAACTACAGGTCCAGCTTCTCGCAAATATATTTCAATGTAGTGTGGCAATGCATTACAACAGCTGCTGATATCCTAGAAAATCCACGTATTTTGGTAGTTGTGCACCAATCCTTAGTCCATTGGTGTAAAGCATCCATCAAAAGTAATGGTGAAAAAATCGAACATCTCCTGTAGCATAATGAAGTGAAATAAGTGTTTCCCCCTAATACATACCTTCTGTCCTTTATTTATTTATTTATTTTTTTTTGTGTAACTTTCGGATGTCGTTTCCGATGTGGGTCTCTATGCAATTTTGAAAAGTTAAACCGAACGATGTAGGAGATCGATAAAGCTCTGGATTCGCATTCGCTAGGATGCACATTTGAATCACCGTCTGGTCATCCTGACTTCGGTTTTCTATAGTTTCTCTAAATCACTTGAGGCGAATGTCGGGATGGTTCCTTCACTAAGGCCATGGCAGAGTTACTTTCCTTTCCTTATCTCCATTCCTTTCCCGCTGTTAATGATCTTGACGTTAACGAAGCATGAAACTATAAGCGTAAAATTAAATAAATAATTTTTTGAAGAAATGGATTTCTTTGATGTTTTTCACCTCCTCTTAAAAACCGTTTATCTATTTGTGGGACATCCTGTATGTACTCGTAGATATCTTCCTTCCTGGAAGGTTAATTTTGCTAGTACTAATCTCTTTCTTATATCATTTCTGCTTCGGACAATCCGGTGTAATATTAGTTTGTAGAAACAAATTATGTTTTTTTTGTTTTTGTTTTTACTTCGGGTTTGACAATTTATTACTGTATTGTTATTTTCGTAGTTTCTACTGCACTTTATTAAGCTTGGTTAGCTTTCAAAGATGTTGGTAGCGGGCATGGACATGGTAAACAGAAATATCACACAAAATATAACGTAGAGAAGTGTGGGAATTGAAACTAATTGAACGAATGATGGGAGGATGATACTTATATAGAAATATTCATAGCAGGTAATTTGAGGGAAAATCATAAAACAATCGAAAGATGTATTGTTTGAGATGCAAGCACTGCCTTATGATACAGAAAACATACCGTACATGGCCCGCCGTTAGAGGTACAATATTTCTTGCTTTGAAAATAATAATTTTGGCTGTATGTAATCAAGTTGTAACAATCTTTAATTGTAATTAAAATCCGTGGGAGCATAATATATCTATAACCGAAAAGGGCTTACTATAGCCCTACAAAAATAGAAAGAATCTTCAACTAGGCGGGAACTATAATGTTTACTGCTTTTTTTAATCGGTTATTATTATTGTTAATAATTAACCGATTAGTGTGGTAATAGAATTAATGATAGAAATTGGCAAATGAAAAAATATATATCGATAAATATCGTATCGATATTTACAAACAGTATCGATATGTATCTCGAGAAAAATATCAATATTTGGATATATCGATATTTTTGCTTAATGCCAGTAATTTTCTAAAAAATTTCGCAAAATATATCAAATATTTAAGAAAATTTTGAAATTATAGAAAATTATATTAATTTATCTATTTTTACAATCAATCAAACAAGTATTCATCTGATGTAGGTATCAAAAAGAACTCTGTTCTTTATGTTCCACCGTCAATCTACTCCTGGTTTCCTGTACCGCCAAGTTAGCAGCGGAAGTCACTCTTTCCGAGGACGAGAAAAGGCTTGGCATACCAAATACTTCGTCAACGCATTAACTTCTATTCATCAATGAAAAAATCAATTGAAAACATAAGATGTAAATTTACGCCAACAATTCGCAACACGGAAGCCTTATCAGTATTCTTCAACTTGATTAAAAATAATCTAGCAGTTAACATTCAAATGTGTTGGCAAAAAAAAAAGGCATGTTTAAATCTAACACTTTTTTTTAACCTGTTAATCCTTGAGGAAAAATTGTTAAATTACGACGAATTCACTTTTTTTATGATGCGTTCAGATCGGATATGTACGTATGTTTATCCGACATATCTGCAACACATGAAACTGAATAGTGATTTGCGTTCGTACAAAAATATCGAATTGGTACTTAAAATTGATATTCCAAACATAATATCGATTTTTGATATATCGAAAATAAAAATATTGATAACAAATATCGACTATTTTATGAAAGATATCGATTTTTTGATACATTGGTATATTTTGCCCAATTAATGACAGAATTCAAACCAAGACATAAAACTGCAATGTAGTCTTCACGGGTGTACCGCCGGATAGTGTTGTGGAAACACAATATTTCGACGGCTGGCTCTGCCGTCTTCTTCAGGTGATGAGACATGTGTAATGGTCGGCTGACCCACAGGTACCTGTGGGTCAGCCGACCATTACACATGTCTCATCACCTGAAGAAGACGGCAGAGCCAGCCGTCGAAATATTGTGTTTCCACAACACTATCCGGCGGTACACCCGTGAAGACTACATTGCAGTCATACGCCGGGAAAGTCTTCGTTCTTACATCAAGACATAAAAGTTAAACGATATTTCGCTGTTGTTAGGAGAAGAAGTGGTTAGTTGTTTGAATTCAATCTAAAGTATAGGTCCTTTCATTCTGAAGGATTGGTTGAAAACTTGACGTAAGTTTAGTAATAAGCACATTTCCTTAAGCAGTGGAGATTAAATTTGTTAGTTCATTGGAGCCATTTATTTGGTAAACATCTATAATACATATTTCTCGCTGTCGGAATGGTACACATGACAAAATATATAGCGTAGTTCCAATTATTGTAATATTCGTATAGTAATGTTAGTGAGAAGAAGTTGTCTTTCCATATTTAAGCCTATCAGTTTAATAGATGATTGATTGATACAATAGTATCCAGTGAACAAATGGTTACCAAAAACCTTCAGATAACCGATGGGGAAATCTGGTATTGATTAGTACTAAATAAATATTAATAACATTAAGTATTAATAATAAATAAAATAAGTACCCCTAAATTTGGCTTTTAGGTAGATAACATTTGTAAGAAAAGTGGTATATACGTTTCCATAGACAAAAAATGAATCCGATCAAGTTTAAGGTGGAAACAACTTTACGAAAATTTTAAATGAATTTGCCAATTTCCGAAATTTAAAAAAATATAAAATAGCATAGTAATTATTTTTATTCTGATAATTATAAACTTTTAATTAATGCTTCATGTATAATACTGTCCTTGAACGTATTAAATATCATTTTCACAGCTTTCCTCGATTTCTTAATTTTTGTTTTTACTTATGGCTTTACGCGTCGTCGACGTCGAGGTCATTAGAGGCGGGATGGGATTCGGGACAATGAACGGGAAGTAATTCGGCCATGGCCTTTTAAAAGGAAGCATCCCGGCATTCACCTGGAGTGATTTGGGGAAACCATGGAAAACCCAAATCTGGATGCCCGGACGGGGATTCGAACCGGCGTCCTCCCGAACGCGAGGCCAGAACGCTAGCCGCTCACCCAAAACGCTCGGCGTATCTCTCGGTAAACTAATGGTCATTCACACAACGAATCCCTCAATTAATCACATGAAAAATATACAGATCCCAATTAATCAACTCCCATCTTGCTAAATATATTTCTTAAAATAAACTTCCATATATTAAGGGTTGGATCTGAAGGCTGTTGAGGCGCATTCCCACGATCCCTTGTAACGAAGACGAGACGGGACCTCATTAGCCGCAGTGTAGGGACGACCGCGGGCCGCAGGTTAGTCCTAGCTTACCTCACCGCCACCTCCACACCTCGTTGCCTAGTGTCGTTTGGCACAGAGCACTTTACAGCAACAGAAGGGGTGCGCACCGCTGCTGCAAACCAATGGCAACAGCGCACCGCTACACACGCCTGTGATGTTTACCGACTCAGAGTGGGTAGCTGCGTCTCGTCTCCGCTAGCAGAGGCGGCCCTGTTCCCATGGCGTGTGGTTGAGTATTCGTCCCGTCCCGTCCCGTCTCGCCTTCGTTACAAGGGATCGTGGGAACGGGCCTTTATACCGCGTCCTCCGGAATGCGAGGCCAGAGTGTTACCGCTAACCCACCACTCACGGTATGGCTTCAGGAGACCACGGAAAATCGAAATCGGTATTTCCAGGGAGGAGGTAGAACCCGCGTGCTCTCGAAACCTAGGACGGAACATCAGCCTCTATTACACCGGGGGAGAGTATATAGTACACAGTAGTTCAGAGTACATTTCTTTACGAACTTATAACCTGGGAAATTTGAGAAAGAGATCAACAAAAACTGAAAATGATTCAACGATAACCGTGGCGCCCAGTTCACATCGAGCCGCCGTCGAGTGCGGTCGCTCGAGCTTCCTCAACCGAGCGGAGTGAGACAACCGGACGTAGTGTATTCGGACTGTTCCACTTTTCGGTTCTCAGTGTGATAGTGTTTACCAACGTTTCAGTTAATCATCGGTTACAAAGTAGTGTTTAATTTACAAGAAGCGAAGTTATAACAACGACAACTAACACCATAGTGTTCCAGAGACGCAGTCTCGGAACACTATGGCAGACAATACTGGATCGATTCCATCGACCAGTCTGACAGTGGGAGTGGCCCTACGCACTTATTACCAGATGGAAAACACACCCTCTGAAGCAGCCGTCGACATCGAAGACCACCAGATCACTCCTACCCTCCAGGACATGGAAGACAACCCCGGTATCCACCAGACGCAGACTACCCAAGAACCACCGTATGCTGAACGACCGGCGCAGATGACAGTGGAAGAGTTGCAGTACGATCAGCAGGGAGTCCCGACAGATCAACAACAGCACCGGCAGACTCAAAAAACCAAACCGCTTTCACGCGCAAGATCACGTTCACCACAGAAGATACAACATACGTCACCAGTGAGTAAACGCGCCAAGCAAAAAGACCAGCTGTTGCTTAACCTAGAACCCATCGCAAGAGTCCCGCTACCCAGTAAATTAATAGATCCGTTAGTCAGTGAAAGTGTATCTAACAATGCAACTAACGTGCCTCCTATACCAGTTCCACTACCTCATCTGAGCCCACCAAATAATTATGAAAAACCCGGCTACCCCATAAACCAGAATAGTCAAGATAACAGATATACACCCACGGACAATGGTCCTTACTATGTAATGGTGGAAAGTAGCAATAACAACATTGGCAGGATGCACCCTATGTCAGTAGGAAAAATGCTTTTCCTACATAATAACCACATAAGATCGGAAATAATTAATATTACTACCGCAGGGCGGAATAGAATTAGAATAGAAACTAAGACCGGTACCGCTGCAAATTCCTTGGTAGAACTGAGATCACTAAAAGACAATAACCTAGAGGCCTACATACCATACTATATGACCAGGAAACAGGGAGTGATTAGGAACATCGAAACCTCGTTATCGGCGGATGAAATAATAAATGAAACAATCTCCCCCTTTCCAGTGCTACGAGTCAGAAGATTTACTAAAAAAGTTGTAACAGACAACGGAGTTCAACACCGCCCCCTACCAGTTTGTGTCTTAACCTTTCAATCCCAAGTATTGCCACAGTTCATATACTTATATGGCATGAGATGTGCTGTACAACCCTACGTATCACCAGTAATACAATGTTATCAATGTCTTAGGTACAACCACGCCCAAGCCCAGTGTAGAAGCCAACCTCGCTGTAGCAGATGTGCTGGTTCTCACAAACTCAAAGATTGCACTTCCGAAAACCAACCAAGTTGCATATACTGCCAAGGAAACCACCTGTCTACCGATCGCTCCTGCCCAGAATTCAAACAGCGCTCAGAAAGAAAACAAAATTTGGTAGTCAATAACCCCCAACAATGGCACCCCCTTACAAACCAACGCACTTACGCCAATGTAACGGCAGCAGGCCCACAGCTAATACAAACGGGTCAACAACTTCCGGAGGAAAACTCAGTTCCTATCGCAGCCAAACAATGAACACCGGTAAACCCACCATATATCCCAGCAGTAACACAAGAAGGTAGCAGCACGCAAGTGCGAGAACCCGGAAGCCAGCATCGGTCGCGCCACACAACTCCACATAGTCATGTACAAGGAAACCCGAATAACACCGGAGTTGGCCAGCCGCCTATGCCCACATACGTTACAAAAACAAGGCCAGTGGGCAGTGGTACCATAATCCCTCAGAATCTGTTCTGGAAAAGCAACGGCCCAACACAACCCATAACGTTCAATCCATATCAACCACTACCACACAGGATGCCGGGAAATCTTGAGTCGAATCACCAGTTTGCGCAGCAACAGATAATAACGGCGGAAATACCACTAGTAGAAAAATTGATGGCGTTAGTAATAACCATAATTGAGCAGACAAGATACAACAGTACAATTGATCCATCACATATAAGAAACCTACTAGAGGCGATCATCACAACGACCACATAATGGACCCAGATAACAAACAAAATTTGCACTCGTCCTCCACTCACGACCCGCAACTAAAAATACTCCAGTGGAACGGTAGATCAGTATATTCAAACAGAGAAAGTTTGAGTGCAGAACTACAAAACAGGAAAATAGATATAGCGTTACTATCGGAAACATGGTTCCACCCTCACAAAGAAATTAGATTCAAAAATTACCATGTATATAGAAATGACCGAACAGATGGAAAAGGAGGGGTTGCTATCTTAATTGACCAACATGAGCCTCAACATTTAAACAACAATAATCTTCCCTTCCAAGCAGTATCAATACGAATTCGACTCAAAGAATTTTCATTCTCTGCGGTATCGATATACTGCGCCCCTCGAAAAAAGATCGAACAGGCGGATTGGACAAACCTATTTAAACAAATTCAACCACCATATTTAATAGCAGGTGATTTCAACGCGCACACCCGGAGCTGGGGATGCCACCATGATGACACATACGGTACAGCAGTAATAGACATGGCAGAAGACGAGAACCTCGTAATTATGAACGACGGAACCCCCACGCTGATTCGCAGAGTAGGCGGTAAACCATCCGCCGTTGACCTCACACTCTGTTCGCCAACCATTGCAACCATCGCCACATGGCAGGTATTAAAGGACACTTTGGGATCGGACCATTTTCCAGTTCAACTCACAATCGTATGCCCACCAGACTATGAAAACAGAAAGCATCCAACAAGATGCTGGAACATAAAAAAAGCTAACTGGACAACATACAAGCGATGTTTGGAAGAGGAAATCTACAAAATCCCAGCAAAAGTAACGGGGATAGAAGCATATAAGCAATTAGTGGCAGCAATAACAGTAGCAGCAAACAAATCAATACCTCCAAGAAAACAACGAACTCATTCAGGCAAGACCACGACAGTTTGGTGGAACTCAGAATGCTCAAGAGCAATAGCAAAAAGACGTCTAGCTTTACATAAATACCGGAGAGAACCAACACTAACGAATTACATAGAATATCAAAAAATTAGTGCATGGACCAAACGTGCGTTAAAGAAACAAAAACGACAAAGTTGGATCGAGTACTGCGAAACATTGAGTAAAGACACAAGCACGAGCTCAATATGGGAGAGAATAAGATGCTTGAGAGATAGGAAACATAGACCAACAAATAATTCAGTAGACAGCTCGTGTATAGAAGAAATTTCCAAAAGAATAGCTCCAGATAGTACCTCCAATCCAGAATCCCGATACGCACCAAATCCTGCCGAACACTCTGAGCACCAGCTCTGCGCACCATTTGCAGTCAAAGAACTCCTCCAATGCTTAAAACAGTCCTCCGACATGGCCCCGGGAATAGACGGAATACACTACGCGATGTTATTCAACATGCCCACAATAGCACTACAATTCCTCACAAAATGCTTCAACGACATCTGGATGAACCTCCCGATTCCTCAGGAATGGAGAACACAGATTATCCTACCAATTCTGAAACCCCATAAAGATCCAAAACACCCAGGATCATATAGGCCAATCTCACTAATGTCATGCGTATCAAAGACGCTGGAACGCCTAAACAAAAATAGGCTAGAATAGTGGTTGGAAAGAAACAAGCTCCTTCCAGCTACTCAATTCGGCTTTAGGAAAGGAAAGAGCACCATGTATAACTTGTCAATTCTAAATACAGATATCAATATCACATACATACAGAAGCAGTACCTCGGCGCAGTGTTCTTGGATATTTCAGCAGCATATGACAATGTGGTAATACCCGTTCTGATGCAGAAACTCAGTAAGCTGGGAATCCCCCAAAAGCTCTTAGCAGGAATATACTCCCTACTATCAGAAAGAGTGATATATATAGCGACCAAAGAAAAATTGATAGGTCCTCGCTTGGTGTTTAAAGGACTCCCGCAGGGAGCAATACTAAGTCCTCTGTTGTACTTAATACACACCCACGACCTGGGGAAACTCTTTTCCCCCAAAGTAACTACCCTCCAATTCGCAGACGACATAGTAATATATATAAAGGGTTCAACTATGGAAGTGGTACTTCTCATGTTGAAAGAAGCATCGGAGGCATTCAGTACATGGTTATTCAACAATGGGATGGAAATCGCAGCTGATAAGTCAACAGTAGTAATATTCTCCAAACGAAAAATCATCATCAATGACAACGTGTCGCTAGGACCATACAGCTTCCCAGTGAAAAAACAATGCAAATTTCTAGGAATGATACTCGATAATCGTCTTACCTGGAGAGAACACATACAAGAAGTGATAGCCAAATCTGAGAAAAGACTCAACATCTTAAGGGCAGTAGCGGGAACATGGTGGGGATCCCATCCTAAAACCCTCCTACTCTTATACAGAGCATTAATCAGAACGCTAGTAGACTATGGCTGCATCTTTTACGTCAACGGCAGGAAAGACGCACTACGGAAGTTGGACAGATTGCAATACCGCTGCCTCAGAACATGTGTAGGAGCCATGAGGTCTACACCCACGAACGCACTACTAGTGGAATCCGGGGACACGCCTCTACATATAAGAAGAAGTCAGCTATCCGAAAAGTTCCTAGTAGACAAACTAAACCTCAAAACGCATCCACTGAGGGAACGGATGGAAACATTAAAACAAGCTGTAGAACAATTTACAAATCAAGATCCAGCGACCCAACACGACATACCATTACTGGAAGCGTACAACTATTGGGAAGAGATCAGTGACAAAATAGAGAAATTCGAAATACATCCTATTTACCAAGCACCATTCCACCTACGAACAATCGACACCCAAATCCATCTCCTAGAAAAATCTGAGAACACGGATGAAAACGAAAACCTCAACAGGAAACTAAGCACCTTAGCCTTGAATGCAACACACATCACACAGACGGCGCCAAGGTCAGACCAGAAAGCAGAGTAGGATGCGCAATATACTGCCCACAATCACAGTATCAGGCACTATACTCGTTACCAGAGCAAACGTCAATTTTTCTTGCAGAAGCAAAAGCGATATTAGAGGCATTGAAATATAGCGGCAACCGTGACCAAACCGAAGTAATAATCATCTCCGATTCCCTGAGTGTAATCAAAAGCATTGAAAAGCCCAGTTGGAACACAAGGATGTCAAGCATAATAGCAGACATCCTTCACGAAATATATGCTAACAACATAAAGGGCATCACCACAAGGTTCTTGTGGGTTCCATCCCACAAGGGAATAAAATTTAATGAATACGTCGACAAGATGGCAAAGGAAGCTATAGTAGCGGGACAAGAAGAAGACTTAAAACTTCACTCCTCAGAATTCTACCAAACGATCAAACAGCGAGCAAAAGAACTATGGCAAACAGAATGGAGTAGCTCTTTACAACTAAAAGGTACACACTACGGCCGCATACAACCAGATATCCCCGTCAAGCCTTGGTATTACAAATGGAATGTCAACAGGCGGTACATGACAAGTATCATTAGAAGTCGCTTCCACCATGGTAATTTCCCCAGCCACTTAAATCGAATACATCTCAGGGAAACTCCACAATGCGACTGTTCAGATACAGCAGTAGGCGATTTAAACCACATTCTATTTTCCTGCCAGAAATATAGAACACAACAAGACAAAATGCTGAAAGGATTAAAAACCCTCGGTGTTCCTCTACCAACGAATGTGATTATCTTGCTAGCCACCAACGACAAAAATATTTATAAGACATTAATGACATATTATAAGGAGGGAGACATATTCATCTGAATTCTCCCCATCTAACTCTTAAAACTGCATCATTTATACGCTCAAAAACTACCTCTTTATTGTGTGCTATAGATGCAGACTCTTTGTAAATATATAACGACTAAAATTAACTGGTAGTTAATTTAGATAAGACATAACTTATCGACAAAAACACTCAATTTTAGAAAATGATACATCTAGAAGATGGAAACACCTAGCTTAGATCTACTTATACATACCATAAAAGTGTAACCTTTATACCAATTAATATTTTCTTGTTAAACGTGTCCTATTTACATGTGAGATCACAAGTATACAATGTCAAATTATAATGTTTGAGTGTGAGCAACCCATAAGTGAATTGTCATAAATGATGTAATATAGATTAATACTCTAGTAAATAATGAAAAACCCATGTAAAAAACAAGTTGTATAACTAAATGAAAATATTATGTACACATTAATGTAAAGTTTACAAAGGCTGGCTGTATGGCCGACAAGGCTAAAGGCCAATAAATAAAAAATAAAAAAACTGAAATTGTTGACAAGGGTATCCTACAAATAAATTCAAGTAAATCCTGAGAAACAAAGCGAAAGGAAAAAGAGGAACGTACACCGAGAAATTGGCAGGAGGTAGAGACGTGGACAAGGTATATCACACAAGAGATGACTCAGAAAATTGAGCGAATGGTAACCACTTGAATGGCGAATGAGAGGAAGATACAGAGGAGAATACAGATCTTCATAGGTGACAACTTGAAGATAGTCCCTGAAAACATGGAAACATACATCGCTTGAGATAGGACATCAATAAAATATACAATAAATGTCTGGCGTTAAGGGTAAGGTATTTCTCACTGTCGAAATGTTATTTCTGGCAATATAAACACCGGCCCTGTGATTTTTTTTAGCTGCAAGGAAGTTTATAAATCAGTTTAATCTAATCTCTAGATCGTATTAATATAGAGCAAAAAATGCCGTAAAAAGGTGGAGCAATGATTAACAGAAATGAAGAATGGAAAATCTATTTAGCAGGATATATGCCCATTACGTTACTTAAATACTTACGGACCGAGATGTTTAATGAGTTTCTATTAGGAGGAGAAAATTTACCCAAGATTTAATGCTGAATGGGAAGGTTGTAAGTTCGAATTTTGAATAAACGAATGGAGAAATAAATAATTATTAATAAAGAACAACGCGGATTTCCAGTTTTGATTTCCTGTATTGATAATGTTTTTTTCAGGTGACAGAGGGAAAGAAATTTAGACACGAATTTCGCTATCATCGACTTCGAGAAAGCATATGATAATCAAAGAAACTTTTGAAATATTGTAAAATATTAGTATCAGTTTAATATGTATAAGAGTCGTTCAGAATACCTGCAAGAATACGAAGGGATTTGTAGGGATAGCTAAAAAAGTCTCCCAACCCGATATAATTAACAGGGGTCTGTACTCTTAAGTACGGTTGTTTTGTTGCCTTTCCCCAATTTTGTTCAAAATATACATCCAAGATGCTATAGAGAACTGGAGAATAAATTACTGAAGAATGGGTATAGAAATGGAAGGAACCTGTTTATAATCCGTTATTTGCAGATAACGTGGTAGTGATAGCAGGGGATGAAGAAGAACATGATACGGAAGTTAGTAAAGGGGTATGTTAAATCGGGAAATCAATACCACAAAGACAGGATACGTGGCTGTTCGACAGATGACATCACCTATCTAAGTATCAGATAGCCTAGTTGTAAATACACGTGAAAGGTATATGTACTTGATATGCTTGGTTAGTATTAAGGAGATGTGGAGAATATACAAGGGATGATCAAATGGAGAGGTACGAAACGACACGGTGGGTACAAATGTAGACTTTATTCAAAATATACACCATAGGCCTGAGCACAATGATCCCATTGATGAACAAGCCGCAGGATTCCTTGTTCCCAGAACTCCTGTGGCCGTGACGAGACCCAGTCCTTCACAGCGTCCTTGAGTACGTCGTCCGAGTTGAAGCGCTTCCCTTTCAGGTGTTTCTTCAGTGGACCAAACACATGGAAATCGCAGGGCGACATGTCCGGACTGTAGGGCGGATGGTCCAACGTCTCCCACTTGAACTTGGCCAGTTCCATGTGTGTGACTCTGGAGACGTGTGGAGCAGAACCACACCCTCCGTGGGCAGCCCCGGTCTTTTGTTCTTGACGGACCTGCGTAGGCGTCGGAGTGTCTCACAGTACACATCCCCCACCTGTACGCCATCCTGTCCTCATACGGACTGCCGCATCATTTGGACGCCGCTTTTGATAAGAGCCTTTGCTCTCTACTGCGCATGCGGGCGCCCACGCATGCTCCGATCCCAGTCAGAGACTCCAATCGCATCCCGAGATGTCTCGCTACGTTCTCCCATGGCGGAATATGCAAATATTTAACTGTTACGTTTTTACGTCGTTTCGTACCTTTTCATTTGATCACCCCTTGTATCACATATCGACTAAACCAAGGGAGTTATGCCATGTAAAAATTAATCCTCGTTCCCTGGTATACTAAGATCGGATTGAAAACAAAACTCAGTATGTGTAGTATTCGTGGAACCAATTACCACCCATTTACCTTCAAAAAATTCTCAATTCTCTAAATTAGAGCATATGCGGAATTAACAAATCTGGGAGCAGACTGCCGCCAAATATACAACAGTCCAGAACGTTGAAAGGGAACAACTGTTGTGGTTCGGGCATCAAACCAGAACGGAGGAATGCAGAAAATAAACTTTAGTTAACATCCAATTAACCGCTCTTGAAAGACCATAATTCCAATGGAGCAATCAGTTAAAGAAAAAAATCTAGAACTGAACGAGGCCCACAATAGACAGTTGTGGAGACTGAGTTGTGGGAAGCGGCAAGAGTTTAACCGCCCTTGCATGCATGAGAGCTAAAAAAACTACGAGATCGATTAGAAGTGGGGAGGGTCTCCGTCAGAGGAGGGGGGGGGGGGGGGTTCCGGAAATCCTGAGAAACACCTCACTTAATTAATGGACGCCCTCTGAGATCCCCGGGGTAAAAAAATGAAATCTCATTTTGGATTTTTTTTCTATATTTCAATCAGTTACCATGTTAGATGAGTGAACAAACAATTTTATATATCAGTTAACAGACAGCGATACTTGCGGATGTCAAGTGTGGGTTGTAGTTACTAATTTGTTCGTAACAACCGAAAGCAGTAGGTCCCATTGAGCTCTCGGATGGTTAACGCGCGTGAGCGATGTAATGTTCAACTTATTTCCTTAGCCACGAAGTCTAAATTTACTAGTTCATTCGAATCTGGACCCGTAGCTCACATAAGTGGGCAGAATGAGAACAATAGAATAGCGGTAACTGTCTGGCTGCGTTCCGGAAAGTGACCTTGGGCCGAGTAGCCCTCAGTGAAGGAACGCAGCGTGCCACTAGGGCGACGCTGTGGGGATGGATTGTGAGCTGTATGGTGAGTGCGTGGCCAGCCTACAGGAAGAGATGTGCGGCGACTAATGCCGGTGCGGTGTGTGGTTGCTCTAGTGTTCAATTTCGTTATCCGAGTGGACGCGGTCTCCGATTGCAAGCAGAAAATAGAATCATCTCGTCGGACGATTGCGGGCACCAGACTCGGCACCTTCTGCCATGTAAACCCAAACGATATGAAAAAACCCTGAGAACTTAAATAGAACGAAATCATTGTTGCATTTTAATCGACATAGTGTTGCATTACACTATACGAACTAATTATTTTGTAAACAACTATAAAAAAAATGTTTCGATCATTTTGTTGAGGTCTTCTTCATATTTATTAATAAACTATACCTTTTGCACATGGTTCAGTGTGAAACTACATAATGAATTGATAATATGGGTGTCGTGGGGAACGAATGTTTTACAAAGTGCGACCCCGCAATTTCGTAAAAATGAACAGCAGGGATAATGGTGCCATTCTCTTCTGGGAAGCTTCATATATATTAATAAAACATGACTAAACGTCAAATGGACAATTTTATTTCGCCGTGCATACTTGACGCTGTTATACTGTATCTTTGTGTCAGGTATGCGTCTGGGAGGAAGCCCCAAGGCCATACTACCCTCCTGGCCGGGTGCAGGTGTGCAGGGAACAGAAGGAAGAAGTACTGACATACTGACAGCCCAAGGTCCTTGATTAGTGGGTTGTTAGATTTGTGGGCTGCATTATAAAATTTGGTAGCAAGATCCTTAAATCGTTGTTTTAAGGTTGGTAGCCCTCTGGCTACATGAAGAGCTATTGTGGGAACTCTGCAGTCGAGATGAAGGGCTCTCTTCACAGCGCGATTTTGAATAGCTTGGAGTCGGTCCAAATTTGTTTTAGCTGTGTATCCCCACACAGGGCAGGCATATTCAACTATTGGTCGTACTAAGGTGCAGTAGATCCGTACTCCTACGGGTGCGGAGAGCTTACTGTCCCTATTTAGCACTGGATACAACGCTTGAAGTCTCGCGCTAGCTCTTCTACGGAGGTCGATTATGTGGGCCCACCAGGTCAACCTGGAGTCAAGTAGGACTCCAAGGTAGCGAACTGTATTTGACCATCGGATTGAGTTGTTATGAATTTTGAGTTGTGGATCTACGTAACTGAGGTCTCAGATGAGGTCCTATCCTTTTAGTTAGTAAGATAGCTTGGGTCTTCGTTGGGTTGATTCCAATGCGCCACCTCCTCGCCCAGGCCTCAGTCTTTTCCAATACCTCCTGCAGACGACGGGTGACGATTGCTTTGCTGCGGCTGCGGGTAAAGTAAGCTGTATCATCTGCATTTATGGCGGTGTGAATTCCGTTTTGAGAGGGTACATTAGCTGTATATAGGGAGTATAGCAGAGGTCCCAGGGTCGAGCCTTGTGGTACTCCTGCCTGGATGCCTCACCTGGTGGAGTAGACGTTTCCAATTTTGACTTTGAAGGTGTTTTTTTCCAAGTATGATTTTATCAGTTTGACAAGCTGGCCCGGGAGTCCCAGTTCATAGAGTGGGAGTAGCAGTCCGGCGTGCCATACCGAGTCAAATGCCCGGGAGATGTCTAGTAGCACAAGTCCACAGTATTCTTTATGGTTGATGGCCGTCGTGGCAGTCTCGACCACCCTCATCAGTTGCTGGGTGGTGGAGTGTCCCTGCCGGAACCCAAATTGATGGTCTGGGATCCGGTAGGAATAGGTCCACACATCGGACCTATCTCACTTCTTCAATAAACACCCAAACCATCTGAAAATGTCTACGCCAAACGTTAAGACACATCTAACCTGAAGCAAGAACCCATTTATAAGACTAGGAGTAAATGTCGCTAGAGAAACACTCCACCGTACTCTGCCCAAGGAGGAAACGGGCAGCTAATGGCGAAATGGGACCATACTGACAGCGTGAAAGGGGAGTGCACGCAGAGAACAGCAATGCGGGAGATACACTCATAGAGCGTGCGTGCGTAGAAGAGATAATGATTCGTTATAAGCTGAGACTAGGTTTTGTTTGTTTATATTTCCATGTGGAAACCCTCGCTCGGGAGAGAGTGTTGGAGCTGGACTACGGGGTCACCCACTCGAAAAGGTTAACCATTTTTCCATCGAATGTGTGTTCAAAACAAATGTTCGTTTAGTTTGTATTTTGTTTTGTGTGTGTAAAGTACAGAGACTCTTACAGAGGATCGGACGGCTCTGACTTCCCACAGAAGACTTCAATCAATCAAATCGTAATTGCATGGGATTTTTATCCACAAGGACAAACTGAGCCAGACTGTGGTGCATTGAACCTGTGAGCGAAAACCCGTGATTCACATCACCAAGAAAAACTTGTGGTCTGTGACTATTATTTGAGCTAGTCGAATTTTGTATATGATCTGCGATATCATTGTTCATTTCCTCAATTCTTTATGTATTATATACATGTCGATTTTTCTTGTTATGTGTTTTAAACAATTCAAATCACCTTTCCTTGTGTTTTGATATCAATAATTGCAAGAGTCATTACCTTAAAAGCAATATAAAATGTCATTATAGTTCAAGTACAAGTAATTATATTTCTAAATGTCGATTGCATAGGTAAGTTCTGGAAGAACCCCTTCCATGGCTCCCAGGAAAGATTGAGCCAAGGACATGATAGACAAAAATTTAAGAAATAGGGAGCAATATTAACATGTGGCAATCCATACTCGTGAGTACAACACAATTGGTTTGCTATTTGTGATCACTCACTGTTTTTCTACTAAGTGGGATGCGTATGTGATGCCACATGTCTAAGAATAATTGCGTTCTATATGATGATGTTAATTTCTTTCGGCATTTTGTGTTGTTTTCTTTTTTAACTAAAATTCGGTATTTTCGCATCATTCACGTAAGTGATTAGAAGAAAATGCTTTAAAAATCGTAAAAATAACGGCCGCTTGTAAGGGAATGACGTTCCCTTACTCCGAGTAAGAATATTATGATACTTGTTTTGCCGAGGCACATCAGCTGACTGTAACTAACAGGATAGAGGGAAATCAGCTAGGTGAAGAGGTGGTGGGGTCTCGGCCGTAGGGAACAGAAGTCGAAAATTACCCTACCGGAAAAAGGATGACGTAGCGTGGACTTCGCGTGATATACAGGGTGTTACAAAAAGGTACGGCCAAACTTTCAGGAAACATTCCTCACACACAAACAAAGAAAATATGTTATGTGGACATGTGTCCGGAAGCGCTTACTTTCCATGTTAGAGCTCATATTGTGGACGGCTGTGATACAATACGCCATTCTCCAGGGCTGCATCAGCGCATCAGGGATTCCATGCGACGGAGGGTGGATGCATGTATCCTCGCTAACGGAGGACATTTTGAACATTTCCTGTAACAAAGTGTTTGAAGTCACGCTGGTACGTTCTGTTGCTGTGTGTTTCCATTCCATGTTTAATGTGATTTGAAGAGAAGTAATAAAATGAGCTCTAACATGGAAAGTAAGCGTTTCCGGACACATGTCCACATAACATATTTTCTTTGTTTGTGTGTGAGGAATGTTTCCTGAAAGTTTGGCCGTACCTTTTTGTAACAACCTGTATAAGCGACTCTGTAACCTACCGGCAGCAGTCACTTGACAATGGCGGCAGAGCTGTGACCGCCGAAACGTGGTATTTAATCGATGGACTAACTCGGCTAGTTACCCGAGAAAATTTTATTCACAAGTCGAAAATGTTTGGCACTCGTACAGAGAAATTACTTTTTTTCATAACTGGAAGAAATATGCCAAATCTACTAAACAGCTTCATTCGTCATTCTACTGGGGACTTTAGTTTAGTAATTATGCCTATTAAAATGAAGACGTTAGTATAACAGGAACTATTCCTTAGCTATCTAGTAACCTTGCCACAAAATCGCTACATTTGGTCGTAGGTGTGAAAATGGTTCTGTCTTTCCTCAACACAGGTGGTACAGTTAATCAAAAAGTTAACTTCGTTAGTCGTTAGTCCAATAATTAAAAGGTTAACTTCGATAATCGTTAAAGCGTTACATTTTTGCAAATTTAACTCAAGTTATTCGTTAAAGTTAACTAATTAAAAATAGTACTGATATCTAAGCCTGAACGCAATACAAGGAGTTATGTGCTGTGATGCATGATGCAAGTATGGATTTCTTTATGAAAACTAATAAATTGGACTCGCACTTGAAGAAGCCTTTGAATTTTTTTCTTTTTCCCCAAGAGTTGATTCTGCTTTAACTGTTTTTTTTTCGAGTATACATAATTCGCTCATTTGCTGCAACAGCGTCATAACTCAAAAAACGTCAATTTTATAGAAGGAACAATTGAAATGTCTCTTGTGAAACAACTTCATGCATTCACTAGAAAATTACTTATCTGCGAGTTTTATTGAAATAATACAATATAAAAGAAGGGTAAATGTATAGCATCATTTGTAGTATTTACGAGAATGGTCCATCATCCTAAGGTTATAAATGAAGACAGCTTGTTTTGTTAGTTATGTCAATGTTGCAGCAAATGTGCGAATTATCTGTACGTGCATTCAATTCATGTGTTGATTAAGATTTTAAGGCTAGAAACGTGAGTCTTGATTGTACAAAGTTTAGAAAAACCAGATTGAATTCATAAGTACATTTTTCTTCCAATCTTCATGAAAATGCAACATAATGGCATAAATTTAGCCAAGGATTGTTAATCTTCTCGTTGCTATTACTGGTGATGCCGCTTTCACTAACTGGTTCTAGATATTCAGTTTCCATGATATAATCATGTAATGTATGTCCATTTAATGTATTTCACTCACAAACACCATACCAACAGAGACTAAAAAGTGGGCCATTTTCCTCTTTGTGAGAAAGGAAGGTTACGAAAATATCAAAATCAATCAAAGTGAGCACCGGTTTTCAGACGTAAAATACAAACACCTCATAAAGCTAGTGTTGCTGTTCACATCCACGCCATGCCCAGCATAAAAAATGTACAGGGTGTTTCAAAAAGAACTTTACAACTTTGACAATTCATATAAATTTTATGAAACAAGGTACAGAGCTGGTTTTGGTGTTGTTTTAAAGGAAATCACTTCAAGTTTTTTTTACCTTAAACTAAAGATGTTCTATGTGGCTTCTGTTGGTTATTCTGCAGCCATCCCCATCGGTAGTCGATTTCTTCCCACAGTCGCACTAGCATTTCAGGTGTAACTTGCTCAGCAGCAGCGTAAATTCTTGCTCTAAGTTCAGTTAGAGTGGCCGGCAAAGGAGGTACGTACACCATATCTTATGTAAACCCCAGAAGAAAAAATCTAGCGGTGTCAGGTCTGGGGAACGGGGGAGAGGAGGGGCATGCAATTGGCGCATCACGGCCAATCCATTGACCTGGAAAGCGGTCATTGAGAAAATACCGGACGTCAGTCAGATAGTGTGGTGGTGCGCCATCTTGCATAAAGAAAACATTTCGTTCTCGTTCATCCTCATTGCTATGTGGTATCAAAAATTGTTGCAACATATCAAGATACACTATCCCGTTGATGGTTCTCTCTTGGAAAAAAAAGGGGCCGTACATTTTCCTCTTGCTCAACGCACAAAAAACGTTCATTTTAGGGGTATCACGAACATGTTGCAATGTTTCATGTGGATTTTCACTGCCCCAAATCCTACAGTTATGTGTGTTAACCTTGCCACTTAAGTGAAAAGTTGACTCGTCAGAAAAGATTATGTTGTCCAAGAAATGTTCATCATCATCCACTCGATTTAACATATCCACACAGAAGTTCCTACGTGCAATCTTATCAGTGTCTTTAATTGCTTGTAAAAGCGAATATCGGTATGGTTTCAAATGAAAACGTTTTCTCAACACACGCCAAACCGTCGTATGTGGGATTTGCAGCTCACGAGATGCATGCCGGGTCGATTTCGTAGGGCTGTTGACAAAACTTTTTCTCACTTGCTCAACGACCTCGTCAGATGTTCTTGGACGACCTGAGGATTTTTTATGTTTTACTGAGCACCCTGTTTCTACAAAACATCTATGCCACTCATAAATTGTAGGCCTACTAGGAGGATCTTGGTACGAAAATTACGCTGAACTGTTGTCGCAGACTTCGATTCTTCAAACCAAAAAACACATCTAGCACGCTCGGGTCCAGTGAAGGCAGCCATCTTTAACGTAACTGCCGCTAGCGCTTGTGCGACGCGATTAGGCATTAGTGGACTACACGAGTCAAAACTTGAAGTGTTTTCCTTTAAAACAACACCAAAACCAGCTATGTACCTTTTTTCATAAAATTTATATGAATTTTCAAAGTTGTAAAGACCTTTTTGAAACACCCTGTATATGCATCACGTTCGGACTAGCATTCGCGTTTCGCATTACCTATTTCGTTCCCTATTCGACTCGCCGAACACACGACCGTGGAGCGCAATTAAAACAAGCAAGATGAATTCGACTACCATTGCAACGGAGTAAAGTTAACGGAATTTCAATTTAACTGAAGTTAAGAAGACCATTAATGATTTTTTAGGTTAACTTAAAAGTTACATTTTTGTAAATTTGTTAACTAATGGTTACTAATTAATGGTTAACTGATAAACGGTTTTCTGTCCAGCTGTGTGGTTCAGTAAGGATATAAGGAATTCAGACTCAAGCATTCTGTTGTGGTGAGATGCTACAAGACGATTTAACAAACTTCCGCGTGTGCACACCTCCCGAACCACATGATTCATTCTCCTCAACGTGAACAAGGTTTAAGACCGAAATATTGTGTATTTTTTGTGTTCGTGATATATGTTCTTCTCTCGTCGCTGCCTTCAACTTTGGTGAGTGATGAGTCACTTTCCCTTTCCTTGTAATTTATATTGTTGGTTTATCGAAAGATATTAGGCATGCAAATATTCAACGTCAATAGATACTGAAAACAGGGATTTACTTAACCTTTTACTATGTAGTTTATTCCCAGTTTTAATGACAGTGACTGCTGCCTGCGATAAAAGGCGTGAAGAAGGTACAGTGGAGGCTGCGTTGAGTAAATGATTAAATTCAATTTTGAACATATCTTAATTCAACTCATGTACCAATCAGTGTTACTCTATACCGGATATACGTAATAATAGAAAAATGTTTCACACTTTTCAACTTCTCCTTTACAACCTTTGAATTTTTTTTTTTTTTCGTATTTATATAAATTTTTGTTTTTATAGTTCCACGGAAAGGGATCAATCTGGATGATTTTCGTTTGCTGTGTGGGTATGGGTACAACGTTTCGGAACAAACTTTGTCATCTAACACGAATTTATTCTTTGTGTGTCAGAATTCCCTTGTGAACGGCATGACTAGTGCATCTACGATAATATTGTTGTAAGAACAAAGACTTTCCCAGCGTATGACTGCAATGTAGTCTTCACGCGTGTACCGCCGGATAGTGTTGTGGAAACACAATATTTCGACGGCTGGCTATGCCGTCTTCTTCAGGTGTAGAGACATCTGTACTGGTCGGCTGACACACAGATACTGAGCGGCACCCGAACCATCTCAGTATCTGTGGGTCAGCCGAACAGTACAGATGTCTCTACACCTGAAGAAGACGGCAGAGCCAGCCGTCGAAATATTGTGTTTCCACAACACTATCCGGCGGTACACCCGTGAAGACTACATTACGATAATATTGACAAACTGACGAAAAATTAGATGGGATGATTGGGATTACAAATTTAAGTGTACTTTGTTAGTCGAAACGACGCGCCAGTTGACGTTTTACAGTGAGCTTAGCATACTACGTAAACACAAAAATTACTGGGTGGATTTTATGGCGTTGCGGATATACTACAACCCAGTATCTCACGATGAAGATTGACTTGCTACGTCCGACGCTGAAACACTAAGAAAAATGTTCCGTTACAAATCTACCGAGCGTGGCGGTGTAACGGATAGCGTTCTCGCCTCGCATTCGGGAGGACGGCGGTTCGATCCCCGTCCGGGCATCCAGATTTGGGTTTTCCATGGTTTCCCAAATCACTCCAGGCAAATGCCGGGATGCTTCCTTCAAAAGGCCATGGCCGAATTCCTTCCCATTCCTTGCCCCCCATCCTTTCCCGTCTCTAAAGACCTCGCTGTTGAGAGACGTAAATACAATTAAAAAAAAAATTAAAAAAATCCGTTACAAATCTGCTCCAAAATACTTCTAATAAAACCTGCCTGTTTAATAAAATTTGTTTATTTTATTCACTTCTTCTAAAAGAAAAAGATTAGTACATAATACGGAATATCAGAAACGAAAATCTAACAACTGCAGAAGCAAGGCCGTGTGTTACAAACACTTTATTTTCTGGGTTAAAGGAACTGGAAAGTGAATCCCTATCGCCTATTGAACGCGTCTTCCCAGCGCTCACTGGTAGAGGAAGTGTTACGAATATGGAATACATTTTTGTTTTTCGTTCATAAGTTCTCAGGTTTTCACGTTAAACAAACAAAATGCCTGCAGCACATACTTTGGGGTGTATTGTAATGCTTTCTATATTTTCAAATACATACCACATTAGGAACATTTTCTAAATTAAGCTTAACACAAAATTTGACATTTTTGGCTCTTTAGATTATGGGGTACAAATATGGAATAGTCCATTCGTATCTGGTTTGTTAAAAACAAATGTCACACATATATCGTCCTTTATCGTAACCTGTATATTCTTTGTGCGCCCACATTTCGCACATTAGACATTTTACCCATTCTTCTCCTGCCTTGTCCTGCGAAAATTTTCCTGAGCAAAAGAGACAATCGGTATCTTCATTAGTGGGTTCACTGCCACATTTTCTCTTGTGACACCTAGAGATCAATTAAATGACGTTGCTCGCGGTTTTTGGGTAGAAATTTACTTTTTGCGCCGCTTCAAGAGAAGGCGTAACCACCCTCTTCCAGCCAGTTCATTCAAAAATAGATTCTGGATATTGTTAGCTTTGTAAAACTGAAATACCATCTGTTGGAGATCCTTTCGGGTCCAAAAAATTTTGTTTCCATTGTCATGCTATAATCAATAAGCTGTTGGCCAAGTGTGGTGTTTGTGGCTAATTCACGTGGTAAATGTTACTAGCATAAATAGAGTGACCCTGGGAACTTGAAAAGTTTTTGCCGCCTTCAGGAAGCTCATCTTCTTTTCTCTGACATTTTTTAATTGCAGTTTGCATGGCAGACTAATCCCACTGCTTTCGAGCTCGTGGACTCATTTCTGAAGCAAAGCCTACAAATAAAACAGGTTGTGAAAGTACGGTACAAATATGGAATACTAGGGTACAAAAATAAGCATTCCATATTAGTGTCACAGCCATCTTGAAATTCAGAAACGCAAATAAAATCTAAAATTAAACGTAAATAGGCAACAAACACGCCATTTCACAGCTTAATGTTTTAACTAAACGTCTGTTTAGTAAATATGTTAATAATATATGTATTCTGACGGGAATTAAACTATAAACCATCAACCTTCAAGAATTATTCCTCCTAGTAAAATCGTTAAAACAGATTCACTCAATCGTAATGACTGCCAATTGCGATATGAATGTATTCCAAACAAGTTTACAGTCAATGAAAGTAGTTTTTATGCAGTTCACCAGAGTACAGCACTTACAAGGAGGGAAACCATAGTATTTCATATTACCACCCCTGTTTCACATTTGTACCTCTTCATCTATTATTTCGGAGAAATCAAGGAAAACTGATATCTGGATGGATGTACCCGACCTCGCGTCTTTCCCAATGCCTGAAGTAAACCAATGAATGATTCCCATTTCCTTAGTTAAATAATTCAGGAGTTATCTGTTTGTGACGTACGCATATGCAGGCCAGCTGGAAAATATAGACAAACTGCAGGCCAGCTGGAAAATATAGACAAAATTGTCGGCTCAATAGAATGAATGAATTGTTATGAAAATCGCTGCATATTGTTTGCAGATGGTGTTATTCGCGAGAATACATAACTAAAACCAATAAATCATGTACTATTTTAAATATTAATTTCACTGTTTCTAATGAAATACGAATTTGCTACTGCACATTGAATTGGTTGTGAGTAATTAAAAAATTTGGTCCAGTTTTTCTATCTGGCTGCTGTTAGTAATGAGGAGGTTCTACAGGTGGCAGCACTTCTTCTATGTGCCTGTGGCTCCGTCTTCAGGGCTACCAGCTACATCCTCAAACAGAGAGAAAAATCGTTGAGCTCCAACACTGATGACAATGGTGTCAGAATTTCATGTGTACTTAGATTTCATGTATTCTTATACAAATTAATATGATTTCCTAGTGGGCGTAATTATTCAGCAGTTTGACCCTGACACATAAAGCACCTCAGTAATGGACTTGGAAAGGTAAAATAGGCTCAGATTTAAACCACATGTCAGACGTAGTGATCGTAAGAACTAAGATTTTAATTTTTTCTTACTCAGTTACGTGAGTGACGGGTAAGTTCAAAGTTTCCATTATATAACTAAATTATGCAAAAAGAAATAAACAGCGTCATACATAGTCCCACTGAGTAGCGAAACAGTGAATGTACGTAAACAACAAACGAACCGTTCAAACAAGATGTTTTTTTTATACATGCCTGTATCATATAAATTTTTTTAATGAATGAAAAATGTTTGTCTCCATCGCTAAAGAAATATGATGAACATTATAACTCTGTAACTATATGGCTGAGTATGAGGAACTGACAAGTGGGTTCTTTGGGTTTTCCCTACTATGCCCTATGACCTGCGATGGCTATCTTCATGTATCTTGGGTTCTTCCGACAAGTCCTCTTCTTTTTCTCTCCAAACTGCTATCTAACTATTGAATAACCACGAGAATCGAGGATTGGGCATGCAACTTGGAGACAAGTACGAGAGGGAGTGGTTACTTAAAATTAAACAACTCATTCAAGAAACCTCATTTAATCTGTAGATACTAAAACTGTAACCCAACCACAGTTGATGACGTACAATATCGTGCTATATTAAGCCGCGTTCCCACGATCTCTTGTAACGAAGGCGAGACGGGACGGGACCTCATTAGCCGAAGTGTAGGGACGAGCGCGCGCCGCAGGTTAGCCCTCGCTTACCTGGGCGACCACGTTGCCTAGTGTCGTTTGGCACAGAGCACTTTAGAGCAACAGAAGGGGTGCGCACCGCTGCTGCAAACCGATGACAACAGCGCACCGCTACACACGCCTGTGATGTTTACCGACTCAGAGTGGGTAGCTGCGTCTCATCTCCGCTAGCAGAGGCGACCCTGTTCCCATGGCGTGTGGTTGAGTATTCGTCCCATCCCGTCCGGTCTCGCCTTCGTTACAAGAGATCGTGGGAACGCGGCTTTAGAGGGATGAGACTTGGCCCTACTGCATGCAACTGACACAGAATGGTAAGGACTAGCTGATAACTTGTCTCCCGACAGCGAGGAAGTCAGAGAGATCCATGCATCCTGGCTTGTCTGGTAAAGTATTGACTTGCATGCTCAGCAGCGCATGTATTACTTGTTCCTTGGGCTGTCGGTCGGCAGTTTCTAATGTTGACTTCCCACGACCCTTGGTTTTTTACGCCGCGCCATGCCACATGCTAGGTCTCGCCTCCTTGGAGCCATCTCCCAACGTCATCGAGTGTCCTTTCCGCTACCCTGTCCTTCAATGTTTACTGACTGGGCGACGGACAGATGCGCGCCATCCCGCGAACAGAGGTGGCTCACTTTCCACCTTGATCGGCCCGTCCGGCAAATGCACGAACCGTGGGAAGCCATCTTTTGCCGAACAAAGCTAACTCATCGTCTGGCTCCTGTGAAAATTAACAAACTTACATGATTTTATTAATAAAATTTTAAACTAAATGATGTTCCGTTACAACTCCATCATGTCTTAACCCAATCCCGCGAGACGAAAGAATCTGCAGTGTTTGATTGAATCTGATCAGGTGATTATTTTTACAATTTTTCATTTCATTCCTCCCAGCTGATGGCTGGGAGGCGGGCTGCTGGAGGATCACGGCGATCCTTTTCAGCCTACTAGTCTACGGGGAGGGAAGGGCGATGGAAAGTCGGCCGTGGCCTTGTAGGGAACCATCCCAGCATTCGCCTTGAGTGACTTAGGAAAACCACGGAAACCTCAGTCAGGATGGCCGAACCGGGTTTGACCGCGATCCTACCGAATGGCAAGTAGTAGTGCGAAATCGCACTGCTCAAGCCTCGGTCATCTGATCAGGTCTTTTTTTTTGTTTTTGTTTGGATATGCTTGTTTTCCTGGCACCGACACCTTTGGCGCCCTGGCTAGGGTTTTAATAATTCCTTGTTTTTTTCCATTTTTCACCTTAAGGGGAAAATTTCGGTCTCCTTGGAGGTCTTTGCAAAAACCCCTTTGATGTGTTGGTAATTTCAAATTGGTGCGTGAATAATTGATAGTGGCACTTCAAATCTTTGATGGAAGGATTTAGTTAGTCTTTTTACGACTCGGTCTATTGTTTCCATTTGTGATACTTCGTGCAATTCAGTAATTCTCATTCTTCTGTCAGTATTTAGGATTAGACGGAGGCACCTGTTTTGTAAAATTTGTAAATACGATACATTTGTTTTGCACGTTGTTCCCCAAATTTGGCACCCATATGTTATTACTGGTAATATTGATGATTTGTACATATGGAGTTTTGTTTTTAGGTTCATTGAATGACTTATCAATATAGGAAATAAGTTTTTGATAATAACTAGGACGTTTAGCCGTTTTTCTGCTATATGTTGACGAAATGTGAGAGTTCTGTCGATAGTAACTCCTAGGTACTTGTGATGGTTCGTCCACGGTATCTGTTTTCCGAATATAGTCAGGTGGAGGTTTAGTTCCGGTCTTTTATGTGTAAAATATATTGCTGCGGATTTTTCGGAGTTTATCGTTATTTTATTTCGTTTACTCCATATTTTTTGTAGTTGATTTTGCATACTGGTGATGTTCTCCATATGTTTTGTTCCCGTGTTATAAATTGTCGTGTCGTCAGCGAATTGGTCTACATTAACACTTTTATAGTCGGAATATCGTTCACGTATATATTAAAAGGTATGGGTGCTAATACTGATCCCTGTGGGAGTCCTGTCCTCTTCTGATGTATTGAAGATCGCACACCTTGCATTTCTACGTAGAAAGTCCTTTTTTTACAAAAAAACTATTTATGAAGTGAATGATTGCTCTGTCAACTGTAGTTTGGGTAATTAGTTTATATATGAGATTTTGGTGCCACACCTTGTTATAGGTCTTATGCACATCAATAAAAGCTGCCGCTGTGGACCTGACAAGATTGAACCCTTTGCTTATATTCCCAACCAGGTGTAGAAGCTGTACTGTCGCTGAAATGCGAGGTTGGAAACCATACTGTTCTTTGCGAATGGTATTCTGTTCAGCCAGTTTTCTTCTTTATTCTTGTTAACACAACTCTTTCCAGCACTTTTGTTGTGGAGTTGAACAGGCTAATTGGTTTATAATTTGCCGGCAAGGATGAGTTTTTCCCAGCTTTGGGGATTGGTATTATTTTTGCTCTTTTCCAGTCTGCAGGGAAGTAGGCGTTTCTCAAGCAGATGTTCACTATTCTCGTTATTAATACTATTCCTTTCCTAGGCAAGTATTTCCATTGACAGTTTGTAATATTTTCTTCTCCTGGGGCTTTTTTGTTTCTATGTTTTTCTGATAATATTCCTTATTTCAGGGCTTTTTTAAACCTTTCATTCCCCCAGCTGAGGGCCAGGGGTGAGCCGTTGGAGGGCATAACAGTTGCCCTTTTCGGCTTTTGATACCTTATGCTCCCAAGAGTTTTTTTAATTAATTAATGGTAGCAATTATAACAGACAGTAATTTTTTTTGTTGAAGTAACATTCTTTGCATACTTTTTGTATTCGAAAAAAAAAGAGGACACGTTTAACATCTTTAGAAAAGTAGCAGCAATTAAGAATTGAACATCAAGCACAGCTTTTGATGATGAAGGTGTTTTTAAATTGAATAATTGGAACAACTATTCAGTAGTCATTGACACGGAATTTTTAGTGACTTTAAAAATATAATTTCTTGATAGTTTACTATATATAATAACAATGGCTATAAACTTTAGGATTTTAATGATGATGAGATGAAAAGATGGGTGAGAATTGATTTTTGGGATTGTACTTGTTCTTTGTATATGTCGAAATATATACAGTAACCCTTGCTGCATTGGTAATGTTTTAGAATATTAATGCTTAGAAGTATTCGGTATAAATGGACTGTGATATTAGAAGTGAGAAATGTTTTCTGGTGTCTTCATTACTGCATTCTTCTAAAATTGGGAGGGCTATTATGTGGGGAGGATATATATACTTTTGTTTGGGGCGTTTGTGGTTTATAAGTTTCGTAGTTAGTAAGGTAAGGAGATCGGGGCGGTTTGCAAGAAGGCGCTGACTATATTTCTGTCTGAGCAAAAATAGTCAATTCCGAAGTGGTTCTAATTTGGATATTGAGTAAACCAGGGGTGGCCAAGCCAAATGATCTTGCGGGCCATTTTGAAATGGTATCATAACTCTGCCGGCCACATATAAAATTATATATTGCCATATTAGATATAGATATTTTTTGGGGTAAAAAAATTGAAACATATTGAGTTATTATTACTGTGTTTACTATTATTCTTCCATGAAAACATAATATAATAATGCTACTAAACGCACATTGTAAAGAAATACGTAACACTAAAAGTGAAATATAAAAAATATTTCGTATAAGTGTGATGAATCTCCACCCCTGGAGTAAACCAAAGCAGATGGACTGGTATGATCGAGGTGAAGGATGTTACGAAGGATTCGGCGCTCACGAGATTCGAGATGCTCAATTTTGGAGGGGGTAGGAGAGAAGAAATAGGGGCGGCATACCCAATACGGAGCGGATAAATAATTTGTAAGTGAATAGTACTTCAGGCCATAGTACTTGCTTATATATAGATACCTTCAACAAACCGACAGCGAGAAATATCTCACCTCTAAAGCCAGGCAGCGAACAACAGGATTCCTATTTCATTTCACTTTCTTGCGCATCTGAAACAGCAAGTCTATCTATCTTTTCATGGATGTTCTTCCAATGATTTCCTACGAATACCTATATTGATCTATCATCCTCCATCATTTAATTTGTTGCATTGTTTTTTCTGAGTTGCCTGTTATGTTATATACGACTAATTCTCCCAGATTCATGTGAAACAAGGCGACAGGTGTTTGTCTCCTCAAGTAGCTTAAGGAATACTTTCTTTTTTTCACTCTGAAAAAGTGCTTGTGTGTTAGGCTGGATGCACTAACACTCATTTGTAAGAAATGTAATTGAGCAGTTCAGTATTATTGACCCCACTACTGCAATGTACTCTGATCTACCGTTAAATATATTTTTATCTTACTGCTACTAGTTATATATGACAACAACCTATTTTTTACTCATGCCTATTCGCCTCGTCGACGTCTAATTCATTAGAGGCGAAATAGGACTGGAGACAAGGAACTGGAAGGTATTCGGCCTTGGCCTTTTGAAGGAAGCATCCCGGCATTCGCGTGGAGTGATTTGGAGAAACCAAGAAAAACCAAACTCTGTATGGCCGGTCGGGGATTCGAACCCGTGTCCTCCCACATGGGATGTCAAATCGTTACCTCTCATCCACCACGCTTGCCTCCTTCTTTAGCGGGAAATTGATAACGAAACGGGGATATATCCCACTTTTGTTTTATATTGAAGTTTATCTTTGTTTTTGTAAAGAGTAAATTACTTATTTGTCATAAAGGAACTATTTCTCAAATTCGTGGTTAGCGAAACATTGCTGAGATATGAATCTTTTATATATATATATTACAAATTGTGGTAGCTATTTCGTCAACGTATTCAGTGGCGTGAGAATTCAATCAAGATATTGCCTATACGTGAAAACTGATTGGTGTTTTCCCTTCAACCCTATCATACGGGATAAAAGTTAGGAGGAACGTTAGTATTCTGCAGTTTTCGGTTATATAAATTCAATAATTAACAACAAACAATGAAAAAAGGGGAATTGCCAATACACCGCCTCTAAGATTCTCGGTTCTCCGTGGTGCAGCGTATTTCCCCCACCCTCCCCGCATCTTTATTGTGGCTCTGAGGGATTATTTTCTCCGCCTATTGGCGAGCGTAACGTCATAAGCGACTTAAAGGGACATCACAGAATCCATTAGCGTCGCTCGCTGTGCCTCTTTGAGTAGTCGGTCCCTCGGTTGAAGTCTCATCGAAGGTACAGATTCATTATGTAGCTTTTGTGGGGGTTGTGACATTAGCAAATGGACGAGAACACAATGTTAGGTATTTTTTTTGTAACGTAAATAACTAAACCATAATCTTCTTTCTTCTGGAGTTCTATCTAGTGCCCTGCCTCTTTTTAAGAAACTTCTCCGTGAGCGGAGGCGTGGCGGAGCCATAATTTTATTGTACACTCTTTGGCAAAAAAATTGACTGTGGGTGCCTGGGACTAAGTCCATTATTTTGCACTATGTGGCATCACTGGAGAGTTTGTTCCAGGCATTGACTTAAGGAAATGAATAACAGATGGCGCTGAGTTGAATACCCGCAATGATGCCACACTGTGCGAAATAAGGGACTTAGTCTCAGGCACCCACAGTCAATTTTTTGCCAATGAGTGTACATTGGGTCAGTCTCTTGTTTGAGCTTCTCCTTCTCTGTTGCCACTTTCCGTCTTATATCTGGTGGTGCTATGCCTGCCAGTGCATATATTTTTTGTGTTGGAGTTGGTCTCATGCGCCCAGTTACCAACCTGACAGTCTCATTTAGCACCACGTCTACCTCTTCAGAATGAGTGGAGGCTTCCCATACCAGTGCGCATTATTCTGCAGCCGAAAAGCAGAGAGCCATAGCTGTGGATCTTAAAACTTCGGGGTGTGCTCCCCGGGTGGAACCAGTAAGATTGCGTAGTACATTATTTCTTGCACTTATTTTGCCTTTCAGCTCTTTGCAGTGATTTTTATACGTGAGAGACTTATCGATTTAACTCCCAGGTACTTTGGGTGGCTAGTGTGTTCCAAACAGGTCCCCCTCCATACTATCTTTAGTGGCTTCATTGCTTCCTTGTTTCTCAGATGGAAGGCACAGACCTGAATTTTCCTTGGGTTTGGACGTAGCAGGTTGTCACCATAGTAAACTGATAAAGCCTCAAGGGCTTCGGTAAGCTTCCTTTCTACCTCTTCAAAAGTTTTTCCTTGAGCAGTAATAGCTGTGTCATCTGCATAAATGAAGCTAGTTATGCCGTTGTATCTCGGTTGGTCATTTGTATAGATGTTAAAGAGTATTGGGGACAGCACGCTCCCTTGAGGTAATCCGTTTTTCTGGTCACTCCGTCTGCTTTGCTTACCCTGTAGAGTCACATAGAACCTTCTATTGTGCAGCATAGTTTTAATGGTTAGTGTAAGTAGATAATCTTTTGTTTATGAGTATGCTTTAGAGATTAATTTCTGGTGGTTTACAGTGTCATATGCAGCTGTAAGATCTATGAAGACTGCTCCCGTGCTTTCGTAGCCATTTTCTATGTGTTGGGTTAAATTCAAGACTTGATTACTGCATGCTTTTGCAGCTTTAAATCCTGCTTGCTCCTGGATAAGTTTTGCATCAGCAGCAGCTCCTATCCGCTCTAATTCTAATATTTTTACGTTGTTCTACGCTGTTTACCGAGATAAAATGTTACGAAACACTGTGTGGCACATTGACTTAGTGTTTTCGTTTACACTGTGGTTTAAAGAATGTTGACAAGGGACTAGGAGCGAATATGAAATGTCCTTTCTTAAGAGACCATCAAGACATTCGCCTGGAGTGATTTTGGGAAATTATACAAAACCGATACACGCCGAACCTGGAATCGGAGTCACGCCCTCCCGAATGTCAGGTTCGAAAATTAAAAGCTCATTTATTCATTAAATTGGGATGAGGTCGTACCCACATTATGGCTATCAAATAAAGGAACTAGTTACCAGTGGTCATTCTGTACTACAAGACGGCCAATTCCTCTCCTATCTGAGTCTGTTGTGGTACGTCTGTTGATGACTCTTGTTGAGTTTCACGTCTAGCCTGTGTTATATATATAAGGATGATTTTTTTGGCATTGTGTTTTACGACACGTCGACGTCGAGGTCATTAAAGTCGGGAGATGATGGGCCAAGGAATAAACAAGAAGGAATTCAGCCATTCCGTTTTGAAAAAATTACCCCGGAATTCTCTAGGAGTGAATTCGGTAACCACAAAAAAACTGATTTCAGCCCACAACCTCCGGAATACCAGCCCGGATGTAACCGCTCACCCACCATTCTTGAATAAAGCCTTATGATATGATTTTGTGACGAATTATTTTTAAAACTAAAAATTGGGTTCACCTTATAAAGAAGCGGGGGATGGAATAAGGAAATAAAAGGAAGGTACAGAGGAATGTCATGGGATTATTTACAGAACTTACTTTGTGCAATATAGTTGTGATATATAGTTTCAAAGCATGGTTTAAGAAGGAAAGTAATGTTAGCAGAATTCAGACCACTGAGATCAAATTTCAGGGGAGTAGTAGGATTAGAACAACTAGAGCAGAAAAGTCGCGTAATCAGCATTTGAGTAAAGCAATTTAGAATGTGCCATAGATATGGGCACAAAAAGATGAAAGGATACGAAAGAAATTTGAAATTAGAAAGGAAAAGGCATCCAGCAAAACCATGGGATAGGTGGAAATGTGCAGTACAGAGGATTGAACTGGACTGAGATGGAAGGAGATGAATGGAGGAAGGAAATAAGCTTCTGTTTCTGGCAGATCCAGCCAAAAGATTGATGACCCACATTCGGTAATGTGAGCACTTAAATCGGCAGTGTAATATGATTTTGTGATGAATTATTTTTAACACTAAAAATTGGATTCGCCTTAGAAAAGAGCGGGAGAAAGAATTAAGAAAAAAAAAAAAGGTACAGAAGAATGTCATTGGATTATATAAAGAACTTACTTTGTGCAATATAGTTGTGACATATAGTTTCAAAGCATGTTTGAAGAAGGAAAGAGAAGTTAGCAGAATTTAGACCACTGAGAGGAAATTTCAGGGGAGCAGGATTAGAATAACTAGAGCAGAAAAGTCGCGTGATCAGCATTTGACTTAAAAAGGAACCTGTGCAATGTAGGATGTGCCAGCGATATGGGCACATAAAGAGTATGAGTGATGAAAGAAATTTGAAGGGAAAAGGCATCCTGCAAAACCATGTGATATGTGGAAATGTGCAGTACAATGGACTGAACTGGACTGAGGTGGAAGGAGATGAATGGAGGAAGGAAATAAGCCACTGTTTCTGGCAGATCCAGCCAAAAGATTGATGACCAACATTCAGTAATGTGACCACTTAAATCGGCCTAAGATCTACAGTTGCGCTTCTACGGTACCGTATATTGTTGGACGGTAAGTGACTGTATACTCAATGCCGGTCGTACCGTGCAATGTGTGCCCCAAAGCGCGTGGGAGTTGTAGGATCAGCCGGCGTTACGGTCGCCATTGGCGTGACGTATGCACAGTAGTGACCAGCGGAGGGGGTAGCGACGCTCTGCCGGCCGCTGGTCGAGTGAGAGGGGTTGGGAGGGGATGGCGAGTGCGATCAATAGCGTAATGACGGGGTAAACAGCGAGCGCGCCTGGCCAGGGGCTACGGCTGCAGTCCCGCAGTACACTGCCAGCTTAACGCCTCACAAATCACACACTCCCGTCTTCCCATCATCTCACCGTCGGCTACAACGGTGCAGTCGTTCATCTCTTGGTTACCTGGGATAACCTCTTTGCACCGACATTCTCATTACAACCTCTTTCTTCAATTACCCGCTTCACGTGGTCTTTTTCTTTTATTTTGTAGCACAGTATTTTCCCTACAGCCACACCCTCCACTAACAAACTAACCATTACAGTATGCCTACACGGAATGACATTATTTAATAATTTTTCACCACCAGAAATCATTTCCTTACACGACTGGATGAACTATATTTGTCTGTACTGTCAGTATCATAAATTTGTAAGGGAATTGTGTCTGTCTGTTTGTCCCCGTTTCACGCAACAACTGCTTAACGAATTTTGATGCTGTTTGACGGTTCAGAAGCGTTAATACCTAACTTAAAATATGAGATATATGTCATGAAGTCACCAAGGAATTAAAATCTGTGTTTCTTTATTTTATTCATGTGACATTACGCCTTATAGTCAATAAATATATAAATATGGGATTGTTGTTGTGTTAAATCAATAAATATGTAAATATTGAAATGTCGTTGTGTTAACAATGATTTGTTTGCGTTAATTAAATTTGGATTACTCATATTCAAAAAATAATATCTTTGCTGCTGTATAGTTGATGCTCTGTGGCAAACCCATAAACAGATTCTGTCACCACTCTGTGGCGAAATGCTGTCGGTTACATTTTGTTAACCAGTTTGATGTATTTTCCTTTCACCCGAAATAAATACTTTTCGAGCCAAATAGGCGGTTTATGCATATTTAAAATCCATAAAACAGATTGTATGTATTAAAATTTATGAATAACACATATTAATGACTTTTTTTCTTACCATCCTTGGCAGCAAAAAAAAAAAAAAAAAAGAAACCTGGCACAGAAACGAGACCAAGGAATCGTACATAACAATTAATGGGAAGAGAGAGGCATGAATAAGATGGTTTGATGATACGGAAGCAGACAGAAAGAAGGTTCTAAAGTTATGGAAATAGTTGGAACTTAACTGAAAAGGTTGTTTGTGGAAAAGTTACTTCTATCTAAGAGTTGTGTTGAGTACTTTGTAATATTTGTGAAGTTGCTGTATAAAAGTGTATAAACGCTAATCTTCAAAAGTTTAGTTGCGGTCACATAAATGATGGTAGGCGTAAAGCAAAATTAACAATAAATAAAGGGAGGTAGAGTATTTATTTTATTTCAGATAAATAAAGCAAAACTGACGAGAGATCGACGATATTGTGATTACAACCTGAGATGTAGGCTTAAATGCCATTTATGTTTGAAGGATGACAAAAAATGTTTCTGTTACTGGGAGAAATATACCAGCATGGGGTTGTCTGAATTGGATCTAGTAGTAAGGAACTGTGTGTGCAGGGGAATCGAGAAACACAGTGTTTACAAAAACCGACGTAAACTCAATACGTACACTCAACTCAAATGCTAGAGACTGTCTGTTTTGTCAACTGATGCAAGGACTACGGTGATGAATAAGGTTTTAGTGGAGTAGACTTGACTTCTGATGGAACAAACCCAGTTACATTAAAACAAATTGTTTGTTTAAAATTCTTGTTAAACGTTTGTCCCCAGTTTCCCCAAATCAGTTTAGTCTAATAACGGGATGGTTCCTTCGAAAGGCCATGGGCGAATTCATTCCTGTTCCTTGGCACCTGTCCTTTCCCACTTCTAATGACCTCGATTTCAAAGAGGCGTAAAGCTATTAACAAAAAAAGTGGGTTTAGGGCGGCCGGGACAGAGTTTACCTCACTGTAGCGCCTGCGTCGGTGAGACGCAACCCGCAGCACACAACAATCGCTTTGGTAGTGACAGCTTTAGGGGTTATGAATATCCGAGGTAATTTAGTTCCTATATAAATAATATTTTGTAGTAATTCCTGAAGGTTGGGAAGATCTGGAACATGAAAGCGTTTCTCTCGGCAGAAGCTAATTAAAAAAATTCACGAAAGACCTATTTCGGGATGACAGCAAACACATATTACTACTAGAAACATTCATGTCTAGGAATGACCGAGAAAATAAGAGCCAGAACCGATTCATTTCAATACTCATTTTACACACTAGCGATTAGGGAATGGAATAGGAAAGATTTGTCGAGTGAAAAAACTTAGACTCCTACAGGAATAGGTCTCATTAAACCACTCTGGCCATACATTCTGACCTGGTTTTTCCCTGATCGCGATAACCGAGCGTGGTGGTGTAACGGCTAGCGTTCTGGCCTCGCATTCTGGAGGACGGCGGTTCGAATGGGGGCATCCATAAATTACGTGAGGTGTTTTTCCGGATTTTTGGACCCCCCTCCCCCCTGGTGAGATTTTGTGAGATCTGGCCGCCCCCCCCCCCCCCTGGTGAGATCTGGTCCGTAAGAACCCCCCCTAGAAATCGCCCTAGAAACTTTTTTTTTTAGGTCACACCCTAACTTTTTTGACGAAATACCCTCCTAAAATCGACTTTGCCGCAAATTTTTTGCTCTACTGTCCCCAAATTTTTTTTGCAAAATCTCACGTGAGATTTCCGTAGACCCCCCCCTCCCCCTTGGTGAGATTTCGCCGGACCCCCCCCCTCCCCTATTTCACCTCACGTAATTTATGGATGCCCCCTAATCCCCGTCCGGGCATCCAGATTTGGGTTTTCCATGGTTTCCCCAAATCACTCCAGGTGAATGCCGGGATGCTTCCTTCAAAAGGCCATGGCCGAATTCCTTCCCATTCCTTGCCCCCCATCCTTTCCCGTCTCTAAAGACCTAGTTGTTATAGGAGACGTTAAGCAATTAAAAAAAAAAAAAAATCCCTGATCGCTTGAGGCCAATGCCGGGATTTTTCCTAAAAACAGCCCATGGACGCCTCCTGTCTGATCCCATGTATATTTTCATATGAAAACGGTTACACATTAGAATAGGTGCAATGTACCCTTCGCCACACACTTTTAGTGAATCACGGAGTAATAATAACAATAATAAACTCTCTTTGCTATCTTGTGTCCCCTTTTCGCTGAGTACTTAACAAAACAATATCAAAAAAAAAAAAAAAAAAATCGATATTGGAAAGCTGAAATGTGCGAAATTTTGGCCTGGATTCACAGAATTAAAATACGAAGAACAGCCAACTGGAAGGTGAACAAAACGCACACATTAAATCCATATCGCTATGATATGGTGTTGCTATCTAGAGGTAATGTTTAGATAGGTTTCGTATAGAAAAACACAAATGGATTCTTAACAGAAAAAAATATCCAATAAGCACCGTGTACAGAAAAGGTAGTATAGCAACACAAAGATATTTCATTGACAGAAAAAAAAACTATCCGAAAGGCTCCTAATTGTAGAGAGCACTTACAGTTTACTGATATCTCTGTGATATGTCGTGCTTTTATCTAGCGGTAAGGCGATCAATCCTTATCAACGGCAGCCAAGTCCAGCGGCTTGGCTCTGAACTGTCTCAAACACGTGACCTGCATAGTTATTACTTTTGCCCTCTACGAGTTGACTACCTATAAATTCATTCGTTAATTTACGATGTTGCCAATTTGGAGACCTTAATCTTTAAAATTATACCTCATTTATAGATTTCCGTTATGTATGTACGAAGATGAGTGACTCGTCACCGAAAAGCACCTTTTAGAAGTCATATATGATTCGCTAATTTTTTTCGCCGTAAATGTACGATCTAGGAAACTCGCTTTTATCTGATTAGTATTTTCTTCCGCTTTTCTCTGAATCGAACTTTTGGCCCCTCCAGTTCCCCCTTGTTCCCGAAATCCTCATCGAAACCTCGCTAATTGCAACCACGTGCCACCGTGCGGAAAATTAAGTTAAAAGCCGAGGTTAATGGGCGAATCTTTGACGACATCGTTAAGACAGACTTGATGAATCCTTGCCGGGAGGGGACAATTAAGGTCCACTATTCGTCCAGACTGGACAAATAGGTGAAATTACGTGACCAAACCGTATGGAGAACTTTACAAAAACCATGTAATTTAACAAAACTCAAAATAATTGCTAGAAATTTAAGTCCGCACTTTAAGTTAATCCTGAAAATTTTGCTGAATAGACTCACACAATACACGCATAGGAACAGTTGGTAGGCGGACAGAATACTAGTTCATATAAAGGTTAGTTTTGAGAATTATTCAGCTTTCTAGGGAAAGAAAGATTTTCTTATAGTCTGTCAGATCTCTGCATTTACTTAACTCTGGAGCCTATGTATTATGAACTTTTGAAGTGAACCCCGCTTTCGGCGCGGGGCGGAAAAATTTGTTATCCTTACGCGTGAATGCGCATGGGCCATAACGTTCTGCACATGCGCAGTTATCGATTCTTTTATGCCAGCAGCTACGACAGTGCCCACTGTCACTTAAGCTCACGTTAACCAGCGTGTATTCGTTACATCGCTTTGGGACAGTTCGCGTTACGTTTTCTACGCATCTAAGTTTAAGTGTGGAAATACGTGTTTCATGAGTTTACCTAAAATGTATAAATATTAAAATTTAAACTGCTTTAATACTCACTGAAAATCATGTGGTGATGTCAGACTATGGTTACATCTGGAGGAGTCACCACTGTTACACAGAAATACATGCACCAGTAATTTTAGTTCGAAAGAATAAAAAATCACAGAAAAAATACATAGACGTTTCACTTCTTGGGTGTGTGTGCATACAGATACGTACACCATTGTTTTTCTGATTTTGGATAATGTTTTCCAATTTTCACATTCCATTTTACTTTTTTTTTACACTGTTTTCTTGTGTGAATTTTTTGTTTTTGGGTTTGTTTCTTCGGGGGATAGGGAAGGCAGACTTGTGGTGTTTTACGTCATGACTATATGCAGTGCGTCGTTAAATATGGGACGGATATATAATGGGGAATCTAATACAAGTAACCGATTAAATTATTGACACAAATGAGCTGTTTTTTTCTGGTAGTTTACAAGTAACATTAACACGCAATTATACCACCCCTCACTTACTCCGAATCTGGAGGTTAAAGGTCATGTTTCCTGGCCCCGTTTCTCACATCACTACCTCCTTTCTTCCTATTTCTCAAGCTGACCGCTGTATCCATGTAAGCTTGTGGTAGATATACCCTTGTCATATAGGGATAAGGGCAGCGAAGTGTGGATGAAGCAGAATTACCTTGAGCCGCCTCTGTTAAATGAACGGACTATAGTCGATAGGGTTTGGCATTGAATCAAAGAGACGTCTACTGTTACGTTTTTTGCCGAGAATTACTATAATTTGTCAACTAACGATACAGATCTTGCCGAATCTGTTGCATGTGTCGGGGTGAAATGCTGTCAGTATTTCCCGGGTGATATCTATCACAGAAGATCGGTATCCATAGGAGATTTCTCCCTATGCCGTGCAGTACTAGTTCCACCTGTGTGTCAACCTTTGACGACGTTCAAACTTGCACCGTCCAGTGCCCCTGGTTACCTGAAGTACTATTACTATTACTCCGCGATTAACTAAAAGTGTGTGGCAGAGGATGCATTGCACCTATCCGAAAGGGTAATAGTTTGGAAGGAAGCGAAATACGGGATATGGCAGGAGGCGCCCATGGGCTATTGTGAGAAACCATCCCAGCATTCGCGTGGACTGATATGGGAAAACCATGGAAAACCCAGATCAGGATGGCCGGAGTGCTTTATCGAAAGTTACTCCTGTCGTATTTTAAGTTTACTCGCCCGGTAAATCCTTTCTATTCCATTCCCTAATCGCTCTTGGAAAAAATGAATATAGAAAAGAATCGGTTCTGGTCACGATTTCTCTTTTCTTATTTTCGCGGTCATTCCGAGATACGAATGTTGCTGGTAGCAATATTTCTTTGCTGTCATTCTGAAATATGTCAGTCGAGAATTTTTCAATTAATTTCCGTCGAGAGGAACGCCTTCGGTGTTCCAGGTCTTCCAAACCTAACTCCTTCAACATGGCACTTACGCTTTCCCTCCAACTATATATACCTGTCACGAATCGGGCGGCTCTTCTTTGGACCTTCTCTAATGTTTCCATTAATCCCTTTTGATGGGGACCCCATACAGAGCAACAATATTCTAAGTGAGGACGCACTAGTGACTTATATGTAATCGATTTAACTTCCGGAGTGCATTGGTTTAAATTACGACCACGAAATCGGGGCATACGATTTGCTTTCCCAATTACATTCTCGATATGCTCATTCCACGACAAATTATTACGAATTGTTACCCCTAGGTATTTAGTGAAATCTACCGTTCTAAGGACAGTACCACTAATTGTATATTCAGAGCTAAATGGCGTCACCTTTTTACTTACACGCAATACTTAGCACTTTTTAGCGTTTAATTCCAACTGCCAGTCTTTACACCACGCAATTATTTTCATAATATCGTCTTGTAACAAAGCGCAGTCTTTTTGGGTTTTGATTTCACGATAAATAATAGCATCATCGGCAAATAGTCTTTTCATCCCTCTTATTATGTCACACAAATCATTAATGTTGTAACGGATTGTTGGTGGGGGAGTTTAATTGCTTACCTTACATAATTTAAATCGCCACCTTCCACCACCTTCTGCAATCGTATATATTAATTTCAGGAAACAGAGGAGAAACCATTTCTCTGTGATTAATATTTGAAAAGATCCTAAAATTATGTTTTTTTTTTATACTCATGAATGCTTACAGACAGAGGTATATTTATCATTAATCTGAAACATCTGTCTGTGCAAAATACAATTCAATACAATACCTCGTCTTACAGATGCGAAATAGCAAACAAAGAATTATTGTGATTTGAAGCTAAGAAATTGCAATACATGTACATTACAAAGAATTACAAATTCCATATACTCTCTTATGCATAATGAGAGTGATTCTTGTATCACAACGATAACAAGAAAACATCAGATTTAGCTGGATTACATAGGGCGCCAGGGAGTTAATTGTTCCCACAAATAACAGTTATTGAAAGTTTCCAAACATGGAAGTCAGTCTTTCAATTCAAACTGGATAAAGAAAACCAAAAAGCACTCGGCTTTTAGACACAACTAGCTCAGGAATTAATGTCCGGCGCCATAAGAACTCATACTCATCAGGCCGTTACAGGGCTATCTCAATGATTCGTCTGAGTACACACTGTTTCTGGAGGTATAATTACCGCGTCTGTCTGGCTGCACGAATTTGCAACAAGAGCGCTACCGTCTCTCAACAGCGCACCGATTCAGGCAATACTAGGCACTTGTTATGTCAACCAGCACAAGTAACAACATCGACCGGACTTGGCACTCAGTCAGCCAAGCCTCCAGGATGGAACCATCAATACTGCTCTGGGTAGCAGTGACCAGAGCGATCGTTCCAGACGAAGTCACCTCTTCTCGCCTCTCCGAGCTCGTCTCTCCTCACCTCCTCGGCGAGCATCATGTAAAACACAAAATTTGTAAATTTCCAATCACCTGAAGAAATAAACACATCGGATTGGCTTCGCAAAAGTCTCCCCTCTATGCTGGCTAATACATTGCCTCTTATTTGCTAAGAGTCTTCGGGTTTTGTCGGGATTGTTCAGGAGGATACGTGGGAATAACTTTTTCTCACGATACCGTGCAAACGCCCATTCAAGAATTCCATCCTCAAAATTCCCAGCGTCCAGCCTTTTTCACCGGTATCAGCGTCAGAGATAATCCCCGCACTGTCTCGACTTACCGGACATTTCCGAAAACTCACCAGATCTCACCAGGGGGGAGGGGGGGATATACGGAAATCTCACGTAAGATTTTGCGAAAAATTTGGGGACAGTAGAGACAAAAAAAAAGGTCTACAATTTGCGCCAAAGACGATTTTAGGAGGGTATTTCGTCAAAAAAGTTATCTCACGAAATCTCACCAGGGGGGAGAGGGGGGGGTCCAGATATCCGGAAAAACACCTCACGTAATTTGTGGATGCCCCCTTACTTGTGTTCGCGACTATGAACGATGGGACTGTAGAAAAGTTATCTCTGGTATTCACGTGCAGGTGGGTTCGAATCCTCGTCCGACCATCCAATTTTCGAACGTTACTCCAGGCGAATGCATGGATGGTTCCTTCAAAAGGCCTTGGATTAATTTCTTTCCTTTCCTTGCTCTCTTCTTCACCCTAATAAACATGACGTCGACAAGCCGTAAAGCCACAAGCCCCCCCCCCCCCCAAAAATGTACTTTCACGAGTCGTGTACCATGGAACTTAAAAACTCTCGGAAAAAGTGTTTGATAATAAAGAGACAATTGCATAGAAACATAGTCCCACTACACGCAAAATGGTATTAACATTTATTTAAGAACTTGATGAAAGGGAAAAGTGTGTATTTTATACTGACTAAATGTACAGAAACCATACCCTGAATGACGTAATGAAATCTCACAAGAATAGATAAGTAGAAATGAGTGAGCAATGTTACTACGAGAATTACGAGAGAATTTGTATCACAGAATGGAAAGTACCTGCCGTTAGGGGGGGGGGGGGGGAAACAAGTGATTTCTGACTGTAACATTTCTGGTGAAATTATACTATACATATTTATTTTTCGAACACATTGCTCGGACAACTTATTCTAGGTTTGATCCACCTCGTAAAACAAAGCAATATGACATCATCAATTGTGGAAATTTTCTTTTAAAAAAAGTTGAAACGTGAAAGAAAAGGTTACGGGAGGAATGTAGAAACTAACGTTACAATTTCTAAGTTCTTATCTAATTACAGGGTAATTCAGGAGTAATGGTAAATAATGAAGGACGTGGTAGTATGGAAAGTTCATATAAACATGAGTACGATTTCCATTCTTTTTGGAGATACAGGTGCTGGAATGAGTCGATGGTGGGATTTTCGGAAATTTAATTTAAACTGTTGTAATATATGTGTGTGTTTTTCCTGGAATAAAGTGTTTAAAAATATTATTAGTGTTCTCTTGATCATTTTCTGAGTTTTATTTTATACATAATATTCCAGTACCTGTATCGCCAAAACGAATAAAAATCGGACACACGTTTACACGAACTTATTTACTCGATATTGTTCATGCTACCACCTGCTTCAATATTTCTCCTAAGTCACCCTGTATATTGTTTCAATGTAGTTCTTGAGTAGCATCCGATTATAATGGATTTCCTTGCAACATAAACCGGTTCATCGGTTATTATCAATGGATCACCTACTCTCCCACACCGAGCGTGGTGGTGTAACGGCTAGCGTTCTGGCCTCGCATTCGGGAGGACGGCGGTTCGAATCCCCGTCCGGGCATCCAGATTTGGGTTTTCCATGGTTTCCCTAAATCACTCCAGGTGAATGCCGGGGTGCTTCCTTCAAAAGGCCATGGCCGAATTCCTTCCCATTCCTTGCCCCCCATCCTTTCCCGTCTCTAAAGACCTAGTTGTTATAGGAGACGTTAAGCAATTAAAAAAAAAAAAAATACTCTCCCATTGTATTCCAGCTCTCCGCTATCTCCTGGACGCTATTCTAAATTCCTTCAAAACATTTGTTTCTTCTACTTAAAGCCTCTTTCGTTTCAAATTCATGTCCAACTTCTTCATTGGTATAGTCTCTTATAAAGTTTCTAAACATTAAAAACCATCAAACTTTGGTTTTCTTGTTCATTGTTGTAGCGGTTTCTCATTTACCTTCTCACCTGATCTCTCATTTCTCACTTTGTGGTTTCATTCTACTCCACAGTAATTTCTTTTTCTCTTCTTCTACTCTGCTTTTGTCCCTCTCCATCTTGACCCTCATTGCGGAACGAGACATAAGGATCGGCAGAAAAAGACTCTTCCATGAATTCTTTCCTCACCCTTCATTTCCAAAACTCGTTAGTTTCGTACTTTATCTGTCCACTTAATTTTCTTCTATAGCACCATATTTTAAATAATTCAATTTTCCTCCTTTCTGGTATTCCTAAAGTCCATATTTCGCTGCCATAAAGTGCTGTCCTGCACACAAAATTTTAATTTTTTTTATGAGCCCTAGATTAATATATGAAACTAAAAGATTTCGTTTTGAATACTTAGGTCAATATCCTTAGCTGCTATACTATTGTTGGGTTTTCTTCCTCGTCTAGTGGTAATGTTAGCTGCACTAGACGGAGAAGAAAACCCAACATTAAAAGATTTCTCTTTTTCATGAAGGCTCTTTTTGATAGTGCTATTCTCCTTCTAACATCATTCCTGCTTCGGTCATGGGCTGTAATTTTACTTCCCAAGTAGCAAAATTCACTAACTTCTATAGCATCCCACCCTATTTTCGTATTTAATCTACTATTATTGGTATCATTTCTGCTACATTTCATAACTTTTGTCTTGTTAAGGCAGCAATAAATGGAGTCATATCATTGGAATCTGTACTACCTGTTCATCTTGAATGTAACCAAGATGATTGTGGTTGTGGTGGTGGTGGTAGTGGTGGTGATGATGATGATGATGGTGATGATGTTGATGGTGGTGGTGATGATGTTTGTGATGGTGGTGGTGATGGTGGTGGTGATGGTGGTGATGATTATGGTGGTGGTGGTGATGGTGATGATGGTTATTATGATGATGATGTTGATGGGGGTGGAGGTAATGATGATTGTAGTGGTAGTGGTAGTGATGATTGTGGTGGTGGTTGAGATGGTGATGATGATCATGATGATGATGATGTTGATGGTGGTGGTGGTGATGATGATTGTAGTGGTGCTGGTGATGAGGATTGTGGTGGTGATGGTGATGATGATGATTATGATGATGATGATGATGATGATGTTGATGGTGGTGATGATGATTATGGTGGTGGTGGTGATGGTGGTGATGATGATAATGATGACGATAATGATGGTCTTCCGGGATTATTGTTTTTGTAGTTTCGTTAATATTCTTATGGCACATTAAGGAACAGAAAGTACTAAGTAAATTTGGTAATGTTACTTACGGTTGTCTAATATTTCCAGTCCAACGCTTGAAATCAGACCTCAGAAAGGTATGAATAAACGTCTGTAATGGTGGTCTGAGGGTAGCGGTCGGCTTTCTTTGAGGACGTTGAGCAGGTAGCGTGGGTCAGGACAGACTCAAGGAGGCCTAGTAATTGGCCGTCACTGTCGGCGCCGCCTAACGAACGATCCGCTGTCGCCGACCAGTTTGATCTCTTTCTTCGCATCCTCTTTGTGCGTCCCCTCCCACGTACATTGCTCCCGATCCCGCGCACAGAAAAGAGCCACAGCTCCTATATTAAAACAGAAAAAAAAGGCTGGGCGAAGTGGCCGAGCTCGAAAAAGGCGACGCCGGGAGAGAGGAAATGTGGAAGAAATCTGGGGAGGCAAGAGTGGCAAGAAAAGAGTGGGTCAGCTGTAGAATGGGAGATAATAAAAGAGCTCAGGAGAGAGAGACAGGGGGATCGGAGATTGCGACGGATGCGAATATTAATATTCCTTTCTGTGGAAGCTGAACTGTTGCGGACCTGTAGCTACGGCGCAGCAACAATATCGCCGGGCCCAGCATTGAACCCTGAGGTAGATGCCTGTAGCGGGTATCCAGACACAGGGAACGGTTCAGTGATACTAGTACAGTACAGTGCAAGAGTAATCTAAAACGATCCCTCATTGAATTTCTATTAAAGTTATTGATTTTATACGATGAAAATTTACAGTTTTAGCTTCAATAAAGTGTGAAATACATAAAATTTTACAGAAATATATAGAATTATTGACTATAGATATAGTGAACACTATACAGATTTTGAAATTATGTCAATTGATAGTATAGAGCGGTCTATTAGCTCAGTGGTTAAGGCGCTTACTTTCAGTAATTTGGAGTCAGTCCTGGGTTCAAATCCCAGAGGGGGCAGGAATTTTAAACAGCTTGATCCTATGAGTGACGCCAAGATATTTCGTGGTTCGGATCCCGCGTCAAACTGTAAGTTCCAGAGGAAAGAAACTTGCCATCCTATCTCTTACCTAATGGATTAATATGCCTCATTTGGGAGGATCCAACCCACATTCTGGTTGTGGACAAAGTTATTTTTACGCCAACATATAAATGAGCAAATTCGATAAAAAAAATTCTTGTAATTTCTTCTGCCTTTCTAGTTTACTGGAATGGATCTTTTGCTACTGTTTTATTTCCCAAAATAAGAATTCCGCTAAAAAAACTTCAGTATTACTCTATTTAAAGTGAGGCTTTCTTTATAAGATTGCAGCAATTGTAAGATCAAAGCAAAAAGTCTCACACTTTTTGAACCCATTTCATTTTTAGTCCTATTCTCAAACTCCTTCTTTTTCTCATATTATTTTCGACCCTCTAGATTATCTGGCAATCCTAACTTTTTAAGTATTCTCAACATCCCTTTCACCGTTCTGTTGACTATATTCACAAAAAAAAAAAAAAACCCTGATGAAAGAATTTTTTATTGATTTTTTTGCTATGGCTACAAGCAAAAATAATTAAGTGAAATAATAAAACAATTGTTACTACAACAGATTATGAAATCGGTGTGTAAATGCAAGAAAAAGGGATTTCGGTGTGGAGGACAATGGGTTTTTTTATAATTTTTTAAGGTCAGGTCAAAATGTACTAAATTAATAAAACCACTCAGAGGTCATTAAATTTGATATTATTTTCTAAAAAGAGTTCTTAGTTCGCTGCAATGTATCACATATTTATCTGATTGTCAGTGTAATTGATCAGTGACAGTTGAAGCGATACATTACGACGGTGGTATGAATATTTCGGGCCTATACTTCAAATACCACGTGCAGCTCAATATTCTCCACAAAACAACATTTTTTTTTGTGTCAATCTGTAAATTTCTTTATTGCTGAGCCATGGAAAAAATGTTTATAATCTGTTCTATATAGCGAAATCCTTTCTGTCCCCCTTTAATACTTCTAACTCTCTGCGAACTCAACAAAAATTCTTAAAATTTTGCAGATTGAATCATTAGATTCAAATAGAGATTACGCGGTCAAAATCACTGACAGTAAAAAACTCTCTCTCTCTCTTCTTTTTTTAAATTCATTTTTCTATGTGCAAAGCATCTTTGGTTTATGAACTCTAAAAATGATCAAACTGAAGAAATAGATCAGATAATGTCACGTAATCATGTTCTAAGAGCCGGAAACGATGGACTCTGGGCAGGGGTGGATTTATCGGGGGCTAAGGAGCTCCTTCCCCCAAAAACTGCATCAAGGTCAACCCCGACGACATCATAAATTTCGACCTTTTTTTCTACTTCTTCTTTAGTCGTACTGTTCTTATAAGGGCGACAATGTTGACATTAGATTTTCTGTCGTCGCCCTCCCCCCTTTCCTATAAAGTCTACCCTCGTCCAAGTTAACCGCCCCCCTCCCAAAACCAAAATTCTCTATCCGCTACTGCATTAATGTAAATTTTTTGGTCAATGACTATACAAAAAAAGTTATACTGAATTGTGGGACATCCTATCGCTTTGAAACCAATTCTTTGGAATTAAATATTATATTTAACTTTTTATCTCACATTGCTATTTTTTTTTTGCTGTCGTCAGTCTTTCGATTGGTTTGATGCAATCCTCCATCCCTTCCTATTCTGTGCTAACCTCTTCATTTCTACATACCCATTACAACCCACGTCCTCAATTATCTGCTTCATATATTCTAATCTCTGTCTTCCTCTACAGTTCTTACCTTCGACTGTTCCCTCCACTAACAAATTAACCAATCCAGCATGTCTCAAAATATGACCTACCAGCCTGTCTATACTTTCTGTAAGCTTCTTCCACAAACTTCTTTTCTCACCCATCATTTCCAAAACTCGTTCATTTCTTACTTCGTCTGTTCACTTAATTTTCAGCATTCTTCTGTAGCACCACATTTCAAATGCTTCAATTTTCTTTATTTCCGGTATTCCTAAAGTCCATGTTTCGCTACCATAAAGTGCTGTGCTCCACACAAAGAGTTTCAAAAAGTTCTTTCTAATTCATAGATGAATATTTGAAACTAAAAGGTTTATCTTTTTTATGAAGGCTCTTTTTGCTAGTGTTATTCTGATTTTAACATTAACATTGCTATTAAAGCGTGTTTTTTTACTTTTTTAAATTTACAATTTTTTTCAAAAAAAAATTTGCGTCAATAAATATAGGCCTGTTATTTCCTGCAAAGACAGCACCGACAAAAGTGTGTTTTTTTCTAGTTTTTCAAAATTACAATTATTTTGACTCAAGAAATATATTATTTACTGCAAAGACATTACTTGTATACTGGATGTTTGGGGAACTATAAGGAAAGATAACTGGTTGTAAGTACGACTTTTCGAGCTGGTTGCAGTGTCGCTGGCGTTTGTGCCAAGTTCCCGCTCGGCGCCGTGTAGTTCCCAGCCATTCAGCGCCCCCTTTGTGGCTCCGTCACGGCCTATGTCGGCGTCTTGGTCGTGACAGCACACGACATATTAGGACGCCGAGAGGCCCAAAATAATAATAACCACCCCGCTCCGCCCCCGCGTCTTGAGCATTGTTCCCTCCTCGCCGTGCGCTTTGTCTGAAGCCACGAGGAGGGCTACCAGGTGGCGCCGCCTCGGCTTCGAGTTACAACTTAGTTTTTAACCCACAAGTAAACCGATTGGTACACATCAATGTGGTCTTTCTTCTGGTTATGTCTATATTCGATTTAGCCTTCAGCTTTAGTCGCGTCGACGTAGAAGTATGGGCGAATGCGCCTACGCTAGATATTTGAATTTTCGAGCCGTAATATTAGAAAAGGCTGTGGTTTTGTTGAAATGTAACCTGGACCAGAAAAATGAACATTTTGTATTACAGCATCACACACGATGAATTTAGTTCTCCAATAATTCAAGTTGCATTCACGGGGGCCAAGACGTCATTACTATTACACATGTTACAATATATATATATTTATATAAGCAATTTTCACGGTCCTACCTATTTTCTTATGGGAAGGGTGGGGATTTTCCTGCAGCTTTCTAATTAGTTTGATTTACGTTTTCCCTGCATTTTAACGAAGTACATTTCAGAAAAATGAAGAAATAAATTACCAAAGTTATATAGTTAATAACGGTATGAACAGAATCCAAAGATTGCGCTGATTTTCATTGATGTGTTGTAGTTATCTGTTCAAGTTAAGAAAGAACGTTTTCATCTTTGATGTAGTGTGTTCTGTTCCCGTTAGTTCAAGTTACGAACAGATGTCACTTATCGCATCGTTCACATAGAGTCACGTTTCCAATTTTGCACGTAATTAATTTACGCCTCCTTACTTTCAAAAGAAGATTTTCTCATCCCGTTTCGCCTAAACTTAACTGCCAGCTTATAATTATGGTCATCTCTTTTCTTTCTTCTGCAACTCCTTTTACTAATATCCATCCGTGAATTATCGCAATTATAAGCATTAAACAAACCAAACACTCTTTTCAGCCGACTCCTATCGCAGCTCCTTTAGCGTAACATTTACTGATTATATCCTGTTACAGTTTCCGCAAACAAATCTGGCTGTTCTCCTTTATTTACCTTCAAACTCCTGAATTTGATACTTAAAATGTTGGGTTTTGAAACCTCTTCCTACCACCTGGCCAATGTCTCCTGCCCATATGCGTTTACTAACAAAAGTTATGCCAAGATATTTAGAGTTCAGATCTTCAGATCTTCTTTCGTACCCTACAACCATATAAAATCTTTACATTTTTATCAGTATACTACACAGCTACATATTCTGCTGAGATACTCTTCTAGCTGTTCACAGGCCTCTCCTGTTTTAATAATTTTGTATAACATTACGTCATCTGCAAACAGACTAGCTTCCGACTTCAACCGATCAATACAGTCATTCATTAGAATAATTAACAGTAATTGACCCAATACACTACCCTCAGGCATTTCTATATCAAATTACATGCAGCTGCAAATAGCCTAATATTTTGACTATCATGCGATATGAGAACGAGATTATTTATGCATATTGAGAACAGCAGAGGACCAGGAACAGATCCTTGAGGAAGTAATGTTTAAACTGTACCCCTATCTGATTTTACGTTCGAGGACTACCAGTGCTTTTCCCTTCCCATCTTCAGCAAATATCTTTTGCCAAATGTTAATCTGTTTACAACGAAATGGCACTTTATTGAACTTATATGACGGAATGTAGGGATTAACTTTTTAGAAACTGTAGCGTACAAAACGACTTCTCCAGTGGTGTCGCCATTCACACGTAAACAGAAAACAGCGCCGTTGGCGGCAACGAATAGAACTACAAGGCGGGTGTTCCTCTACACAAATATATGTGGAACGTATTTGTATCGTCTATACTTTGTGGGAAACAAAAAATGAAAACCTGATCATTCTTTTTTAATAAACCTGTATTTGTTTTCAGTTAAGTCATTTGTTGTGTCTTTGGGAGTTTGTACAGGAAGGTGTTTTAAAACATGCTGCTGTAAATAGCGCCATAATTCGACCGTCATGCGATATAAGAGTGAGATTACTTACTTATGTATATTGCGAACAGCAGAGGACAAAAAATTGATCCTTGAAGGAATAATGTTTAAACTGCTCCCATTTCTGAGTTTATAGCCTCGCCTTAATTTACAGGCTTGGAGATTGTTCCGTGTACTGTGTTAATGAGTTGGCCTGAACAGCGTGTGAGATACAGCGAGTTGTTGATGTTGCAGCCGAGGTAGTGGCTTGGTCTGGTGGTCAGCCCTTAGCGTCCCTCCACTCTCGAGAACAATGCTCCAGCCGGGCTGGGGTCCGTCCCGCCCTTTGTTCCAGCTTCCCGCAGTGACGCTGAAAGGAATTCCTTCCCACCATGCAGGACCTGGCCTCCGTCCCCTCCACGCTTCCTCCCTTATTTCGGGCGTCACCTCACAAACACTTCCGGAGAAGGGTTTCTCGGAGGGACGGCGTATTCGGCTAGTCTGTACCAGGCACAGGAAAACTTTATTCCGCAGACATAAATATGAGTGAAAACTGTCTGAAGGACGACTGTACACAATTTCTTTGGTATCAGTTTTAAGGGCTTCCTTACAGTCATGCTGTCTGTGTATTGTCAGATAACGTTCTCTGTGGTTTTCATCGATATTATAAACGATAAAGTGACTTTGTGTGTTTGGTACCTTTTCATGGACAACCAGCTAAACTATTCTTTATGAAATTTTTAAGGAATTACTATGTACCATTAGGAAGGGACTAGGATACCGTTTTCTGGATAAATAACATAATTTGACATGAAACTTTGAAACCTAAGCTAACGGTTGACAGATAGACAGAAAGATGGCGTGTGTAGTCTCTGTAATGTTATATGGGTGATTCAGCCTTTGTTTCTCTCGCAGTCAGGTGATGGTTTCCCTGTCATACTATTTTGACCCCTCGCTTTTTACGTAACGTACGGGTTTCAATATCCATTTCTAGCAATAAAATTATAAGTCCTAGCGTACGAATTCGCGGTTAACAGCTATATTAAGTTTAATTCCTCCGCCATTTTCAAACGTTTTCTCGTATATACGGTGCATATGTCGTCACCATCAGATGTTGGCACAACCAAGGTTAAACCTATTAAGATTAACCTATTTTGCTGAGATCGATAAAGTCAAGTGAAACTGCAGAGATCAGACTGTTGAACACTTTGATAGATACTTCGTGCTTTAATTAATACTATAATTAAGTATTTCACTATAAAGTTCAATTTAACATTTGTTTTTATTCTCAAAGAAAACGACGTCAATGATACTGGTTACATGCATTCATACAATCCAGAGATTGCATACAACACTTTTTCCAAAGACAATACAGTAGTTCGCCGTCGTAAATTGAGTCTGTTTAAACTTTGCCGAAAAAAACTACTACTTCTCTGACTTGGATGATCACTTTATATAAACTCTACTGAAATTTCTAGAACACTTCAAAAGCTTCCGCCAGATATTTCTCGAACATTAACAATACTTAAACAATTGAAACATATTAAAAACAATCAGAATTAATACCAAATCATTTACAGTCAATAAAAAATGGTCAGAAATGGAAATTAAAGATACTCAAACACAAAATTGTTCACAGAAATCGTTTTAAACTGTAGCAAATTATCCTTTAGACATCGTAACTTGCATTAACACTTGGAATTTAAGCAATTATCTTGCACAATTCTGTTCTTAAACATATTAAATGGCCTCTAAATAATTTCTTTTCATAAAACAAAGTCTATATACACTGATTTACAGGAAATTTCAAAACACACATACCAGATCAAATTCAACCAAACTCTAGCTTACTACCAATACTTTATAAAATACAATTACATTTAATTTTATGTTTGAGGGCTGTTTCAACTTGCTTCATTACAGACTGTGTCCAACCTACTCCAGGGAAGATAACTTATATTAGGACTCGCAAAATGCAATGGAAATGGCCAAATTTTGCTCCAATATAACTTTATGTTACTGTTTAATATATATGGTTCTAGCCTGTGAGTAAATGATGCTATTACTTCTTGAATATCATTTACAAATTGTAGACGGAAGTATCTACGACTTTCCTAATGTTGTTAAATGGGTCGTCATGCAAGCTGCCATTGATAACACCAAAATATTAATTACCTACCTACAATTCCTACGATAAATGTATTGCCAATGTTTACATTGTAAAATATCTGAGTCAGTACAAACATAAACCTCATTAATTTCCTCACGAAACAGCTATGAGTTGAACGTGACATTATTGCGACAGAAATGAAAGTTTCTGGTAAACAGTACTTGTTCCTACAATAGACATTCCTAAGAGACATTAAATGGCAATACTTGACGCAAATTATATCACATTGCTGTAATAGCAAACTCAAATCTCGTAGTATCAGACGAACCAGAAGTCATTTATGATAGAATATTCTGGGAACACAACGTCTACCGCCTTTTACCGAATTGTCAATAATTTTATGAACCATTTATCAACTCTAAATTGTTGAAAGACTTAACAACAAGCCATAAAGGCTGATATTAATTAAAACTGAATAAAAACATATTAGACACGAAGTAAAGTAATTGATATCTGAATTTAATATATTCTTTGTAAGCTTTAAAAATTCATTGAGTTATTATAGGATGCACTAATAATACAGAATCAATGCATAAACTTTTAAAAAAATTATTAATGGTAGGGGACCAATCTTCAGCGTCCATTGAGAACATCGAAACCAACCGAGGTGGGTGAGCGTTAACGTTCTGGCATTGCATTTCCGAGAACGCTGGTTCAATTACCCTCCGACTATTTAGATTTCGTTTTTTCATGGTGTCTCAAAATCGCCTTAAGTGAATGCGCAGATGGATCCTGCAAAAGGACATGGGCAAATTTCTCCCCGTTCCGTGTCTACAATCTTCTTTCGCCTTTCATGATCTTGACGTCAACGAGACGTAAAACAGTAAAAAGAAAGTGCCTTAAGCTGATGATACGTTGTATTTTCGCAAGTAAGGAACACGTGTAAAGGGGGCGTCCATAAATTACGTGAGGTGAAATAGGGGGGGGGGGGGTCCGGCAGAAGCTCACCAAGGGGGTGGGGTGGGGGCTCAATGGAAATCTCACATGAGTTTTTGGGAATTTTTGTTGGACTGCAGAGCTAAAACAAAAAGGTTTACAAATGACGCGAAATTCAACATAAGGGGGAATTTTGTCGAAAAGTGGGTAAAGACGATTTTGAGGGGGGGGGTCTCATGGACCAGATCTCACCAGCTCACCAGAGGGGAGGGGGTGGGCCAGATATCACGCAGTCTCATTGGAGGGGTGGGGGTCCGGAAATCCGGAAAAACACCTCACGTAATTTATGGATACCCCTACAGAGAGAAAGAGGTTAGCGGAGGAGTTTTTTTTCCGACAAACATATAGACAGACAGGCAATCAGTAATCATATATATAGTAAATAGATAAACAGGGAATAAACAAAATACAAACAGATAAACAGTTTGTAGACGCAATCAGAAAGACTATAATTAGACGGACAATCAGTAATCATAGCAGATCGGTAGACTAACAGACAGGCAATGTACAGCCACAAACAGAAAAACAATAAACAAACAGACAGTCAATAGTCATACAGACAGATAGACAAGCAGGCAGTAAATAAACAGAGTGACAATAAAGAAACAGACAATCTGTAGTGACGCAGACATAAAGACAAACAGACAGTAAACAAACAACCGGAAAGTATACAAACAGAGTGACAATAAGGAAACAGACAATCAGTAGTCATTCATGCGCAGAGACAAACAGACAGACAGTTTACAGAAAATCAGACAATCAACAGTCATACAGACGGACAGACAAACAGGCATACAGTTAATCATTAAAAGAGGCAGACAGACAGATGACAGATAGATGGGCAGACACGCAACCATTACTTATACAGACAGGTAGTAAACAACCAATAGTTACACAGACAAACAGCAGATAAGCAGAAATACAGGCAACCAGTATTCAAACAAACAGAGAGATAAACAATCAGTCAGATAGCTACACAGATGGAGACAACCCTGCATTAGACACATAGACTGATAGTGAGATCGGAGGACGTGGGTTCGAATCAGCGTTCGGGCGTCCAGATTTGGACCACATCACTCCAGTCGAATTCCTGGATGCTTCCTTGGAAAGGACATGGCGGACTTCCTTACCGTTCCTTGCCTCCATCCTTTCCCGCATGTAGTGACCACGTCATCGATGAGGCTTAAAACCATAAGAAAAAGAACGACAGTAGACAGACAGACAGTTACCAGTCATGTAGACAGAACGAGAGGAAAATGGAGACAGATCTGTCCCACCACAAAATAGGTTTCACCACTGGATACTAACGTAAACGTTAGGTAAAAAAGATAAAAAGTCTTACTATCTTACAAATTTAGCAGGACATCGTCCTTGTGGTGAAGGAACGGTGAACAAGTGCAATAGGGTTTCAAAGCAGAGTGGTATTAAGCTGCGAAGTATCTGTACGGGGCAGTGTGTGTACTTGAGGCGTGGCTGCGGTACAATTTAGTGTTGCGGAGTGCAGTATATCGGCGAGCAGAAGGTCTGTGCAGATTTACTGGTGCGGCGGTGCCAAGACTTCCTGCCTGGGCAGTTCGGTGTCTGCGCTGGCTCGGGTCCAGCCCTCACTGCGATAAATAAGTGTGAGCGGTAAGTCCGACTTGAATTGTGTCGGCGAGCTTTGCGCCGGGCTTAGGACCGCCCAGAGGGGAAAACCGATAGCACGGACCACCGCAACCAGGGGACCAGATAAAACACCAGGACGGCTCGAATTTAAATGTACTAGAGTCTGGTGACCACGAGGTTTGTTGGTAAACAGGGAAATGAATCACTGGTAAAATGAAAACAATAATCATTTTGCTTTTCTAGTAATGTACGAATTTATATTTTTCGCCTCATCTGTAAGGTGAAGAATTTTTTTTTTTTTTTTCCAGAAATTTGGAACGGGTTTTTTTCTCTTACCTTTCCTCCGTAGTCGAAGAGTAATTACGTATTTTCTAGTTTTTTTTTGTTTTTTTTTAAATTTGAAACGGGTATTTTTTCTCTTACCTTTCCTCCGTAGTCGAAGCGTAATTACGGTTTTTTTGTTTTTTATTGTTTTTTCTTGTTTTTTGTTTGTTTGTTTTTTGTAGTTTTTTATATTTGCAACAGGGGTTGTTTTCTCTTACTTTTCCTCTGTGGTTGAAGCGTATTTACGTGTTTTTTGTTTGTTTTTTGTAGTTTTTTTTGAAATTTAAAACGGGGGTTGTTTTCTCTTACCTTTCCTCCATGGTCGAAGCGTATTTACGTGTTTTTTTGTTTTTTGCCTTTTGTTTTTTTTTGTTTTTTTTTTTTTAGAAATTTGGAACGGGATTTTTTCTCTTACCTTTCCTCCGTAGTCGAAGCGTAATTACGTGTTTTCTTGTTTTTTTGTTTTTTTTTTTATATTTGAAACAGGGGTATTTAGTGTATTTACGTAAATACAGCGTATTTACGTTTTTTTGTTTTTTGCCTTTTGTTTTTTGCTTTTTTTTTGTAGGTTTTTTTTTTTTCAAATTTGGAACGGGGGTTGTTTTCTCTTACCTTTCCTCCGTGGTCGAAGTGTATTTACGTGTTTTTCGTTTCGTTTGTTTGTTTATTGTAGTTTTTTGCAATTTGGGATGCGGGTTGTTTTCTCTTACCTTTCCTCCGTGGTCGAAGAGTATTTACGTGTTTTTTTTTTTATTATTTTTTTTTTTTTTTTTTTTTAAATTTAAATGATGGTTGTAATGTGTAAGCTCATTACAGTTTGTTGATTCTGTTACGAATTAATGAACGATGGAAGAAGGGACAGGTCAATTCTGGTCTACTTTTCCAAACACCAGGATGGACACCAGACAGAACGTCCGCACCCGACGGAGGAACCTCGAATAGTGTGGTGTGACGTAACACCATACGCACTACGGAGAGGGTTGATATTTTACTCGTACTTTGGTGCACACCTGATGATCAGAAATTCCTTCTATGGCTCAGCGTACCACTAAACAGATAAGACTGGAACTAAAATCATACAGTTACAAAAAAAAAAAAAAAGTATTAACAAAGAACTGTGTGCTGTGTTACTCATATCGCAGATCATAGCAGCGTTATCTCTGGCGGCGAGTAAACCAGCGATGTTGTATATGCGCAGCTGAGCTGTTGCCAACACAACTGACCCGTCGAGCCGTAACGTAAGAAGTTCGCCTGACCTATGTTGGCACCACTGCAGGGCAGTAGTTTTTGCTAGAAGCCTGCTTTGCCTCAGCAGTTATTGTCTCCTCCTCTCCTAAAATTTACGACTCTATGAAAGTTAATACCAGGAAATATTTAGCATGTTATGGTCGCATGGTTTTGTACACGTATTTCGTATTTGTTCCAACAGCATAGGGAAAGAGCACACCGTCATCGTAACCTTTCTGAATGGAATTTATCTGAAAGGATGGCATGAACTTAAAAATACACAAATATTGCTTGATTCAGAAAACTGGGGGTGGGGGAGAATATTAGGATTATTGCCGTGACTAATTTAATTGATCGTATCTCTTCTGTCACTCCCTTGCAGTCATAGTTAAAAGCATATGATCACATGATTTCCAATAAACTGAGAACTGTCTGGCAGCTGTTTATAAAATCATTCTCTGCATTAATTCTTTTACAAAGCGAGAAGCACTACTGTAGATACTCTAGACACTATAACTCCTTTCACGAAAATAGTCCTACCAAGGTCACGGGGTCACATTTACAGTGTTGCAAATCAGCAAGAAAAAATAATTCTTAGCTCGTAGAAATAGGTCAGGTGCTTTTTAATTTGAAACATTAAAGTGACTTAAAAAAAAAAAAAAAAAGTTTCATGAAAGTTACCAATGAAGTTAGTTTCTTCACTTTATCCATCAGAAAAAGCCAAACAAACGATAAAATATAGCCCAAAATATTATGAGGTTTTTTGAAAGTACCGAATATTCTCCAACAAAAGATGTGTTACGAATCAAAGTCTAGAATATTTCGCCGCTATGAACACTTAGTCTCAAATACTGTAGGGCTGTGTTTCTCAAACTAAGTTACGCGAACCTCTACAGGTTCGCCAATTGATCGTAAGACATCAGATCCCAATGTATTACAGTGCTACGCAAATAATCGCTAAAATGCAACCAACATGTGTAATATATACTGCAGTTACGAACATAAGTGATGCTAAAAGGCTGTACAATTATAAGCATATGTGACCAAAGAAAATGTAAGTAAGCTTAAATCTGTAACCCACAATTTTCATGTTTCAGTTGTAAAATAGAACAAATGTAATTATATGTATAAATTCCCACAGACAGACGCTGAAGATGCTTCGCAAATGAAGCGAAACGCGTTCGGAAAATAAAACAACAATTTCAATTGCATTGGCGCTACAATTATTCATAAAATTGATCCTATCGCAATTGAGGAAATGGCCCACAATATCCAGATGTTGATCGTACGGGGTTCGCGACAAGATTTGCGTTATGACGGACTGACTACCTCCATGCGTATAACATGATAATGCGGAAAAATGTTGTTAACATTCGTGAAATGATATGTAAGCAGAAATGCGTAATGATTAGGATTTAATGAAAATTTTATTTATTTATTTACGAGTATTTGTACATTCTGATGTGTAAAACTAGAGTCTACAACGAACCGTTATTTCTTAATACTATAATAATATTTTATACTTAAATTTTTTTTAAAAAATAAACACAAATCCGACATACTACGAAATGGTACAAATAATTTACTATTATTACTACAACCTGGTACTACAACCTGTTACTAAAAACTACCCAATACTGCTAAAGAACTAAACAACTTGAGTTTTCAAAAGTTAAGTTCGTTTAACGCTGGTATCCGTTGAAGAATAAGATTCGGTTAATCGAGAAGCCACACTTCGTCCTCAGCATTCCATTTAGTTGTTTCTTACATTTCTCGTCCATTTTGATTGACTCATTCCTTATATGATTTGCTGCATGGACAGCAATGAACTAGTTCCTCGACTCCAGGAAATTCAGACAGGGAACTTTTTTTTTTTATTATTATTGTAATGAATGGTCTCTGGCTTTCGCCAATTTGACCAACTATCAGAGATACATTTGTTTACACAAAAATCCAAACACTTGTAATACAGTATGAACATTGGCCATCATTATGATGCAGTTTAGCAATAAGAACATTTTAATTACTTCTTCTAGATTAAAAACCGTTTTGAAATTTACACAAAGGTACAATTATAATTTAACATTAGAGACAACATAGTTATTTATATTATATTCCCAGGTCCCCCTTAGAAACATATTTAGCAGCAGTTACTTTCAGTCATTTACATGATATTTGATACATACTACATCTTATAGGTTCATGCGCTGGCAAATTGTTTGCAGGACCATTTATAGTACATTTATTTCTTCCTATTACCAAACATTTTGCATGAAACATATATATATAATACTTATTTCACATTATCAGAAATGAATAGAAGAATGACATTATTTAATATAATCCAAAGTATAAACATTTGTGCTATATTATGCATCTACTGTAACCTTAGTCATTGTTTTGTAGTAACAGCTGTCAGGCATTTATAGAGTATTATCGTAAATGCTTATTATACATCCATCTTTCATAATAGGAGGGGAGGGAGAGGAGAGAACTTTATTTAGTATCTAACATCTTACTATTATTTAGAGAACATGTAGGGAGTATAGATAGGTCTACATTTTAACTCCATATCATATTTTTCTGTTGCATTTAGCAACATACTTGCATAACTTCTTAATTTTGTCGTCCGTTATTGTTGCAAGAAATATCGTAGGTCCTCATAACTTATAATTTTGGTGTGTGCATCATTCTGTAGTATTGTTTTCCTTTGTTGAGCATATTTGGGGAATTCCAAAATGAAGTGTAAAATGTCTTCGTATACACCACAATGTTCGCATTCCGGTTATATTGTCTGGCCTAAGAGAAACTTTTTAGAATTTAGTAGGGTGTGTCCTGATCTCAACCTGTTTATAACAGGGAACTTAAGAAAGGTGGTTTTGGGTCAGAAAGCGGAAACCGCAGTGCCAAATTCTTTTTTCCTTTATATCATTATTCCGAGAAAATAATTTACAGGTTAACCAATGTGTGAAAATAATTGGGCGACTGAAACCTTGGTAATGAGAATAGCCACCCTGGATTGATCTAACAACAAATTTATAAGCAATATTTTTCTGTTCCCATTGCTCATCGCATACGAGGTGATGTTTGAGCTATTCCTTCCTTGGCCGCTCAATCCCTTCTCCGTGAGCTGATGGCCAATGCTGCCAAAAATAACTCCTCATGTTATACCCGCATTTTAACCCAAATCTAGCCAGAAATTAATTGTTGTTAAATTTCGATAAACGGTCATTTCATTTGATGGAATTAAAGTAAATAAAAGCCTGAGCTATTGTCTGTTAATTAAATTAAATGATTTAATTTCTTGTGTTCATCCCAGAACAATTATCATCTCATATATATATTTATGATATTAATAAATATGTAATATGTCAGATTTGTCTCAGAAAATTACTGCAGAACACAATAAATATCCTATGTGATAAAAGAGATGAAATGGGATTCATTGGAAGGCAGGAGGAGGGTGAAGAGGGTCATGGAAGTGTACAGGGCGTATATTGGTGATGAGGCATGGAAAGATATTGGAGTAAGAATTAAAGGTAATGCATGGAAGGGAAAAGATGACCATGACCACAAGCTGACACTCGATTTCAGCCACAAGACTGTAGGACGATTTTCTTTCGTATGGTAAGGCGGTCAGGAACTGGAATAAGTTACCAAGAAAATTGATAAATAATTTACCAAAAACTTCGAAACTATTTAAAGTTGAAATTTGTAGAGGGCAAAAATAGGTAGATACAGGAAAGGGGGGAAATGGGTGTGAAGGGAAATTGCCACCGGAGCGCGCCCTCAAAATTAAATTAAATTTTAAACAATTAAAAAGTCTTACATAATTAAAAAGAAGTAATTTGATTATTAGCAATTAACTGAATATACCAAAAATAAACCTTTCAATATGACCGTATTAAACTGCACAGCTCAGTTCAGGTATTTTCACGTTGAGTTACAGATTGCCCCGAAATATCTGCAGGTTTCAATGGCGGTATTACCTTCCCGCTTAACTTCGTTATTACGTCAGAATCATTAAGACATCGAGTTTAACTGGCACTGACATCTCCCACGCAAAAATTTTCCAGTTTGAAAAGCCAGGAGGGGAGATAAAAAAAAAATTATATCTAATTAGCTCTCTCACCTGGCGCTCTGTGCAAACAGAGAGGCGGGACGAATTCGCGAACTTTCCGTATCTGAAAAAGCTACACACAGGCTGTTGAAACGGTGCAAAAAACAGAAACGACACACAAGCTTCAAAGCAGGTAGCTAATTCCGCTTCTCAGAGAACGCCCTGAAAAGCAGCAATAAATGATACTCCGTAACTTGTTTTTTGTAAAAAAAAAAATGTGTCGTCTAGAAATTTAGCGCGTTGCATTGGCATAGGGCAGGTGTATCTGGGTGACAAACCGAATCAGCACGTCACCGCTAACATGAAACGGGATCTGGATCACAGTGAGTGTATGAGCGCGGTAGATATTTGCCACCAAGTTTATTATTATATTTTTTTTTCGAAAAGGGTGAAGTCGTCACAGCAGTTTCGCGAATAGCCGCATTGACGAAAATGAAAAGGTCGGCCGGGACTCAGAGGTCGAGGGTAAGGGAAGGACCGAGGATATATATATCTGTGAGGGCGAAACGCTCTCGACAAGTTGCAGGGACTTCCCCGGCGCTTTGTGGTTCCCGTGCGCGGTCGGTGACCCGCGAGATCCGTTTGAAGCGTCCAAATTAGCTGAGCTCCGCTCGCGCCGCGGCCCTTATTACCAACCTTACGGTCGAAGAAGGAAAATAAAAACAGTCGAGAGGACGGCGTTTTTTGTTTTTGTGAATGTGGCAGCACTGCCAGGACTCTCTCTCTTTTTTCAGACTGGCTACACTGCTATCGCAGCGATGTTGCACTTGTAAACATGCAACCCTCCCCCCTCCCCCCCCCCCACTGCCCCCTAACTTCTCTTCCCCCAGACTGCAATACGTTTTTCATTTTCGCCACAGATTCTGTTTGCGAATGTCATACCGTCTTGTAAGTCTCAGAAAAGAATGCTTTGACCTGTGAAAAGTGTGGTATTATAAATAGATTTCGGTTTCCTGAAGTTTTCGCAGTGGATTGCCGCGAAACTAAAGCAGAATACCTGACAAGAATTTTCTTCTGCCAAACTGATTGGTCTCATGAATCATTGATCGAAGTTTCAATTTACTCCATTAAACATTGGTCCGAAATTTTTCCCGAAAGAGAAATAGTGCACCAATCAAAAGATAGACGATGAATTTAACTGAAATCAGTAAAAAAAATCTAAAATTTAATAACAAGTGAAATGTAACCATGCCATAAACATTGTCTTTGAAATTCTATAAACATATCAAATTAAAAAAATAATAATGAGTTCAAAAATTGCAGTTGATCTTTGAAAATTTTGATAAAATAATGTTTCTACAACATATTTATTAGATACAATTGAACTGGTATCAAAAAAATCTGTACTGTTATGTCACATCAATCAACCTGGCACAGAATACATCGTTAGTACGTATCATGAACATCTTTCGGGCTAGATTTTTTTTTTTTTTAGCTGCTTAACGTCTCTTAACAGCGAGGTCTTTAGAGACGGAAAAAGGATGGGTGGGGGGGGGGGGGCAAGGAATGAGAAGGAACTCGGCCATGGCCTTTTGAAGGAAGCATCCCGGCATTTGTCTGGAGTGATTTGGGAAACCATGAAAACCCAAATCTGGATGCCCGGACGGGGATTCGAACCAACTCCCGAATGCGAGGCGAGAACGCTAACCGTAACACCACCACACCCGGTCTCTTTATGTTTCGTCGACGTCCAGGTCATTAGAGGTGGGACAAGACTTGAAGCCAGGAACGGTAAGGAATTCTGAATTTTTGAAAGAACGATCGCGGCATTCGCCTGGATTGAATTTGGAAAGCCATGGAAAAACGAAGATGGATGCCCGGACGGGGATTCGAACCCATGTTCTCACGAATACGAGACCAGTGCTTACTACTCACCCAACACGCCGTAAGAGTTTCACTCATAGGTCACCATGACGAATTAGCTTCCTAGTGAAATACATGAGCTACAGAGATGGAGATTTAGTGTTTTAAAAGACTGGGCAGGAATGAAAGTTGATCATTATCTATTGTATTCCCAATTTCATTCATATGGTTACAGAAAATATTTACAGCGTGCTAAAGGTATTCAGCAAAGACAGTTAACTTTTTTAAATAAATTCAATTAAATCAAACAAAAATTGCAATGGAGCGCATGCTCCGGTGGCAATTTCCCTAAACACCCATCTTTCCCCTTTTTCTGCATCCATCTACATTTACCCTTTACAAATTTTAACTTTAAATTCTTTCAGCGTTTTTGGCAAATTATTCATCATTTCTCTTAGTAACTTATTCCAATCCCTGACACCCTTACCTAAAAAAGAGAATCTTCCTACACCCTTGTGCCTGAAATCGAGTGCCAGCTTGTGGTCATGGTCATCTTTTCCCTTCCATGTATTACTTTCAATTCTTACACCAACATCTTTCCATGCCTCATCTCCAGTATACGCCTTGTACACTCCCATGACCCTCTTCACCCTCCTTCTGTCTTCCAATGTGTCCCATTCCATCTCTTTTGTCATTTCTGTTACTGATTGCGTTCTGCGATAGTTTCCAGAAACAAATCTAGCAGCCTTATTTGCACCTTCTCCAGCTCCTGTATTTGATACTCAAAATGTGAGTCCCATACTACACTACCATATTCAAGAAATGGTCTGAACAAAATTTTGTAACCGAATTCCTCTACTTCTCTCGTACATCCCTTCATCACCCTCTCCAACAAATGCAGGATTTCGAAACCTTTTTCTATTACCTGTCCAATGTCATCTGCCGAGTTAAGCTTTGAAGGAAGCATCCCGGCATTCGCCTGGAGTGATTTAGGGAAACCATGGAAAACCCAAATCCGGATGCCCGGACGGGGATTCAAACCGGTGTCCTCCAGAATTCTTTTTCTTCATGACATTTTACCAAAATTTTGGGCTCGACTGCCTTGGACGAGTTTTACTGATCGTTGACATGTTAAAATTTGGAACGTATGTTCAGCGTGTGAAAAATTTATTTTTTGTTCGTGAAATGTGTGGTTTGCATATGGTATGTTGGTATATTAAATATGTTAACTGGTAAATATTGTTATTTTCTTAGTGCCATCGAAAAATTTCACGTCTTGTAAAAAGTAACTTTGATTATCTAAATGTATTGTATCTTCTATGGCCTCACATTAGGGAGGACGTGGGTTCGAAGACCAACCAATCAACCAGATTTCGAATTTCTATGGTATTCAGAAATCACTCCAGATGAAAATTGGGATAGTTCCTTCAAAAGACCATGGACGAATTCCTTCCCCTTCAATACCCCCAGTCCTTTCCCACCAATCGAAAGTGGTCAACGCGCTGGCTTAGCATTCGAGAGGACGCCGATTCGAATTCCCGTCCGGGCATCCAGATTTGGATTTCTACATATCTACATATATACTCTGCAATTGACAAAATTGTGGGTGGCAGAGGGTGCTCAGTACCAAAGCTAATCTCTTTGCTGTGCATTCCAATTCCTAATGGTACGAGGGAAAAAAGAATTCATATAAGAATCAGTCCGGCACCTTATTTCTCTAATTTTGTCTTTCCTGTCCTTCCGATTCAAATAGGTTGGCGGAAGAAGTATTTCACTACACTCAAAAGTGAAAGTGGGAGTACACATGTTTACCAATAAGTTTAAACGAAACGTGTGTCGTCTATCTGCCAGAGACTCCCAGCGTAGTATACTAATCAGTTCTGTGACGCTTTCATAGGGACTGTAGCAAGCGGTCACGAATCGAGCGGCTCTTCTCTGTACTTTCTCTATACTTTCGACCAACCCCTTACGAAACGGGTCCCAAATGGCACAACAATAATCCAAATGTGGACGCACAAGAGATTTGTACGCTATCTCCTTTGTTTGTTCATTACAATTTTTCAATATTCGGCCTATGAATCGCAGCCAAGAATTAGCTCTACCTACTAACGAATTAATGTGTAAGTCCCATTTCATGTTCCTTTGTACTGTTACTCCCAAATATTTCATAGAATCGACCATATCAATAACTGAATTGTTTAACTCGTATTTCTGAACAATTGGATTCTTTTTGTTAGTTATGCTCATTGTCTTGCACTTTTTACAATTTAGCGTAAGTTGCCACTCAGCGCACCATGCCAAAATAATATCCAGATCACGCTGATTTTCCGTGGTTTCTGTGAATGCCGGGATGCTTCCTTCAAAAAGGTCATGGCCGAATTCTTCCCCATTCCTTGTTCCTAGTCCTTTCCAGCCACTAATGACCTGGACGTCAATGAAGCGTAACCCATAAACAAAATAAAAAAGAATCCCGTCTCTAATGACCTCGACGTCGACGAGGCGTAAAGCTTTAAGCATATAAAGAAATATCCTATAACTTTTGTATGCCTGCTGTACGAAGATTTGTTACAGTATACTGTAGTATTGTATTTGTGGTGTGTGTTTTGTGTTTGTCATTTAACGAGAAATCTTTCGCTGGAAGGTTGTAACTATATTGCGCTGTTCTATCTCAGACTCTGGAAAACTGAGTTGGCAAAGCACCAACTGATCCATTACTAGAGTACTGGCTACTGGCTCAATAAACGAGCTGTTCAAATTGACAGTAAAACATTGGTATTGGTTTGTTCCGTAGCCAGCACTTGCTATTTCGCCTTTGGCTCGGTAACGTCTCATATATCAAACAGCCGACTGCTCATATAAAACCAGCTTCACTGGTCAACTGGTCCATGAATGATCAACAGGTAGTGTTGAAAACACTTGTCGTTTCACCTCTGACATGGACACGGTTCGCCCGTCAAGGCACAACTGGTCTCGCGGAACCAGATTCAGGAAAGTGGCGGTACAGTGGACCACACAGCTTCCGGACCGACTCGTTGAGTTGGGGACGCAACCACTTGTTTGATTTCTGATCCTGAGGTCGGGTCTGTTTGCAGGGTCAGCGGAGATGTCAAAGCTGCCACTGGTCCAGCCGGTCCAGCTTCCGGGGTCGGAGGTCAGCTGACGCGTGTCGGATCAGGTGACAGCATCCCCTCTGGACCAGCAGTGCCCGAACGGGTTTCCTACATGACCTATGTCCCCTCACAGGCAACCTGCTTACAATGACCTCTGGACAGCCTTCGTCAGACAGGTATGTTGATTTAAGATCCTAAAACTCCACAACACTTTCTGATCGCCGTTTTCTCTAGTACCCACTTGACTCACGGTTTGATGGAAGGGAGATGAGGTTGTGATAGGTTACTTGCCCTTTAGACGGTGTGGTTTATGAACAACAATAATCCCTGGACGTGTGCTTTACCTGTTTACTACGGTCGCAGTGGAGTAGAATTCCTTCAAACCTACACAAATCCAGAAGTCCTTCTATCTACGGACACTAAGGCAAGTTGGAACAATATGTGATGTTACGAATCAAAATGGATACTAACAATTTTACTTTAGAAATGTAAAAGTCTTTTTGGTTTTTCTATTTTATCGGTCTAGGCTCTACCATACATCAGGCATACTTCATATAATATTTTTTTTCGCGTTAATTGTATACGCAATTATTTTACCTCCAATTTTACAGGACGATAAGTTTTTGCAGAAGCAATAATGTTGTTTTTTAGGTGGAAAGAAACGAAAAATGACAAAACCAGCACGTATATAAGACCATGCTACAGAAATGAAATGTTGGATAATTTTTAAAAAAAAAATTTATAAACGTCACAACACGGTTACTCGATTAACATTCTAAATGTGTGTATGTGTTTTTTTTTATTTTTTATTTTTTTACGTGATTTGAACTTATGTTTCTAATTTCTGTATAAATCCAGCGAATTCTGCATCGAGTATGGTCTATTACCGTTGTATCGCGTACGTTCGATTCTCACCGAAAACAATCATCTACATACGAATTTTACATATAGACACAATCGCGTTTCTAGGTAATGTTTCAACCTCAACAAATGTCTCATTTAAGATAAAAACATTTTGTTGAATATGCAGAGAATACATGAGAATGCAGTCTATTAAAAAACAAAAACGCGATATAAGAAACAAAAAACAGAAAATAAAAAAAAAACCCAGAAAAAACGAAAAACTGAAAATATTAAAAACGTGAATTTATCCATTAGTGTAGTCAATTTATCATGCAGGTTTAATTATGAAATATATTATCATGCATAGGCGGAATGATCCAATTACTTTCCCTGCAACATGTATGATTCTATCGATAGTTGCGAAGTAACTGAATTGTATGACATCTTTGGTAGCTCCTTCTTCACGCATTTCCGTAACACCGCAAAATAAAATCACTGCCGATCTAATATGTTGAAAGAAGCATCACTTTGATAATACTTCATATTCTACAGTGCAGATATGTAGACAATGTACGGTATTAGAAGAAAATTTCGATTTATAATTTTCCAAAAGATTTTCGCTTTTATTTTTGCCGGCCGTCGCAACCGGGTGCTGCCAAGTCAGACATCTGTCTCTGGCGTCACAGACACACGCACACACACACACAGACAGACACGCGCACACAAACTCGAGGGCAGCAATGCCAGCAGCACTCAGCTAATTAGTACGGCCTGGCAGGGTCGCCATGTCACTTCTGCCCCCCCGTCCAAACCAGACCCCCCTCCACCCCTCCCCTCCCCTTCTGGTCGCAAAGCACACGCTTGGCCTGTCCGGCACAAGTAATTACCGGGGTAGCGACTCTTGGCCACTGCTGTACACGCTCCGTCGAACTCTGCAAGGAGACGCAAAAGGGGTACACGCGGACAACACGCGGAAAAAGGAAAAAAAATATCGCAGCCTGCCCTTCTGTCCGCTTTATGACGGTAATTAACCTCCTCCGAAATTCCGCAAGAGCGAATGTGTGTTTGTACACACTCGTGTTCTCTGTGCTGTATCTCTTTATCTCAGCTTTCTGTTCGAGGGCCTAATTAACCCCAGCTAGCCGCAATTTCCGTAGATGGCTGAAGGATTTTTTTTAACTCGTTCCACTGCTTGTCCTTCTTCCTTCGCACCGCTTTACCTCCATCCTCCCCCCTCTCTCTCCCTCTCTATTTCTCAGTTCACCGACCCCCTCATGTAGATCCTTTCCGGCCGACAAACAAAAACAAAACAGACCTACACTGCAGACAAGATCGGAATAAACCCAGAAAAAGTGAGGCGGGAATTCGGGGCGAAACGGGGACTGGTGCCGATTCGAATATAGCAGTGCAAACAGTCAGGGGGCTACTTTAGAGGGTGGCGTAAAATTTATTTCCTTTTATGTCGGTTCCGCGATGTGAAAAAACGTGGAGAGAGAGAGAGACGCTAGCGGAATGTTTGTATGAGTGTGTTGGATGGTCCAGGGACGGCGCAGTATTGGGACGCAAGTTTCAGAATTTTCAAGTGGGCTGTTGAGTTAATTACTGGCCAAAAAAGGGCTTAGAAAAAAAGAGACAGGGGAGTTGCGGGAAAACTTTGTAAGCCTACCCCGCGCACGGTCTCTGTATATTTTTTGTGGAGGACTTTAAATAAAATTATTGCGGCGGCAAAGTGGTTGCGGAGTTGGAAGTCAAACGCCGCTGTCCTTTGGCTCAGTCATCGAAGCGGGCGCCGGGCGGGGCAACACACAGCTCTCAAACCACCGTCGTCTAATTAGGTCTCGCCAAAGCTAATTCCGAATAATTTTCGTCTATCGTTAATCACTGGAGTAGGGCGCCGCCAAAGCATGACTCCCAAATAGCGAACGATATTTTTTATTTCAAATTTTTTCTCGCTAGCAGTTTGCCTTAATGATTTCACCCCGAGGCACCCGTGACCGACTTCGTGACTTCGAAGTCGTCCTTCACCTTTCCGATTTCATTTCTCTAGCAGTAAATCGAACACTTCTGGCCCTCGTCACATATACGACATTCCCAATACAGGCAATAACACATTACCCAACCCGTTCATCTACAGAACAGGGTGGTTGATGAATCTGTCCAGCATTTCTGACATTTATTTTTCAGTGACTATGACGGTAGTATACAAACAGTTTCAGTATATAATACACCTCTTGGAGTGTTACTTGTCTTAGCCAGTAGAGTGCAGTCAAAAAATACGGCGTTCTGCGGTGAACAGAAATAATTATATGCCTCATAATTCGCTAAATGTGAAAGGAAATTTTGTTACGAAATATCAACTACAGTCAAAACGACCCGTGTCTTGTTCATACAACTGTTGTAATATTATCACTAACCTCACAATCATTTTTATTATTAATTTACTTCTATTGTTATTAATACTTGATTAAGTAGTATTTATTAATTATAAGTATCCTAAATAATTGAATTAATGTTTGTAACTTGATTTGTAATATTGTTGGGATTCCACAGACTTTAGTTTTTTTAGTAACCTGTGTTGCATAGCATTCTCATATTTAAGTAATCTTTGACGCTGGCTAACACAGCTGTGCTGGCAGCTATTGTTGATTGGGCGCCTGCATCGTAGCATGGCAGGGCGCGGGGCAATGCGCGCGCGCGCGCGCGCGCGCGTGTGTGTGTGTGTGTGTGTAGTGACGCTTGGAGATGGTTGTATTTTTTTATCTTCTTAACGTCTCTCTAACAGCGAGGTCTTTAGAGACGGGAAAGGATGGGGGGCAAGGAATGGGAAGGAATTTGGCCATGACCTTTTGAAGGAAGCATCCCGGCGAGATGGCTGTATGCCGCAAACACAAACCTTTCGTACACAAGCTAAAATAGCTTGTGAAATGAATGGGAAACTTGTTTCAACGTAACACAAGTGTCTTAAAAGTTGTGTCGCTGAACGATATTAATTAAAATCAGTAATATGCAGACCAGAAGAGTGACTTTTTCATTTCCAGACTATGTCATAGTATCTCTCAATTTGTTTAACCGATCTAGGGGCTTGCATGTGTTGACAGAGGAGAATTTGGGCCATTATCCTCTAAATAACAAGCCTTCATCGGAAAGACATGACAGCTTACACTGTGGGCTGCAAAAAAAAAAAAAAAAAAAAAAAAAAAAACCGTATACGGTAGTTGATGATTCTTGTATGATCAAAGGGTGCATATGTAGAGCACCTGGAACGTATATCGGAAACTTGAGAGGATTCTATATCTATAGATGCACCGAGCGTGGTGGGTGAACGGTTAGCGTTCTGGCCTCGCATTCGGGAGGACGCTGGTTCGAATCCCCGTCCGGGCATCCAGATTTGGGTTTTCCAGGTTTCGCCAAATCACTCCAGGCGAATGCCGGGATGCTTCCATCAAAAGACCATGACCGAATTCCTCCCTGTTCCTTGTCCCCACTCCCATCCCGCCTCTAATGACGTCGACGAGGCGTAAAGCCATAAGTTAAAAAAATCTATATATGCGACCATTATTTCTGTAACTACTACAGATACTACACAATAAATATTATAAATCCCTGAAAGACTTATAAATGAACCTACGAAGGGTGATTAAAAATGATACTTAAACATTGAAAAGCTACATCTACGAACCGAAAAATATACAACCTTGGTTAATGAGTCACTGTAAAAATAACTTCGTAAGGATAGAAACACCATGGATTCTTAAATGTTCAATATAAACACGAAGAGGACCTATGGACGAATGCACTGTGATGTTAAACATCTTGACGCAAACTGACGACAAAAACAAACTCTAATGGTGTTATGATGATGTGACAAAGTCACAACCCCTTCAACCGTTTTTATTATTGTCATTATTATGATTATTATTATTCATATTACATTATTTCTCCTTGATTTTTTATAAGCGTTATAAATAATTGTGTTAACATTTGTGAATTGATTTGGGTATGAAAGAGTTTCACCAGCCGTAGTTTGTGTAGTCTTTGGGTAGCGTAAATTGAATTTCGTTAGTTTGCATGGCAAGAATCTTTGGCTCTCGCTCGCAACAGTTAAGCGTTTAGTAGTGTATCGTTTGCGCCTGGTCTGCATGGCGCGTGTGTAGGCTCCATATCATGTCAGCTGCAATATAAATGTATAATGTATTAGGAGCCTGCTTAAATGCAATACGCGAGTTTAAAAGTTAATTCAAGGAACTGTGATAAATAAATTAAGTGATATTTCGTTTGGAACAGTGATTTTCGTTTCTACAGAAAACAACAATATCTCTAATTTTTGGCTGTCATAAGTTTTGTGTTCAAAACTAGAGTGGTCTTTCGTGTCCATAACACGCTGTTACCCAAATTGGCGTGGAACAGCTGTTAATCTACGATATTCGTCGGAAGCCGACTGGTGGTTATAGACAATTGATAAATTATAATTGATCTAATTGATATTCTCAGTAGTTTGGTTGTAGAGATACGGCCTTTAAAATTTGGGTTATTCTGTTATAATCGCCCTTCAGGAAATGTATTAATCGCGTTATTATTTGCAGTGAAATTGTATACCGTTACATGTAGAGTATTCTGGGGATTAAGGCGCATAGTTTAGAGTTAGCATTAATCACAATGTGTATTCAGCGAATCAGCTACAGGAATTTATAAGATAATTACCCAGCTATCTTACAAGGCGTAGAATTTGAACTGTTATTTACTGAAAATAAATGTAGAGCAATTGATTTAAACAGTGAGGTATTATTTTTCGGTAGGTATAAACGGGTGATTGTGTTTTGAGTACGGTATGAGTTTGGACAGGGGTGTAGAATTGATCCAAGTTCAGGTAGGTTGATTACCTACTTTTTCAGGATCTGAGTTTCTAGGACCCATGTGTTTATTAGGTCATCTAATCTGATAAACTTCTTGAGACTGTTCATTGTTTGATCTCTTAATGTCGTTTTAAGCTAGAAAGTGCAGCGTACATAATCTTAAATTGACAAAACATGACTTTTTGGTGACATAGGGCATGACTGAGCGACGATGCCGGACCAATTGAGATCTATTTAAATCGAAAATGCATTTCACAGAGCCTAAAAGCACAATATAATTAGTTTTTATTGATAAAAAGTGATCATGACCTGACCTAGCAGAGTTACGAGCTTCAAGAGTTTGCTTTAGAAAATGTAGATAATTTCTGTCAAATTTGAAGGATCTTGGCATTGTTAATGTGAAGCAGAGACCATGTTGTTATATATTAAATATAGTAGTACTACTTTCAGAATTCTGCCCGAATGTGTGAAAGAAATTTCCGTTTTTCTAGTGACAAATAGTTTATTTCTTTCTGTACGAATGGGGTACTTCAATAAATTATTAGTTGTGCATTGTTAATGAATGAAAACGTATATAAAAGTATAAATATTCAAATTCTTGAGATCTTAATTTCTAAACGTAAGTATTGTAACTATTTTTAACTCAGAAGTATTCTCTAGCAGCAAAGTACATTTCGCGGAGTTCCTACAATTAAAATAAGCTTTCAGGTCAATCAGAGTAGTTCTTCACTATAAACATTAGAAATAGGTACAGCTAATACTTTTTCCTCTTCCCCTTTACCATTCCGAGTTTAGTGGTTTAAGGCACCGACATTGCATTCGAGACCTACGGTTCGTTGACGTTAAGGTTAAGTAGTGGTTGGAGAGGACTGGGGTCAAGGAACGAGAAGGAATTATGCCGTGGCCTTTTGAAGGAACCATTCCGTCATTCACCTAGAGTGATTTGGCGAAACCATGGTAAACTGAAATCTGGATTTGCCGGACGGGGATCTGAACCCGTATCCTCCAGAATGCCAGTACCGAGCGTTACCACTCATCCACCGAGTTTGGTATCTGCGAGACAAGATGCGAGTCGAGTCAACGGCGGCACTGCCTACCCTCTTCTCGAAGCGATTCTGGCCATTTTTTAACCTCCATTTCTTCGGTCGTATTCACGCTACATGTCTCAAAGTTTTGCTATGGATAGGTATCAGCAATCTTAGAAAACGTACTAAATTTTAGTTTGTTACTGTTCTTAGTTCGGATGTTATTTTGATGCAAACTTCAGCGATTTTATCAGTGACTGACTGATGATCATCAAAACTATAAGGCACTTCCTGTAGCCGTAGAAAACTGCAATTTGGTACACAGATACAATTTTACTCACATATTATAAGAAAATTCTGAAACTCGTAAATTTCCATACACCTACCCCCTTTCCTACCCCTAAAGTGAAATTGCTTTCTACCCTAATTAGTTTATATACCTCAGATTTTCACTGTAGAGTGAGCTTGCTATGTTTAACTAATGTGTTAAATTTTTCTTCTTTCCCTTTCTTACTTTGAATGTTATTGAAATTCAAAATTTTATTTCGGCCACAATACCCTGACATCAAAATTGCACTGTACTTCCAGTAATGCTAGAAGCAAGTAATTTGGTACACATATATGGTTTCATCCCTCAATCATAAGAGAAAAATCTGATATTGGAGTTTTTCCCCGTATTTATTTAATTACAATCCCAAACATGAAAAATTTGCGGTTTAATTACTTTGCTCCGGATGAAGCTATAAACCTGAGACTTCTATACTATATTGAGACAGGCAAGTTTAACCAAAGGCCTTAAATTTTACTTTTTTCCTATGGATAGTTAGGAAGTTACTTTTTATTTGTTTGAGGTGGTAGTTAAACAAGCGGCAATGTTCATTGCTCGACTACGGCGCACATTAATTGTATTCAGAGAGTGGGGCATTGTTAGTAACGTATATTGATGTATTAAATTCTGAAATGTTCTTATTCACCGATTCTCAAATTGAATAATTACGTTTGAGAGGTGATTCAGGATAAGCGATAAACTTACAAAAAGAAATGAGATCCGACAAAAACAATTCTTGTTAAAAATAGGCCAACTCTAGTGTTAGTGCAGTGACAAAACGTTATGAGATCTACTTCTGACCCAGTCTACACTTTACAATGTGTATTCACTTTGTGGAACAGAATGGTTTCTCTCGGTGATATAGATCGTTTATTTAGGATAAAAAAAATCCGATGACTTGACAATTATGCACGTCATAGTTTTTACTGAAATTGAGGGCATATATATACTTGTCAAATTCGAAAAAGAGGGAAATCTTGGCTTTTAAGTATTTATAAGTTTGATAAAGCAATACTTTGAAGGTATTTATATAGGTTAACTAAATCATGGCCTGCATAATGGCCAAGTCATCAGATTTTTTTTTATCCTAAATAAACGATCTATGACACCGAAAGAAACCATTCTGTTCACAAAGTGAAGTGAATACATACTGTAAAGCAGGGGTGGCCAACCCAAATGGTCTTGCGGGCCACTTTGGAAATGCGTCATAACTCCGCGGGCCGCATATAAAATTATATATTGTATACTAGATGTTCAGATATGCGCGCGTATTATGAGTTCACAGAATATAACATAATTATTCCGCGAACTGATAACTGTAAACTGATAAATAAAACAGGCAATATCTGTCATATATTCGTAAAAATATATTAAAAAAAAGAAATTTTTTCTCATAATTTCGACAGTTAATTCTGAAATATATGGATGCACAAATAATGTATTTTTTAAAATACATTGGTTTTCACTACATTGGGAATTATAAACTAATCTTCAAGGCGGCCGCGGGTTGGCCAACCATGCTCTGAACCGAGTACGATGCTTATTTTTATTAATTTTCATCATTGAAAAAAAGCTGCTCACATTTATACGTGCTTCCGAATGTGCAAATTATTTTTCGTACGCAAACTCTCAGCTTTGGATATTTTACTTCGGAAAGGTATGTTGTGTAGCTGAAATTTCTGAATCTCTCGTGGGCCGGATTGAAGCTGTTGGAGTGCCGGATCCAGCCCGCGGGCCGGGGATTGCCAATATATGCTATAAAGTGTATAGTTGGCTCAGAAGAAGATCTTATAACTTTTTGTCACTACATGAACACGAGACTTCGCCTATTTTTACAAGAATTGTTTCTGTGGGATCAATTAAGTCTCTTCTACTGCCGAGATGGATTGGAATGCACAGTGGTCAGAGTAGTTTTGGTGCATGGACACCCCTGCCTCTGTGAGTTGTAGATGTAGTGTTGATGCGCGATCGGAGACTCGGGTGCTCCGACGCCTCGCGACTGACGCAGGCATTGAAGCGTCGCCGGGCGTCCAGAAATGGCCGCCCGGACCTAGCTGGCCAGGCCCCGGGCTATCGATTGTCAACCCCTTCCTCGCCCTCTCTCTTCTCTTCCTCTCTCCCTGTCCACCCCTTTCTGATGCCCTCTCCCCGCCGCCATCACGCCCCCTGTCCAGCCCCGACGCCAAGTCAAACAGAACAGCCTGCCAGGGGCGGCATCGGCAGCCCGCGACGCAGCTGCCTGCGGATCAACACTTGTTAGCCGTACTCACTAACCACGTCCTCCGCTGTATCCTCAAAGCACGAGACTCAAATACAACCCAATACTACGAACAGTCATATTGGAAACTCGGACATGTACACTGTCTGGTCAAAAGTACCCGGATACCTGTCTTAAACTGCATTTCGACTTTACCTGTATCCCGCCTTTTAGCGAAGCTTCGAGCGTACGGTATATCGGATCAGCTTTGTGAATGGATAAAGGATTTTCTAACTGGTCGGTCGCAGTATGTTGTCGTTGAAGGAGAAAGTTCTTCTAATCTAGATGTTACATCGACTGTACCTCAAGGAAGTGTAATAGGACCACTTCTTTTCTTAATTTTTATAAACGATTTCGGAGACAAAGTGAAAAGCCTTTTTAGATTGTTTGCTGATGATGCGGTTATTTATAGGGAAGTAAGAAATTTGGCCGATTGCTTAGAAATTCAGCGCGATCTGGATGTTATTTTGGCTTGGTGCGCTGAGTGGCAACTTACTCTAAACTGTAAAAAGTGAAAGACAATGAGCATAACTAATAAAAAGAATCCAATTGTTCAGAAATACAAATTAAACAATACAGTTATTGATATGGTCGATTTAATGAAATATTTGGGAGTAACAGTACAAAGAAACATGAAATGGGACATACACATTAATTCGTTAGTAGGTAGAGCAAATTCTAGGCTGCGATTCATAGGTCGAATCTTGAAAAATTGTAATGAACAAACAACGGAGTTAGCGTACAAATCTCTTGTGCGTCCACATTTGGATTATTGTTGTGCCATTTGGGACCCGTTTCGTAAGGGGTTGATCGAAAGTATAGAGAAAGTACAGAGAAGAGCCGCTCGATTCGTGACCGCTTGCTACAGTCCTTATGAAAGCGTCACAGAACTGATTAGTATACTAGGTTTGGAGTCTCTGGTAGATAGACGACACACGTTTCGTTTAAACTTATTGGTAAACATGCGTGCTCCCACTTTCATTTTTGAGTGTAGTGAAATACTTCTTCCACCAACCTATTTGAGTCGGAAGGACAGGAAAGATAAAATTAGAGAAATAAGGTGCCGGACTGATTCTTATATGAATTCTTTTTTCCCTCGTACCATTAGAGATTGCAATGCACAGCAAAGAAATTAGCTTTGGCACTGAGCACCCTCTGCCACCCACAATTTTGTGAATTGCAGAGTATATATGTAGATGTAGATAATATACCGGGTGTTTCAAAAATGACCGGTAAATTTGAAAAATCAATAAAAACTAAACGGGCAGCGATAGAAATACACCGTTTGTTGCAATATGCTTGGGACAACAGTAAATTTTCAGGCAGGCAAACTTTCGAAATTTGTTATAATTTTCAACAATAGATGGCGCTGCAGGCGATTTGAAAGATATAGAAGTAAACGCAGTCTGTGAGTTCGCCATTCTGTGAGTCGTCTTTCTGCTGTTTACAAAGGTTTCTGGTAATTTCGTTCAGAGACTCCGCCATATTATTGCTGTGCATGGTGGATATGTGGAAAATATCGTACTTTAGATTTTTCCAGACTGCAGCGCCATCTGTTGTTGAAAATTGTAACCAATTTCGAAAGTTTGTCTGCCTGAAAATTTACTGTTGTCCCAAGCATATTGCAACACACGGTGTATTTCTATCGCTGCCCGTTTAGTTTTTATTGATTTTTAAAATATACCGGTCATTTTTGAAACACCCTGTATTATTATTGTTGGCCATTTCTTCTGCAGTTGCTTCTTAAATGGAGTTTCATGTGGGTTATTTTGCAGAGGATGCATAAACCTGCTGGAAATACCTGGCATGGTTGGCAAAATATGTGATTATAATATGCAAACGCACGCATGGAAACTGAAGTTTAACAGTGACGCACATCAAAAAATGTGCATAAAAATTGACTACCAGAGAAGTCTTAAGATCTCAACTACATCAAAATTGTGTGGTTAAGTGCGCTGTTGGAAGCAGTATACTGGATGAGGGCACAGGTGACCTACAACCACACCTCAAAACAGAAATGTAAATAAAAACAATGTATGCTAAAGGTACATCGGCGAAAAGCTCAACGCGTCCAGGAATAAATAATATCCAACGACAGTTACATCGGCGTATTTATTAAATAATAATTATTAGTTTACCAGTATCATGTTCTCTATTCCTTTATGACGGCTTTAACTCTGCTTAGGAGAGTTTCAATGCGAGTATTGAATTTCTGTGGAGGAATGGAAGCTCAATCTTCCTCAAGAGCTGGAACCAGAGAAAGTACTGATGTTGGACGCTGGGATCTGGAGCGGAATCGACGTTCTAACTCCTCCAAAAGCTGAGGTTTAACGTCTCATCTTCACCATCTATTTTTTTGTTTACATAATTATTGAGTTTCTTTAATTTTTCATTAAATACATGTAAAGCAGACCAAGGTAACTGTTCCTTTCCATGATGCTGATCCATACTGAGTTGTCTAGGAATTCCTAGCAGCTCCTATGTATTCGAGTCAGGGTACTTAACTCGTTCCTTGCTGATACCACCGTCGAGCGGTCACTTGCCAACCGGCCTACCTCTCCGTATGAAGAAAGGTCAACGTTTGTCGCGTGGATGGTAGGTAGTGGTCTGAGCAAGGCGGGTTCAGGCAACATGCAAACCATTGCATCACATGTGCAGCTTTGTGACACAGTGCATTGTCAAGCTGGTACAAACAATTTTCGTCTCCAGATTTGTCCTCTACCGCAAGCACTACACAATGGTGTATAACGTGTTCATATCATTTCGCTTTTAGAGTTTTCTAAAGGGCAATAAGGGGTCAACACCCTAACCACGAATACTTCCGTACCGTAATAATGCCTCCTCCGAACATCATTGTTAGCACTAGATATCACGACAGCCCTTCGTCGAACCAAAACCCTTCTATGTCTCCAAATCACTCGTTTGCGACCATCTTCCGTTCATTGGCGTCGCTCTTTACACCATCCCAAGCTTAGCATTGACTACAGAAATATTTGGCTTATGAGCAACAATTGGTTCTTTGTGCCCCATTATTTTTAACTCCCGACGCACAGGCATTGTGCTGAAAGCACTTTGGAACTCACCAGTGATTCTTTCCGTCGATTTATTGATATTTTTTTTACAATCATCCTTCGAAATGCTCAACAGTCACTGTGCCTCATTTAAAGAAATATGGCTTGTATTGTTTTAGTTGTGGTTGTTTCTTCGCGTTTCCATTTCACAATCAAGTCACCAACAGTCGACTTGTACAGCTTTAGATGGGATGAAATTTCTCTGACGGATTTTTTGCTCGGGTAACATATAATGACTGAGCTGTTCTGACTGACCCATTCTACTGTTACTGCTTCTCTACTGACAAACAGAGCGTGGTGGTGTAACGGTTAGCGTTCTGGCCTCGCATTCTGCAGGACGGCGGTTCGAATCCCCGTCCGGGCATCCAGATTTGGGTTTTCCATGGTTTCCCCAAATCACTCCAGGTGAATGCCGGGATGCTTCCTTCAAAAGGCCATGGCCGAATTCCTTCCCATTCCTTACCCCCATCCTTTCCCGTCTCTAAAGACCTCGCTGTTAAGAGACGTTAAGCAGTTAAAAAAAAATATCTACTGACAACACAATACTCTCCGCTTTCTTTTATAGTGGCGGGTCCTCCTACCGTGATATCTGAATTCAATTCCGCATTACATATGGGTGTCCGGATACTTTTGATCAGATAGTACAGGGTGATTATAATTAAAGTTTAAGTTTCAAAACGCTCTAAAATACGAACCACTGATTAGAATGACGTCAAAATTGAACGGCGAATTATTGAAGAAGGGGGAAAGAACACGAACAAAAAAAAAAAAAAAAAAAAGTTCCAAATTTTAGCGACAGATGGCTCTGTAAGCATCAGAATTTCGTCTACAAATGACAAATCGTAAAACATATCCCGTCAGATGGAAATGGGCTCCGTCTGTCCACAGAGTTTTCCACGGCCAATCATTGTCCACTTCCATGCGAGCAAAAAAATCCAAAGCAAAACCCTCTCTTGCTGGCAGGTCAGAAGGAAACATCTCCTGCACATGGCACAGATAGCATTGCAGGATGTTATGCACCGTGCTCACAGGCCTGTCCAATGTTCGGACAATTCGTGCACTGCATGGTTGCACACCACCGCTCGACGCCTCCTGAACTGCTGTGGCCACTTCTTCAACTACCGCCGAATCACATCTTTGCTTCCTCTACCAGATTGCACATCAAACGAACCTGAATTTTCGAATTTTTTCATCATTTTCACCAGACCCATGACAGTCATCGGCCCAACGCCTTTTTTCATACCCTTGAGGGTCCTGAACTTCTGCAGAGCTACTGGCGTAGAATCACAGTTCATGTTCTTTCCCCCTTCTTCAATAATACGCCGTTCAATTTTGACCTCATTCTAATCAGTGGTTTTAGAGCGTTTTGAAACTTAATCACCCTGTATATTTTCTGTGTTATAAATTTTTTAACTCATAAACTGAAAACCGATATTTACAGTTAGTGATGTGATGTTCGACTATTTAATGTACTGTAGGATCTTTCTTTCCATGCCTTCCTGACTGGGACTTTCTATTGGATACCTAGATGGATTTGATAATGTTGAAGCACTGTGTTCTCTTGCGGCCTAGCCTTTTTGATCCGCTCACACTCCAAACACCTTCGTTTTCTCCATTAACTTTGTGGCATCAGTAGGCCATATTCTGCGATTCGGATTTTGTTAGTCATTCCCTCGGGTGAAATTTCTGGATTAATGCGTTTCTGTTCTCCCTGTTGATGATAGCCTACACATAGAAGCTCTCTCCAATGTCTCTTCTCAATGCGTAGTTCTTTCTGCGATCGACTTGTTAAGGCTGATAATAAACCAGTAACAAAATCATTAGATCTGGTAGAAGATGGCGAGAATGGAATGGGGGCCTTTTGAAGGAACCGTCGCGGTATTCACCTTGAATGATTCCTGGAAACCACGGAAAAAAGATATCTGGATGACTGGACTGGGATTTGAACCAACGTCTTACCGAATACAAGGTGTGAGCCAGAGGAGCACAGTTTCCCATTGCGCAAGTGATAATGACCGCTGGGCCATGTTTTCTTTCTGACATGCTATAAATCAATATAGGACGAAAGTTGATGCAACGGTGAACGGGATACTGTTTGCAGTTGATATTAGTGCTCTGACTGATACAAGAAAATAATCCTATAGTATGTTTCAGTACACTGAGGTGTCGCATACTGAACCAGGCAGGTACAACGGGACAGGGCACGAGCCCGACTGTGGTTTCTAGACGGTTTTCAGTAACCTACAAGCCGACGGTTCCCAATCACTAACTCAAACTATACATTTCACAAACAGAAAATTCACTTACCACGAATAGAACGGAATTTCACGTTCCACAGACAAATGGCAACAACTAACTTCCCCCTATTTATTTATTATTTTTTTTGGCTTTGGGCAGCCAGCTCAATGTGATTATTATAGCTTCCGGTGAATCAGTCGTCATCCAGTGTTTATATATTGTATCTTCTAAGTATGGACACCACGGGACGGACAGGACGTTCACAAAGATACACAACACTTAAACACACATGCCCTTGGCCGGACTCGAACCGGCGACCTTTGGCACGCGGAGCTAGCACTCTAGCCCCTACGCTACCGAGGCCGGCTACCTGCCAGTTGATATAAAATGCTGCGCGTCAGCAATGGTTTGCGGCCGTGAAACCAAATTCGACCATGCCAACGAAAAGTCATCAAGGGTAGCAAACCCCAAAGTATGAAAAAAGGTGGTGAAGAAGAATGGAACTGCGACAAGAGAATTGCTGGAACAAGAAAAGAAAATCCTCATTAACTAATACTATAACAAAATAACAGAGTTAAACCAACATTGCTGTTTTGCATTAGTAACTGCAATGAATCCTATGTGTGATAGAAAGCTGGAATTCTAAGTTTGGGAGAAGTGTATTAACTTACTTGTTGAGTAGGATAACCAGAGATAGTAGAATTGAAACGAAAGAGTAGGTTGAAACAATCAACACAAGGACAATGTTAAGACCAGTAAAGCTTTCTTTCTTCCAGTAGTATCATTTGAAACATTAGGGAAAATAACTGAGAAAATGTGGCGTTTTCATCCAGAAATTTGACGATCAAACTTTCCGTCGGTATCGGAATTGTGGTTATGAACTTAGTGTTGCTTGGATACCAGTAACTAAAGCTTTGGGGCATCAGCGTTGGGTGTTTTGTACTCCGCGGAGTCCTAATGGACAAGTGACTGCGGCTAGCCTATGTACCAAGTCCTACCGCTGTCATGCCAGCCAATCATCACCACGTGTCCTTGGCAAACTATACAGTACAGGTCTTGTGGGCTGGTCAGTACTCTACCTGAAGATGGTGATGGAGGTTCTGATCACCGAAATATCGTGTGGTAACTCGGTTTACAGCTTCTGGAAAGACTTCGCTCTGAAAATGGACTTGATTTTTAGATTTCCAGAAAGCCTTTGACTCTGTGCCACACAACCGCCTTTTACCGAAGCTTCGAGCGTACGGTATATCGGATCAGCTTTGTGAATGGATATAAGATTTTCTAACTGGTCGGTCGCAGTATGTTGTCGTTGAAGGAGAAAGTTCTTCTAATCTAGATGTTACATCGGGTGTACCTCAAGGAAGTGTAACAGGACCACTTCTTTTCTTAATTTTTATAAATGATCTCGGGGACAAAGTGAAAAGCCCTTTTAGATTGTTTGCTGATGATGCGGTTATTTATAAAGAAGTAAGGAATTCCGCAGATTGCTTAGAAATTCAGCGTGGTCTGGATGTTATTTTGGCTTGGTGCGCTGAGTGGCAACTTACTCTAAATTTTAAAAACTACAAGAAAATGAGCATAACTAACAAAAAGAATTCAATTGTTCATAAATACTAGTTAAACAATACAGTTATTGATATGGTCGAATCTATGAAATATTTGGGAGTAACAGTACAAAGGAACATGAAATGGGACATACACATTAATTCGTTAGCAGGTAGAGCAAATTCTAGGCTGCGATTCATAGGTCGAATCTTGAAAAATTGTAATGAACAAACAAAGGAGATAGCGTACAAATCTCTTGTGCGTCCACATTTGGATTATTGTTGTGCCATTTGGGACCCGTTTCGTAAGGGGTTGATCGAAAGTATAGAGAAAGTACAGAGAAGAGCCGCTCGATTCGTTACCGCTTGCTACAGTCCTTATGAAAGCGTCACAGAACTGATTAGTAGATTAGGTTGGGAGTCTCTGGTAGATAGACGACACACGTTTTGTTTAAACTTATTGGTAAACATGCGTACTGCAACTTTCACTTTTGAGTGTATTGAAATACTTCTTCCACCAACCTATTTGAGTCGGAAGGACAGGAAAGATAAAATTAGAGAAATAACTTGCCGTATTGATTCTTGTATGAATTCTTTTTTCGCTCGTACCATTAGGGATTGGAATGCACAGCAAAGAGATTAGCTTTGGTGCTGAGCACCTTCTGCCACCCACAATTTTGTGAATTGCAGAGTATATATGTAGATGTAGATTATCAGCGAACGATACGCTATCATGCATCAGCCGGAATGAGAAGACCTCGTTTGCCACACAGCTTGTGGAATCACGTTGAGACGAGGAAAAGCCGTCTGACTGGTCACTTACTAGCCACAACAGTGATAGTGGATGGAGCCATTGATGGGCAAAATCAGAAAAGAATGTTGAGTTTGGATATGTGGATAAAATACGGGAGTCACCGTGTACAATCAACTACAAGGAATGTCTCGAGAATTAAAAAAATGGAAAAACTGCTGCAGACCAGGTGTTCCATCATCAACAGGTGTTTAACAACAAAATCTCTTAAAAATTCTCCCTCCCTTATTGTTTTGAAGCTAGACTCTACATTTTTCTTCTAGTCTGAATGTTATGTTGTCATCAAACCACAGACGGAAGCAGTTAGTCTGTTTGTCTGAGGTGATTGCACAGTCGGTATTGACTAGGCTCGCTCTTTGCTCATTTGCTGTGACCTCTCCTCCCCTCCCCCGGTCCAGGACGCTTCCCCCCCCCCCTCCTGTGAGGACGCCGGTCCTCTTAATTGTTAATTACAGCTCGTTAAGGGGCGCAATCACGCAGCCTTCAGCCCCGCGTGACCGCTGCCGGGAAATGGGAAAACTCGTGCCGGGAAATATGTATTAGGAGCGCGTGCAGAGTTGATGAGTTGTGGCCGAACACTCCCCCCCCCCCCCTCCCCACCCCCGTAACCGTGATTAGCCTTACGGCCGAGGGACGTTCATTAGGATAACACGGAAGCCTCGCAGGAAATCTTATCGACCACGTCTCTTACAAGAGTCAATTTCATTCTTCCAGAATTGTGTAACTTACAGTGTATCGTTAGATGCCACATGCATGTTTCCTTACTTGCAGCCAATTCACATCTTTCCAATTGGAGTAAATTCTACAGACCTTACATTACTGTCTATGTCAGCACAGCTAATTTCTACAAGTTAATTTTTTTTATTTTTTTTATTGAATTGAATAATTGTTTTGCCGAATACGAATATTGATAATTAATTAACTGTTCATTTAATCGGTTTTGTGCTGTTCATTGGACCTTTTATATGTCATACGTCAGCCAAATGTTAATAACCACCAATTAATGTACTCATTTATTTGTATTACGAATTGTAAATATATTCAATACTGAAGTTATTTTATTAGTATCTCTGAAGGCAAGGAATAATTTTTTTTTTTTTTTTTTTTTAATTCAAGGTAAAGAATAGTGGTGAAGTCAGGAACGGAGAAGATAAGAGAAAATCTAGGTTTGCGTAGGAATAAAGCGGTAGGCTGGATAAAGCTGCAGAAATTATAGAGCAGTTTGTTGGACAGTAAACTAAAGAACAATATAATTTTATAACGATGAATCACTCACGCAGAAATGTAAGTTGGAATTAGTCTGTCATTAAGTTGTGAAATAAAAAATTAACTTGTAAAGTTATTTCCGGAAGCTTATTTGAAGGGTATTTTGAAATAAAAGAATATATAACAAGATAAGGTGTCATAAACATTTTCTTTCAGATAACATACCAGGAAGAAACGGCCCATTTTCGAAATTGTAACCTGAGAGGTATCATCATAAATGAATTAAGGATGTTTATTTTTTATTTTTTTAAAAAAAGAAAAAAAAGATGTTCTCATCCTTGCTGAAAACGACCAAAAAGACATACTAAGGTGAAAGTACGCGTAAACGACAAATAATCAGTTTAAGACACTGTCATCTGAAGTAAACATTTCATAGTTGCATATAAAAGAAAAATAGTCCAGTCGTTTTGTTCGAGAAATATTTACTAATTTGTATTCTTGTTAAGGTCAGGGTAAGAGCTTACAATGTACCGTTAAAAAAGCCTTTTTGTATCACTATTTTCGCTGTCCCAAACCCTATTTCCGGCTGAAATTGTGCTAAGGAAAAAGACAATTAGTAACAATCTGTTGGTTGAATAAATGTTATGAAATACTTGGATGCAACAGAATTGCAAGTAGCATTTTGAATTATTTTAAAAATAAACATGACTAAGTAGTAACTGCATAATTTAAGAGAAATATCTCTGAAATTCTAGTGCTGAAGTCAAACCTTTACCTCTGATACAAGTCATACGTGTAATCTTGAACCAGAATTAATTCCAGTGAAAGAATCGATACTTGAGGGAAAAGAATGACGTCAATCATTATATAGATGTTTCGTGTCTCACAATTTAAAGTTATTTTGCTTTGTGTACTTTGATAAGAAACAGCATTTACGGGTCTTGTAATAATGTAGGTTTTAAGGGAAGGTCACAAGTTCTCCAAACTCGAATCAGAATTTTCTGATTGTTGCAGAGTAAGGCAAACATAGTAAAATTTTATCTGAACTAAGTGAACATCATTTACTCTGCTAAAACAATAACTTTATCGGAATTTAATACGAGGTCTTGCATGTTTTAGCGATTTACACTATTTCTTTGTCAAAATTACTTCTAGTCTCAGCATTGATAGTTGTGGAAGCGTCAAATTTCAGCTGGTTGCAACATCTCTTTGTGTCAGATTACTTCTGGCTACAATATTGATACTTGTGGAAGCGTCATATTTCAGGGAGATAACACCAGTTCTTTGTGATAAATTAGTTCTGATCACAACATTGATACTTGTGGAAGCGTCATATTTTAGCGTCATACACCATTTCTTTATGAAAGAAGTTACTCCAATCGCAGCATTGATGCTTGCGTGAGTGTCAACGATACATTTGGCTATCTTATCTGCCGATCGTATCGCCTTGGTGTGTGGCCCACATAACACTCCAAAACTCGACAGACCGCAGCTGTTGAAGTCCGGTCGGAGAAACCAGTCGGACCACAAGAGTGACGACATTACAGGATTGGGCCCTGTTCGCGTTGCTGCTGCGGTGACAACAATTTGTCGCCACAGCCTGATTTATATTCGGCGGCCTTTGAGCAGGATTTACGGGACATGTTTACAACTGTTTATACTTGCCGCACAGAGAGCTACAAGACTGGTTCGAGGGGCCGGCTTGTGGAAGTGAACCCCGACACCTCCTGCTGAAATATTGACTGTGGCGTACAACAAATTACTTCCAACATGTTGGATAGTATCAGTTGACCAGACTCTAAATTTCTATATACAAGAGATACCAGCGTAGTATTACCAGAATTAAGTTATAGATTTTTTTCTGCCACTGTTGATGTATTAACTATGATATGATCGGTTTAAGTGAGAGGATGGTAAATAAAAAGTTCACGCGAACGAAGTTGGGGTGACGGATAGTTTTACTATATAATTTCAAAGGTTCACTCGACACTCATCTTGATTTCTAATGGCTGGCGCTGACGTCACCCAACGCCCGGCCTTCATTCGCAAATTGCCAGCGGCCAGAAATACTACCAAAAATTCGAGGTTATTAGTGCAGTTTATTAGCTAAGCAACTGCGAAGAAATCTATTGCCAGAATACTATAATTAAGTTTGTTTTTCGTAGCATTTCATTTTAAATTAAATTCGTCAGTTTTGTTAAAAACGTACGTATAATTTTACGACTGATAAGAGTGTAAATAAATTGTGCTCTGCGATTCAATGAAGTCATTCTCGTCGTTGGCAATTTTCTTTGGCTGTTGTCACGCTGCTTGACGATCTTTAAGTGTTTAGGTATTTACATTGAACAGTAGACTTGTGGTTACATCATTCTTGATGGTAAGACTATTAAAAGTAAAAAAGTTGGTGATTTTTTACGGCGTTCTATTTGCGTACATACAGTACAATATGTAAATTAACATTTCAATTGAACGAACAGTCTCTATATAATTTCGAAGGTCCACTCGTCACTGACCTTGATTACTACTGGTTGGAACTGACGTCACAGAACAGAGGCCAGAGATATTACTAAAATTCGATTACGTACTGTAGCTGGGCTATTACGTAATTTATACTGCCATCGCCAGGTATTTGGCTGTTGTCACGCTGCTTGACGATCTTTAAGTGTTTAGGTATTTACATTGAACAGTAGACTTGTGGTTACATCATTCTTGATGGTAAGACTATTAAAAGTAAAAAAGTTGGTGATTTTTTACGGCGTTCTATTTGCGTACATACAGTACAATATGTAAATTAACATTTCAATTGAACGAACAGTCTCTATATAATTTCGAAGGTCCACTCGTCACTGACCTTGATTACTACTGGTTGGAACTGACGTCACAGAACAGAGGCCAGAGATATTACTAAAATTCGATTACGTACTGTAGCTGGGCTATTACGTAATTTATACTGCCATCGCCAGGTATTTGGCGAGCTCGTCTTTGTCTGTCTTAACGCTTCTATCATAACTTCAAATTTAAGACATTTTATTAAAATTTTTCAGAGAGTGGAAGATAGTTCACTTCGTATTTCATCTAGATCAGGTTAACTTGTCATTACCTTTGACACAAAAATAAAACAGGAACTGATAGAGACATGTGGCAATAAGAAAACACTGTCATAAGCTTACACTAGTTGTTAATAAATTAAGCTATAGTGTTTTCCGATTACATGCTGCGTAATTTTTTTAAGGTATTAGAGCAGTGTTTGTCAACCTGTGGTTCGCGAGAATGGGTCAGGTGGTCCGCAGGCATTACATTTTTTTTTAAAAAAAAACTCTAACTGAATCAAAGATATCATAACAAAAAGTAAATTAGCAAAAAAAAAAAAATCGCATGGAATGGATACCCTACTCATACTGTATAAGGCTGTAAGAGAATAAAAGTTATAGGTTAATCTTTCGAAAAGATGTGAATAATTCAACGATCACCGAAAATACGGCATTTCCAGGATATGAGAATATGATTGCATTGTTACTTTTATCGTCTATTCGTTAAATACATTTCAAATCGACATCGAAAATAGCGCCGTTTCTATGAAGATAAGTTTATTTATTTCTCGTGTCCAGGACATAACATTACAAGTTGAAACAAAACAAATAAAATTAATTAATTAATATTAGGCTTATGGACTATGGAACACAATTAAATGGAGTGTGACCAGAATTCCGCAACCCTGATGGCCTTCTCATTTTCCGTAAAAAGGTCGTCAATAGTGCTGGTTTCAGGTAGATTCCTGCAAACCAGATGTTGTGGGTCCTGCAGCTCACCACATCCACATAGTTCGCTTTCAGTAGTGTAACCCCATTTTTTGATATTAGATCTGCATCGGGACACTTCAGTTCTTAATCTGTTTACAGCCATCCATATAGCATTACACCCCGCGGCCGGTGCCTCTTTGATATTCCTCCAGTGCCCTTCAGGCAACGAATTTCACCATAGTTGAACACGGCGTGCTCCAGGTGAAGATGTTATAGTTGTAATTGACTGTAAGAAGCTCTTTCTTGACTTTAGCCTTGCGGGTTTAGGTTCGTGTCCAAACAAAGGGTGTGTGTGGTCTGTTTCCTGTCAAGTTAATGAACTTCTATGAGAGATTTATTGTAGGTGTAGGTGTACTCTCCTAGAAACATAGTTAAGAAATTATCCCCACACATAAAAAGCTTTTTTTTGTTTTTTTTTGTAATATGAGGCAATACAGCCGGCTCAACAGTTATTATGAGCGATACAATGCTTTCAGTTACTTCTAATATGCTTTTTACAACCTGTTATTACATACCACAGGATGGACATGACATTCACAGAAACTACACTCAAACCCGCCGCCGGACTCGAACCGGTGACCTTCGGCACCCGGAGCTGGTACTGTAGCCCCTACGCTACCAAGGCTGGCATATCCCAGATAAATTGTCCGTAGAATTATTTTTGTCTGTTTACTGGTTCTCGGATTGGCAAAGGTAGAGAAACGCGATATTCGACAACACGACAAGCAGTATATTAGATTGAAGTTACAGATTGTTAATTATCTCGCTTAAAGGGTTAGTCTAGTCTATACATTCAAACTAAAAATTAATCTTTAACACTTTAGTCTGTCAATAACGCTAGAAAATAACGGAGCGATCAAAATTCGTCTCGCAACATGCTCTATAGAGCGCGCTCAGTGATTTCCATAGATGTAACCATGGCCAATGTGGAATCGGCGGGTCTATTCGAGATCGCGATTCCGCTACAACAACATTAAATAATATCGTTGTGATACTGTAGTCAGTCGCAAGACGTATTATTTTAAAGCAATAATTCAGTGGTAATACAGCATGGACTTATTATTTTCAACCAGAAATTAGGTAGAAATACAGCCTGGACCAGCAAAAAACCGTTAAATGTACTGCGGAAAGAATTTCTAGCGAAGTCTTGCGTTTGACCACTGCAGTATTATGATGCCAACTCCAGGCGGAATCGCGATCTCCAGTAATCCCGAATCGGCTAACTAAATTTACGAAATGTGATCGCTTCTGGAGAAATTGTAAAGAAATATGTATTTAAATAATTTGTCTCGACAGACATATCAGGCCAGTGAACGATCAATCGATAATTCGTAATGAGTAGTAGTCTATAGGTTGTGGCAGTAACGCTGCATACTTCGTAATATTTCCCTCTGTGTTGCAGGCAGCTACCCCACCACGGCAGGTCAGACCCGGTATTTCCGGTCTGTTGTGTTGGTAGGCGTGCGCTGACAGCTGGAAACCGCAACTGGACTGGAGTGGACAGCTCATCGTTTCGCCGTCCATCACCATGGCGTCGACAGGACCCACCACGACGATACGGGACGCTTGGAAAGCATCACAGCAATACACACAAGGCAAATCAGCAGGTAAAATAATGCAAAGATTGGCAATTTTTATCAGAGAAGTTCGTGTAAACATGTACTTCATCTTTAATGGTTTCCATGATAGGACTTGTAACGTATTAACTAGCATTTTCCTTTTTTTCTTTCCTCTTTGCCGACCTGGTCCTTGGTGTGCCTAGTTATACGTTTGCGTTTTGTGTTTCTGCTGACAGCAAAGCACCAAATCTGGATTGGGAGTCATATTGGAAGACAGGAGGAGGGTGAAGAGAGTTCTGGGAATGCACAAGACGTATGTTGGTGATGGAGCTTTGAAGGGTATTGCTCGAAGATTTAGGAATAATGCATGGAAGGGAAAAGATGAGCATTGGCAAAACCTGGAACTCAATTTAATACATAAAGGAGTAGTAAAATTTTCTTTTGTCGGTAAGGGTGTCAAGGATTGGGGAAAAAATGCCAGGAGAACTTATGAATAATTTACCAAAAATTCTGAAGGAATTTAAATTAAAATTTGTAAATTTCAGATGGGTGCACTAATATACAAAGTATATAAAATATTAATAATAATGAGAGGAAAGGTTTATAAAGATAACAAGAAAATTTGTAGCCGATCGATCGCAGCATCGCTATTAAATTCAATTGAATCTAAACTTTTGTAATTTAGTTTTTTGTAATCTTTTCCGTAAATTAAATTACACAATTTCGTTGCCCTTGTTGGAGTGTTAATCTTTGACGTAGAGGCTTGATTAAAGTTTCCAGTATATTCTAATTCCCAATATTCGAGCAAACTGAAGAGGTAAATAATCAAATTTTGCCAAAAAACAATATCATTAACAGAATCCAAAGTGAGGTGTGATTATCTATGCTTTAACATGATCTTTGGTGTGTATCTCGTAAAAGTGTGTTCGTCTGAGATGCAATGTGATCTGTGGTGAAAAGATATGCTTGATGTCGGAATAACAGAAGATAAAGTACAAGATGTAGCAACTTTCAGAAGATTGATCCAAAATTTGAAAGGTTTCTAGGAGAAGGAGAAAATGATATGTAACATTTGGATCCAAGAAAGGAAGAAGCAGCAAAGTGAAAGGATGAAGAACTATCGGAAGTCAAGAAAGGAAACATCGAAATGAAAGAACTGGATTACTTTTCGTGGTCCATAGATGGCCGAAATCGAAGAGAAGATACTTCATTCAATCTAGAAATAAGAATACTTTATTTTACGAACCAACAATTCTCTTAGCACTCTTTACAAACACTCCTTTTGATTCAACGTCTTTAAAATAATTCCCTTACAACATTTCTTGGGTGTTTCACGGTCAATTGCTTATGCATTTCACTCTATTTTGTGTTACAGAAACTGTCATCACTGTGTCTTGAGTATATTTTCTTGCCAGAAGTGTGTTTAAGGGCTTCGTTTGCTATTTTTGAAGGTAATAGTAATTGTACTTCACTTCACAAACACGTCACACTATGCTAACTCCATTTATCGGTTATTTATTTATTTTTTAATTCTAATTGTAATGGAGCACACGCTCTGGTGGCAATTTCCCTACACACCCAACTTCCCCCTATCCTGCACCCACCTACATTTGCCCTCTACAAATTTCAACTTTAAATTCTTTTAACGTTTTTGGTAAGATATATTAATGAAAATATACAATATATTTAAATAATATTGTACAGACACACAGCGAAAGACGTTTAATTTAATTTGATTGCAATGGAGCACACGCTCCAGTAGAAATTTCCCTAAACACCCATCTTCCCCCTTTACTGCACCTACCTGCATTTGCCCTCTACAAATTTTATCTTTAAATTCTTTCAAAGTTTTCGGTAAATTATTCATCATTTCTCTTGTAACTCATTCCAATCCCTGACACCCTTACCTAAAAAAGAGAATCTTCCCACACCCTCGTGCCTGAAATCGAGTGCCAGCTTGTGGTAATGGTCATCTTTTCCCTTCCATGCACTACTTTTCATACCTACTCCAATATCTTTCCATGCCTCATCGCCAGTAAACGCCCTGTACACTCCCATCACCTTCCTCATCCTCCTCCTGTCTTGCAGTGAATCCCATTCCAGCTCGTATGTAACTATAAGGTACGGATAATTTCGATGCTCTTGAGACGAAGTCGAGTCCTGCTATACAATCAGGACATTCTGACAATCTTCTTTGGCCTTCTTCTACGGCAAAATTGCTCTAAGATCCGTTTTACACGTTCTAACGATATTGAGTCTTTACACACGTTCATAGGCACTGAAACTGCAACATGACAACTAGTTATTGAGTGAAGTAGATTCTAGATTTATTTAATTTTTTTCATACAATAATTTAAAAAGAATATAAAGAGTGGAGATAGGCTCTGAATAAACAACAGTCAACTGAATTACTGCTGTTAATAAATTATCGGGGGGATATGGATGTGCGTAAAATTTCCTTTAATGTAACATATCTGTTTCGTTGTTTTTGGCATCCGTTGTTGATCAAACTGCTGGAAGTTCAACGGAAGGTTTTATAAACATTTACTTCTATTGAAAATCGTCACAACTATTCAACTCCGAACCGATAAGAAAAATAATGAATGATTCGAGAGTTAAGAAACTGGGATTTAAAATGATATAACAATTATAACTTTCTTTTCGTGTTTGGCCAATCATTCATTATTTATGGTCACTTCATCATAAACGCACATAAATTTATGCTTCGATCTTTTCAACAGCAAGTTGTGGAATTTTTTCTTTTTAATTTACTTCTGTTTCATACACTTTCTGCTAAGCAAAGTTTCCTAGATTTTGTTTCATAGACATTGTTGAATTACTGTTCATGCTAGCAAATTATTCTGTACTACCTTTATTAATTGAAATCCTGACCAGATTACATTTTGCACAGATGATTTACTGGAGCACGTCGAATGGACTCAACCTCCACGAATATGAGGCTATAATAAATCTGAACGCGTCACAATAGGGTAACAACTCAGCAAAGTTACGCAAGTAAGTATTACACTATGTAATTTAATTTAACTCCTTTGGTGCGACCCTCAGGCGGCAGTTTTCCTACACACGTATTCCCCCCCCCCCCCCCCATTTTTTTAAATTCTTTGCTTGTAGTTTCAATGCCCACCTACTTTTGCCCTTTACGAATTTTAATTTTAAATTCCTTCACTTGATTTCGTAAAATATTCATAATCACCCTTACTAATTTATTCTAAATCCTTATTACAGTACCTAAAAAAGAATTTTTTCCCAGTCTCTTATGCCTGAAATATGGTCTGGTCATTTATTTCTTTCCACCGAGCGTGGTAGTGTAACGGATAGCGTTCTGGCCACGCATTCGGGAGGACGGCGGTTCGAATCCCCGTCCGGGCATCCAGATTTGGTTTCCCAAATCACTCCAGGCAAATGCCGGGATGATTCCTTCAAAATTCCATGGCCGAATTCCTTCCCATTCCTTGCCCCCCATCCTTTCCCGTCTCTAAAGACCTCGCTGTTAAGAGACGTTAAGCAGATATATATATAAAAAAAATAATAAATCTTCCTTAACAAGCACTACTCTTAATTCTTCTGCCTACAAAACCTTATCACCAATCATACATATTATTTCTAAAAGGCTTTTTTTGTCACAAGCCATTATCCCCCCTTCATACTGAAACGAAATAGATAAATAAGTAATCATTTTGTCACGAGCCATTTATCTCCACTGATATCTAACCGAATTGGAGAACTGTGGTATTATTTCAGAGATTAAGGTCACTGCTTTAGCCATATCATATTTTAAGAAAGGAATTTTTCTGAATTCTATCCTTAAAGCGCAAAAGTATCATTATTTTCATAACGTATTTTTTGTCACGAGCTATTAATCTCCCTTGGTAACAATCCGAAATCGATAAATCAGGTATCATTTCCATGATTAAGGTCTCCGCTTAGACAACATTATAATCTGGAACGAAATTTTTGGGAAATTGACCCTTGAAGGACAAAAGTAATAACTGTGAAAGTCGCGCGTATGAGACAGTTTCAAGCCGTACCGCTAGATAGCAGAAGCACATACCACAGAGATGTTAATAAGCTGCTTCACTGGCGTCGACTTTTGTTTCGTAACTATTAAACTTACGAAATAAACAATTGCTACAACTGAGGCGGGTATTCATCCTCTTACAAACCACCGACCTCACCATTCATCGTATTCTCGAAATTTTCGCATGCGTCATCTAGTATGCCAAAATACTCCTTGTAAACTCCCAGCATTCTCTTCACCCTCCTCCTGTCCTCCACTGCGTCCCAATCCAGCTCATTTATCATATCAGTTACTGATTGCGTTTTGCAGTAATTTCCACAACCGAATGTAACTGCCCTCTTTTGAACCCTTTCCTATTCCTTTATTTGAAAGCTAAAAGGTGGGTCCCAAACTTCAAGCAAAATATTGTATTCCAATTCCCTCACATCCCGGGTACATTCCCTCATCACTCTCTCTAATAAATTCAGTATTTTGAAACCTCCTCCTATCACCGGTCCTATGTATCCTGACGAACTGAGTTTAGTATCAAATGTCATGCTGAGTATTGCAGGTATTCGACAAGCAATTCATGCCCCACCGTGTAATCTCAAACAGCCAGTTTTGTTTCTAGGAACTATAAATTGGCGAATTAACAATAAATTATTAACAGATTTAGCACGTAAGGTTAAGTGTTCTAGTGATAGGCAACCTGAACTGATTAGTTTCTCTAAGTGTGAAATTTCCTGCTTGCTGCCGCCTGAAAAACTGAGCATTACTGACGTTTTACCCAATCAAAAACACTTGTTAAGCATAGAACCGACCAACCAAAGTGCTTAGTTGACGGAATTCTCTGGATGCATGTTGACAGCTTGCAGTATGGTCGTATTAGCTGTGCCATGACAACAATGTTGTGTTCCTGTATTACTTGCTAGCAATGCAGCAGCTGAAATTCAATGTGCAAATTACACAAGGTGTATGAAATTACATTATAAATCATAAATATTATTTTATAGTTTTTTACCAGTTTCTTGTACAAGCAAGCGACAGAAGCAAGCAATGGACAGAATAAGGAATGAAGTGATTAGATGCACCATAAAAGAGGAACCTCTACAAGAAAGGGTAGAGAGGACCAGACTGAGATGGTATGGACATGTAAAAAGAATGGAGGTTCGGAAAATCCCAAGAAAAATCCATGAAATTAAGATGCACGGTAAACGACGCAAAGGAAGACCAAGAGATGGATGGCTGAAAGCAGTTGAGGAGTGTGTACGGAAGAGAGGAGAGGACTGGAACAAAGTGGTGACAGAGAGGTGGTGGGATGGAAGAAGGAAATGGAGAGGCTTGTGCACGAAGCAGACCCGGCCAGAGGCTGGAAACTGTTGAGGAGGATGATGACCAGTATCTTGTACCCTCCTACTTTTGCACTTCACAATTTTCATTTTTTTTAAAAGTTTTTTAAATCATTTTCCATGGTAATTTATTCTAATCCATGATTTCTTTTCTTACAAAAGAAAATTTTCCCACACCCTTATCCCCGAAATCGAGTGTTAGCTAGTGTTAATGTTCATCTTTTTCCTTGCATGCTTCACTCTAAATTCTTCCGCCACTATCTTTAGAAGCCTCATCACCGACATACGCCTCGTACACTCGTACACTCACAGCATTCTTTTCACCGTCATCTTGTCTTCCAATGACTTTAACTGCAGATCCTACTTAACCAGACCGAAGATAACTGTTTCATTAAAACATCACAAGTAATAACAACAGTAGAAAGACACAATCCAAATATTTCATAGCTTTATTTTTAAAATTTGAAGTAGGGGTTAAGACGGAATAGTTGAAAGCTTATTTTGGACCCTGAAACCTCATTTTAGTATGTTTACTGTGTGTTCAGTGCATTAACACTAAAGATTTTCGGGAAAATACTGTCAATGCATAGTGTTAAAACTAATTACGTATCACAAACTATTTATATATGACTAAGATAATTGTTACATTAGCAAATTTATAGTCTTAAAATATATGATGGATTACGATTGTTCTAAGCTTATTTTAGACCATAAAATATCATTGTTGTATGGTAAGTGTGTGGACAGAATATTAATAAGAAAAATACTGGCATAATATTGTTACATTTGAACATCACAGTTAAAAAATTTCGGATTATGGTTTGATGTCGAGTACTTAAATGCTTATTTTGGACCCTTAAAATTGGTCTTACTGTGTTTTTTTTGTGTGGTAAGTACATTATTACCAAAGATATCGAGAAAAATATTGCAAATACACGGTGTAAAAAGAAATTAACCACCAACTATTTAAATAGAGAAAGATAACTGTAAATATTAGAACATCTCATTATTAAAATATCGAACTATTATTTAAAGTCGAGTAATGGAAAGCTTATTTTAGACCCTGAAATCGTATTTTGGTGTGTTTATTGCGTGATACATACGTTAATACTAAAGATGTTGTGTAGAACACTGACAATCCATAGAGTCAAATCTAATTAATCACGAACTTAAAACGGGAGTAAGGTAATTGTTATATTAGAACATCACAGTTATAAAATTTAGAATTAAGGTTGACATTTGAAACATTTTATTAGACAGTGCATTAACACTAAAGATATTGAGAAAAATACTGCTAGTCATAGTGTCTAAAATAATTAATCACTAACTACTTAAATTTGAGTAACATATTATAAGATTGTTCGTGGTTTTAAATACATATGATAATTAATTAGTCCACGATGTATTTCAGTTTAGACGTGTTTTTTATTCTCAATCACGATGTCAACGATACAGGTTACAAGCATTCATACAATCCAGAGATTGCATACAACGCTACTAACGCAGTCGTAGGCAGTCGCAAATTGAATCTGTCTTAACTACTACCGTCCTTCTGCTGATTTCTTTATATAGGCTCTATCGAAATTTCTAGAACACTACAAAAGCTTCCGCCAGATAATTCTCGAATATTAACAATACTCAATCAACTGAAACATATTAAAAACAATCAGAATTAATACATAATTATTTAACATCATTACAAAATGGTCATAAATGGAAATTAATGATACTTAAACACAAAATTATTCACAGAAGTAATTTAAAAGTATATCAAATTGTCCTTTTGACATCGTAACTTGCATTAATACTTGGAATTACAAACATTTTAGCAATTCTCTTGCACTATTCTGTTCTTAAACATATTAAATGGCCTTTAAATATTTTTTTTTCATAAAACAAAGTCTATATACACTGATTTACAGGAAATTGCAAAACAAACGTACCAGATCATATTCAATCAAACTTTAGCTTACTACCAATACTTTATAAAATACAATTACATTTAATTTTAGATCTGAGATATGTTACAATATCTGATACACTAGAACAAGGCATTTTTAAAATACCGAACTGTAGTTTAAGATCGAGCACCTGAAATCTTGTTACAGACTCTTAAATCTTATTTGGTTTGTTTAGTTTGCACGCAGTACGTTAATACTGGAGATGTTGAGGGAAATACTGTCAGTGCGTAGTGGTATGAATAATTAATCAGAACCTACTTAAACAGGAGTAAGATAAATGTAACATTAGAAAAATACGGTTTTAAAAAATCGAACTATTAGTGTAAGGTAGAGTATTTGCAAGTTTCTATCAGACTCTAAAGATATGACTTTTTCTTCCTTGAGTCGAAAGTGTTTCTGTTCAGCATGGCATTTAAAAGTATTTTTCCGTGTGCCGATGCTGTTGACCTTCGCGTTTGTTGCAGGTGCGTCGGGATCGGCATCGGACTGGACCGACGCCGCGGTCAGAAACCGACGCCTGGCGTCCGCGGTCGGCGGAGGGGAGCGACGCAGCGCTCCCATTGGCCGGGGCGCCGGCCGCAGGCCCCGCCTCCCCGCACCCCGCCGTAACCATGGCAACGCTCGCTTTGTGAGGGGAGCAAGTGGCGCGACCAGTACAGGCAAATTGAAATTGCGTCGCCGCGCACTTTCTCATATTCACCAACGTCCACATGTAATCACAAACAAATATCACTCTGGAGATATGTTTTATTATCAATAAAGAAATAAAGGCTTTTCCTGAGTGTTTAAAAATTCAGGCTGTATCTTGAGCTTTTAATGATGTAACAAGCTGTTTCCCGCAACTTCTTGCTCGTTGACTTAGAATTATATTACTGGAATTAGATATGGCAAGATGTAACTTACGTAAAAGATATCCCAAAAATCACGAAGCAGGCATAATATGACCGGGAAGCTGTCTCCATGCCATTCTACCATTGAACCTATCTCATGAAGAAAACCAATTTGCAACATGTTTAAAAATATCAACAGACTAAAGGGGTAGTGGAGAGGGTTAACTGTGTGTTACTACCTACAACAGTTCCACTGGCAGATTTTTAAAGTTGTATCTGTACATGAAATTTATGAACAGATCAAACACAAACTGACTGCCAGTGAAACAAAGCCTGAGTGACAGATGTAACATTACAGAGAATTACACACGCTATCCGTCAGTCTGTCACCCTTCTGTTAGTTTCCAAAATTTCGTAACAAAATATGTTATTTATCACGAAAAAAAGTATACTATGTTCTAATGAAATATAGAATTTCCCTGACAAATTTCATCAGGATAGGTTTAGCCATTTAGTAGTGACAAATAGACACAGAGTTATTTTGGCATCTGTCTATACAAAACGATATTCTCGGTCATGATGTACCGATGTTTGTCACATTCTGACGTCACGCTTCCCGCCTCCGCTGCCCAACCAACAACGGTCAGAGATGCTCGAGCTTATACACGTCATTTAATAATAGTTTTATTTTGCTGAGCATCCACGAATAAATGAACTTGCCAGCACACTAAAAGAAAAGTGTATTTTCATAAAAATTGAAATATTAATTATAGTATTCTTGTTCACGATGTACCGATGCCTGTCACACTCTGGCCTCATGCATCCCGCCTCTTCTGCTCAACCAACAACGGCCGGAGATGTTCGAGGTAATACGCGTTATTTAATAACAGTTCTATTTAGCAAAGCAAACCACGAGTAAATGAACTACCAGCACACTAAAAGAAAAGTATAAATTTCGTAAAAATGGAAATATTAATTATTAGTTACTTTTTCTTAATTAAAATTTGTTCGATGTAGATTTTTCTAATACTCTTTACACAGAGATACTATTGTTGCAGTAAGCTAAGAAATATCTACATTACATAATTTTATTATGAGCGTTATTTGATGAAAACTACCCTTAGTTGGCGAAAAAACGAATTGCTAAAATACTGCGTTCAACACGGACTTACAAGATATTTATATTTGATGAGGATATTAATAGTCACTATTACAATATACTCGAAGAAATGTTTCGCCGAAACACTAAAACGAAGGTATGCACTGCGATTAATTTAATACATTAATTATTAATTGCTTTTATTAGTGATATCACTATATTAAACACCTGTAAATATTTCCAGTGGGTCACATGTAGATCCCAATACAGTGAATGGATTCGGACACTGGTAATGGAAGCTATGACTACCGACACCATTTTATTTACAGAATAATTCATAGTGAATTTAATTTCATACTTCATTTAAGCTGCTTTCATAAGCGCCGAGTTACTGAAGTTATTATTTCATAAGGGTGTAGGTGTTTCCGTTATTTATAGTGCTGAATGAGACCTGGACTAGGAAAAAAAAAACCAATATCGCATGCTTTAGCATAAGGTTCTGAGATTTCTAAATTATTTTTAATTTCATTGGTTTCCTAATTCGGACATCGTTAATTCAGTAGAAGTTCCATCTATATCGCTGCACAAACTACAACCGAATTATGTACAGATTACAAAATAAGGTTACAAGCATTACATAACACAATTTTTATTTATTTATTCAATCGCAATCAATTACCGGAACACCCCTTTCATCTGTGATTTTTGACGTACTTAGAGACTAGCTTATAATAATAGTGTAGATTGGTAGCTTCAATTAAATTGTAATTAATGCAAGGTAGTGCGAATAACGAATAAGTAGACGTCACAAGCCCACCAGTGCAAAGTAAGCCAGTTTAACGTTTGAAGTAATATAGGACATACATTATACATTCATGCGTGTAAGTAAATGTATTCTATTATATGTATGAAATGTCATATACAGCAATAATAACAGTACTGTTTTGGAGCTTTCTTGATAGCAGCGTATAAAGCGGGCCATAGAGGACTCGACAAGGCCAAGAAGAAAGAGAGATGTAACGGAAGACACATGAGTTGAGCTGAAAAGATGTTATGTCGAATAATTTAAGTTGTCATAAAGACGAATTCTATAAAGATTATTACGGATGCGGCCAAGAAGAGAGCTATACTTGTATAAAAAGATAAGTTGACTGCTGTACAAAATACGTCCGCAAGTGCTTTTATTTTTTTTAAATTAAAAATATTTTCTCCAAAAAATTTCGTTTACATGTTTCTTTTTTTAAAATAAATTATAATTCATTTAAAAAGAGACATGTAAATAACATAAAAAAGTTCGGGTTGCCTTCGTAAAAGTCGCCACAAGTAGGGATTGCCAGCTGTTTAAGTTTGCGCTCCATACCTTCTCTCGCTCTTACATATTCTTAACAGCTGGCAATCCCCACTTGCGGCCACTTTTACAAAGGCAACCCAAACCTTTTATCATTTTGGTGATTTTTTCGGCCCAAGTCCTTAGTTGCTATGATAACTGTTTTGTGGGTTGTTTCTGACTTGCAACTAAACAAAATGTTTTTGATGGCATACGCGTTTCGCCTTTATTCAAGGCATCATCAGTGCCCTAGATAAACATATATACACATATATATACAATGCTGTTGTTTGATTTTTGTACAGTTTTCTAAAAAATATCAAGTGGGTACTTACAGTTTTTATATATTCATTAACACGCACAAGTTCGTGTTTCCATACCAGCTACTCTTTTTGCACTATCACTACTGTCTACACAAACTTGGGACAGTAGTGATAGTGCAAAAAGAGTAGCTGGTATGGAAACACGAACTTGTGCGTGTTAATGAATATATAAAAACTGTAAGTACCCACTTGATATTTTTTAGAAAACTGTACAAAAATCAAACAACAGCATTGTATATATATGTGTATATATGTTTATCTAGGGCAATGATGATGCCTTGAATAAAGGCGAAACGCGTATGCCATCAAAAGCATTTTGTTTAGTTGCAAGTCAGAAACAACCCACAAAACAAACCTTTTATGTTCATTACATGCCTCTCTTTGAAATTAATTACAATTTTTTTAAAAAAATCGAAGGAACGAAAGTTTTTATTTTTGATTTAATTAAAATACCTGCTATTATATTTGATAGGCAACCTGGCAGATTCATATTCAGCTACTACTAATAATTCATAAAAACGGCATTTCAATCAAATAATAGATGAACTTTGAAATCAGATCTTGGACTATTAGGAAATGGAATGCACAGGGTATAAATTATTGTTGGTGCAAAGAATCCTCTCCAATCTATCGTTTTCATTGAACTGTCGAATACAGATGTAGGTGTATCATTTAATGACGTGTTTCAAGCAGATTGGTACATATGGTAAGTACTGACAACATTAACCCAGCACTGAAAATAGAAGAACCACTGGGAGCAGTTTTAGCCAGAAGTTTATGTCATAAAAATCTAAGTCCGTATCAACTTTTCCACCGAAAACTCGGGTCTCATCAAACTACATTGAACTCTGAAAAACTTTTGAACTGCACTTAATATTTCTTCAGTTACATCACCATAGTACAGAAAATGATCACAATCAAATCTCCCATAACCCGGGGGTACGTATTTTCAATACTACAAAAACATATGACTAAACATTTAATAGTCAAGAGCCTGTGCGACATCTAATATTTTTCACATGCGTAAGAATGTAAGAACTGACAACACTGATATAACACAAAAAATAAGAATCAATCTAGGATGAGCTGTTTTTAATAAGAATTCAAACTCTCCAAATTCTATCGAAGAATCTGAAATCATCAAACCTCATTGAAGTATGGAAAACATATTTAATGACTCTCAGAATTAAAACAATTCCTAAAATCATTAATATTTTGAAGAAAATGCCGTAACCATGCGTATGAGCCTATGATCGTGAATCTAAACTCATATTCATTTCTATAGCACGAAAATCCTTCAGAAATTCAATACATATACGTATAAAACTGAATTTCTTCGCCTGTAGTAAGTGGTATATATATTGCAGAAAAATGCTGATCTCAGAGGACGTGGGTATGATCATCTGCAATCTAGTTAAGAGCATCACAGCTGGTATTCGGAATAAGAAGGTTCAACACCGAAATAATGAGTTATTTGTGTTCGTCTTTTTTGTGTTCGCAATCCCAGTCGCCGTCATCTATGGTAAGTGTTGGGTTGAATTTCTCTATCGTTCCTTGTAAGCCTATGTATGTGTAATTATTGTTAGAAAACAAAGACACTATAAACATTATACAGCAGAATAATAACCACTTACCACAAATGGAAGCTGGAGTAGAGACGAAACGCAGGCAAACACGTACACACGTTGAGCGTTGACATTTTCGTGTTTGTATACCATCATCAACAACAGAGTCAGGTAGTTGCGTGATGGTGAATGGCTTCTCTCTATCCCTCCTTCTCTCTCTCTCTCTCTATATATATATATATATATATATAAGGAAGAATAGGGAATTTGATCCGTCAGACCATACTCAGCACAGATAAATGCAGGGGAGCCAGGGCGAACACAAAACACGAACGCACTTTACAGGTATAATGGCCCACGATTAACTATGAGGTCCAAGAAATAAAACAATAATTTTGGTTGTACAAAACATTATTTTGTAATCACATGCAAGAGACAAAATTTTACTTAAATGTGTTAACGCCATGTAAGAATGCATCTACTAAAAATAATATAAAACTAATCAATTAATCACATACGCTGTATTAATGAAACATTGAATTGTTATTAAAAATCTCATTATAGGCAGGACACATGAACAGCAGCACAGTAATTGGCTTTACCGTAACATCTGAAAGAATGAGTCCCATCGTGACTTCTGCAACTTCGACACCAAATTTCGTGAAGAGTTTTTAAGTCACTAGTGAGCTTAAAGAAATTTGAGTGTTATATTCCGGTAGGCAACAACTTATAATGCATACTACTGATGCACACATGCCATTCAATACATGGATTGTACATTGAATTAAATTCACTGAAAAAATTATTTTGTAAACCTTTTTTTGGAATAGTGCAAATCGAATGAAAGTGATTTTTAAACGGTATGTAGGTAATGAATCAAACACTTAGAAAAAAAAAAATCGATTTAAAAACAATCTTAAAGATTTGCTTTCACGATATATTTGCTATCTGACTTATTACTAAATTTTCTATTGAATAATATTAACGATTTTCTTGAAAAAAAAAAAAAAAAAAAAAAAAAAAAAAAAAAAGCGCTTGTTGTAACCATGGTCTGGGCATCCAAATTTCTGTTTTCCATGATAATAATAATTTTGTATGGTGTTATAGGCAGGGATAGAGAAGTCAAGGAATTGGGTTACAAAACTTTGGTCAGACCATTGCTCGAATATGGTAGTGTAGTATGGGACCCTCATTTTACGTATCAAATACAGGAGTTGGAGAGGGTGCAAAGAAGGGCTGCTAGATTTGTTTCTGGAAATTATCGCAGAATGCAATCAGTGACGGATATGATAAAGGAGCTGGAATGGGATTCATTGCAAGACAGGAGGAGGATGAGGAGGGTCATGGGAGTGTACAGGGCATATACTGGTGATGAGGCATGGAAAGATATTGCAATAGGTATGAAAAGTAGTGCGTGGAAGGGAAAAGGTGATCATGACCACAAGCTGGCACTCGATTTCAGGCACAAGGATGTGGGAAGATTCTCTTTTTTAGGTAAGGGTGTCAGGGATTGGAATGAGTTACCAAGAGAAATGATGAATAATTTACCGAAAACTTTGAAGGAATTTAAATATAAAATTTGTAGAGGGCAAATGTAGGTGGGTGCAGGATAGGGGGAAGATGGGTGTGTAGGGAACTTGCCACCGGAGCCTGTGCTCCATTGCAATTAAAATTAAATTAAATTAAATCCCATAAGGTTCGGCCGCCAATTGACAGAATGTGCCTCTGTCGAGGCTACCTTCTAACTCGATAATCTTACCGGTCACAGCGGAAATAGTTTAAAGTGGAATACGGATTACGGAAGCGTTCTGTCGTAATTCACATTACACAGTAAGCTGTGCCAAAGGTGAAGGTCGTTCGTTTAAAGATCCCCGCGGGTATAGGGATTCGAAACGGGGACCTTTCGATCTCCAGACAGACGCTTTAACTACTGAGCCACCTGACCACTAACGAATTTCTATGGTTTCCAGAAACCATCTCAGGCGAAGGACAGAATGGCTCCTTCAAAAGCTCATAACGGAATTGCTTCCAGTTCTTTAATACTAGTCACAAACCACCATTTAATGTAAGCCTACTCGACAAAAACTTGACGTAAAGCTCAATTTAAAATAAAGACTATAAAAACAAATCCATAAACAACCACAAAAAGCAAAAAAAAAAAAAAATCGATTTAAAAAAAAAAAAAACTGGAAAGATCGCTGTGTTTGCCTTATTGCAAATTGCGTAATAATTGACGGAACAGTAGATTAGGAAATAAAACGGAAATGAGATAAAACAGGGATTTCAGCAAAAAAAAAAAAAAATCTATCATACCGCAGAATACAATAAATATAATTACAAAAGTATTCAGGTTTTGGGGGGGGGGTTACTATTTTCACTTTATAGTCATGAAGCTCTTATATAAAGAAAGTTCATTTCAATTATATAGAATATTCGTTCACATTAGAGTGTGTAAATCTTTAAAACGTTCAATATATTTAAATTTTGTATGATTGGTTCTACTAATTTCTCGTATCGATTCTCCACCTGTCGTAACGGGGAGCCAAACATCACTATCTTTACATTTTAATGACTCGAGTGTAATCCGGGAAGTAGTAATGCTTAATAATTAAAAAACAACCAGTAAAGATTTTTAAAAGAAACCTTACATAAACATAACTTACAATCCCTTTCAAAAAATCACAAGTGAATTCGAACACTTGTCATGCTGTGTATACTTGCCTCATATTCCTCTAATACAGGGTTTTGCAAACCCCTACGGGTTCACGAGTTAATCGTATGGGGTTCGCGACAAAATTTCTGCTAAAATCGACTCAACTTACAACAAGACAACACAAGCCCAGCCATGAAATGAATTAATACCATATCGCTCTTTGGGTCTGTATTACTTTGTTTTTAGAAAAAAATTCTTATTTCAAAAAATTAAAAATTCAGTTTTTTAAGGGGGTTCACCATTATATGGGAAATTTCGTAGGTGTACTTGGAGGTACGATTGAGAAATCCTGCTCTAGTACCAGTCCACCCCTCAAGCTTCTGCTACCAAGGCGACAGTAGAGCGCGGCGAGTTGCGAGGTGCCCCCTAATGTAAATTTTTCTGTACTTCAGATTATGAAACATATGACAGTTGCTTACTGATATCATCCGCTGGATCTTTAATAATTCGTCTGCTGAACTCAACAATTAGTGTATAATAACTAACGGAAGTGCTGTTAGCTCAGGTTTAAGGAAGTTCTTTCTCCCCGAGCTAAAATTTAGTCACCATCGCCGAACAAATGGTCCATCCATTGCTTCGTCTCCATAAGCCTCTTTGATCTGACGGCGCACATCACACGCTAGGAAATTTCCGGCGTTAAGGAATCGAATAACAGGTGTCACTTCATAACTGGAGCAGTTGTCGATTTATTTAAACGTTTTAAAAACTAACAGAATCAAGAAAAGCATTAATGGCGGAACACATAGTAAGCATACAGGCAACTGAAACTAGTTGTCCTTCAGTGGCGGTTGTTTCAGACAGCGCAAATGGGTACTCCATTTCAGAGGGCCATATATCTTTTGTGTTTCTTCTGATTTTTTTTTTTTTTTTTTTTCCGTGTGTCGTTTACTCGTTTATCTACAGATATATATCAACTATACGCATTGAGCAGCAGAAATGGATATTTCGCTCTTTGATTTGATGGCGACTGTCATATGGTGGCCTATACCTTGCGTTAAGGAATCGAACAACAGATCTCACTTTACAATCCCCCGCGTTGTGGTTTTTTAAAATGATTTTAAAGTCTCCGAATAAAGAAAAGTTACTGGCCGCACATAACCTCACACTCGACAAGCAGACAGTTGAAACTATGTGACTTTGAATGGGGGTTACGTAAGACACCAGCGCTATTCACGGGGTAAACGGGAACTACTTTCCAGACGGTACTCCTAGGTTTCTTTCTATTTCTTGACTGATATTTTTTTTTTTTTTTTTTTTTTTCACTCCATTCTGTGAATATGCATAAATTAAATAAAATTGTAGCCGAAAAAACATCTGTACATTTGATATATTTTTTAAAATGTTTACAGCACTTTTTTTACTTACGGCTTACGCCACGTCGACGTCGAGGTCATTAGAGGCAGGATGGGAATGGGGACAAGGAACGGGAAGGAATTCGGCCATGGCCTTTTGTAGGAAGCATCCGCCCATTCGTCTGGAGTGATTGGGGTAAACCATGGAAAACCCAAATCAGGATGCCCGGACGGGGAATCGAACCATCGCCCTCCCGAATGCGGGGCCACAGAATTAACCACTCATCCACAACGTTCGGTAGCACTATTAGTAAACTTTTTCTAAAAACAAATTAAAAATAAAATTAACTGCAAGTTAAAATGAACTCGATAGAAGCAAAGTAACAGATCTCATTTTGACAGTGTTTGAAGGCGTCCATTAATTACATGAAGCGAAATTGGAAGGGGGGGGGGGGGTCAACAGAAATCTCACGTGATCTTTTTAATTCGTTGGACAACAGTAAAGCTAAACAAGTCTACAAACGACGCCGATTTCTAGGTTAGGGCTGCCCTTGATAAGAAGAGAGAAAAAAAAGGTCTCAAAAACTCCACAGGAACTCACCTAACCATAAAACGGGGGGGGGGGGCACCAGATCTCACCACGGAGAGGGGGGGAGAGGGGTTCAGATTTCCGAAAAAACACCTTACGTAATTAACGGACCGCCCCTTTCGTTTAACACACAACCCATGGCCTCACGGGTAAAATAATGCATGTTTAGTTTTGTTCTGAACTCGGAAAGCTGAGAAATTTAATGTAAAAGTGGTCACAAATCAGTATCCATTTCTCGCTGAAAACGATTCAAGCAAAAACTACTTGTCGAATTCTGAAATTCTCGCAGTCGAAATGTTTGACGTCATTTCAGAGCACAAGTGTCACCGTATTGTTCCGAGGAATTTTTCTCACTTTCGATGTGTTAATCGGTTTAACAGAGAGGTCCGTAAGAGTCCACGTAAAAAAAGTTGTGGTAAATATCCTGAAAATAATTGAATTGTACCAGCTTAGCGGCAGTTTTGCGTCTGTCAGTGTTACTGTTGATCTTAAGGTGGTGTGCGATCTGCCACGGTGAACATCAGTGAAACGTAGTGCTGGCTCTAAAAACTTGCTTCCTGCGTACTTGAGGGCGGTCGAGCAGGCACGATGTCTCAAAGGACAGCACGGCGACCAACGCCCGCCCCGTCCCACTTGCCAAAGGTAATTAGTTTTGGCGGAAGGGAATCTTATTGTTGTCTCTAATGGCTGCCAGCGTGCCCGCCTCAAATTCACCTGCCGGGCGCTCTTTGAAGCGGCCGCGCGGGTAGTACAGCCTTCCTCCCCCGCCCGCCCCCCTTTATCAAGGCGGGCGGCGGTGTGTCTCCATTGTGGGGCCAGGTTTTGTGATACCTCTGCGCCGTGTTGTGTGTAAGGGACACTTCTGGTGGAACGATAATTAATAGTTCGCCTGCAGGAGGTTCATTTCACCGAGACGACGGGAGGTCTCCGGCTTCTTGGCGCTTGACTTGTGCTGAGCGAAGGAAGCGAGGCTGCGACATGCTGCAAAACTTACCTAACACAGAATCAAAAACTATTATGCGTCGTTGCAGGTAATGTTAATTAATAAATACCCACTAAATGACCCATGCGAAAATTTCGCGAATACAATAAATAGTAAGGAAGGGATTTTGTAGTAGAACAAAAGAAGAACAGCCCCATTTGTTTCAATTGTTTAGTGTAATAGGTAAGTAACAATAGTCGACACCAGTGAAGCAGTTTATTAATATCTCTGTGATATGTGCTACTGCTATCTAGCGGCTAGGCTATGAACTCTCAAATGCGCGCGACTTTCACGGTTATTACTTTTGCCCTTTAAGGGTCAAATTCCGCAAAAATTTCGTTCTTAAGAAAAAATGTGACCATGGCGGAAACCTTACTCTTTAAAATTACACCTCATTTTTCTATATCAGTTTGATATCAAAGGAGATAAATGCATCGTGACACCTAAATGTATTTCAGAAATGTGCCCTTTGAGGGTCGAATTCCGAAACATTCTTTGCTTAAAATATGATTTGACCAAAGCGGAAACCTTAATCTCTAAAATAATACCTGGTTTCTCGATTTCTGTTAAATATCAAAGGACATAAATAGCTTATGAAATTTTTTATGGAAATAATGATACTTTTGTCCTTTAAGGCTCAAATTCCGAAAAATTCCTTTCTTAAAATATGACGAGACCAGGGCGAAGAACTTGATGTTTAAAATGATGCTTCATTTATCTATTTTTGATAGATATCAAAGGAGATAAATTGCTCGTAACACATAAAAAAACATTGTAGAAATATTGACACTTTTCCCTTTGAGGGTCGAATTCTAAACAATCCCTTTCTTAAAATATTATGTGATCAAAGGGAAGAGCTTAGCTTTAAAATGATACCTCATTCATGAAACAAGGGAGATAATGGCTTGCTATAAAAAACATCTTATAAAGGGTGTTACAAAAAGGTACGGCCAAACTTTCAGGAAACATTCCTCACACACAAACAAAGAAAATATGTTATGTGGACATGTGTCCGGAAACGCTTACATTCCATGTTAGAGCTCATATTGCGGACGGCTGTGATACAATACGCCATTCTCCAGGGCTGCATCAGCGCATCAGGGATTCCATGCGACGGAGGGTGGATGCATGTATCCTCGCTAACGGAGGACATTTTGAACATTTCCTGTAACAAAGTGTTTGAAGTCACGCAAGTACGTTCTGTTGCTGTGTGTTTCCATTCCATGTTTAATGTGATTTGAAGACAAGTAATAAAATGAGCTCTAACATGGAAAGTAAGCGTTTCTGGACACATGTCCACATAACATATTTTCTTTGTTTGTATGTGAGGAATGTTTCCTGAAAGTTTGGCCGTACCTTTTTGTAACACCCTGTATAAATAAGAGACATGATTATAAGGAAAATGTTGGTGCCAAATCTCCTAGGATACCAATACAGAATCAAAAGTAATCAGGAAGTCTTACAATATGCAAACGTTCACAGTGATATTAGAAAACGCAGACTAAAATTTTACGGACACATCAAAAGAATGATGACACACTGAGAAGACAAATAGCTGAATTGTATAAAAACCGAAGTAAAGCAACGTCAGATACAATAAAATGGATTGGCGAAATCAAGAAAGATATCAAATTAGTAGGAATCGCTCCAAAAGATATCGAAAATAGAGATAAATTTAAATCCAAAATTGGCAAGTTGACCGGGAGGAAACACATGGTCAGATGAAGGAAATATTGGCACAAAGGAAAGCGAACAAACTCTTCTGAGTACTTTGAATAGTCCTAATGGGCTAACCCGCAAATAATAATAATAATAAATACTCATTGATCAGCGTCAAATTGTTTACATTCGTGTTGGTAGCTAGTGTTTTCTGCTTTCCTCCCAAAGATTGTTACTTTGGTCAAAATCGCACTAGACGTAGAATACTGCTGCGTTTTTGACGAACGCAATATGCTAGAAATCATACAAGCACCAATGTAAAAAATCAGTCGCTAATGATACCTCCGTGGTAGTTGAAACACGTTTAACTATAAATCACTTTAAAACATTTGGATTGACGGTTATTTATTAATATTTGAGTAAAGAGCTTTCTTGAAAACGAGAAATCTGTAAGTTTCAGATATTGATCTAGGCGGGAATGAAATTTTATTTTAAGACCCCGTCAGTAATAGATATGCCAGCGGAGCTGGATTGGGACTCATTGGAGGAAATGAGGAGGGTGAAGAGAGTGCTGGGAATGAACATGGCGTATATTGTTGATGGGGCTTGGAGAGATATTGGTTAAAGAATTAGGAATAGTACATAGTGGGGGAAAGACGACTATGACCACAAGATAGCTAGCTCTCGATTTCATGTGTAAGGGAGAGGGAATATATATATTTTGGTAGGGGGGGTCATGGATTGGAACAAATTGCCAAGTGTTGTGATGAATAATTCTCCAAAAACGTTTAAGGAATTTAGAATTAAAAATTATAAATCATAATAGTATATGGGGGAGGAATTTAAAATTCCAATTATAAAGGAATTAAAAAAATATTGAACCACTAACAAAATTAAAATACGTAACCTAAATTCTTTGCTTTGTGTATTAGCCACATATACGTGAATATATCGAAAATATTTACAATGAAGGTATATACATAAAAAAATGGCAATTAGTAATTAATATGTGAATTTAAAGAAAATACACACTTCTATGTTTAGCCTGTAATTTATAACATAAACAAATAATGGTAACCTATGTACCTAGATAACAGCCCTAAATACCCATCAAAAGTGCGTGATGTCACAGATACTACGAACAAGTTGGCCTATTATTGGACTTGATTACGCTGATTATTTGGATCAAATGAAGGGAACAGCTGTGTAGGAAGAAAGAGATTAAAACGTATGGAGCAGATAATTGAGACGGTATAATGTAATGTGTATGTCGAGATGACGGTATAAGCTCAGAACGGAATAAGATGGAGGCAGCATCAAAGTAAGAGCGGACACTTTCCCGACATTTGGATGCAATGAAATCTTCACCGGTGTACCGCTGTACTGAGTTTTATAACACAGTAGTTGCAGTAGGAAAATAAACAGCAGATTGCTGGAGAAAAAAAAAAAAAAAAAAAACACACCTCTTGACTCGTTACTCGTCCAAGAGATTATATGGTACCTCAAAAAATATATTTACTGGTTTTCTTAAAGAGGCTATGAGTTTTTCTTCCCGCTCTCGTAACCTGGCTTGACCTACCACATTACTGTTTGGTGCAGTTTACAGAAATTACAGCAGATATTTATTGACCATTAATGAGAAATATTCATATGAATCACCGAAAAATTTATAAAACACACACAGAAAAAGACCAACACGTAAGCCGGATACTGATTTTTAGATAAATCATGCACAGTATAACGAATCCATCATTTTGTATAGTAATAACAGAGAATATTCTGACTTCTACTTTTATTTTACGATCTCAAACAATTGTGCATCATTAGAAAGATACAAAGTAGATCCTGAGTCATAAGACGAGATCAAAATTAGGAATACGATGGGATGAAACACAGGTAAAAAAAGAAAAAAAAAAAAAAAAATAACTAGAACTAAACAGTTCTATAGATGTATGTCCTTTTGCTACTGTTTTGATCATTAATACAATTACCGAGCGTGGTGGTGTAACGGATAGCGTTCTGGCATCGCATTTGGGAGGACAGCGGTTCGAATCCCCGTCCGGGAATCCAGATTTGGGTTTTCCATGGTTTCCCAAATCACTCCAGGCAAATGCCGGGAAGCTTCCTTATAAAGGCCATGGCCGAATTCCTTGCCCCCCATCCATCCTTTCCCGTCTCTAAAGACCTCGCTGTTAGAGAGACGTAAAAAAGTTAAAAAAAATTACTACAGTTACAAATACGTTTTCTCTAAACACGCTTTATTTCGTATGAAACAAAGGGTAAAGTCAAAGGTGAACATGTACCCTCGTTGTAACCATAATGATCCTGCTTTATTCTGTTTATCAATGCTTTTCGACTGTCCATTGCGAGAAAATAAAGGTCCGAATATGGGTCCTAGTGTTAATATGTCTGATCTCTCTATTAATTTGTTGCAACAATAAAGTCGACCTAAGTAACACAAGATTTGTGATACCAACGTGCCATTTACCTGCCTAGTCACATTACCAACGCACTATTGCGCGTTAAATGAAAAGAACGATATATGCTTCTAGGACTAAAAAACGAACGTGAACCGTACAAATATACATGTCCTGAATCTAGCGTCTGTTTGTCCGCGGCCTAAACATGGAGCAGCAAAAATAGGACCACATTTATATCTTTATAGTAACGGCTAGAAGATTTGTCAAGAGTTTCAGTTGCAAACGAGGACTCCACTGACATTCAGCTGTGATGCTAAGCACCATATCTTGTGTTATACACTCTTAGCCTCTCACCAACTGACATAAGACTTGAAAATAGGGATAGAGTTACATGTCTTCGATGCTGAACCGTCTTTTTGCTGTACTACACGCTCAATGCTTCTTCCTGAAGCTAGGACGTATAGTAAAAATCCTCGAGGTGTAGTTCTTCATTTACCCTCAATACTGATGGAACAACAAATCTGACTGGAAGTGATGTATGACTTTTAACGCAGCTCCACCTTATTCCCTATTGACCACATACAATCTCACCTACAAATTAGCGACGAGAATTAGATCGAGAAGACCGAGCGTCAATCCTCATCAAAGTGTTCTGAATGTTTCCGTACGACTACTGAAACAAAAAATATGGTATGTAGTAATATATGATTCATAATATACCGCTGTAATTTTAGATTTCCTCCAATCCCTACACCTAGCTACATAAATGTGGTGCCGACAGTGAAATTAAAAAGGGAGGACTGAGTATGTATCCTTGTGGAAGTGTTTTAAACGTTCCCGCAAAACTCCTGAAACAAGAACATTGACTATAATGATAAATGTTTTAAAATATCGCCCACTTTCTATTTTGTCTTTCTGGCTATATACAGATGAAACATGGATCTGAGAATTAAAATGACAGGAAAGACTATAGATCCTTGAGGAAACGTTTTAAATATTTACTAGGACTGCTGAAACAACAAATCTGGCGGCAAGTGGTTCATGATTTACAATTCCTCATTCTCTATTTTCCCCCTTTCTTCAGTTCAATGTCTGCCTGAACAAAATTGTAGGTGTTAGTAAAAGTAAAATCATGGGAACAGTATACAGATAATTATGTATGTGTTCTTAACACTTGCCTGTAACGATTCTTGTTTTAAAATGTCACTAACCTCCCGTTTCCTCTTTTCTTCACACCTCACCTGCCTCTTCATCTCTTCTTGACCACTCCAGCAGTATGCCTGCCAACATCAGAAGTAAAATTGAAAGCAAATGTGAATGGCTCTAGCATTGATTCCAATAGAAATGTAGTAAATGTTTACCTAAGACTACTGAAACATCAAATTGGGGCTTTTGTATCGCCTTCTCTTCTCCAATCCTATGCCTACAACTGTTAAAGTGGACCTGACAGCGAGAAAATAAAAATGGGAGGGCCAAGTATGGATCCTTGTGGAAATTTTCTTAATGTTTCCGTAAGTCTTTAGCAACAACAATCCTGGCTGATATTGGTACGTGACCTGTGTTGCCGACCTTACTCCCACCCCTTCCACCCTAGCCACACCCCCAGCGCTGAGGCGAGAGGCGGCAGCCCGCTGTATAATGAATTACTCCTCGAGGCGAGGCCCTGGGTGTTAACACCAGCTAGCGCTAATACGGATACCGTCCGCCACCGGCTTAGTCCGGCTCACTTTGCAAACTGTGCCGCCCCCCGACACCCAAGATGCGAGCGGTACACAGGCTGAAGGAAAGTGGAAGTCGTCGATGAAGGGTGAAAACTGAGTGCAAAAACATAATTCATGAAGTGAAAACCAACAAAAAAAGAGTTCGGCATTAAAAAAAAAATTCTTGGGGGTTAGCGCTCTTCGACTTTGAGGTTATTAAATCCGGGGAGGAATTCGCTCGAAAATTTGGATAGCTGCCTGAAAGCTAAGCTGCAATGGGGTTGGCGTTTGATTCATCATCAGCACTTGTGTAATCTGCAAGGACGTGAAGTTACTGCGCAGTAAGGCATTTACACAAAAGTAACAGTCGACAGAAAAGTGTCATTTCAAAAATATCCTACGTTTTTGGAAGACATGATGATTATTTCCTGCACCCAGTCACCCAGGGTGGTTGCCTGAACCAGAGGGAGTTATTCCTCTATGATAGCATTAACTGGGATGGATTCCCATTGCTTTCCTAATTGATGGAACTGTACGTACATGTCATTGTTGTGGGTGGATGTCTGTGAGTTATGTTCGATGTGGGCTGCTTGAGTTGTGAATGAATTTAAGATGTTCGAAGGAAGAGGGAGAAATTCGGTGCCGGCCCATTCAGTCCTACTATTTCAAAGGACAACAAGATGGCCGCCAAGCTTAACGTCCCCAACCGATGGACGAATCACTAACAACAGTGTCCTCTTCTCGTCTTAAGCCTCCTCAACATCGAGGTCATTAGAAGCAGGTAAAGCATGGTCTTTTGAAGGAACCATCCTAGCATTCGTCTAAATTAAGTTCAGGAAATTATCAAAAAACGAAATCTGTTGGGTCAGAACGGGATTCGAAGTCGCGTCTCCACGCATTTCCTTTCACCCACCATACGTGGTAAAAATGTAGTATTTTCTTATTCCATATGCGGATAGATTTGGGATTAAATGCATGATTTTGGCGCAATCTTCTGAGTAGGAATTATGCATCACCACTTCTCCTGCCCTGCCAGCCAAGTCCTGAAGATTAAAATTTCTCCGTTCACTAGGACTCGAACCAGCTACCCTCGTTTCAGCCCATCACGTTGCCGCAACCACCAGTCAATACAGAGAAGATGACTGAAGAGTGATTATAAAAGAATATCTATAGAAACACTTCTTTTTTTATTTTTTTTTGATGTTCCTGTTTTCCTGGCACCGAATCCTTTGGTGTCCTGGCTAGGGTTTTAATAGTTCTTTGTTACTTTCTCCATTTGACATCCATATGTTATAGCTGGTAATATTGATGATTTGTACAGATGGAGTTTTGTTTTTAGATTCATAGAATGACTAATCAGTATAAGAAATAGGTTTTTGATAATACCTAGGACGTTTAACCGTTTTTCAGCTATATGTTGACGAAATGTGAGAGTTCTGTCGATAGTAACTCCTACGTACATGTGATGGTTCTTCCACGGTATCTGCTTTCCAAATATAGTCAGGTGACAGTTTAGTTCCGGTCTTTTATGTGTAAAATATATTGCTGCGGATTTTTCGGAGTTTATCGTTATTTTATTTCGTTTACTCCATAGCTCTATTTTTAGTAGTTCATTCTGAGTTCAGATGATGTATTCCAAATGCTTTGTTCAGGTTAAACACTTCAATGCCTTTTTTATAGAAAATGTGTAATTATACAACTGCGAGAAATATGGCCTTAAACAACATTGATTTTTTTTTTTTTTTTTTTTTTTTTAAAGCGTTTTGTCGCCGTTGCAAGTGCCAATTTAAGAGGTTCTGAATAATTTTCTTCTTTTGCCAATATTGCATATCTAGAAGGTTTGCTTAGCTCTAAAAAGTGTAATGTCCTGCTAATTGGAACCATTATTGATTACAATTAACTAACGTCTCAAAAGCCGTATGACAGTGTTCCGATTCTTATTTCATTATATCAGTACAGATGTTCTGTTATTAGATTCCGTTGATTTAAAAGTACTTTCTCACTGTAAGGTAGAGAGAGGTAGATTTTTCTAAAAAATTGCCACCGAAAGGAGTAAACTTATTTTTTTGTACAGCCCAACTTGCTTTTTAATTTTCTGTACTGAGTGGTACATGCGAAGGCTTACCAGGGATAATTTCCTTAAAAGAACAATTTTAATCCTTTATTCAATTTTTTTTTCAGAAAAATTAAAATCTACCTGCTGACTAAATAGTTCCAAAGTCAAAGAGTATTAACCATTTCGTCGGTACGAAATATGGAGTGTGAAGGTTTGAACGATGACTTCATCTATTTTAGTGGTTACGGCAGTGCTCTATATATTGAAAAACGAAAATTTCTTGTGCGCCTAAACAACGGTGGAACTTACATCCAGTGAGAATAAGTTTTCCAGAGCTTATCAATCGAGTGAGCAGAAAGGCTTCCCTTCGATCGAGTATGCCATATAAACTGTTTTCTTGACGATTGCATTTTTATCCACTGTTAAAGTCTGAAAATTGATGATAATGCCTTGTACACATTTTTGGGTTCATTAACGACCGTTTTATATCACATATCCAGTTAGGTTTACCGATTTACTTGACAAATAAGAAATTATGTCGATGCTGTAATTTTTTAAAAAATATTATTGCCGTTGACATCAACCCATTGTTCCACCGATGAAGTACGGTCTTTATTTAACCCTAATTTGTGGTTTTTCGAATGAAACGTGACCCGCATGAAAAACTGTTGGAACGTTTCAATGTTTCTGTCATAAAACAGTGGTGGCTAAATAATTTGAAGTTATGGAACCTGTTGACTATCTCGGGACTTTTTAAGGTCTGGTAGCTTTTGTCTAAGATTGTACAACAAGAGTTAGTAATTTTCTTCTGAAACAACCTAAGAAACAGTGATTCTGGAAATAGAGGGTATTAGACACATTGTGTTGCGGGAATCCATAAAAACAACAGGCACTTGTTGCGTATACTTTTTGCTAATATGTGTACTCGATGGAGCGAACAAAGTCATGCGAATTTTTTTTTTTTTTTTTTTTTTTTTTTTTTTTTTTTTTTTTTTTTTAACTGAAACAACTGAAGGAAAGTTGAATCAGTAAATTGAGTTACTAACAGTATTTCAATCGTGGGCAGATATGATACCTTTGGTCTAGGATTGTACGCCCTAGTGCAGAGAAGGCCGACAAGAATGAAGGAGGAGAAAGACTATTTAATTCAGTCATCGATAACACTCCACATTTCACCAAGGCGATCTGCTTTTTCTCTTTATTTTAATAAACGAGAATAGAGTCAATATGTTAAGGTTCTGAGAAGTTTTGCCCCACCCGTGTTGGTATCAGAGGCAGGTGGGAAACCAAACGACTGATGTAGTCAAAACTATGATGAAAGTTGTATTTTCTGGCCGCAAAAAAAAAAAAAAAAAAACGACAGACATTAGTTCTAAGAGAAAAAAACTTTGGTTAAGAATTAAAAATGTCAAGGCATGACTTCAATTAGGCAATATTTGTATTGCTAGCGTATACACTAATGCTGAAGACTTAAAAGACTGGTTTCATACCAATGTTCAGCAAGGCACTCTAATTTTTCCTTCTTTTTCCCTTAATAAACAAGTTACGACTCATTAATTTGCGGTTACGAGTAATGCTGTCGTCACGGGTGGGTATAAACGGCAGGAGCAGGATCCAAAAGCTTCGGTCCAGGATTGTACTCCACTCTGTAGCATGGAAAGACGTGAATGAAGGGGAGGTAGGACTTGTTACTTCAGTCAATGACAACCCTCCTCAGGTCACCAGGGTCGTATGCTTTACCTCTTTTGTATTAAGAAAAGAGCAGAAGCTCAATATATTAAGGTTATGAGAAGTATTACGCCACACCGGTGGGTACAAGTCACAGGCGAGAAGTGGTTTACGAAGACAAGGCTATGAGAAGAGCTGTATTTTGTATCTGTATAATACGGTAGCTGCTTGTTCTAAAAGTTTTTTTTTATCGTAGATGTACTCCACGTATAAACATTAGAAAACTCTTTGCTAAGGAATAAAAATTACAGCGGATGATTTCAACTGGGCGATACTCTTCTTGCGTTTGTATACACTTCTGCTGAAGAAGACTTCAGTCCATGGTTACACACCACTATCCAACACGCAAATCTAATTTTTCCTTTTTGCCTTATCAAACGAGCCACGTTTCAGTAATTTTTGCGTATCACGGTCGGGTATAAGCAGCAGGCGTGAGATCTAGCAGGTTTTGTCCACGACTGTACACCACAATCTAAAATTAAGGTAAGTAAAACTAGTTAGTTCGGTCAATGATAACACCCAAAAGTTGACCATGGCTTCCTAACTTTTCTGTTTTGTTTTCATAAACAAGTAGAGGCTCGATATGTTAAAGTTTTAAAATCGATACTTCACGCGGAAAGGTATAATCGGCAGGTGAGAAGTCAAGTGGGTGACAAAATCAAGGATATACAAAGAGTTGTAGTTTTGCGGATGTATAAAACGGTAGTCGCTAGCTCTGAAAGTTTTTCCTCGTGAATTTGCTGCACGGTTGAACACGGCAGTTAAAATGACAGGTCATATTGTTCCTTCGTTTTGCAAATTTATACCATAGAGTTGAGGATTTCAGTCCACGGTTACACACCACTTTTCTGCAAGGCACTCCAATTTTTCCGTTTTTGCCTTACGAAACGAGCCACGACTTAATGAGTGAAGTGTTGCGTATCGCGGGTGGGTATAAGTGGCAGGGGCGCGAGGTCTAGCAGCTTTTGTCCATGGTTGTACGCCGCAGTGCAGCTCGGGACGGACCGGGCGGCCGCTGGTCCGTGCTGTGCGGGGGCGGTGGGGGCGGTGGAGGCGGCCCTGCGGTGGCCGGAAACTTTGGGTCGCCTCTGCCGGAGTTTGCCGTCCGGCCCAGAGGACACTGCGCGCACTTAACTGCGGTTACCTCTCGCCGCCTTCCTCTCTCGCTCCGCGTCGTGTCCCTTCGTTCCTCCCTCCCTCTCTCTTCCTGTGTCCCTGCATCGCCGTCGCCTTCATTAGACAACACCAGGCCTTCCATTTCCGCACTGGAGCGCGGCTGGAGTGGTCACAAGCGCCGTGGAGAGACCACAGTGTTTGGACGGTAAAACTGCGCCGGCCGTCGCTCCACTGAGCGTTTAGCGTAACCACGTCGTTCAAAACATCAGATTGCCTTCATAACAGATTATAATGAATCGAAAAGTGTTAGAGCGAGACAATAAAACTAAGCGTGACAATAAAACTATTTAACACTAGTGTATGTAACAGAGATTCTGAACAATAGGGAATTGCATACAATCGGGATACGATTTCCTCCCCCTGCTGCTTTTCTCTTACTTGGAGACCTTCAGACTTGTTAAGAACGGATTCCGACCTCCTTCTTATATGTTGAAGGGTACACAGCATATATGTCTGTGATATAGTCGTTCCTCAAAATGCGCTCTAATTTTTGAGATATTCGCATGAAAATAAACAAAAAATTCTAAATGTAACCAATAATTTACTACATACCCTACATTAAGAATTTTTTGTTTATTTGCACGCGAATATCTCAGAAACTAGAGTGCATTTTGAGAAAAGACTATACCACAGGCATATATGCTGTGTACCCTTCAAGATATATGAAGGAGATCGAAATCCGTTCTTAACAAGTCTGATGGTTCCCAAGTTAGACTGGACTGCCAGTATTTAAGGGTCGTAGCAGTCATTCTGTTGTGACCCTTAAGTACTAGCAGTCTAGTCAAAAAGGAAAATGGGATGGAGATGGAGCAAGACTACAACAGTAAGACATCTCCGCCACTCGTATCCTAGTCGTACTAGCTATTTTTTGTTTTGTTTTTCTTATGCTTTTACGCCTCGTCGACGATTAGGTCATTAAAGGCGGGAAACGAGTGGGGACAAGGGACGGGAAGGTGCTCTGCCATGGCCTTGTGAAGGAGGCATCCCGGCATTCGCCTGGAGTGATTTGGGAAACCATGCAAAAACCAAATCTGGATGCCTGGACTAGGATTCGAACTCGCGTTCTCCCGAATGCGAGGCCAGAGCTTTCCCACTCACCCACCACGCTCTGTCGTACCAGCTTAATGATGCTGACGCAGCGTATCATCTAACTTTATTCTAATGTGATTGCCTATGTATAGATGACTGTGGTTAAAGTGCATTAAGTGTTATAATTATGTTGCTTGTGTTACAAGGACTGTACAAGCATTTCCATGGGCAGCTATTCACTCATCACATCATAGTATAGTCCATTTTGTGAACTTGCATACAATCGGCAATAGACGTTTGATAAAAACCTATAAAAAATTCTGAACATGTTCTGCGAAGAAGGAGAAGATAAAGTGGATGAGAACTTCTCTCATGCACACAAATAAAATTATTTCCCTATTCTTCATTTTACTTACTCGTACACCAATTAACTGCATTGCATACCAGGTGGAGAAGGCGAAGAAAATAATACACTGCCATAACTAGCCAGGATACAAGTGCGGTAAAGTATTTTCCAAACGTTCACCAATATTGGATGAATGTGACATTGATGGCTGGGGAATGTTAGTGGGTCGATTAACGAAATTGAATATATTTTTCTTCTTCTACTTTCTTTCTTTCTTTCTTTCATTCTTTCAATTTTCCTTTCTTTCTTTCATTCTTTCATTTTTTCTTTCTTTCTTTCTTTCATTCTTTCTTTCATTCTTTCTTTCTTTCTTTCATTCTTTCTTTCTTTCATTCTTTCTTTCATTCTTTCTTTCTTTCATTCATTCATTCTTTCATTCTTTCATTCTCTCATTCTTTCATTCTTTCGTTCTTTATTTCTCTCTTTCTTTTTTCTTTCTTTTTTACTTACTTGGTTACTTGCCTTCTATCTTTCCTTCCTTCTATCTTTCAATAACTAACATATGAGCCGTTTCATACTATATGCATTTTGAAATAGCACATTTTTTCACGCTTGCCAGCATAATATTCATATTTTGCATTACAGTATCTTCTTGCGACGCCTTGAACATTTACTTCGACAATTTGATAGCCACTTGTTCGTAATTATATATCCACTGATTTTACTGGTGTGTTATTAGTACGATCGGTAACTTTGCTTCCGTCAAACAGCGGTTGTCATGTTGCTATTCTAGGACCAACTATAGATACCAAAATCATGTTACATTAATTTTAAAGAGAAGAACCAATAATATACCATTCGTTTAGATACCAGAACCGAAAAGTAGTTACAAAAGAAACTTTAATTACAAAGTGGTGTCCAAAGATTTCTGCAAGTTCGGGAACACGGAATCCGTTAAATGGTTAACAGTCACTACAATTTAACGAAGAACGCTCTGGTATGAACATTTTTAGAGTATTTCAACCAAGTACCTTACATCATCACATATCATATTTCTAAAACGTGTTTTTTTTTTGTTATTTTTTTGTTTTTTTTTTTTTTGTGACGAGCAATCTTTCTCCCTTTATACTTAACCAAAATCGATGAATCATTGTGAAGATTGAGTTTTCAGAATTGATAACGTCATTAACTAAGGAAGGAATTTCTAGTAATTAAATCCGTGATTGGCAAAATTATGAACAACGAAGATCACAGGAAAACAGTAGTTCATAATCAAGCTGCTAGGCGTCTCCGGAGTCGATAAGGAGAGATCGCATACCGCTAGGTAGCAGTGCACGGATATCGAAAAACTGTGTGTGTTTTGTAGTGTAAGGACATTTTCGGATATTTTTTTCTGTTTAAGAAACATCGTTAATTTCTAATCATATCGCTTGACGTTGTATGTGTTATGCTACGGACCTATTGCAGTTTACTAATAGATAATTGCTATAAACGAGATAGTTTTAGTTTTTTCCCATTAAGAATCACCAATCTAGGTATTTATCTTATTGAATTAACAAAATTTTCTTACGGGCCCCGTAGCAGCTGTTAATTAACAAATCGAGATCGAGAAATCAACACAGCAAGGAGTGCGTCAAACTAGAGGTGCAAGCAATGAATGTGAAGATTATCACTGCATCTGTACTGATAATGCCCTACACCATAAGGACGAAACGCTTTTAGGAAAAAGAATAACGTTCACTACAAAAGTTTTTTGCTTTTCAACAATCGCGAAAAATGGCCTATTACCATTTCAATATGAAACTGTTTGTATACCTGAATATTAAAAGGGTTCTAGTCTTGTGAACGTGAAAGTTTTGTAACACTACACTGAAGTCATCGTGAACAAAACTAGAAAGTTGAGGTTAGGCCACGGAGCCTTCCCCAGCCACCTACACAGGATAAAAGTATTGGACTCTCCACGATGCGAAGCAGACGGGGAGGAATCTCAGACCTCAACCATATTATTTTCAAATGCAGCAAACATAATCTCCCACCGCCACTCTAATCAGCAAATTAGCAGCGATGCAAGTATCCCTCCCTACATCGATATAATGCCTGCTATCTACAAACCAAATTAAGATATATCAGACACTGGCAAGATTCTTACAAGACGCACAAATAACGATATAGTCAACACGACTCAACAGAGCGCATGGAAAAACCACAGGCTCACGGAAGTTAAAACCAACTGCCGGAGAAGAAACAAGAAATATTCAAGAAGCACCACTCCACTAGCAACCTACAAATGGATACACAAACACATGAAGATCAAATCTCAACGAAGAAAACTACTGGTGAAACCAAGTTTGTAAACAAGAAAAAGGTGACAATATTATAAATTGGCAACTCATGTAAAGTAAGGTAAACATACTATCTAATAGAATCAATATATGGAAAATTAGTGTACAAGATCAAATGTATAATAAAGGTTGGTGAACTGGTCGATTGACCAGAAACCAAAAATAAATTTTAATAAAAATAATTAGAAAGCACTTTGTTAGGGCCACAGTTTGTCCATTTGAGTCGAATCAGGGAATAGTGTTTGAGGAAATATTTTTCCAGCATGTCTCAGCGGGTCTTCCTGAACTCATCTTCCCTAGGAGGTCTCGGGGCACTTATTGGGGGCATTTAATCTTCGATGTGCGCCCAACGTCTCTTCCACATAATTGAGGTAACGTCTGTGGTGAAAATGAACAAATTGGGTTTGGAGTTGCGTTGCCAGGTGATTAGCAGAGGAGTACTGTGCGACGGCTGTCGGGAACTTGGTCCCAGACGCCTTATTGGCGGCGCCGAGGTTGTAGCGGACCCAGAGTCGACCCCTGCGGGAACCCAGGTGCTCCGTCCGCACACACTAATTGTGTCTCCTGCCTAGACCAGCGATAACGACCGCCCGTCGGCGGGACAGTCACAGCTCAAGGCAAATGGACCACCACTCCAGCAGGTACAGTCACGTTGCCAATATCGTGGTTAAGAGTCCTTGTGCGGAGCCAGGGAGAATTCTAACGCCGAAATTTTGTCGTGAACACGTCTTGCAGGGTGTTTGTGGGTATATTGTCAGAATTAAGAGTGACATGAAGACTCGCGAACGACTTGTACGCAAAAAACTACGCTACCGATGCCAACGGGAAAAGCTGCGTTCGACAAGAAAGAATAGAAAGGACAAATGCATCATCCAAAATATCTGTCGCCCTCCGCAAGATGCGGGAAAGGGTTACGATTGGTCAGGTAGTGAATCGGTGAAGAAGTGCAAGCTGAGAGGCCATAGAGGACATTCGCAGCCAGTTTGTTATGTGATTTGTTAGAAAACACTTGCTCTGTATGAAATACACGTCTCCGAACAGTGTAAGAATTTTTACTATATATTTCCAATCGAGCATAGAAGATCATGAGAAGCCTTGTTCTTATAATGGATTGTAATTAGTTGCATCTGTCTATGATTCGTGTAAATTCCTCAATTAAATTTCTTCTTTTAATACGTCTTTCTTGCTCTTACTTTGTTCTTGGTGAGCCTGGTACTTTTTGAATAGTATTAGATGAATCCACGTTTAAAATCCTACAATCAATTTCATTTTGTGGTCCATGAAAACAAATTTTTCTTATTAATTAATTTTCATGCTCTTAATATATATGGCTATTTCTTTTTGCATCCTAACTAAATATTTGACAGTAAATACACTGAAGAGCCAAAAAACATGAATAGGCATGTGTATACAAACACAGAGATATGTAAACACTCAGAGTACGGTGCTGCGGTCGGCAACGCCTATATAAGACAACAGATGTATGGGGCAGGCTTTAGATCGATTAGTGCTGCTACAATGGCAGGCTATCACGATTTAAGTGAGTTTGAACATAGTGTTACAGTCGGCGCATGAGATATGGGACACAGCATCTCCGAGGTAGTGATGAGGTGGGGATTTTTTCCGTACGACCACTTCACGAGTGCACCATAAATATCGGGTATCCGGTAATACATCAAATCTCCGACATCGCTTTGGCCGAAAAAAAGATGCTGCAAGAATGGGTCCGATGACGACTGAAGAGAATCGTTTAACGTGACAGAAGTGCAACCCTTCCGCAAATATCTGCGGATTTCAATGCTGGCCCATCAAAAAGTGTCGGCGTGTGAACCATTCAACGAAACATCATCGATATGGGCTTTCGGAGCCGAAGGCCTACTCGTGTACCCTTGCTTTGGGCACGACACAAAGCTTTACGCCTCGCCTGGGCCCGTCAACACCGACATTGGACTGTTGATGATTCGAAACATTTTTGCCTGATCTGACGAGTCTCGTTTCTAATTGCATCGAATGCATGGACCTGTATGGGTATGGTGACAACGTCATCAATTCATGGACCCTGCATGTCAGCAGAGGACTGTTCAAGCTGGTGGAGGCTCTGTAATGGTGTGGGGCGAGAACATTTGGAGCGACATGCGACCCCTGATACGTCTAGATACGACTCTGGCAGGTGACAGGTACGTACGCACCCTGGCTGATCACCTGCATCAATTCATGTCCATTGCACATTCCAACGTTCCGACGGACTTGGGTAATTCCAGCAGGACAATGCGAGAATTGTTAGAGAGTGGCTCTAAGAACGCCTCTTCTGAGTTTAAACACCTCCGTTGGCCACCAAACTCCCCAGACATGAACATTATTGAGCTTATGCCTTGCCTTGCAACGTGCCGTTTAGAAGAGATCTCCACCCTCTCGTACTCTTACGGATTTACGGGCAGCCCTGCAAGAGGCATGGTGTTAATTTCCTCCAGCACTACTTCAGACATTAGTCGAGTCCATGCCACGTCGTGTTTCGGTACTTCTGCGTGTTCGCGGGGGCCCTACATTATATTAGTTAGATGTACCAGTTTCTTTGGCTCTCCAGTGTAGCTTGTTATTTTTTTTTCGTGTGGCTTTACGACTCGTCGACGACGAGATTATTAGAGGCGATAAAGGACTGGGGGCAAAGAAGGGGAAGGAATTCAACCATGGCCTTTTGAAGGCAGCATATCGGCATTGGCGTGGAGTGATTTGTGGAAACCATATATCTGGATTGATAATCCGGACAGGAATTCGAACCCGCGTCCTCTAGAATGTGAGGCCAGAGAGTTACCCACCACTCTCGGTGTTTCTCTGTAACGATACCTTTCGATAGTGCTATTATTCTTTTGATATCAGACTATCTTCCTCCCAGTGAGAAAATTCCACTCCACTTTTTCTGTTACAGATACCATGAATTAGCGAAAAATTGCCACGTCCTCCAATCCGTCTCCAAAAAATTAAACAGTCAGAAGAATCCTTTCGATCTTGATATCCGTTTAGGATTCGTGACAAATTAGACAGAATTAGTAAACAAAAAACCAAGATGGTGGATATTTTTGTATTTGTTCGATACCACTGTACTTTTTTGAGCTTGAATGTTATAATAAGGCTCAAGGACAGTGGCAATGTTTTGTCGCGATAAATCTGGGTTTAGTTGCGGGCTGTTGTGTGCCGAATTTGAGAAGGCCTGGTTTATGGGGGCCATTCCCCTCGTCTGACACGCAGAGAAGTTTCAAAGTTTCTAACTAGACGGCAGCTACACCCTGCTTGCTGTTAATGAGGACAAACCGAGCTATTTGAATTCCGGAATGTATTAACTGGGTCTGCGAGCACCGCCATTGTATTATTCATCACCTGTGGACTTGTGGGACTTACGGTGAGCCGAAACGGTAATTTCACTTTTATATTTGGTGTTACGTCTTTGATGACTAGAAAATTATCTAATTGGTCAATCACCGAGGTCCTAATCTCTCACTGCTTTCAAGAGACTTCATCGGCGTGTGTGCCTAGAAGCTATTATTGTATGCGTTTAAAACACACGCCTGGCGTATTTGTAAAATCAGGAAAATTTTCTAAAGACGTTAAAAGCCGTGACACTACCGATAGAGCGTCATCATGCGAGGTCTGCATCATTCCTCTTATCAACTAAATGACGTGCTGTCACTATTACAACTTTCAAGTATACCTTAAGATCCTTATGAAACTCACTTCCATGATGCTCCAGATTCCAAGAAAACTTAAGGCGATCGATATGAATATGTCACTGAAGCAGAGGTTATTGCCCATGCTGATCGAATTGTCAAATTGCAATCGCGTCTTTAATTTTATACGCTTGTTTTTCTTAGACGAGTGATACAAATACTATTTTTTTGACGTGAACGTCTATACACCCGTTGAGTATAGTGGTAGCCGGTAGAACTATCTTGTGTTATAAAATACAGTCAGATTTGAATCGCTAATAACTACGAGACTAAAAACGCGTTGGTAACACTTGAGCCCACAACGGGTAGAACACATCTGTACGAGTTGTCGTGCAGCAGGTGTTTTGGCTGTGATGTCATCATACTAGTGTGAGTGCATGTTGACGACTGTTTTGAAATAGTTATAAACTAGGACGTTGATTTAAGTGTCATTGTAAATAGCTCACGAAACACTACTAGCAGCCAAAGTGAAATAATAGAAATTTTTCCCGGAATAAGTAAAAATCGAAATTAAATTGAAAATTACAACAAAAAAAAAATAAAGATGTCATCTCATATGAAAAGTAAATATGCTTGGAATTATAGAAACGCAAATTAGAAGAAAGCTCGCCTCAAAAGGAGCCAAAGAAACGTATCCCCCTTAGTTTACACTGTTAATCTACAGGGTGTCCAGAAAAGGACTCCCTGATTTCAAAATTAAATATCTCGAAAACAAAGATCGATAGAGGAATGCAGTAAACGGTATGTTTATTGTGACAGCTGTAAGAAGTATATACAGCAGTGTGAAATAATAGTTACAAAAGCTGCTAACAGATGTACGCTGTACAGCTCATATCAGCATACATAAGTGAAATTATCGTATGAAAACAATCTTTGCAAACAATCACATCACAATGTTTTCAAAATGTTCACCATTGGCACTACAGAGGTGGCGCAAACGAAGAATGAAATTCGCCATCACATTTCGTAGTGTCTCGACCGAAATGGATTCACATGCCGCAGAGATCGCCGATTCCAGCTCGTCCAGCGTGGCGGGATGCTTCGGGTAGACCATGTCTTTCACTGTGCCCCACAAAAAAAGTCACAGGGAGTCACATCCGGCGAATATGGAGGCCAATCCATGCCTGCACCAGTAAATTCGGGATATCCCAAAGCAATGACTCGATTCCCGAAGTATTCCTCAAACTGCTGTATACACTTCTTACAGCTGTCACAATAAACACACCGTTTACTGCATTCCTCTATCGATCTTTGTTTTCGAGATATTTAATTTTGAAATCAGGGAGTCCTTTTCTGGACACCCTGTATTTGGTATGGTATCTAAATTATTATTATATTACGGAAACTAAAACGTAATTATTTCAAATATTCGTGTTACTACGCACTGTTGATTCCTTACTATTATTTTTTCTATTGAAAAACGAATCACAATTCCAGTTATTCCTAGGACCGAAACGATGTAGGAATATTTTTTCTTCATTTATGACCTACATTTTTTTTTAATTCGGTGTGGTCATTAGGGGCAAGATAGGACTGTGACCAAGTAACGGGAAGAAATTTTACCACGACCTTTTGAAGGAACCATTCCTGCTTCCACATGAAGGGATTTCGGGAAACCATGGAAAACGGAAATCTAGATGGGATCCGATAGGAGATTCGAACCCACGCCCTCCCAAACGCCAGGTGCGAGCGTTACCTCTCTCCCTGCTTCACAACATAATAACATAATAATGGTACTTTTGATTTTCTCGTTCCTAACAATAATATCATTAGCAGTGTAAAAACTATTTCGAAAATATCGTAGACTCTTCAAAGTTTTATCCTGTAATCTTTTACCATTATTTACAGCAATATTCAATTAAAAACACTCAAACGATATACCATCAACCGAAAAATTCAGTACTATACAATCATATTAGACGACATTTTCATTCGAATTTTAATAACATCTTTAGTGTTTTCAACAACGATATTGTTAACAGGCCAGATTATATTCAGTACTTCCAGGAGTTCTTTACAATTTTGGTATTATAATTTCTACTTCTTTTATAGCTCTGCAGGATTTCTGAGTACTTAAATTGTAAAAATATATAACGGCAACATTTATTATAATCAAGTACGCAAGAAGATGCCAATAAAATAACTACAGCAGTTAAAACAGTTTATGATGAAAGATGACACGGAGCGTCCATAAACCATGTTGCTCCATTTTGGTCTCCTGTGAACCCCTCTTCCCCTCACGTACCCCGACGTGGATTTTGCCCCCCCTCCCCCCCACGTAGCACGTAGCTTTTCCCCCTATTGATTCCATAAGATATTTTGTACTGTGTTCTCTTGTCAGACTATAGCAGATTACATAGTAGATAATTAAACAACGGAAATAAATATCCACATGCTGTTGTGTGTTCTGTACCTCATTTTAATTGTGACAAATAATATAAATGGAAAGCTACGTGGCCTGGCTCGGAACACCCCCTCCCACGTAGCCCAGTGTATCTTTACAACCAGCACCTCCCCCTAGACCGAGCCACGTAGTTTATAGACGCCCCTGTTACGGACAGTCTGTGAATTAGGGTATAAATTGGGAGTTCTGATATTTTAGTCTGTGAATATTGTGAGTTGCTCGAAGCAAGCGGACAGCGGTTATGTGAGACTTTCTGCTGACTCCCAATGCTTCTGCTGCGCGAAGCACGCATCATGTGTTTAGCACGTGATCGCTCGTATAAAAACCCCGGCGTAGCATCGGATCATTCTATTCTATTCTGTAACGATTCTGCCAGCAACCATGTGAAAGGTAAGACGTATGTCTTGTCTGTGCCTTAGGCACATGGCAAAGTCATGTTTTGCCTTGCATTGTCTCATGTTGGTTATTATTCGGTTAGGTAAAATATGTTAGTTAAATTTTTCAGTCTGTGTTACTTAAATGAGTTGTTTGCCGTTATCGCAAAGTTGTAGCCTCGTGATAAGCTTATTTGGTAATGTCGGGTTATAATCAGGATCGTTAATTATTCAGTTATTTGTATTTAATCAGTATAACTATCTTTCCATTAGACTCGTATGAAGAAGCTATTCATTCATTTAGTAAGTTGATAACAACTGTATCTATGCTTGCGTGTCGTTTCCCTTCCAGCATAATGTTAGACAGAATTGCGGATAAATGTATGGTTAGGCTTTTATAATTAAAGTATGTTTAAATTATCAGTTGTGTCGCCCCAGTTATTTACAGTCGTTAGGTTAGAACTCATGTTATTTCAGATAATTATGTGGAAGAGTTTGTGATATATCGGCAAGGTAAGATCTATTATAAGTATACCACAGAGCAGTTCGGGATCCCTGCTATATCAAAGATCGCCCTGGTGTCAATATCCTTATCCTGACAAATAACATCTCGGTGCCCACAAGTAGTTAATCTGTTATAATCCGGAAGATAGCCTAAAATCCTAAAATGCTCCTAAGAACACCTCTCCAAATCAATCTTAATGCCCACTTGTGGACTGACTGCACGGCCATAATAACCCCTTTATCACATATATATAAACTCCGTTTGTCACACTCCCATATATGACCAGCCACTGTGGCTTAGGAGCCGCTCAATGGGTCAGGGAGATACAACGGAACCAGGCACAGACCCGGGCCGTCCTACCAGCGGTATTGAGGCGGTTTTCCCCAGCCAGCAAGGCAAATTCTGATCGTTCCCAATCTATTACACATTTCACAAACAAAAACTATACCTGTCACACACCAAAGTTACACGTTCCACAAACAGACTGCAAAACTTCACTTGCCGTTTTAGTGCGTATTACGATCTGGCAGTAGCTATAAAATGCTTGACGTCAGCAAGAGCATGTGGTAGTGAAACTAAACTTGAAATTTGGCCATGTCCACAGTAAGTAAAAGTTATCAAAGGCAGCCGATCTCTTATTATTATTATTATTATTGTTATTACTCCGCGATTCACTAAAAGTGTGTGGCGGAGGGTGCATTGCACCTATTTATTTATTTATTTATCGTATGATTATTTATGAGGTACACAATAGGAAATATACATATGACAAGCTTGTACAATTTCATATCTCGAGATCTAATGTTTTAATCCAGTCAACTGCACTGATTGACGCATCATGGATTTCCGCTATTGTTCCCTTGTAGGCCCGAAGAGGACAGTCAGAAACGATGTGATTGACTGTCTGTAAGGTGGCTCCACAGTCACAATTTGCAGAATCTACCCATCCCCATTTGTATAATAAGTAGGCGCATCTGCCTTGTCCTGTTCGAATTCGGTTGATGATTCTCCACTGCCGCCTGGGGAGTTCGAAACCTTGTAACCTTACTGAGGGGTCCTCAACTAGTTTTTTATTGGCTACTGATGACTGCTCCCACTGAGTTTTCCACAGCTTATTGGTGTTGAAAGAGGACTCTGTGAGGTTGATTGCTGTGCACCTATCCGAAAGGGTAATAGTTTGGAAGGGATACACGGGATATGGCAGGAGGCGCCCATGGGCTAATGTAAGGAACCATCTCAGCATTCGCGTGATCTGGGAAAACTATGGAAAACCCAGATCAGGATGGCCGGAGAGCTTTATGGAAAGCTACTCCTGTCGGATTTTAAGTTTATTCGCCCGGTAAATACTTTCAATTGCATCCCCTAATCGCTCGTGGAAAAAATGAAAACAGAAAAGATTCGGTTCTGGCCCTGATTTCTCTCATCCTATTTTCGCGGTCATTCCGAGATATCAATTTTGCTGGTAGCAAAATTTGTTTGATGTCATTCGGAAATTTGTCAGTCGTGAATTTTTCAATCAGCTTCTGTCGAGAGCAACGCCTTCGGTGTTCCAGGTCTTCCCAACCTAGCTCCTTCAACATCGCCCTTACGCTTTCCCTCCAACTATATATTCCTCTCACGAATCAGACGGCTCTTCTTTGGACCTTCTCTAGTGCCTCCATTAACCCCTTTTGATGGGGACCCCATACAGAACAACAATATTCGAAGTGAGGACGCACCAGTGACTTACATACAATCGATTTAACATCCGAAGTGCATTGTTTTAAATTAAGACCTAGAAATCGGAACATACCATTTGCTTTCCCAATTACATTCTCGATATGCTCATTCCACGACAAATTATTACAAATTGTTACCCGTAGATATTTAGTGGAATCCACCGTTCTAAGGACAGTACCATTAATTGTATATTCAGAGCTAAATGGTGTCACCTTTTTACTTACACGCATGACTTGGCACTTCTTAGCGTTTACTCCAACTGCCAGTCTTTACACCACGCAATTATTTTCATAATATCGTCTTGTAACAAAACACAGTCTTCCTGGGTTCTAATTTTACAATAAATAATAGCATCATCGGAAATAATCTTTTCACTCCCCTTATTATGTCGCACAAATCATTAATGTATATGAGAAACAACAGAGGCCCTGTCACTCTTCCCTGTGGAACCCCGACCTCACCTCGGTAAGTGATGAACGCTCACCGTCGAGAACTACACACTATTTTCTGTCCTGTAGAAAGTCTGCAACCCAGTCTCATAGTTGTCTAGATATACCGTAACCACGAAGTTTCCTAAGTAACCTAGTGTGACGCACAGTGTCGAAAACTTTTTAAAAATCTAATAGAACTTGATCAACCTGGGATTGCCCATCTATAATACGGCACAAGTCGTGAATTTAAATTTCAAGTTCCTTTTCGCTGAACAGGGCTATTTTAGTGTAGCAAAAAGATGGTGAAGAAGAATGCGAAAGGTGTTATTTGAGGATAAACCCCGAGTAGTGTTACATATTTCACTTGTGACACGTAAGCACCTGCAGAGTAGAAAGCCTCCCGCACAGACGGCGGGAAGGGTGAGGTAAATGCTACCTGTCCCCCAAGCGCAGGTCGGACAAAGCAACAAACGGCCGGAGCAACGAGAGAACGCGAGAGGAAAGACGAGACTGTGTTGTTTTAATTACTGCTTGTAATTCTCACAGCCTCTGCGGAATTCTTCCTCTGGAGGAATTCCGCAGAGCGAGAAGGCAGAGGGGTCGAGAGACGGGCTGAGAAATGAGCCCTGCAAGTACATGCCCTACGGAGAAGGGTCAGACACACCATGACACAACACGTATTATAAACGCTTATCGCAAATCTTCTTTGCCAATTCTGCTCCGTTGCATTAAGTGTCTAACTGTGAGATGGAAATTGAGGAGAAGCAAGGCAAACAAGAAATGCCTCTCAGGTAGCTATAGCGTAAGAATAAGTGATTTAAGAGACTGAAGGATGGCTTGAAAAAATAAAAACAGATAGTGGGAGGCACAAGAGAAGATGGATTTACTGCTAAAAATAATTGGAATTATTAAATTCATGAGGAAGAGCTCAGATGTTTACGAAAATACGAAAGTAACAATATTGTAATTACCTGTTTCTAAAAGTAATACTAATTAATGTAACTACGGACTATTAATTATTTATCTGCGTAGTGCGTAACTGTTTTGAGAATTTGAGTACTACTATTTACTGTAAAAGTAATTATTAAATTCGGCAGCGAGAGCTCAGGTCTTTACGAAAATGGTGAAAATGAGTGATTTGAGAGACTTCATATTGGAAAAAGCAAATCCAACCACAGGAAGCACGAGAAGAGTTATATTTACTGTAAAATTGATTCCAATTATGAAAATTAACTTAAAAGCGCTCACATATTTACGAAAAAGTCAAATGAATGATACTGTAATGACGTAAACACAATCTTCTCGAGAATCCAGTCACGTAAAAATATCACAATTGTTCAGCCAAAGGTTTACTGAGTAGTTCAGTTATTGGTTGAAATTGAGGGCAGGTATACAGGTACCTGTAAACAACCTCGAAACGTCCTATAATTATGACATTTATACGCGGGTGGAAACGGAAGAACGGTTTATTTATTTACAAGGCCGTGAGAATCTTTGTTCTTGCATTGTAATGACCTGTTAATATAAGTCAAAATTATTTATATGACCATGGGTTATTAATTATTTATGTGCGTAGTGTGCAGCTTGTAGTGTTATTTCTGTATTTTTAGAAATGATATGAAAATGTACTTCGTTTTTTGTTCTTCTTTACAATCTTACCTTCATCTCTTATTTTTACCTTTAGAAAATAAATTATAATACTTTTCCGTCAGATTAGTTCAAATAAAATCTTTAATTGACCCTCTATGGCCGTTACTGGTTTTCTTTCGAAACCACCGCTGTAAATCAAACTGCTACTAAAAAATCGTACCAAATACACTTTAAGAATCAACTCCACTTTCTTTATTATAATCTAAACATAAAACAAAAGTCTTCCTCTTTTCTTATTATCCTCCACATTCAAATGACAGTTACCTAATACAACTTTCATATTTCAATAACTTTATCATTATACTAATCTTCTGCCAGCAGGAATATATTTTCCATTGAAAATCCCGCCAGGATTTTTAACAGTTCCTCCATTAAGCTTTTTTTTTCAAACCACCACACCTTCTCTAATTTAATTTTCTCCTTAACTACTCTTTTTCCTTCAACTGTTCTTTTTTTCCAAGCATCTCGTACACCTCTCTTGACATTCTGTGACCTTAGAAACTCAATGTTAGTATCTAAAATCATAACTACTAAATAAAAAACAATTTTAATGATATTAAAAAAAAATCACAAATGGTGAGTTTGTGTACCTCACAAGCTCTTATGAGAATTTGGTCATTTTGGAGAAAAATATTTTCGCGTGTTGTAGGGAATTGTTGCAAGTACCATGGAAGAAGGGCACAGTGGCTAAGCACATCCGAACAGTCCTTCCGAGTCATAACCGCTTTTAAGGTGGCTTGTCACGGCTTGTGCATTTGCCGGCCGTGGAAAGAGCGGGCCGTGCGAAGAGACCCACCTCTGCTGGCAGGGATGGCGCGCCTCTATCCGTCGCCCAGTCCGTAAACATCAAACGCCCGGGTAGCTGAAACGGCACTAGTAGGCAACGAGGTGGGGAGGTAGTGAGGGCTAGCCGGTGTGCTGATTTGTACAATTTGGATGCATGGATCGGCCTACAAAACCACTGGCCGTGGGAACACACCATTTGAGAATACCGACTGTAACACTACAAAGACTTTTAACACGCTTCACTGACTCTCAGACAGAAGAGCGCCTTGTTAGCTACCTTCGACATCATCTACAGCAAAAGAATATCTTTTTCCTTTTTTTATATGGCTTCACGTCTCGTCGACGTCGGGGTCATTAGAGGCGGGAAAGTGCTGGGAGCAAGTAACGGGGGAAAAAAATTGGCCGTGACCATCCCGGCATTCGCCTGGAGTGATTTGAAGAAACCATGGAAAAACCAAATCTGGATGCCCGGACTGGGTTTCGAACTCACGTCCTCCAGAATACGAAACGAGAGCGTTACCACTCACCCAACACGCTTGGTAAAACAATATCTCAGAACTGTGTAGTCATAACATCTTTGGGCCTGTTTACTATCGCAACACGTATTTTGTAGTTAAAACTAATTTACTGAAACTGCATGGAGGTTTGACTAGATTAACACTATATAAATTTTCCGTATGGCTAATCTACACTTATTAGTGGCTGCTCCGCAAGCGGATATCACATCTCTTATTCGATAATGTCATTTATTATTTTATTATTTAAAGAAGAAGTAAATGGATCAGTGTATTGCAAATTAACATTAAAGTAGTAGTCCCCGAGATAGTGCAGATTTTAGTGGTATTACTTTCGGGAGGCCTGTGACTTTTGCAGTATCGTTTGTGAAGGCTCCATCAGATTCGGTAGTATAAATCTGGTATCAACATGAATAAATCAACAGTAAAAATTTGTCATTTCTTGACATTTGGTTTCGTTGCCATCAAATACCAATTAATGCCAGCCATGTGACATGTATTTTTATCGTCAGGTAAAATTCGTCAAATAAAAATGTTTCATAATGCTTTCGAACTATTGCCAGATGGGTCTGATAATTCTGCAACTCAGTTTTCTATCAAAATACGTTCCATTATTCAATATATTTCGAGAGCAAGCGTACTTAATGATACGATAAAATATGGCATGTCTGTTCCGAAATTAGTGGTTTAGAACAATTAGTTTGGAATTGTAAATGAAATACAATATACTAGTACATTAATTAAAAGTGCAGGTGTATGTGATAAGGTATCTTCCAAAAATATTCCTGATATATCATGTTTTAAATTATTCGCGCACCACTCAAAAAATTCTGAATGTTGTAAAAAATGAATTTGGATTCCGGTAAATATTTTTATAAATAAATTTCAAACAGCAAACAGTAGTGAAAAATAACAAGAAAATAATAATAATAAAAATGGTAATTTGAGATGGAACCAGCGACGTTTGCGCACCCTGAAATTCGTTAAAGCATTACGCTCTTTCATAGCTTCCCGTATTGCAGGTTTTTCTGCTCGTATTCATTTATCATGTAGGTCTATTATTTTTATTTGTACATGAAGACAGAGCCACTGAAATGACCTACAAAGGTTGAGAAACAATGAAACGATTTGTAACAATTTTTTTATTTCATTATTTATGTAAAAACTTAAAAGATTACCCTACTACAGTGAGATACGTATCCTCTACATAATCTTTCTCCGATTCCCTTACCCTTGATGGAGTAGTATTCTTGTAACCGTAAAAAATAAACTAATTACTTTGATAAAATATGATCAGCTGATTACTGATAAAACTAATTACCAACAAATAGAAAAATGCTGTGTCAATATAAATAGTATCTCTGATGAAGGCTATAGAATGGCAGCCGGTAGCTTAGATTACGAAATAAGCAACGTGGCTTGCACGCAAAATCGATCTGTTATTAAGGTAGAAACTTTTTATAAAGAGGGCTGGTCGCTGGAATTTATACAATTACACTCCACCAATAATACCCTAGGAAACAGTGGCAAATTCAACATTTTGCTCCTCATTAAAAAAAAAAAAAAATGTTGCAGCTTATTAATGTTAAATACAATACGTTTTTTATATATAACATTTAGCGCCAGAATAATTTTTTGTTCGTGTTTTATAATAAATGACATGTAAATATTATTTATATAGGAATTAAATATTGTCTCTCTATACTAACTCCTGAAGCTATCACTACCAAAGCGTCTGTCGTTTGTAGCGGGTTGCGTCTTCCCTCCCCGTCAGGTGCAGTGGTGAGGTAAACTGTGTCCCGGCCGCGAAACTACTTTTAACTTGAATTTTAAAAATCCAATGTGCTTTTACATAAACCGAGTTTCTTTTTGAGAGACTTGTGCTGTTGCCGTGAACGCTAAAGTGTTCGTATTGGAGGTTACGGTGCAGGTCCAGCGACATTAGAGGCGGAATACGCTACAACTCATCACCGGGTCATTCAGGGCAGACAGCTAGGCGCCACGAGTGTGGGTGCTCGCTATTAATCTGCAGTCTCCCACTGCAGTGGTCGCTGGCAGACATTCTTCGGCCGCATACTTGCACCCCAGCGCCACTGACGGCCAAATTGCGCAGCTGCCCGTTACGCTCACTCCGCCCAGAGTTGCTGCAAACTACGTCGGCGTACCACCGGCTCTGGAATGTCTCGGGAACGTTTCCAGCCGGAGAGAGCCAGTATTCCACTCTCCACGTGGAACTGGGACCAGTGCGTTCGCGTATCACTCTACTGTCATGTCGCTTTAAAAACAAAGTGATATACAAGAGCTGCTAAAAGCTGGTACTGACCCGTAAATGGAAAGTACTAGAACATACGTAAATTATAAAAGAGTTCGCAGCCATCATATTAATCATATATATTATTTCTATAAGGTATTTTTTTGTCACATACATGTATCTTCCTTCATACTTAACCGAAATCAATGAATGAGGTGTCATTTCGAAACTTATGGTCTTCACTTTGGTCACATCATATTTTAAGAAATTAAGTTTTCGGAATTCGACCATTAAAGGGTGAAAATGTCAATATTTCTACAATGCTGATTTCTGTGTTACGAGTCTTTTTTTTTTTTTTAAACAGTTTAACGTCCCTTTTTAACAACGTGGTCTTTAGAGACGGGAAAGGATGGGGGCAAGGAATGGGAAGGAATTCGGCCATGGCCTTTTGAAGGAAGCATCCCGGCATTCACCTGGAGTGATTTGGGGAAACCATGGAAAACCCAAATCTGGATGCCCGGACGGGGATTCGAACCGCCGTCCTCCCGAATGCGAGGCCAGAACGCTATCCGTTACACCACCACGCTCGGTGTTACGAGTCATTTATCTCCCTGGATACCTATCTGAAATCGTTTAATGAAGTATCATTTTAAAGATTAAGATCTCCGATTCAGTGACGTCATATATTAAAATAGAAATTTTTTGGAATTCGACCCTTAAAGGGCAAAAGTATCAATATTTTTGAAATTCGTTTTTGTGTCTCGAGTGATTTATCTCCCTTAATATCTAACCGATATAGATAAATGAAGTATTATATTAAACAATAAGGTCTCCGCCGTGGTAAAATTATGTTTTAAAAAAAGAATATTTAGTAATTCGTCCCTTAAAGGGCAAAAATGTTAATTTTTCTAAAATGCGTTTTTTGTATCTCGAGCTATTTATCTCCCTGGATATCTAACCAAAATCAATAAATGAAGTAGGATTATAAGGAGTAATGTCTCAGCTTTGTGAAATCATATCATGAGAAAGAATGTTTTTGGAATTCAACCCTTAAAGGGAAAAAGTATAAATTGTTCTATAACGCATTTTTGTGTCACGAGCGATTTATCTCCCTTGATATCTAACTGATAGAGATAAATGAGGAATCACATTAAAAAATAAGGTCTCCGCCGTGGTAACATTATATTTTAAGAAAGGAATTTTTCGTATTTCAACACTTAAAGGGCAAAAATGATAATTTTTCTAAAATGCGATTTTTGTATCTCGAGCCATTTATCTCCCTGGATATCTGACCAAAATCAATAAATGAAGTAGGATTATAAGGAGTAATGTCTAAGCTTTGTGAAATCATATTTTAGGAAAGAATGTTTTTGGAATTCAACCCTTAAAAGGAAAAAGTATAAATTTTTCTATAACGAATTTTTGTGTCACGAGCGATTTATGTCCATTGATATTTAACCGATATAGATAAATGAGGTATCATATTAAAGAATAAGGTCTCCGTCGTGGTAAGACTATATTTTAAGAAAGGAATTTTTCGTAATTCGACACATAAAGGGCAAAAGTGTCAATTTTTCGAAAATGCGTTTTTTGTGTCTCGAGCCACTTATCTCCCTGGATTTCTTTCAAAAATCGATAAATCAAGTAAGATTATGAGGAATAATGTCTCAGCTTTGATGACATAATATTTTAAGAAAGAAGCTTTTCGAATTCAACCATTAAAGGGAAAGGGTATAAATGGTTCTACAACGCATTTTTGTGTCACGAGCTATTTATCTCCCTTGATATCTAACCGAAATAGATAAATGAGATATCATATTAAATACTAAGGTTTCCGCCGTGGTAACATGATATTCTAAGAAAGGAATTTTTCGTAATACGGCCCTTAAAGGGCAAAAATGTCAATATTTCTAAAATACGTTTTTTGTGTTTCGAGCCATTTATCTGCCTGGATTTCTAACCAAAATCCATAAATGAAGTAGGAGTATGAAGAGTAATGACTCAGCTTTGGTGACATCATATTCAACCTCACTATTCATCGCATTTTATTCGCGAAATTTTCGCACGGGTCGTCTAGTATAATATAATTTGCTTATGGGATTAATGCTACGTTGAAATACTCCTCCTTCTTCTTCTTCCCGACGTTTCGACCAGGGCTCAGGTCTTCTTCAGGGGCCATCTACCGAATCTGTTACAGACTGTGATCTGCTGTAGACTGGCGTTGCTGGTTGTTTACGTATTTGTACCGTCGATTGTTTGACAATATCGATTACCTAGGGATATGCTTTTTACGATTTAATATCTGTGGGTCCAGAGTTAATTATTTATCTAATACACATTTCCAAGCATGGATAAGACCATAACCACCATCCTTGTTGAGGTTGTTAGGCTGTTTGAATATTTCAATACCCTCTCGTACTTTTCTTTGTAGAAAACCTTCGGTTTTAGCTAGCACTCTTGTATTTTCCCACAGTATTTCACGTTCTTCTTCGATTTGGTGTTCGGTAATAGCTGATTTCGTGCGATGCCTCAGATGGGTGTGACTCTTATGTTCACGTATCCTCACGGCTACAGCTCGTTCGGTTTCACCTATATATACCTTTCCGCAATTAAGGGTGCTTCATAAATTCCACTGCTCAGTAAGGGAGACCTTCGATCTTTGACCGTTCGCAGTTTTTCTTTCACTTTATTTCCACTCCTAAATATAGGTAGAATATGGGTAAGTAAATTATGTTTCAAGAGACTCAGTAAATGATGTAATACAAATTCAGCGTTACAAGTCATTAAAAATGTGGGGCAGGTGAAGACAATATGTTGGCGTTACGTTCTGTCTCAATTTTAAGACAAGGTTTAAAAGTTAAATCTGGGAATCTTGACAGAACCATCACAATTAATAACAACACATCAGGATTAACAAAGTATAATAATAACTATGTGGATACTATACTTTGGTCCCTCTAGGACTGGTTAACCATTTTTGAATGTTTATCTCTGAAAATCTTTAGTTGATGAAGGCAGGAGGGCCAAACGAACACAAAAACAACAATATTTCAATGAATAAACTTACTCAAGTTGGATTTTTTAACATTTTTTTTACTTATGACTTGACGCCTTGTCGACGCCGAAGTCATTAGAGGCGGGAAAGGACGGGGGGCAAGGAACGAGAACGAATTCAGCAATGGCCTTTTGAAGGAAGCATCCCGGCATTCGCCTGGAGTGAATTGGACAAACCACGGGAAACCCAAATCTGGAAGGCAGGACGGGGATTCGAACCCGCGTCCTCACGAATGCTAGGCCAGAGCGTTAACCGCTCACCTACCACGCTCGATGGTTGAACTTCTGACATTTTCATTGCCAAATATCAGTTTTATTGTCACCATTATCCTTTGGTTGAATAAGGGTCACAGTTATTTTTCAGTTCCCCGTATCCACAGCAAGATGTATCGTTGACATCGGAGCAGGGTTTGAAGAAAACCTTATTCTGGGAAGCGGTGTTAAACGGAATCACCATTTCCAAACTCGCAGCAATTTCTGAGGCTATAGAACACATTTTTTTCGAAATTCAGTTCCCCGTATTCACAGCGAAAGGTATCGTTGACATCGGAGCAGGGTTTGAAGAAAACCTTATTCTGGGAAGCGGTGTTAAACGGAATTACCATTTCCAAACTCGCAGCAATTTCTGAGGCTATAGAACACATTTTGTTTCTCAAAATAACGGCATTATGACCGAGAGTGTAGAGAATATGCAATAGAAATCCAGATGTACAATGACTGAAAACATTTTGACTGTGCCTTGGCTTAGAGTGATGAACACAAACAAATGGATGGATGTTATGCACATGCTAAATTCTATTAGATTTCACTTATAATTTTACATTCAAATAAAACAAGTTGTTCCTTCACATTTCAACCGATCATATCAACCAATAATTCAAATCTATACCACACAATACAAACAATTTTAGAAAAATCGTATCTGTACATAAAATTAATAATAATTAAAGTATATACTATTCATGGAAGAAATACCAAAGCAAGCTTAGTGTGTGGACGGTAACGTTATGGCCTCACATTTGTGAGGACTCCAGTTGGAATCCCCGTCCGGCCAACCGGGTTTCGTTTTTCCATTTATTTTTCCGGAATCACTCCAGGCAAATTCCGGCATGGTTCTTTCAATAGGCCATCGTCGAATTCCTTCCTTTTCTCGTACTCACCCTATTCTTGATCTAAAGACCAATACATCGACCATCCGTAAAGCAGAAAGCAAAATAGAAAGTTCTTCTTGTTAAGCGCTGTATCCAACATAGACATTGTAATGTCATCGAATCGATGTAATGTAATGTAATGATAAATCTTTTCTAAAAGTAAAATTTATCAGTAATTACTTCGTTTTTCATAAAAATAGTTTTTTTGTTTTGTTTTGATTGTGGGTTCACGTCTCATCGACGTCGAAGTCATTAGAGACGGGAAAAGACTGGGGACAATAAACAGGACGAAATTTGGTCATAACCTTTTGAAGAAACCATTCCGCATTCGCCTGGAGTTATTTTGGAAAACCCAAATCCGAATTGCCGGACGGGGATTCGAAAACACGTCCTGCAGACTGCGAGGCCAAAGCAGTACTTCTAACCCACCAGGCTCGGTAAAACAGTCGAGTAAATAAATCTGGATGAATTTCATCATCAGTCGTTCCTTAAACAGAGTTGCCTACATTCTTTCTTTTTTCGAATAACTCATTTAAAGAGTAAGATAAATCAACTAGGTTTATGCTTAATTGTATTTAATCTCCTTTGTGGCCATACCTCTTTCAACCTCCTCAAGTGCCTATCCTTCTGTTCCTGTTTCCATTTACTTTCACTAGTTGATTTTTTTCATTCTTTCTTGAAAACCTGTCATTCAGTGAGTGTGTTGATTCCAGCAGTTTGCACGTCATTGTCTCCTTCTTAATACCCTGTGAGTTTGGATTTTTAGCTCTTTATCAACTCAAATATCTGTTTGGTTATCTTAATTTATTCATTCTGTGTATGTGCCAATAAGTTGCAAACAAATTTAGCAAAGTACACCGATTTATGTGCAGATAAATGAAAATTACCTATTTATGTAAACTTGCACTCCCAAATTTACAGAATTAGCCGGTTGAGATCCAGTTTGAAGATAACACAGTCGATACAAGATGTTTGTATTTTACTATAGTATTCCTAGATAAAATTAGAGAAATAAGGTGCCGGACTGATTCTTATATGAATTCTTTTTTCCCTCGTACCATTAAGGATTGGAATGCACAGCAAAGAGATTAGCTTTGGTGCTGAGCACCCTCTGCCATCCACAATTTTGTGAATTGCAGAGTATATATGTAGATGTAGATGTATACTGTGTGTGTTTTGTTCAGCTTAGTGGTATTCCATTGCGCTATTCCTCGCATTTTATTCACGGAATTTCCGCAATAGTCATCCGGTTTGAATTATAACTCGTTCTTTTATTAATTTACCTACATTATTATGTAACATAGTTCTTAATATTTTTAACAAATCTGTCGCCATATGCAGAAAACAAAAATGGCAGAGGTAAACGAAAATTACCTGTTTATATAAATCTATACTCTGCAACTTACAAAAATGTAGGTGACGCCCAGTTTGAAGGAGATACAAGATGTGGGGTGTTCCGTCTTGGTGGAGGAGAGTCTTTGGCAGACGGATGAAGCTGGGGAGACGGAGAGAGGAGCCGAAGAGAAGGTCTCCTGACCTGAGTCCGCCCACAATCCACTCTGCGCCGCCATTATATTCGGCGCCTGGCTAATTAGCCGTGCGGGCAGGGCCCAAATATTTGGTCTGGCGTCCCATTGTGCGTCATACGAGTGAGTTAGAGCCGGGCGTGCTGCGGACAGCCTGACTGCTAGGGGCGAAGGCGCCGCACAATGCCAGTGTCAACGCGAGGCGTGCTGTGTCAACCAGCTAAGGCGCCAAACACCACGCAAATAGAACGCAGGTGTCGCAAATCAGTCCAGTTTCAACATCTTAAATTCTTTAAGATTGATGCCGGGTAGGTAAGCAAGTGCCCAAACGTGCGACAGTTTCTGTCGAAGTAATTTCAATCTTCAATACCTCAGCTAAAAATGGACATAGCTTCGCCATCTTCCTGTCGTTTTGAAGAGAAAGGATGAAAGTTTGTGACAGTATCACTCCGACATTCGTGATAACAGGTCGTTGAGTGCTCAAAGTCAAAACGCGGTTATCGAATTTCCAGATTCGGCATGTGCATACAAACTGGATCATATATCAGAGATTAGTTATGCAATCAGTATGAGCCAAGGGTAGATTTTAAGATAAATAATAACTCGTTCTGGGCTCCAAGTATGTGTATAAAAAACTCAAAAGATTCTAGGTAGTGAACTTCAAAAAGATTGAAACTTTCCCATTTTAATTTAAGTATTAAGGTATATGAGGAAACAGAACCTCCAGAATTGCAAAAATCTGGTAGAAATGCGTAGAGCACAAAATTGAAAAGAGGGTTTCACCAAAGAACGCAGTGCCCGGACCAAAATTAAAGCTCAACGCTGTAGAAAATATAGGATATGAATTAAGCTACTACATTAAATTATTATTATATACTTATTTCCTTTATTTTAAGTTCAATTTGAATACGCTTATGGGTTGCCGACGATAATGTTATTAGGGATGGCAGGAAAGTACTGGGAGCAAGGAACGGCCTTTTAGAGTAACCATCACGACATTCACCTGAAGTAATTTAGGGAAACCATGGAAAACTCAAATCAGTTTAATTATTTGTTAGTGGACCCTGTCTGATTACGTAAAGCTTTTATTCTCATCATGGCTTGTAATTAACAAAATTTCCGATGTTTTCATTGTGAATTTAGAGTACGGATCGTCAATCGTCGAGCTTAAGGATCAGGAAACGTAAAAAAAAAAGTATTTCTGCTGCAATGTTGATGGCTTATTGAAAGTTTTGACCATGAACTTTGACCAAAAGATATGTCACTCTTTATATATGCATCAGAAATATATCTAACGCGGAATATTTTGCCTATTGGAAATATAATGGCAGTTTGATTTAAGAAATATTGCAATAAAGGTAGATAAATTGTTAAATAGTTGTATTGCCACTATAGACAAATTATATGACTCTCTAATGAAAAAAACGTGATGTTTATAATAGAAATAATTAATGTATATAAAAATTAAATTGTTTCAAGAAATTTATAAAATGGGAGCAAAACATATTAGTTTTGGATGTCTGCTTGCTTTTGAAGAGTTAATTCTCCGCTAAGTATTATTCGGGATTGGATTTTTTTTTTAAGTTTATAAATGCTATGGATGCAAAAAAAGAGGCACATTTAAAACATATTTCAAAAACACAAATTGGAGAAATTTCAGAAATGTCAATATTTTCAATCAAATCTAAGAAAGAAAGAGAATTAAACACAGGTTTGATTCTTTGATTCAGTTCATTACTTGGGAAGAAGAAAAAATTAGAACTACAAGGAATTTGACAAGCAGATGATTATTGCAAGTCTAGGTTTTGGGCCCAACATTTCTCTAGAATGCTCACTTTCTGGATTCGCATATACGTAACCTTCGAGTGGTGACTCTGATTAAGTTATTATGAAAACAAACGCACTTTTCGCAAAAGTGGTATGAAGGAAAGTGATGTCTTTTACGTTGACAGTTAACAGTCGGAGAGTAATTGTATACAAGAAGGAAGTGAAAAATACCAGACAAAGAATGAAAAATATCCTAAATGTTGTTTTGTTTGCTGTGTACTACGAATGTTGTGTCAGATATAAAAGTTAAAATTTATAAAGTGATAATGTATGTATTCAATTACAACTCTTGAATTATTCGATTATGTATAAATATTAAAATTATAGGAATGTTTTATAAAAATAAAATTGAGATAACTCATAAAATCCGTAATTAAATTTTAAATCAACGGCAAATTTCCAGTAAGAATCGTAACTTCTTTCTTCAGAAAGAATTTTTTTTTTTTTAAACCTAAGAATTTCATAAGGTTTGAGCTTACAACATGTAGCAGAACTCTGTTGTTGACAGATGTCAAGAGATATTGGTTCGTAAATGGCGGTATGTCTTTGATCTCCTTACTTGAAAAACGTAGTTACCTGAGAAACCTTCCACTAGAAGGTACCCTGTCCTCGTCTAACGATACGCGGAATGTGTCAGTGAAGAACGTTTCGAACTCACTCTAAGGAAGAGAGAGGTCAGAGAGTTTAGGTTTAGACCAATTTTGTGATGTCATCGCTTCCAATACACTAACAAAATGATTAGTTTTAACAGCTGTATTTGAAAGTTCTCACGGCGGAATTCTTAAGTCTTTGCATGTTTAAATTTGATAAAAAAAAATTTAAAAAAAATTAAACTGTTCCTGAGGTTTCCACCAAATCGCCCACCAAGGATCAAGTGGACACTGACTGTGTTAGGTGACCAGTGAGAATCATGAGAAGGGAGGGAGGAACTGAGTTCCTGCCCCAAGTCCAACCGGGCTTATTAGACCCGGCGTGCTTCATCTATTGGAGGATTGTCTATTATGCACCTGTCTACGAAACGTGTGTTCTGTATGTGTATTTTTGTTTGTGAAATGTGTGGTTTATGACGCGGAGATCTGGGAACTTCCCAGCATTCGTCTAGATGATTGCTGGAAACCGGCTAAATACCACAATCAGGTTAGTCCGTACGCGAGCCCTGGGATCGTGCCAGGTCCCGTTGCACCTCCCCGAGCCAATGTGCGGCGTCTGAACGCTCTGATTCACACTGACGGGGAAATTGTTCCTTACGTAATGATTACACGCAAATACTGCTTCCACCGTAAGTTTAATGTCTATATGTATAAAACGAAAACCGGATATATTTGATCTTATAAAAACTCGGCAACTACGGAATACATTTCTATGAGGTTTTCACCGTTCTAAAGCTTAGAATAGCAATTCAGTTGTTTGGCATGTCTTATGTTTCAACGTTAAATAACGCAGGAGCATTAAATGAAGTTCTGAACGTATGATGACAAATCCCAAAGATGGAAGAATTAGATTTTTTTTTTTATTTAATTTGAAAGGGTTTTAATATAGGCGCTGATATAGTTATCTCTAAACGGGCTGTAGTAGGTCAAAGATAGTTTTGTTTGGTTTTTCAAGCGAGTGTTGAAGTAGACACATGGCGTAAAAAAAAATTTGTTTTAAGTTGTGCTCTTAGTGGTTTAACGGGTATATACATAAAATCAGTGTTGAGTGTCTAACCCGATTTAACTACGTGATGCATATTTTACGCCTGTGTTAGTTGTCGGAGACCAAACATATGAGTTTTGGTTTGTGAGTAAGTGTACGCGGTACTGCATATGAGTACGATGGATTTCGGCGTGATTATAATTGCCCGTGGCTGCTAATGTGAAATCAATTTGGCAATATTCGTTACTCAAGGAGATTAGTGAACTCAAGGAGTGACTTTCCACGTAGTAGAGACTGTTTATTTAGCCGTTACGAGCATTAAGAACAGACGGTGTATGACGAACAGTTGGAAGTTATATTAATTGCTTGCAAGTCACTTGCCACTCTAACGAATTGTAATCTTCGGATAAATGTTATTGTGAAGTGTATAATAGTGTTAACATTTTATTTTACATTGGTGGTCGGAAATTAGTACACTTAAGGAACTAGCAGAATAAATGTGTTCATGTATTTATGAAAACGGAATGTTTATTTTATTTTCTACGAAGTGCACGTAATATTCCCGAACCATCCAATGGTGGCGACCAAAGTACATTAAAACGAAGTCCGATTACACCTTTCCTTAGGTAAATAACAATTTTCATAGTGAAATATCGAGCAAAAAAAATAACCTATCAAGTCAAACATGTTATAAACAGTATATATAATTTTCACAGTTGTTTGACAACCTCTTCATTTATACATACCCCTTACAACCCACGTCCTCAATTATCTGCTTCATATATTCTAATCTTTGTCTTCCTCTACAGTTCGTACCTTCAACTGTTCCCTCCACTAACAAATTAACCAATCCAGCATGTCTCAAAATATGACCTACCAGCCTGTCTCTTCTTCCTGTAAGCTTCTGCCATAAACTTCTTTTCTCACCCATCATTTGCAAAACTCGTTCATTTCTTAATTTGTCTGTCCACCTAATTTTCAGCATTCTTCTGTAGCACCACATTTCATAAGATAACTATACAATAATAACTATTTTGAACACTACACAAAACTTGAAGTATTCTTTCCTTTAATTCGGGATATTCAATTTTGAAACGCCATAGATATCAATAACTTGAAGTATTCTTTCCTTTATTTCGGGGTATTCAATTTTTAAACTACATAGGTAGCCGTAAAAACAACAGAGATTTTTCTTTAAGCACGATCTCTGGACAATGGATTTAGCCTTCAGCATTAGTCTTCTGTTTACGGTAATATTATTTCGGATTCACTTTTCATATTTGTATAAAAGGCTAAATCTGCGGAGTTAAAGTATCTAGCGTTTCAAGCAAAAAGTATATCCATTCGCTTCGCAATTGAATCAAATGTTTCTAACATAATCTAGCGTTGATTAGTAATGTAGTGGGGATGCAATTTCTTAATCAAATTAACGAAGCTTGATATACATGAATCTTTTCGGACGAATGAAAATAGTGTACGTGGTAAGGGGGGGTGAATCTAGGTTTGCTTTAATTCCGAAGAAAGTTGGGGTGAATTTTATGAAACTTTGTACAAATGTTTCTCATCGCGGGAATAAAAATAGGGTTCGGGTATATCTACGCCAACTATACCGCTAGTTTATGATACACAGACGGAAAAAAAATCCCAACACCAAGAAAAAATTATTGTAGAGTAATGAAATTTGGACAATGCATTTGTCAAGTTAACATGTTTAATTGATTAAATTTTCAAGATCACAGGTTAATTTAAGCTCAAGAAAATGCATTTCAAATGTGAAATACTGTTAAATTAATAGCCGGTGTAACCTCCAGAATTTTGAATGCAAGCCTGCAAACGTGAATGCATTGTGTCATACAGGTTTCGAATGTCACTTTGTGGTATGGAGTTCCATGCTTGTTGTACTTGTGCTGTCAATACTGGGACGGTCAGTGCTGGCTGTGGATGATGCTGGAGTTGTCGTCCAATGATATCCCATACGTGTTCAATTGGAGACAGATCTGGTGATCTCGCAGGCCAAGGTAACATGTCGACACTCTGTAGAGCACGTTGCGAGACAACAGCGGTATGAGGGCGAGCGTTATCCTGTTGAAAAACTCCCCCTTGAATGCTGTTCATGAATGGCAGCACTACAGGTTGAATTACCAGACTGACGTACAAATTTGCAGTCAGTGTGTTTGGTATAACCACAAGAGTGCTCCTGCTGTCATAGGAAATTGCTCCCCAGACCATGACTCCAGGTGTAGGTCCAGTGTGTCTAGGCCGCAGACAGTTTGGTTGCAGGCGTTCCCCTGGCCTCCTTCTGACCAACACTCGGCCATCACTGGCACCAAGGCAGAACCTGCTTTCATCAGAAAACACAACAGATCTCCAGTGTTGGTCAGAAGGAGGCCAGGGGAACGCCTGCAACCAAACTGTCTGCGGCCTAGACACACTGGACCTACACCTGGAGTCATGGTCTGGGGAGCAATTTCCTATGACAGCAGGAGCACTCTTGTGGTTATACCAAACACACTGACTGCAAATTTGTACGTCAGTCTGGTAATTCAACCTGTAGTGCTGCCATTCATGAACAGCATTCAAGGGGGAGTTTTTCAACAGGATAACGCTCGCCCTCATACCGCTGTTGTCTCGCAACGTGCTCTACAGAGTGTCGACATGTTACCTTGGCCTGCGAGATCACCAGATCTGTCTCCAATTGAACACGTATGGGATATCATTGGACGACAACTCCAGCATCATCCACAGCCAGCACTGACCATCCCAGTATTGACAGCACAAGTACAACAAGCATGGAACTCCATACCACAAAGTGACATTCGAAACCTGTATGACACAATGCATTCACGTTTGCAGGCTTGCATTCAAAATTCTGGAGGTTACACCGGCTATTAATTTAACAGTATTTCACATTTGAAATGCATTTTCTTGAGCTTAAATTAACCTGTGATCTTGAAAATTTAATCAATTAAACATGTTAACTTGACAAATGCATTGTCCAAATTTCATTACTCTACAATAATTTTTTCTTGGTGTTTGGATTTTTTTTTCCGTCTGTGTATTTATGGTGCTAGATGTTGTATACTTTCTGGTTTCTAGACTTCTTCACAATTTTGAGACATCAAGTGAGTGTGGTGAGTAACGCTCTGGCCTCGCATTCGGGAGGACGCGCGTTCGAATCCCCATTCGGCCGTGCAGCTTTGGATTTTCCACGGTATCCCGAGATCACCCCATAGGAATACTGAGATGGTTCCTTCAAAATTCCATTACCGAATTTCTTCCCGTCCCTCTTCTAAAGACATCTATGTCGAAGAGGCGAAAAGTTTCACGAAAAAAAAAAAAAAAAAAAAAATACGTGAAAGAATTAATGGGTTGGGTTACGAGGGTAAAGCAGACCCCGATTAATTTAAATTCAGTCAATCAAATGTCCAACTACCCCAAAATGCCATATTTCTTTCTTATTGTTAATATCTTTTATTAAAGTCAAAACGTAGGAGCCACACATGAACTGCAAGTTTGTTCTTAATATGAATGCAGGCTAGTTTTGTTTGAAGCTTCACTCAGTTCCACTCTGCATTGTTGCGCTGCTACATTCAGCTGGTGCAAAATGGCCGACCTCAATGGAAGGGTAGGTGTGGCGAGCCCTTTGGACGTAGGGGGCGTCCTCCCCCGATACCGGACACAACCCCTCAACCTCCCTACAGACTTGGGGTGCGGTCAAATAACGGGAGCCACCCTTTTGTCCGCAATAATTTCGCACCTCCCTAGCCTTGCGCGTGAAAAGGCACTCCAATCCTGCAGCTGACTTTTCAATCTGAAATACCCGTTAAACATTTTTACTTATGAATCCGCAGCGAAATTGACTTTTATATTATCTCAGATGTCCGATGCAGATGTTGTTCAGCATTATTCGTTTAAATGATAAAACATCAAGTTGAGAGATTCTATATTATGTATCGCATGGTCAATCTACTATAACTTTAAAACACACTGTGACGGTAAAAAAAAAGGTAAATGTTGGCATCTGTCGGAAAGTACATCCTAGAGTAACTGAACCTATATACCTACACAAAGCTAGAAACAACAATTCAGTTTTTTTGTTTGTTTCCTAAGAGTTTATAATCATTACGGTAGAAATTTATTAGTACGTATATAACTTACCACTGTGATATTTTTCATCAAAACGCATACACACTGCTTTGTGAGAGCTAGTTTTTTGTTGTTATTTTTTTGTTTCTTATAGTAACGATGTAGCTTACGGATATAAAAAAAAATCTCGATGTTAACCCATGACACAAGCTATTGCATTCAGCAAATTTCGTAGAAATTCGTTCTTTAGTTTCCGTGGTATGTGCAGCGACAGACTAAAGAAAAAAAATCCAAAATTTATGAATTTAGATTCTTTCTCAAACTGAGCGTGGTGGGTGAATGGTTAACGTTCTGGCAACACATTTGGGAGGACTTGGGTTCGAATCACCATCTGGCCATGCAAATTTGGGTTTTCAATGGTTTCCCTAAATCACTCCAGGAAAGTACCACGATGGTTCCTTCAAAAGGCCATGGCCGAATTCCTTCCCGTTCCTTGCCCTCAGTCCAATCCCGCCGCTAAAAACCTCGACGTCAACGGAACGTAAATTCAAAATAAATAAAAATAAAAATTTATCAATGGTAATTATGTAATTCATTAGGATAAAAAGTGCGATGAAAATTATCCTGTGAAATAAACTGGCATGCATGTAAGTTATGTTATAATGCGTTTATCAGATTTTCCGTGATATCTCCAAACACGTACAAAGTTCAAAAATTCATTGCATTAGTCTCTGTATAATCAGAAATGTAATTAAAATTTACAATTTTTAAGAAAGAACTACATTTCGCCTACAGTCACGAATTCCGCAGAATATTCGTTACGGCTGGAGACAACGACAATTGAGCAAACCTCTATGGGACCGCACTTGTACTGTTGAAAGGAGATGTAAATTTGAAATAAATAACTACATTTGATTTAATTTGTATTTATACTGCTGAAAGGATGTTGCGACGCAGCTAAAAGGTTATGGATATGGAAGTAAGTGCATAAAAAAAAGTCAGACATAAAACCAATTATGTGAGTCAGAGATTTAAAACATTACATCATGACATTAATTTAAATTTACATGTTGCTTTCTGTTTGCGACGACCAGATACAGAAATTCATGTAAGGAAAAGAGCATCCTATGTTTACTCTGTCTTCTATGTAGCATTCACTAGATCCATGTCACAACATGACCTAAAAATTATTTTTACAGAAGGTAAGAAACAGTTAAGTTTATTAAAAACTCGGAGAAAGATTACACGAAAATTGCGTTATCACGAAATACACCAATAAAATAAATAATACTTACTCGTATGTGAAACCACACTTTACTTAAAAATATTTTCATCAAAACAAAAATATCCGTCATTTAAAATCAAATGCAGTTATTTAAAAACAACCTATCTAAATATAATCAGAGAAAATGTACTCAGATAAAAAAAATCAATACATAAGATAATGATTAATCATTATTAGTTTTTTGTTTAGAAAGTTTTTCAGAAAAACTTTATTCTACCACGATATGTGAAACGAGTCATTTTAGATGTACTGGCGTAATAGATATTTATGCATTAAATATTTTTCTATTCATTCATATGAGTTATTGAAGATTTATTTTATTTATTTAGCCAATCACGGCAGAAAAACGCCTCCCACCAATCTGAGTAACAGATTTTTCTCAGCTGCGGAGGTTTAAATAAGCGGCGTCATCTCATTCGAGGGTTGGTAATCAAATATTTAGTCAGGCTGCCGCTAACTCGGGAAATCTGTCGGAAGTACTTCCGGCACAAAACGACGGCGCATTCGCTCGCGATTCGGTAACCAAATTAATTTCATTACGGAACCGATCAACAGAGTTCGCTCCCGCGCAATAATATTTCGCGCTGGAAACAAAATCGCTCCGCTATCCATACTGCGCGCAAATTGAGCAATTACTGCGACGGCAGCGCCGTGCGGCGGCGCAGGCTCGAACCAATCAGCGGCCGCTACGAACAGCGGAGCATCGCGACGCGCGTCGAACACAGGAAATTCGCTTTAGGGACTCCGCGAGAGGGCAATTCCAGCTGGGAGCGAAAGTAAACGGTATTTGCCACGCACTAAAATGAAATCTTGCTACAGTAATATTTTCCCCATCTTGAAACTTTAATTGCTTTATTTCGGGAACCATACACTACACAATTAATAATGTAAAAGCACCTGTTGTCGTCATATTTGGAATTTCAATTTTACAAGTCTCTTATTCTATTATTTACTATCAGAGTTCCCGGCGTTGCCCGGTATGATCTAGTTTGATTTACCAACACAGTGAATGTTGAATTTCATAACGGAAGTCAGTTTTCTGCACTCGTGAATCAAATTTCATGTCAGTTGCTCCATTATTTTTCTGTACGTATTTAAACGGCTAACCCCCAGTGTAGCAGGAAAGAGATGAGGTTGGGGCTGATTTATTATTGCAATGTTTTTAGCCATCGTATCAGGAACATGTGTATCTTGTTTCATCGATATAACCACATCGATTCGTGCAGCAATAGAACCAAATTTTTTTCAGAAAATGTGCTAAAGATGGAATCGTTCAACAAAAAAATATAAAAATACCAGAACTGCTAACATTAAAGGTTTGAAACAGTTCACTTTCATGTTCAAACCCATCAGATATGCATTATGTACTATATTAACAGCGAATTTAATTTAATTTCCAAACATCAGAGATTGTAGCTGGGCGGCCTCAGATCCTAGTTTCAAGAAGCAAAAAAGTTCTTGGACGGTTCTACACTAAACGATTTAAATATTTCACATTTATGTTCAAACCCATCGAATATGCATTACATACGTCAACAGTGAATCTAATTTCACTTCCAAACATCACAGATTGTAACTGTGAGGCATGGATAGTAGCTACAAAAAGCAAAGCAGATATCGAAAGGTTTTTTCATTATATTATTAAAATTAATTTACATATCCTCCACATAACGTAGTTTCTTCTTCGCATTCCATACGAACATTATAGGGTTTAAAAACCAAAATTTAATGAAAGAAACGTTACATGCGATAATATTGTTATTATTTCTTTTACGAAGTATGACGTATGCATCTAGTTGGTATTTCATCTTTGTTGGTTCACGTATTACGTTCAGAGTTATACTTTCTGCTCCAGCGTGTAACGTCTACCTTGGGGACGTTTATATTTGGGTCACACTGTTTTATCATTAACATAATTATCAATTTGGAATATCAAAAGTCATACTTAATCTTCAGCTTATCACATGAAATATTATTGTAATGAAAGGTTAACTGAAAATTGGGTGTACAATTTATTATTGTGAAATTAGGCAAACATGAATTTTGTTTTTATTCTGAGGTTAACAATTACATACCATTGAATATCAAACAGCTAGAGCAAAATCTCAGGGTCATTACTGGGTGGAACGATTGCATGAGTTTCCGTCCGGGTCGTAGCTTTTACCATTGTTCACAGCCCAGGTCAGCGACCAGGCAAGACCAGCGCCACATGGGGTCGTCCAGCTTTCTCGACTGCACCGCGTGATAGCAGTGTCCCCAGCTCCGGCGTCGTTGAACGGCTGTACTCGATGAAGATCTGAACCAGAGTCTCTCGTCGTCCGTTCTTCTCCCCCGAGCAAGACTCTGTACTCCTCGTAAAGCGATGTCGCGTCCGGCTCTTGGCGAATCACCGCAATCCGCGCCAAAGGACCAGCGCCACATTGGCCCCAGAACAGACAAGAAAAAACACCAACACGGCAATAAATTGAGGCGGCTTCTCTATTGGCTGGATCGTCTTCCCCCACTCTCATAAAGCACTCATTTACTAGGAAACGTCACTAAGGTTTATTTTTGCTAGTCTGCGCCAGTTTTCGGCGGGAAGTTTCCGAAACGTGCGAAAATAGAAAGCGGGTCCCAGTTATTTATGGGGGTTATAAATCCGCTTAATGTCCAAGTTGAGTAGGACGTTGTCAGCACCCCCCAAGGTGCGTGTAAATCTGGACGCTTTAGTTCCGTCACGTTTCTGTTCGTTGACACGACGCATCGGCAATATTCACACATACCGTGGGATCACTTAGTGCCTAATGGCACTGTAATTTTTAATTCATTACAAGCGTTATATTACGTTGAAGCTTAAAACATACCAAACCATTTAGTTGAAATTCTAATCTCTAAAACGGTGAAAACGCAATAGAAATCTGCTCAATAGTTTTTGAATTTTACTGGAACCGGTATATATGGTTTTCGTTTTTGATTAACCAAGCCATTTTCTTCATCCTGAAAATCTCTGTTCTAATATGTTTATTCTAAATTACTCGTAGTTATTAAAAATTAAGAACTGCTATCAGATTCCTAGTGATACAGCACCGAATTGAGAAATTTTGTCAACGAGGGTTCAGTATGGATTCTTTTTGACACGCGGCTGACATCCAACCGGTAAGCGATTACGTCCCAAATCTTATGAATCATATCACCGTCTACGGTTGCAACTGCTTCTGTTATTCATTGTCGAAGGTCGTTTAGATTTGCTGGAAGAGGTGGAACAAAAACTCTGTACTTAACGTAGCTCCATGCAGAATAGTCCAATGGTGTCATGCCAGCCCATCGTTCCACCAACCCCAATCCAGGAAGACATGTTTTATTCAGGTAAGCAGTAATTGTTGCAGAAATTGTGGAAGTACTCAATATTGTTAGACAATAAAATCCCGATCCTAATGTCATCCCGAATTTGTGGCATTACATAATTTTCCAGCATGCCCAGATACGAAATACCATTTGCGGTGTCCTCGGAAAATAAACATTCCATACTCCTTAACAGAACTTAGTAGACAAAAAACGTTTACCTTTGCATGATCCTTTGAATGTTCCACCACCTCACGGGGGATTTTCAGAATCCAAATTCTAACATTGTGTCGTTTTACCTCGCCAGTTGTATGGAACATAGCCTCATTACAGAAAACAAATTTGTTAAGAAGTTGTTAACAGTCTCTATTATGTCAAACATGGCTACACCAAATTCATATCTTCTTTGTTAATTTATCATTAAAAGCCTGTAATAATTGGAATCTGAATGGCTTAAATTTCAGACCTTCCCTTAAAATCTTCTACACTGTTGTTTCGGGAATCTGCAAACTCTAAGATACCACGATTAATTAATTTTTTTGTACTGCAGGTATAGGTCTGACGCATTGCTTTATGGCTTTACGCCTCGTCGACATCGAGGTCATTAGAGGCGGGATATGACTGGGCTACAAGGAACGTGATAGAATTCGGCCCTGGCCTTTTGAAGGAACCATCCCGGCACTCGCATGGAGTGATTTTGGGAAACCATGGGAAACCCAAGTCTGGATACCCAGACGGGGATTCGAACCCGTGTCCTCCAGAATGCGAGGCCAGAGCGTTAACCACTCACCCACAACGATCGGTGTTTCGATGTGTTCGTCTGAATTGTGCGGCCTTCCTTGACGTCGTTTCCTTTGTTATACACAACCAGTTTCAAGGAAACTGTTGTACCATGCAGTAACAGTTGGCCTTTGAGACGTTCCTTACGACATTTGGGACTGAATTTCCTTTCTAACAGCAGTGGTACCGATTGCGATTCTTGAAACCACACGCAACAATGAACACGAGCACACGAATTCATGCTCCACAGTATTAATCATGGCAAGCAAAAGAGAAATTCTGAAATTGCAAAATAATTTTAATAAGGGAATGAGGGCTGTTCTAAATAATAGACGAACTGAAAATGCCAGTAATATGCTTAAGGACTTAGGGTATTTGCATATTGAAAAGGAAATAATTAGAGATGTACTTACTTTTGTATATAGGTTGGAAAGTAGATTATTACCAAGATATGTGACTAGATTAGTACAAAAGAATAATGATGTAAATAATTATAAGACAAGGCAGGCAAATCATTTCCATTAGACTTATAATAGAAGTAGTAAAGCACAGAAAACAGTGTTGCAGAAAGGTTTAAAAATATTAACAAATTACCTGATGAAATAAAGAGGACCAAAGTTGTTGCAAGTTTTACAGAAAAGCCGGGTAAATGGTTAAAGGAAAGAGATAGTTATATTTTCTCGTGAAGGAGTTCATTGAAATTAACACCTTGTTTATATTTTTTTTCTGTTTTATGTTTAATATGATGCATGAATTGTAATTGCATATATATAATAGCCATAGGCTATTTGAAAATAAATAAATAAATAACTAATACTAAGTAACGTTTGATTGTCGTTTGAAATGTGAAATGATTTGCTCAGCGGACGTAATGTAAACTTGAGGATGCGCGTGAAATTATGAAAATTACTAAACTTCGCTACTGCAGCTATTATGAAAGCTATGGCTGTTAACGTTTGTGTAATTAAATTGGAATAATCCTGTATATAGTAATTGCTTGTTAATTGTTTGTGCAACAATCACCGATTAGCCAAACATTATGATCACATGCTTAATAGTGTGTTGGTCTACATTTTGAACAAAATCAGCAGCGATGCGTGTGTTTCGAAACACTTGTTCCAGCATTGTACTGTGCCGTCATACCTGCCACAGATCGCTCCCTATCCTGCTTTACAGAGCGGGCAAGCCTCCGACCTCCACGTTCTGTGATGAGGCGTTGACGTCCACTACCTTGTCGCCTACTCGTGCTTTCGCCGTCATTCAACCACTTTCCGTAGTTGTTCACTTAAATTAGCAGGAGAACAGCCGACCATCCTCGCTATTTCCGAGATGCTCGTTCCCAGTCGCCGCGCCCACAAAACCACCGGCCCGTAGTGTAAGGGAATTGCGGGACCTGTGCGTAGACATCTGGTGGCAGACAACTCCGGAAACGCGCAAAAGAGGTGACGAATAAATGCCACGCTTTTCGCTGTTCTATCACGTTCCAAAGATGGTCCAACATGGTATAAATCTTTTGGTCCATCAGTGTATGTATTGTTTTTTAAATGAAGCTCTAAATTTGTCCCTATATTTGACAACCCCGAGCTAAACAGCATAATACACACATTTTGTTCCTGTAGTCTTTCCATAGCACTTATATACCATCAACACCCATGAGCACCCTCTGCCACCCACAATTTTGTGAATTGCAGAGTATATATGTAGATGTAGATGTAGAACACATGAAAGGAATAAGCGTTCCAGACCTAAAGTGGTCCCAAGGATACCAACCCAGGACTCTCAAGTAGAGAGCCCTCGGGGAATACTGGAGAATCAGGAAATAAAAGAAACTTGTCATACAGCATATCCGTATCTCTCTTTAGTGTCTGCAACTAAAGGATTTCACTATCTCCCTATGACATCATATACGTAGATACAGGCTACTACACATGACCCCAAGACTGTCACCATTGTCAAATTAGGTACTGCTAGCAGTGTCGAAGGGCTTAAAACTATAATTGTTTTGAAAAGCACGTAAGGTTCACTTAGTTTATATCTGAATTCAATGTTTAGTGAGGAATCTAAATTCGACACCCCTGTCGATTTAAGGATCAGGCAGGAATTTAGATACCTACCTGTATACTCGACACAGAGGCTATACATAACATGGAAAAACGCCGACATTGCAATAGCGGGATAAGTTCAAGGAAGAAGAATAATATCTTACGTTAGTATTTGTCCACTTCTGATGATGCAGAAGCTTCTCCTGAAACACTTAGCTCCGCACGAGAGAAACTCTATGCAAATATTAGTTCTCTTATAAAAGTAATATTTTCTCTGTAGCTTCTACATACCCTACGTGTATCCAGAAGATATTTTCAGAAAAACGTCTAAGGTAGTGGGTCTACTTCCACCCTACCTGCTATTTCTTTTCCTCATGCTGTTGCCTGATAGAATGTTTTGACGTTTCACGTTCCAATAACTTGCCCGCTAAGTCTGTGAACCAACAACGAGGAAGAACAAAGTTGGCCTCGAAGTATACAGTATGAGATTGTCAGAGTCTTTGGTGCTTTAATTAGTATAGTAATTAATTAAATAGTCCACCATAAGGTTCAGTTTAAGATTTGTTTATTTTCAAAACACCGTCAACGATATTGTTCACATGCACAGATACAATCCAGAGATACTACTAACACAATCTTTGGCAGTTGCAAAGTGAATCTGTATAAACTAAACCAACTGTCCTGTTGATTTCTTTATATAGGCTCTATCGAAATTTCCCGAACACTTCAAAAGCTTCCGCGAGATATTTCTCGAACATTAACAATTACTCAAACAATTAAACATATTAAAAACAATCGGAATTAATACATAATCACTTAACATCATTACAAAATGGTCAGAAATGGAAATTAAAGATAATTAAACACAAAATTATTTACAGAAATCATTTTAAACTGTAGAAAATTGTCCTGTAGACATCGTAACTTGCATTAATACTTGGAATTACAAGCATTTAAGCAATTCTCTTGCAAAATTCGGTTCTTAAACATATTAAATGGCCTTTAAACAATTTCTCTTCATCAAATAAATTCTATATACACTGATTTACAAGAAATTGTAAAACAAACATACCAGATCATATTATAGCAAACTTTAGCTCACTACAGATACTTCATTAAATACAATACTTAAAGTTTATGTATGAGGGCTGTTACAAGATGTATGACACCTATGTAAAACTATGTATAACTTTGTACCTGAGGTTCGACGAGCGGAGTATTTTGTTTAGTTGAAGCAAGAATAAATATTGTCAGTGTTAGAGCCACTCAGCTGTGTAAGGAGGTTACAGTAAGTTATGGTCATCTGGATCGCTTGACAGCGAGAAGGGATCCTCGACTACACAGTAATCAGTAGTAGTTGGTGTAGCATTGATTTGGACCACAACGTGCAGAATACAAGGGAAACGACGGTTAACAACAAACAAACCCCTCACAACAATAACAAATGTAAAATTTTCATGCCTCACAGATTATAACCGACTTTCTATTCAGTTCACCTTTCTAAGTACCTATGATCTCTGGTTCTTCTAGAACGTGTGTGAATCTGCTCCTACTTTTTCAGCAATATCTTCACTCCTACATCTATATCTACATCCATACTCTGCAAATCACAAACATTGTGGGTAGCACCAAAGCCGTGCATTCCAATCCCGAATAGGACGAGGAAAAGAAGGAATACATAAAAGCATCAGTACGGCATCTTATTTCACGAATCTTATCCCCCCGGTCATTGCGACATAAATAGGCTGGCGGAAGAAGTATTTCGTTGTACTCATAATTTAAAGATTTTCGCATATTCTACAATAAATTCAAACGCAAACTACAAGGGGTGATCAAATGAAAAGGTACGAAGCGACGTAAAAAACGTAACAGTTAAATATTTGCATATTCCGCCATGGGAGAACGTAGCGAGACATCTCGGGATGCGATTGGAGTCTCTGACTGGAATCGGAGCATGCGCGGGCGTCCGCCTGCGCAGTAGAGAGCAGAGGCTCTTATCAAAAGCGGCGTCCAAATGATGCGGCAGTCCGTATGAGGACAGGATGGCGTACAGGTGGGGGATGTGTACTGTGAGACACTCCGACGCCTACGCAGGTCCATCAAGAACAAACGACCGGGGCTGCTCACGGAGGGTGTGGTTCTGCTCCATGATAACGCGCGTCCACACGTCTCCAGAGTCACACACATGGAACTGGCCAAGTTCAAGTGGGAGACGTTGGACCATCCGCCCTACAGTCGGGACATGTCGCCCTGCGATTTCCATGTGTTTGGTCCACTGAAGAAACACCTGAAAAGGAAGCGCTTCAACTCGGACGACGTACTCAAGGACTGGGTCTCGTCACGGCCACAGGAATTCTGGGAACAAGGAATCCTGCGGCTTGTTCATCAGTGGGATCGTTGTGCTCAGGCCTATGGTGTATATTTTGAATAAAGTCTACATTTGTACCCACCGTGTCGTTTCGTACCTTTTTATTTGATCACCCCTTGTACGTCGTCTGTCTTCCAAACTATCGCAGCCCAAGCTATGTATCAATTCTGTGACGCTTTCATAAGGACCGTAGCAACCAGTCACGAATCGAGCGGCTCTCCTCTGCACCCTCTCCACTGAGTCAATCAGGCCCTTGCGATACGGATCCAAAACTCCACAACAGTAATCCAGATGCGGACGCACTAGTGTTTTATACGCTATCTCCTTTGTATGAGCATTACAGTTCCTCAAAATACGACCTATGAATCGCAATTTAGAATTAGCTTTGCCTACGACGGAAGTTATGTGCATGTCCCATTTGATGTTGCTATGTACCATCACCCCCAGATACTTCAGGGAATCAACCGTGTCAACAACTGAATTATTTACTCTGTACTCGTGAGTAAACTGATTATTTTTGTTACTTATTCGCATTGCCTTGCACTCTTTGCAATTAAATGTAAGCTGCCATTTACGGCACCAATCGGAAATAGCGTCCAAATCGCGCTGAACTTCTAAGCAATCGTCGGAGCACCTTATTTCCCTGTAGATAACTGCATCGTCGGTAAACAATTGCAACCAGCATCTGACGTGGTCACCGAGATCGTTTATAAATGTTAAGATAAGAAGCGGTCCTATTACAGTTCCTTGAGGAACCCACGAAGTAACATGTATCTTAGAAGAGGCTTCGCCGTCAACAACGACACACTGAGATCGACCAGTTAGAGAATCACGTATCCATTCGCAAATCTGAGCCAGTATACCGTAAGCTCGAATCTTCGCTAAAAGTTGGTTGTGTGGTACAGAATCATACGTTTACCACGGATATCCGTATGTCCAGTGAGAGTCCGTTGGCGCGTATAATGGTTGATACCTCGTGTAAATGTACAGCAGAGCCAACGCCACATCTCTTCAGCAATTCGCGATTTTTCCAAGGCAGAAAAAGGTAGGGAGGTTTCCGACAGGCGGTGGGAGCGCAAAGCAAAGTGTTTGCAGAACGTGACTGACTGCGGGGACTCATTAACTCAATCCGCCGCCTGCGACATTCGATTACCGACCCGAAGTCGCTCCGTATTCGGAGGAGCGTTTCCCGGGACACACGCGGATTCTTCCTCCTCTTCCCCTTTCATTTGGCTTTCGTTTTTTATTTCCGATGCCACGGCGACGAATGGGTGGGCCCACCGCCGCCTCCCACCTGCCAATCCGGCGCCACCGCTGGGAAATAAGGACCTCGACGCCTGGCGTCGCGACGGAACCACTGTGTGTGGGCGACAATCACGTAGAGAACTCCGCGCACACCGGGTATGCCATTAAATTGTTGCCTTAGATGATTCGTGGAACGATAAGTAGATTAAACTATAGCATTATACGATCACAGAAGTAGTTCGATCACGTGGCATAAATTCAATTAGCTGTGTAATCCGCTTGCCTCAAGATTGCCAAAATTAACCATCTGTTCCTAATGAGTTGTTAAAACCTACAGTTTTACGCCAGTTAGAATGAGGGTGCCTTTACAAATTCAGACATACAAAGTGAATCAGGAGTATCGGAGGGTTTTACTGGCCCTGTAAAGGCCAGGATTTTAACCGTGTTTTTTTTTTTTTTTTTTTGCTGCCTTGTAATTGCCTTATATGTTTCAGGGGAACTTAAGTTAAGGTTATGGTATTATCCGATCACAGAGATAGTTCGATCAAGTGACGGAAATTCAACTAGCCACGTAATCCGCTTGTCTCAAGGTTGCCTAAATTAACAAGCTGGGTAGATGGGCCCAACATTTTTATGTCAAATCAGGATGAGAGTGGCGTTACAGCGTATTCCAGACACACAAACTGAATTTTGTCAGGAGTGTTCGAAGGTAAAGATTCGGATTTTAACCGTGGGTTTTTCAACGTTCAGCTATGATGATGACATTAGGGCATTGTGTAAATGTTAAATAAGTTAAGCGTATGTCATTATCCGATCACAGAGATGATTAAATCACGTAAGTGACAGTAATTCAATTAGCCGCGTAATCCACTTGTCTCAGGCTTCACTAAATTTACCACCTGTTCCTAATGGGACGATGAGACCAACAGTTTGATGTTAAATCGGAATGAATTACAGCCCATTTCAGAAACACAAAACGAATTTTGTCAGAGGTATTGGACGTCCTTGAACCCCTTGTGCCGAATCCTACATTGCAAAGTATACTGAGTAGATGGAGGTAAATCCTGTGGGTTTTTGGTGGAAACAGACTTTAGGGTGGAAGTTGAACCTTTTTCTGTCTTTAAGATGATTTCTGTCTTCCGTCGTCTTGAAGCGTCTTGATCTTTTGATATATCTGAGGATCTAAGCTATATTTTGTAGGCCATAGAAAAATGTTATTCGACAAGAGTAATGTGACACTATAATGCCACTCTTTTTCGATCTAGTAACAATTTGTAAAGGCTCATCATAGAGCAGTGATATTACTCAATTCACTAATGCGAATAACTTTATTAATGTGAAACGTATATGCACAGGACGTTCCTCTTAAACAGAAAACAATAATTCCGTGTGGTCGTAATGACCAGGCGACAGGATTATATTGGCCACGGATTCCACCCCTGTCGTACCTGCCTTAACCTAACCCATTAATCCTACCGAAAATAGAGGACGTACAGTTTAACCCGAAATCCGAGCCACGGAAGCGTTTTGGCGTATTTCACGTTAAACGGCAAGCTAAACCGGGATTAAAGAACTATGAAAATTCCCACCGAGACAGGGATTCGAACCGAGGAACATTCGATCCCCAGCCAGACACCTTAACCACTAGGCCATATTTTTTTAATCTATTTCTTTCTATATAGTTTATTAACAGTGCTCCCAAAAATATCTTAAGTGAACTGAAATTTTCCCGTTTTCCGTTTCATTTACATGTACAGATGCGTGGGTCGCCCAAATATGATCTACACGACCAGGGTAACATTTCGCAGTTCGTGTTGAATAATTAGCATGGAAGTTTATCCTAGTGGATAAAAGAGACTGGATTTTAGTGACAAGAACACCACCTCCCCTTATAACTAGTGTCTAGGACAGAAAGGAGAATGCATAGCTCAACCTCTGCTAGTACCAGTCATCCGGCCTATTGCGTAAAACAATGTAACAACATCGAATTCATTGTGCATCTGTTGACTGGAATATGTCGTTGAAGGCGGTTTCTGCTAATTGTTACTACATACCGATATCGTCTCATTACCTCTTTAATACTCCCAAGTCCTTTCCTCTTCCAATGACTCCGAAACCTTCCTCCTGTATCATAATATTAACTGACTGTGTTAGATGGTAATTTTCATTAAAAAATTCCACCAGTGTTCCATTTCACCCATCCCAACTTCTTTATTTCATATTCATTTCAAATTTGGAATAAAATACAAATAACCACCTCTTCTTATAATTAGTGTCTAAGTCAGAGTGAAGAATACGTTGCTCAACCTCTATCACAACCATTGTTCTTCGACCTCAGTGTCCATTGCGTAAAACACTGTAGTAACGTCCAGATCACTTTAATTGCAGGATTTTGTGTACACGAAATGGTGTTCAAGGTGATTTCTGCTAATACATTTAGGCTAATATCTTCTATCTGTCGAAATGCTGAGACCGTTATTGTTCTTGTGGTTTGATCCGGATGTTGATGCGTATCCTAGAATTGTCGTGCATTATCACCTAACCGAAACTGCAACGAAGATGGATTGTATTCGTGTAACATAAAACCAAGTTTCTTTTGTATAACTTCCCAAATTATATTATAGAGCACCAATCAAACCTTTAGCAGAATTGCTGGGATTAATGAAATTCCCTAATTAGTCTGCTAACAAGACAGTCCTTCTAAGTCCCTATACATTCAACATAAATTACCTGTTGTCTTCCAACGACTGTCTCCTTCATTATATCATTTTCTGACTGGGTTGTATGCTAATTTTCATTTGAAAAAAAAATCATATTCCTGTTTTTTCCCAACTCAATTATATCATACGTATTTCAAAATTGCGTTTAAGGTACAAATAATTAATTTGAAGGTTATTGGTTTTTAAAATGATAGGGAGCTTCTGAAGCGAATATTATGAGAGAAATTTGAAGAACTTGAACAATGTAGAAGATCTACTCAATTCATTTGTGCGGCGGCTTCTACCTATTAGCATCGAGGGGGGTACGCCTGATGTTTATGTAACCCCCACAACAGTGTAGAACACGTAGTAGCGCTACCTACAGGGGAAGCTCCAGGCACACACGCCGACCAAAAACTTTGGTCTTCGAATATACTTCAGGTGAGGTAGACGAATCATAAGCTAGCAGCCAAACAAGAGGGTAGAAGAACATACGCCATTTCAGACACAATCCAGAATTGTCCATTTATGACTTGTGTTTGGAAAATGATTTATTATACTACTTTTAAGGCCCTTTCACATATTAGATTATATGATAGCACGAGACAGAATAGGTATACTGTAAAGTTTGTGTTCAGCATCGTTATTTCCTAATAAATTTCACTTTTTAATTTCAATTTCACTTTTTATTAATCTGTATGTATCAGTGAACCCCAAAATAGAGGAATTTATTCAATACATGATTATGTAGTGTTGTAATCTTTCCGGAACATAATTCTCTGTCGTCTTGTACGTCTATCCACAATATTTCCCTCCTTTACCACTGTCCTCATCTTTCCTGTATTATTCAGATTTTTTGAAACTTACGCCATCCTTCTGTCTCTGTGTAATTATGACGTTTCGGGTTAAAAAAAATTACTTGCCTTTTTCTTTATTAATCGTCCTCTTATGAATACAACATTACTGTCCCAAAATTAATTTTCAGCTATTTATATTACTTTTCGTTTAAATGATGCGTTTTATATCAGGAAATTAGATATACAGGTGGGTTTCTTAAAGTTGTGCAGCTATTCGGCCGCAGATGTTGGATTCAGTAGTTAATGTGCAGCAATAAAGATCACGTAAAAATATCATTATTAAGAATTACTCCTAAACTCTTACCTTCTCATCCATCCGCAGTACGCAGAGAAAATTTGGAGGGTCAAATCTCTCTTTTCCTTCAGAACAACACAAAACAATTTTTACTGTTTAATAATGCCGTCCTTTCTGTAAGCTGTAACCAATTTTGCCGTGAAGTTTTAACATATTATTATTTGTGTAAACGCCATATAAGAAACCTCTGCAGTGTGCTTTTTTGCATCTCGTCACAAATTTTCGTACAGTAGGAAGTCACGCTTTCCTGACATTTCTATAAAAGATAAACATTTCGCGATCTTTTTTTTCCTGACACGAAAAGGTCTTAACCCACATTACCCAGCAACCCCACGGCGCGTTTGCTTTCTGTTCGACCGGGATTTTTACCCTTACGTACGGCGCAGCGCCTTCCAGAAGGAGAAAAAGGAATAAACAAAAAAATAAGGCGGAGACCAGACGAATTCGCGTCTTGAGCACTTGTCACATTGTAAATTGCGACAAAGACGGCGGAGCAGAGAGAGAGGAGAGGTTTGCCTGCCTCACATATGTCCTTGTATGCGCCGCGCAGTCTGAATAGGAGGTCGGAAATTGCAGAGAGGAGGAGAGGTAGCGAGTGAAATGTCGAAGTGGGAACGGCGCAGAAATAAAAGAAGGTCGCGCCGGTGCGTCTGCGAATCGCGGATGGCCTTGGGGGTGAGGGGGGGGAGCTTGTCAGAACACCCCCTCCCCCCACTACCAAGTCTTCCAGTCCGAACAGGAGCGAGTGAGTGAGTGCCTTTCGTCCCGACGTCCAATAACAGCCGGATACAGCAATAATGCGCGCGACAGTAAAAAGAAATTTCACGTTCGGTCTCGCGAAGTACGTTGTTAGGGCCGGAATATTGCGGCGCGGAAAAGTCTCGCTGCCCCGTGTCCCGCTGCAGGGAAAATTTGCTGCCGCAGAATCTGACAATTGATAGAAACGAGGGATGGTGGTTTGAAGGGTTCTGCCCCAAATGAAGGCAGCTTGCTCGGCATAATGAACAGCAGGTGATACGCAATAATACAATCACTTATTATTCACCCCAGTGTAGTGACAAGGACGCTTTTGTGCTCCGATGAATAGTTTCGCAGAATAACGAGATGTGTATCGCAACAGTAATCATTATTATCTCTGACACAAAACAACGAGTACAGCTTATAGTTGTATTGTTTTCTCTACATACGACAGGAAATGTAAAGTTGGATCAAAGATTTTTAATGTCCGCCTTATCATACGAAATTTCAGTCAAGAATTTTTTTTCTTCTGTTCAGCGACATTGCAGATACGTGTCTAATATCTGCAGTATGAAATCCTTGGTTCATTTTGTTCGCCTCGTGGTCACGTAGAGAGATATTGGCTGCTCGGCTTTCGTTAGCAGACTAACAGCGGCGACAGATGTAATAAGCTGTATATAACAGCCAAGTAACTGCAAAGAAATCAATTGCCACAATACTGAAAGTATAGTGTGTATTTCATTTAAATCAACAGAAGCTGGGTGGCCAAATATTGTTCGACGTCTTTCGATTTGTGTTCAATAGGCAAGATTTCAACACAGTTGCTAGAAACGTTTGAGAGAAATTAATTTAACCTGTATACAAGAGATGCTCGTATTAGATATTTAAGAACTGCATTCGGTTAAAAATGAAATTCATGAAAAATTTATTTTAAATAATTTATATATAAAATTCTCGTGTCACAATTTTCGTTCCCATACTCCTCCAAAACGGCTTGACCGATTCTCATGAAATTTTGTGAGCATATTGAGTAGGTCTGAGAATCGGCTAACATCTATTTTTCATCCCCCTAAATGTTAAGGGTAGTCCACCCCTAAATTTTTTATTTTTATTTTTTAGACAAAATTTTTATTTTTTATTTTTTTATGATACAACATACAAAAATACATACAATCCTAAATTTTCACCCTTCTACGATCAACCCTTATTTTTTAATAGCCATTTTAGTAATTCTTTTCGGATGCACCGGGTGGAACTGGCAAAACATTCGTTATTTCGCTAATTCTTGCTGAAATACGATCAAATAATGGCATCGCATTGGCCGTTGCATCATCGGGCATTGCAGCAACTTTATTGGATGGAGGCAGAACAGCTCATTCAGTATTTAAGCTGCCACTAAATATTCAGAATAACCCTGACGCAGTATGCAACATTAAGAAACAATCGTCCATGGCCACCGTACTGAAACGGTGTAAAATTATCATCTGGGATGAATGTACTACGGCACACAAACATTCGCTTGAGGCGTTGAACAGGACATTGAAAGATATTAAAAACAACAACAAACTATTTGGCGGAACTCTATTGGTCCTTTCAGGCGATTTCAGACAAACACTTCCAGTCATTCCACGTTCAACATACGCTGATGAGATCAACGCTTGCTTAAAATCATCTCCATTGTGGCGTAATGTTGAAAAATTACAGCTAAAAGTAAATATGCGCGTTCAAATGCTTCAAGATCCATCCGCTGAAAAATTTTCAAAACAACTCTTAGATATCGGTGATGGAAAAGTTGCTATAGATGAAACTGGATACGTAAAATTACCGACCGATTAATGCACAATCGCTGATTCGCAAGATACTCTCATTGAACAAATATTTCCCGATGTACACACACAGTACATAAATCATGAGTAGCTTGCAGAAAGAGCAATTTTAGCAGCAAAAAATGTAGACGTTTTGTTATTTTTATATTCCCTCATCGTTCACAGCGCTCCATGCCTATTTCACGCATATACCACATTCTTACATACATACAATATACACATTCTTACATACATACATACTTACAATAAGTAAGCTATTTTTTGTCTACACTAGAAATTACTTGAAAGTTATTTATATGGCAAAACAACGTTTGCCGGGTCAGCTAGTCACGTATATAATATATATGTAAATTGTACTTTTTTAGGATGTAACTTATATTATTAATTTTTGCCTGCATGAAGTTTGATTAAAGTTAATCGTTTTTCTTGAAGCCATAGTTCCTTGCTATAACCAAAGAGAAACTAACATCAGTACGCTTACTGGTACCTGAAACTTCTACGAGATGGCGTTAGAGGCGTTTTCGAGATAAGAAATACAAGAATTTCTCTTTTTCTTTTGAAAAATCGCATTTTTTTTCAGGAAAGACATATCTTGATAAACTTGAAAAGCGATTCGTTATCTAAATATGGAATTTCATACAAATCGTTAGAGTTAGTTTCGAGATATCAAATATGCAAGATATAGATACAAGAATTGCTCGTTTAAAAATAACAGATATTAAATATTAGTTGGTTTTTGTTTGTTTATGTTCGTAAAATACGTCAATTTAGTTAAAAATATTAAGTTATATTCACTGTAGCTACAGTTTCTTTATTTCAGTTTCTATCCTATTTATGTTTTGTGCTTGTTAACTGTAACTATATTTTGTTCATTAAATATTAGTGGTGTGTGTCATTTTCATTCAAAACGTTGCATTCTACCTCAAGTAATATTTTAATAGAGACAAACATAGTAACAAGATATCAATACCATATGAAGGAAATTACACGTAATTCAATGACGTCAGTGTATCGTCACATTTTCAATCAACAGTTCAAAATCCCTCTCTGCTTAAAGTACTTAATACAGCACGAAACACGCATATATACCAGTACCAAACACCTGATAGTGCTTATATTAGTCCCAAAGTGCAGATGCGGAATTTCGATAAAGTGGTTTAAACAAGGTGGAAGAGAACAATGTGCACAACTCACTAAAGCCACGTTATCACATTCCATATCACTTTCGCATTCACGCATTCCAAAATCAAAAGGAACACTAATTACATTTTCAAAAGATCATGTTGGTATGTCAATGTCATAACCTGGCTTTCGCCAAGCATATTGCAACATAGGCTTATACGTAAGTGCAGCAGATTGATTGTAAATCACAGAGTGAAGTTTCGTCATCAAATAACCATCATAATCAAAGCAAGACAAAAGTGATGAAATGTAGCAGAAATGATACCAATACTAGTGGATTAAATATAAAAATAGGATCGGATGCAATAGGAGAAGTAAGAGAATTTTGTTACTGGGGAAGTAAAATTACAACCGATGGCCGAAGCAGGAATGATGTTAAAAGCAGAATAGCATTAGCAAAAAGAGCCTTCATGAAAAAGAGAAACCTTTTAGTTTCAAATATTGATCTAGGAATTAGAAAGAACTTCTTAAAACTCTTTGTGTGGAGCACAGCACTTTATGGTAGCGAAACATGGACTTTAGGAAAACCGGAAGTAAAGAAAATTGAAGCATTTGAAATGTGGTGCTACAGAAGAATGCTGAAAATTAAGTGGACAGACAAAGTAAGAAATGAACGAGTTTTGGAAATGATGGGTGAGCAAAGAAGTTTATTGAAGAAGCTTACAGAAAGAAGAGATAGGCTGGTAGGTCATATTCTGAGACATACAGGATTGGTTAATTTGTTAGTGGAGGGAACAGTCGAAGGTAAGAACTGTAGAGGAAGACAGAGATTAGAATATATGAAGCAGATAATTGAGGACGTGGGCTGTATGGGTTATGTAGAAATGAAGAGGTTAGCACAGGATAGGAAAGGATGGAGGATTGCATCAAACCAGTCGAAAGACTGATGACAGCAAAAAAAAAAAAAAAATCTTCCCTTGTAGTTTGGCACATTGTAGTCTTATAAAATCAGTAATCCTTCTGATATATAGCTTATATTGCCGAAAGAAGTAAACATCAAGGGGTTGGCAATATTTTCTAGTTTTCGGTTGCAATATCTTCAGCAAAACATCTTTGTTTGAAAAAGTTGCATCTACAAGGGTACGATCTATATGATTTAACCAGGAATCACACAACAATTGGTTTTTTTCATGGTACTTTTCATGGTTCTTTAATGGCGATAGCAGAAAAGTGCCGAGTTGTAAGTGGAAATGACACACACGATTGTTTTGTTTATGATCGCTTGTTATTCTAAAAATGTTTTCGCGCGATTCCGAACGTTCAAGGTCAAAGGCGTCACTTGTAAGTAAAAATGTTTTCTAACCTAAGGCAGATCTTAGAGTGTAGTATACATCATACTAATTTAAAGATTAATGCGCGGTATAGCAGGATTGTCTCCCTGTAGTAATTTCATTGTATCCTGGGCTTAGATGAACAAAATGTTTGGCGTGTAGTATGAAAGTAAGCACAATGGGGAGATTGAAACATTAATCTAAGTGGCTGCTCTTACAGAAAGTCATGTACAAGTCACCATGCTTAATGTCCCAATCCCATATGCGAATCGCAGTCAGCAGTATCTTACTATCTCACTTCGTACACTACGAAGAGAGCTTTGGGATTTAACATTCAACGTAACATCGCAATCTTCTGTTCAGGAATCGTGGGGCACCATCTCTGCTATTTCGTCGCTCAAGTCCTGCGTCTCGAGCCAGACATCCCAATGTTGTAGACCAGACAACGTCATAATGTTTTATCGACCTTAGATTTTGCTTATTTAAAGATTCAAAATAAATACATGCAAGAAGTAGATTCAGTTTACATTATCTAGCATAAAAATATTAAATTTTTACTCCATTTAAGATTAGTGTGTTACTTTTCCTGAACTCAAGGAAAAGCTGAGAATATTTATTACTTTTTTCACTCATAACAAAATGAATCACTAGTTGCATACGAATTTTTCTTGTAAAACGTCTTAATGTTAATACGTCACTTCAGGATAACTATTTCAAAGATAAGAAGAGTTAGGAAGAGTTACCCTTCCCTTGGAAACGGCCTCTGAAAGGGCGTAGAGAAGTTTAGGTGTTGGAATTGGCACCTAAAGGAGGACGAATCAGATATGATCAATCGCATGGTGATCCATAATCCAAGGAGAAGTAGTTGCTTTAAACACGAGGAGAGGAATTGATAACTAGGAAGATTAAACGGTTACTTATATACTGAATACTGTCGCTACTGCAAGAAGAAATTTGTGCAAACAGGTTTTTATTTAAATTTTTACTGAAAACGGACCATACAATTCTGTATGTCACTGTTTTCAACCGAACAGATACCCCTGACACGCCGCCATCACGGTGTACTCCGTTAACAACTGTGCTGCATAACTAGCAGGAAGAATCTTACCACGTCGAAATACGAGGCACGTCCAGAAAGTAAGTTCCTATTGGTAATAAAATGAAATTGTACACAGATAAAGAAGAAATTTTTATTGCACAAATTTCTACAACTCTTAAACTACTTTTCCACATAACTGCCGAAATTTTGCAGGCATTTGTCATAGCGTGGCACCAGGTTTTGTATACCTTCTTCATAGAAATCTGCCGCCTGTGTCTTCAACCAGTTGGAAACAGTTTCTTTCAGCTCGTCGTCATTGGTGAAGTGATGACCGCCAAGGAAAGACTTGAGATGTAAGAACAGATGAAAGTCTTGCCAGTTCTTCTGTAACCAAAGGTGGACGCCCACTTCGTTCTTCATCGTGCACATCACTACGCCCGCCATTGAACTGTCGGACCCATCTTCTCACCATCGAATCACTCATCGCATTTGGTCCGTAAACATCGCAAATTTGCCGATAAATTTCACTTGGTTTCACTTTCATCGCATTCAGAAACCGAATCACAGACCTGATTTCACAGGCGGCGGGATTTTCAATCAACGCCGACATTTCAAACAAGCACAAAAAAGCGTACGTAACTGACAGCGATCTCCAAATGGCGGACGTTCTTCCCCTTGATACACATCGTTTACAGCACATGTGCGGAACTGCAATCGCAGCGCTGCAGCGGAGATAAATTGAAACGGAACTTACTTTCTGGACGCGCCTCGTATAAAACTTCAGCATCACTTCATTATTCTAATTCATCAATAGTTTTGGGTTACGTATGAAACCTAATGAACAAAAGTTAGGCACTGATAAATTGGTTTATCTTGATTTTGTCGTGATTAATGTATTTTTAACTCGGAAATAGTACTTCACAGAATTTTTTAATACCATCTGTGTCTAAGGCCTGTAGAGAAAGAACACCTTTAATTTAGCTGGTGAAGAACAAGATTAAATCAGTAACAAAATTTATTATAAAACTGCTTTATTAGTCACCCAGTCAATCAAACAGGCGTACATATCCTTTTGCAGCTCTTCTTTTTTTTACGGCGACATCATTAGAAGCGGGATGGGACTGGGGACAAGGAATGGGAAGTAATTAAACCATGGCCTCTTTCAAGGAAGCATCCCAGCATTCGCCTGGAGTGATTTGGGGAAACCATGAAAAACTCAAATCTGGATGCCCGGACTTGGATTCGAACCGGCATCCTCCCGAATGCGAGGCCAAAGCTTTAAAGCACTGATCTAATATATTTAAAGAAAGTATTGCTTGGATAGAGCCAGTTCCTTTTCATAAGAATAACTGAGTCTCATCCAAATCAGATTAACATTTCTCGTAAATGCGGATGTGTATGATTTGCTGAAATATTTTGAGTACATGCGACATTAAACTGTTCATAAGATAGTCGTCACAATGGTTTTCTTCGGTTATGGTTTGAAAGTTTATCTCAGCCTATCTCGTTTAAAGCCTAATTACTAGTTAGTTACTTATAGACTAATCTAAATAAATTTAGCTTTAAAAAAAAAACCTATAGACAGAGTTCAGGTAGTGTCAACGTTTGAAGAAATACATTAGAATAACTCTTTACTCTTTCAACTAACCATTCAAAAGAAGTTTTACTTCAGAAAGAGCAGATAAACTTCTTGGAAAATTTTTCTTACATGAATTTTCTACCTTTTTTTTTTACTATTTCCAAATAAAACCTACTTGATTACGCAATACCTCGATTCTCATCGAGATGAAGAATAAGTAATATTTTTTGAAAGAAAGAGAATGAATTGAATGTAATATAATTTTCTCGGTGTACGATTCTTTACTGGCATTACACGCTTTCTCTATAAAGGCGCGTTTCCACGATCCCTTGTAACGAAGGCGAGACGGGACGGGACCTCATTAGCCGAAGTGTAGGGACGACCGCGGGCCGCAGGTTAGTCCTAGCTTACCTCGCCGCCACCTCCGCACCACGTTGCGTAGTGTCGTTTGGCACAGAGCACTTTACAGCAACAGAAGGGGTTCGCATCGCTGCTGCAAACCGATGGCAACAGCGCACCTCTACACCACGCCTGTGATGTTTACCGACTCAGAGTGGGTAGCTGCATCTCGTCCCCGCTAGCAGAGGCGGCCCTGTTCCCATGGCGTGTGGTTGAGTATTCGTCCCGTTCTGTCCCGTCCCGTCCCACCTCGCCTTCGTTACAAGGGATCATGGGAATGCGCCATAAGACGTTCCAACTATGGAACGTATATCTTCAAATTACGTGTTCAGCGTTGGTAAAACGTTTCTGTCATCGAGTGCTTCGGAAACATCAGTGCTCCTTCTCAGTGCTGCCCGGATGGAATTAAAGGAACTAGGCCTCACAGCAAAACCATGCACGACGGTTGTCAATGCGTCATTCAACAACAAAGGTGAGATACGATGGGGTACCCAGAAATAACCGGAATAGCATTGGCTTGGGCAGAACTTGTGTAGTACGCGTTTCTGCCGCTATGCGTTTATAGCTCATCTCATTGCCAGTTCAGTGCCGCGTGTGTTTTCGACCTGGCTTGTTCTGTTAATCTGCAGTGATTGTTTTTGCTAGCGTTGTTCTGTTATTGTTTCGTTTTTGATGATGGCAAGTTTAAGTGAACAACGTGCAGCTGCAAAATTTTGTTTTCTACTCAGTAAAAATGCTGCTGAAACTGTTTTAATGTTGAAAACAGCTTACAAAGATGACGCTGTGGGAAAAACTCAATTGTACGAGTGGTTCGCTCGGTTTAAAAATGGCGACATGTCGATTGATGACAAACCTCGTTCTGGACGTCCATCAACTGCCCGAATAGACGAAAATGTTGAAAAAATTCAAACGCTTGTGCTCTCAGACCGTCGACAGACAATTGATCAACTGTCAAAGATTAGTGGGTTATCTTGGAGCTCGGTTCAGCGAATTTTAACCGAAGATTTCACAATGAAAAGGGTTACTGTTAAGTTTGTTCCTCGTGCTCTGAATCACAATCAAAAAGTACGTCGAGTTGAAACATGTGCTTTGAAACAACAGCTTGAAATTGATCCTGATTTTCTATGATCAGTGATGTCTTGGTGCTATGGTTTCGACCTAGAATCAAAACAACCGTCAAGCCATTGGAAGACGTCGTTGTGACCCCGTTCGAAAAATGTCGTCAAGTCAAATCAAACATCAAAACAGTGCTCATTTGATTTTTTGATGCCAAGGGCGTAGTTCATTCAGAGTTTGTTCCCCAACATCAGACCATCATTCAAACCTTTTATCTGGAAGTTTCAAGAAGATTACGCAACAGTGTTCGTCAAAAATGACTCGATTTGTGGCAGACAGGAGATTGGTTCTTCCACCACGACAATACACCTGCACACACAGCTGTCTCTGTCAGGAGGTTTTCGCTGAAAATGGCATGGTTCCGCTACCCCATGCACCTTAATAGCCTGACCAGGCTCCGTACGACTTTTTCTTATTTCCACGTAGGAGAAGGGGCATGAAAGGACAACGGTTTAACAAGATTGATGAGGACGAGAAAAAAAACGAGCGGAGAGCTGTCAAACATTTCTAAAGATGACTACAGAAAATGTTTCGGACAGTGGAAGCATCGGTGGGACAAATGTATTAATTGTAATGGAGAGTATTTATGCGGGAATTTTTTTGAAAAAAAAAAAAATTTGAAAACATGAAGCTTCTAAAAAATAATTAAGTTTTTTTTCTATACACCCTCATTCTATAACTTCTAAACCCGTTCTTAATACAGATAACATTCAGGAGGTTGTTGAAAGTACCACTATACATTTTCGCCACGCTTTAGAATCGTAATTAAATAACCTTATGTATTATTTATCCAGCTTATGTTAATTTCAACTCTGCGTACATTCTTGCTTCCGATGATAATACTAACTATTCGACCCGTTTGAAAATTTCGCGAATACAGTGATTAGTAAGGATCGTGGCTTGTATTGAATGAAAGAAAAACTACCTGATTTGTATCAATTGTTTATTTGTTTGTGTAATAGGTACGTAACAAAATAGGTGCAACATGTTAAGAAACAATTAGGAAAAACATTTGAACGCGGAAATCGTATGTAAGAAAAACTGTCACTGACCTTAACAGATTACAACTAACCTAAACAAAATACACACAGGAGATATCCATATCTCTGCCATATGTGTTGCTGCTATCTAGCGCTTTAACTCTGAATTATCTCATACGCGCGACTTTCACAGTTATTACTTTTGTCCTTAAATGATCAAAATACAAAAAAAAAAAAAAAAAAATTAAAATATATGTTCCTAATCTATTATGTTGCTTAAGTGAAGATCTTAATCTTAATGGTCCTTCATTTATTGATTTCGGTAAAGTTTGAAGGGAGTTAAATGGCTCGCAACGGAAAAATAAACACGTTATATAATTAATGATCCTTTCCTCCTGTAAGGTCAAATTCCGAAAAATTGCTTTCTAGAAAAATGATGTGACGAGAGCGGAGACTTTAATCTTTAGAGTGATACCTCATTTATCTATTTTATTAGATATAGTGGTAGGGGCCTTGGTGGATAAACACTTTATACTTATCTTTCATACATTTATGATTAATCATTAATAATTGGAGATTTTGATTTAGTTTTATGAAGGAGTGAAAATATTTATTTCTGCAAGAATCTCCATGTTAGTTGGATTATAGGAAAAATGTTACAATATGAAATTTATTTTCTTATCATTGGCGATTACAAGTCTGAGCGAATTTACCGTTAACATTAACACAAATTGGCAAAATCATAAAAGCAACGCTCAGAGGTACAATTACCTGTCATGAGCAACCAAACAATTGTGTATTTAGTTTAAAATCCATCTCAGAATTAATATGCAAGAAATAATGATATTAGGAAACAATATACAATACAAGTTATGACGATCTCAGATATAGGTATCATAATACTGTGACTTAACTAGTGTTGCAAACTGAAAAAAAAAATTGTTTTTTTTTTCAGCTTTGTGAAAAAAACATGAAAAAAAAAACCTAGCACCCGTGTTTTTTTTCTAAATTTTTTTTTTCAGAAAACAATATATTTGATAAATTATAGTTTTATTTAAGGAACTTCCATTTTACAAGTGTGTTTTAAGTCTTACTGAATCATATAATGTCTCACATAATGATTCATAAGTGTATATATATAGGTAACATAATTTTATTCATTCTATATGTCAGTACTACATTCACTAGTATCAGTACTACCAACACTAGTTCGGTCGGTGTCGGAATTTTCTGTCTCCTCTAGATCCATAACTTCAGAAATAGTTAAATTTTCTTTTACTGGTTGTTCTTGTATTGTACGCAAAAGATTTTGAGATTGCAATTTTAAATTGTGAGCAAAGTACACACTGTGCATAAAGACTGCGCCGATAGTTCTGTATTACGGTCTTTTAAGTTTGAATTAAAATCTATTATCATACAAAATAGGAGCTTTACTTCTTTTCAATCGTTTGTTTACACGAACGGTTGCAAAGAAACGATTCATAATTAGGCACCGTGCACAAACTATGTGGCTCGGTCCAGAGGGAGGAGGGGTTAGCTGGAAGGCTACGCTGGGCTACGTGGGGAGGGGGGTGGGGGTGTTCCGAGCCCGGCCATGTAACTTTCCTTTCGTAACATTTTTCACGGTTAAAATGAGGAACTGAACTCACAACAGCATGTGAGTATTTATTTCCCTCAGTTAATTATATCCGTATGTAATTTACAATAGTCTGACAAGAGAAAACAGTACAAAATGTCTTCTGGAATCAAAACGGAAGAAAGCTACGTGCTACGTGAGTGGGGGGGGGGGGGGGGTGTTCACAGGAGGCCAAAATGGAGATATGTGGTTTATGCGCGCTCCCTTACTGACAATTTAATGAGTCAGTACCACTATACTCTGAGAGTTAACAAGTATACGAATATAAGGAAAGCCCAATAAGTTATAAAAAGAGGCAAAAAACCGTGGATAAATTTTATATTCCTAATTTTTTAAAAAGATCTTTAGGTAATTTTGTAGGGTTGGCAGCACTATTTCAAATAGCAAGTATCAATCCAAACAATGGGGAATGGGGATTCCTTCTCGCGCAACCTAGTCTCTTCGGGAAATCCCAGTTCTAAAGAAAATTTCAGTCATTTTTGCCAATATTTTCGTAATTTTTTTTTCGTACTGAACCAGAAAAATATAGTAGATTTTAAACTAAGATAAGTACTTAGAATAAACTCTAAAATAGTCATTTTAAACGATAACTGCCTTACAAATTTGAGATTTAGTAGTTGTGAAAAAAAAACATGTTCCAGAAAAAAAACATGTTTTTTTTCAAAGTTTTTTTTCAAGCCAGAAAAAAACCGTTTTTTTTACAACACTATACTTAACATTTCAAAAAAAATCATGGGCGCCACGAATGAACAATATGTCATTCGAAAATAACTAGTTCTTTCAAATTACGCCGCTAGCTCAGGGGTTTTTTGTTACAAAGTTAGAACATTGCTATATCCTCTCAAAGACGCTTAAGGGTTCAGTTTCACCGAATGCACAATCAGATGGCCTGGTCGTAATAAGTTACCATTGTAGTTCTGCGTCTGATGTCTGCGGTGTTCGGAGATGACCCACGGTATGTGAGACTTGTCTCACAAGGCGGCTACAGGCACGTCTAGTGGTAATGCGCATCATCGCATTACTGGCTGTGTCGCCGTGCGAAAGCCACTCCATCAAGCTGGCAGCATCAGATTTCCGACACCAGGAATCGGACTGCAGCAGTTAGCGAGAAAAGCCAACTTTCGGAGTCCACCACAGAATAGCACAGAATGAAGCTCGTCGCTCTTCGATCTCCGAGGAAATTTCTGGCTCCGCTTCTTGCAGTCTCGAAAATCACATTTAACAGAAAATTCCCAGGATTTTAAGTTATATGCTCATTTGGATTGGATCTTCAGGTTGGCACCTAATGTCACGTGATATCCCCGATATCTTATTAGCTCCACGCGTATATCACAGAGGTCAGACATATTCGGCTAAGTTCGCCGGGTTGACGACCCTGTGCTCAGGCGGCAGGCATTTTTCACCGGGTGATTGACCTTGTTGACCGCCCATCCACAGCGAGCAGAATGCGTCGTCCGGCAAAACCCTTTATTCCTTGCAACAAGATACACTGAATGTTCACCATTGCATTACAGGCCTCACTTGGAATCTTGCGTACTTTAGGAAATTACTTAAAAAAAAAAAAAAAAAAAAAAAAAAAAAAAAAAAAAAAAAAAAAAAATTTAGGTGGTCGCCCAAGATTTATGTAAATTACTCTAACATTATGACTTATGTAAAAAAAATTGCACATTAAATGTGGTGACAGCGTCACGTTATAATATGAAGATAAATAAATGGCTCGTGACTCAATAACACCTTGTAGAATCCTTGGTATTTTTTCCCTTTAAGAGTTGTATTCAATTAACTTTCTTTCTTAATACATACTGTCACGAAAGCGTAAACTTTTCTCTTCACAATGCTACTTCATTTATCAATTTCGGTTAGATCCATGGAGATAAATGATTTGTCACACAAAAAAAGAATTTCGGAAATACTGATCTTTTTGCCCATTAAGGGTTAAATTCAGAAAAATTCGTTACTTAAAATATGATGTGACCACAGAAGAGACCTTAATCTTTAGAATTATAGCCCATTATCTATTTCAGTTAGGTATCCAGGCAGAATAGTGACTCGAGAAATGTTGACTTTTTCTCTATTTAAGGGTCGAATTTGGAAAAATTAGTTTCTTAAACTATGATATCGTAAAAGCGGATAGCTTAAGCTTTAAAATAATACCTCATTTATAGATTTCTGTTCGGTATGTAGGGAGGCAATGCATTGTGGTAGAAAAACCCTTATAGAAATAACTAGTATGATTTTTAGTTTTTACTCATTAGCCAAGGTATTGGTGTAAATTTAAATTATTCTCGCAGTAGAAAAATGTACCGTTGTCATTTTATATCTTTAGGTACATTTTTTTAAGTTACATTTTCATCAATAGAGTTTCATTCCTAACTCATTGCAGAATTTTTTAAACAAAGCAATCGAGAGTAAATCAACATTATATGAGTACAGTAAATCTTATAATGACTGCATTAATAAAATTAGGAAAAATTGGAATGACCGCCAGACTTCCCTTGCTTCTATGGAAAAAAAATACGAAGTGCCAAAAGTTAATTTCTTTCTACATGATTATCAACGATCAACGTTAACGAATGTGTTTCTAATGGTGGTAACTGACGATTCACATTTCCTTCTTCTAGGATTGTGAATGCACTAACGTAATGCAATGGTGTAGTGTTTTCATTGGATATAACTGCTAAGATATCTCTTCGGCCAAGAAAGATAATGGTTTTAATTCATCTTCAAAAAATTCACTCAACGAAATCAACAAAAACGTGCATCATTTGAAATGGACAATTTAAGCGGACAGTGTGACTTTCTCCCGCTCGGCTTTCATGATCAATCGGTATAGACTGCACCTTTCCGCATTTCCAGTGTAGTTCCCTTCAATTCTACCAAAGTTTAGCTGGTTCTGTTTCTTACCATCTACTTCGACGTTTTCACTTTCAAAGTTTAGCATTATTTCTTTTCGAAATTTACTTCGAAACGAAGTTAGATTTTCCGTCGTAGTATATTTAATACGAAATGATATTATTTTTCCTCGATTCACGCGAAATGAACTGATAGATAGATAGACATTCGCTGTCCAACGATTTTCACTCCATTGCCCTTCGTGGAAATAAGAAATATTTCTTTTATTAGGTGTGAGTAGAAATACGTGGTTACACAGCATTCACCGCGATATAAGTCTTATGTGTGTACCGTCAAACTTGAATTAAGTTACCTGTATGCGCCTTGAAGTTATGCTTTCCGCGGAGTTATTCTGTGACTATAGTAGCATAAAGCGCAGGCGTAAGCGTAATTCCGAACCCCTCTCCGTTAAATTCAAGGTAATAATATTATCAACTACGTGTAATTGAGGCAAAAGTTCAGCCAGTCCTTTGTTGGCTGCACTGTTCTTTAATATGACAAATAAATTAACTTGAAGAATGTACACTTCTTCTGTACTCTGTTCACCATAAACTGGCGGCTCAATATAATATTCCCCTTGTATTGCCCCGCTCTTCATCTCCCATCGCGTACCCCTCCCAGAAGACCACTGGGTCCAGGCAAACGAGTGGAAAATTTCCCCTTCTCATGTTGTGGTGAGGACAGCGGAGTGGGGATAGAGCGGACTATAAGTAATAATCCGTGATGTTGGGGAAAGGATCCCTGAGAGTGTTACTCCTGAATATTTCAGTCCACAGAGAGTTTGAGTCACTGGTGGGTAATCACTGCAACTCAGATTTACATCTGGCGATAAATGATGTAATTATTCCAATCTGGAATTGCGAACAACGGCTTTACTGAAGCAGAAACTCTTTCTCTATTTCTCTTCTCACTACGTGATCAAATAACTGGATAATTCTCGGGAAGAAAGACTTTTAGGGCTTAATTGTTTAATATATATTCTATTTGATCCTTTTACTTGAGGTTTCTGTGCATTTGGCTCCTCTTTTTAGTTTCTGAATCGAATTATCCGACAAGTAAACATGAATATCATCAGGCACGCTATGAATTATGTTTTTATTTAGTATTCCATCTATTAGAAAATTATTCACGAACAAGAGTAAACAGTATTCTTCAGAAACTTCCGGGAGCCGGAAGTTTTGTCCCGATGTGTCGGTCGATCCTGTACCACTGGAAATCCAGAGGGGCATGGCTGGCAGACTATCCCGGGATGATAGTGGTGGGTATATTAGTGTTGATAGAGTAGTATAGGTTTCAAGGTAGATTAGAATAGACGTAGTACATAAAAAAAATGTAACATAGAAACGGATAAGGCCTTATAGGGGAAAAGTAGATTATAATACCAGAGGTGATTATTGAAAAAAAATCAAATGTATAACTATTAAATTAAGTAATCCTACCATTGTTAAAACGGAACCAAGCCTACTACAGGCCTGAATCAGAACGATGGCGTGGCAGAATGAGCAAACGTCAGCATACCACTTACAGCAAACAAAGCGCTTCTACCACGGCCAAAACAGTCTTGTTTGTAATGTAGAGGGAATGATCATTGACTTTTGCACAAATACACGATGAATCATAACAATATTTGGGAGTTAATTTCCATATTAATGGTAAGCCAGGATGCTGCAAATTTGAACTGGCTCAGGACTGTAGTGGCTGAGAACATATAATTAAGTGAATGCTACTTAAAAGCAATTGTTATTACCCAGTAATCCGGTATAACTAAATGATAGATTACAGAAAGATATGTACAAACTGGATTAACTACAACTAACTGAATAATGGGATACTCTAAGAATAATTGGAATATTTCAATAAAAACCACTAGCACGATAACAACAATAAGCGATATTTGTGATTCAATATAACATTAAAATTTGCAATAGCAGCTGTAACTATTATTACTGTAAGCAAGACCAGATGTAATATTATAGAATTAATTAGAGAGTAAGTCAAAGTGTAACGGTACTGTATGCCAAATTCCTTGCATGTAAATATTTTGTACAAACACTATGTAAATCAACAATGTAAAAATTAATACGTAGGGCCTAGTCACTAAGATATTAGGCTGTACAAATGAAGGGTAAATAAAAAAAATCCATCTATTAACTCACATCAACTGTCTTCCACCAAATCATCGTAAAAGTTTTGCTTTTTTTCAGTAATCTCCATAGAATTATTTATCTATGATTTTTGGACTCGATTTATCTCTCTAAATATTAAACGGTTCAAAATGCTGAAGATAATTGTGTCCTTTTTCTGTCTCTATCTTTTGCTTCTCTCAAGCAACTTTTAATGTTGCAAGTAATCCGAGAATATCTTCTATCAGATCTGCGTTACCAACATTATTCTTAGCTTCTCAAAGACAGCTCAAGGTACTTTACGTTTCCCGCTCAGGTAAATAAACAGAAATTATCACAAATTTTTTGAGGAATATTGAAGAACGATTTGTTCTTTACCTCACAAAATGTAGTATCCAAGGGTTTAATTTGTCTTTGAGACGGGTCTGCCCCGTGACGTTTCGAGGGTGTATCTCTCCGACATCATACTGAGTTAAGCGGCAAGCCGACAGCGCGAATGTTATTCAGTTAGTCATCCGTTGCGGAAGTTCACCTCCATTCCTGAATCACACTTCCTGTTTCTGTTAATATTTTTCGCACCGAGCTTGGTGGGTGAGCGATAACGCTCTGGTCTCGCATTCGGGAGGACATCTATGTGAGTCCTCTTTAGGTCTTCTAGATTTCGGTATTTCAGGGTTTTCCGAAATGCCGTTCCTTGAACAATCCTTTTCCCGGCGTAAAGTCACAAGAAAGAAATTTAAGTGGTAGATTGCACGCCACGCTGAAGTGTTAGGACGTATTCCTGATTAATAGATCATCTCAGGTCGTTTCCTGTACTATCCAAAAAATCCTTGATGCTGGTTAATATCCTTGTTTCTGCAAACTTAAAAGTACGCCTCCCTTAAGGCCTCAATACATACGAGTGCAGAATATTGGCAAGTTTAGTACATTAAGGTGTATACGAGGGGTTATTAAAAAAAAAACTGAATTATTTTTAAAACCTATATATTTTCAAATAGAAGTAGAAAAGGAAATGGAGATGTTCAAAATTTTAAAGAAGTCAGGTCTAAAGTATCGAGATAGAAGAATACTCTATAAACTATATAAGAATCAAGTGGCTGTAATAAAAGTAGAGAATCACGAGAGACATGCATCGGTTAAAAAGGGTGTGAGACAAGGTTGTAGTCTACCCCCGTTAATATTCAACTTGTATGTAGAAGAAGCAATGAAGAAAGTCAAAGAAAAATTTCCATGCGGCATAAGTTTTCAGGGAGAAAAAATCAGTATGCTACGATTTGCTGATGACATTGTCTTGTTAGCAGAGAGGGCTGAGGATATTGAGAAGTTATTGAATGGCATGAACAAAATACTGAAGGAAGATTTTGGACTGAATATAAATCAAAGTAAGACAAAAGTGATGAAATGTAGCAGAAATGATACCAATAGTAGCAGATTAAATATAAAAATAGGATCGGATGCTATAGGAGAAGTGAGTGAGTTCTGTTACTTGGGAAGCAAAATTACAAATGATGGTCGAAGCAGGAATGATGTTAAAAGCAGAATAGCACTAGCAAAAAGAGCCTTCATGAAAAAGAGAAACCTTTTAGTTTCAAATATTGATCTAGGAATTAGAAAGAACTTTTTAAAACTCTATGTGTCGAGCACAGCACTTTACGGTAGTGAAACATGGACTTTAGGAATACCGGAAAGAAAGAAACTTGAAGCATTTGAAATGTGGTGTTACAGAAGAATGCTAAAAATTAGGTGGACAGACAAAGTAAGAAATGAACGAGTTTTGGAAATGATGGGTGAGAAAAGAAGTTTATGGAAGAAGCTTACAGGAAGAAGAGACAGGATTTTAGGTCATATTTTGAGACATGCTGGATTGGTTAATTTGTTAGTGGAGGGAACAGTCGAAGGTAAGAACTGTAGAGGTAGACAGAGATTAGAATATATGAAGCAGATAATTGAGGACGTGGGTTGTAAGGGGTATGTAGAAACGAAAAGGTTAGCACAGGATAGGAAGGGATGGAGGATTGCATCAAACCAGTCTAAAGACTGACGACAGCAAAAAAAAAAAAAAATATTTTCAATTTTTTTGCAAAACAACCTTATCGCCTTCAAAATACTCTGAATTACAACTAATACATTTGTCCCACTGTTCGAAACATTTTCTGTAGTCATCTTTACAAATAGCTGACAGCTCCTCCCTCGTTTTTTTCTTGACCTCTTCAGTGTTGCCAAATAGGAGTCCTTTCATGCCCATTTTGATGTGTGGAAATAAGAAAAAGTCGCACGGAGTCAGGTCAGACGAATAAGGTGTGTGGGGCAGCGGAACCATGCCATTTTTTTTAGCAAAAAAAAAAAACACTCGAGTTTTTCCCAAAGTGTCATTTTTGTAAGCTGGTTTCAACATTAAAACAGTTTGAGCAGCATTTTTACTGAGTATAAAACAAATTTCACAGCTGCACGTTGTTCACTTAAACTTGCCATCATAAAAACGAAACAATAACAAAAAAGGCGCTAGTAAAAACAATCACTGCAGATTAATAGAACAAGTCAAGTCGACAACACACGCGGCACTGAACTGACAATGAGTTGCGCAATAAACGCCTAACGGCATAAACGCGTACACAAGCTACGCCCACAGCAATGCTATTCCCTTTATTTATGAGTACTCCCTGGTATGTCGTATTAATATAATGATTTTAGTAAGAAAATATTTAATATCAAGGATATGAGAGAGAAGATGGTGGAGTAGTAAGACATCTTACTTGGTTGTTAGGAGAGGGTGCGCTCAAACAGTTGGTGCATAGGAGTCTGTGACGTCTGCCAATATTGCAAAACAAAAAATAGGTCATCTAGCAGGTCGATTTAAAGTTCATCGCTGACCTGTCTGCAGAAACTCCCATAAGGCACAGATATTGTTTGTGAACCTTTCAAGTTATAAAGTATGGTCGGTAACACTCGAGCCTCCTGGAACTCAGGTCCCGTTAACACTGAATCTAGATCGAGGAGTTTATTCTGTCTGCCGCAGTTTGAAATATCCATAGGGTCTGTGCTTGAGAAGAATGAAATTATTTCTCACTCCCTCTCTCTCATACATGGATTGAACTAAAATGTCTAATAAACAATATCAATTTTATTAAACTGTCATTGATTGTAAGTGGATAATACTTATGAAGTATAGAGCAACTGAGTTGTGTAGTAACAGTATAATTGACTGATATTTAATACTGTATTATCGTGTTAATAGAATAAGTATAAAATATTTGTAAGAGACTTCTTGCTCCTCATTTTATTAATTGATTTCAATACACGGGCTACCTACCTAGTGAACGTCGTTACTGATAAAATATTAATGAACAGAAGGAATTAAGGAGACATTTAACATGAATTGGGCCGCAATTCACACGGAAGCAGTAGAGAAAGTAAGAATATTACTGCTGGATTGTATTACTGCCACAGACAAACAATGTTTGCAAGTTCTAAACAAAGCTAAATAATACATAACATATGGAGATATCAGTTCCTGGACAATCAACGTATTGTTTCGTTCTCCAGTACAAATAGCACCATCCCCGTCCGGGCATCCAGATTTGGGTTTTCCATGGTTCCCTCAAATCACTCCAGGCAAATGCCGGGATGCTTCCATCAAAAGGCCATGGCCGAATTCCTTCCCATTCCTTGCCCCCATCCTTTCCCGTCTCTAAAGACCTCGATGTTAAAAAGAGACGTAAAGCAGTTACAAAAAAAAAAAAAAAAAAAAAAAAACAAACAAAAAACAAATAGCACCAATGAATTTCAGAGACGTCAACACGCTATGGTCTAGATTTTACAACCACAGACGAATTCAGATAACACGAGTATGAAAAACAACCACATACAGAACATCGAATAGAATTAATCGGAAAAAATGTTGGATATCGGCAAACGACCATTGCATGATTAGATACTACCGTAATCTTTCTGTGTAAAAACATCTTCTGCACAAAAAGTGAAAACTTAAAACTATGAATATCCTAAGCGCAATACGTCATATTTATAGCTACAAATGTACTAAAGGTACTAAATAATAATAATAATAATTACATATAAATGTTTTTTCCGATGTTCTTCATACAAACACACAGTTTTTATCCAATTTTGATGGATCTTTACATACGTATACTTTGAAACGAATAGAAAAATGCTGTTTTCGTTTGGTTTACAAAATCCTAAACTCTCTCCTTCTTTCCCCCCTCACCTTGATTTCTGTCAACGTTGTTTATAAAAATCACAGCTTTATCAGATTTTGATAGTACTTAGCACGCGTATACTTAAAAAGAAGCCGGTCTGGAAGCTCAATGATTAAGGCGCTTACTTCCAAGAATTTCTCTCTCTGGTTGCGGGTTCAAATAACGCGATGAGCAGGAATTTTTAGGAGTTGTATTTGATTATATGAGCTATGCTGGGACGTTCCATGGTTGTGACTCCATGTTAAACTGTAGGCCTCTGAGGAAAGGAATTGTTCTTCCTGCCTCTGACACAATAGCTTGGTACATCTCCTAATGGGAAGATTAAACTAACCTTCGAGTTGTGGACTAAGTTAAATTTTGAAATGAAAACATCTGTAGGCGCGTTGGACGATTTTAGGTTGGGTAAAATCTTATGAAATTGCGTCACCGACGTGCTAATGTTATCAAGTATATTTTTTCCGCTCTGGTGGCTCAGATGTTTAGGTGTCTGACTGGAGAACGAAAAGTACCCGGTTTGAATCCCTGATTAGGCAGGGATTTTCATAGACCCTTAGACCGAAGTTCAACTTTGGCATAGCTTGCTGTGTAATGTGAAGTAAGCCAGAACACTTTTGTTGTTCGGATTCCATATTAAAGTGTAGGTTCTCTGTACCTGATAGAACTACCGGGCTAGGTTAAGGGGGCTCAGACAGGGGCCGAATGAGTAGCCAATACAAACCATGTCACCAGGCTTTTACAACCACACGGAACTATTATTTCTTTAGTGTATCTGTAGCTATAAGTATGATACGTTGAGCGTATGATATTCATAGTTTAAAGTTTTCGCTGTTTTCAGCATTCCCCAACGACTGTGAATTGGATTTTTTTTTTTTTTTTAGCCTTGCGCCTAGTTGACGTCGGGGTCAATAGAGGCGGAAATGGACTGGAGACAAGGAAAGTAAGGAATTCGGCCATGGATTTTTGAAGGAACCATTCCTACTAAATAGTTTTATTAATCTTTCACAGGACTTGTAGTGAAATTGTTTTATATTCGTGTTTAGCTTAAGAGTGGTTATTATCAGAGAAATTTTACGAATTGATCAGTATGCCGTATTTATTGTGGAAAGGTTGGCAGTATTTGATGTCGATTCTGTAATAGCCCAGTCCACCTGCCACACGCCTAGTACTAATGTGGGACAGCACTTTTACGCTACTGCGTTTGATATCTGTGTGGAGTGAAATAATATTAGCGTCAGGTGTGACGTATGTTTGCCGGACATCAAAGCGGTCTGCGTGTTCCCTGTATGACGTCCGTGTTTGTAGATATAACTAGAGACTCGCCAAACACGGCAGCAAAGTACATACAGGCTACCATCAACGACCGCTACCCACACGGCACACGATACGGGAATTTCGTCCAGTACTGTACTAGCGAAGTGAATTGTAATTAATTACCCTGTTAAATGTTATTGTAACTGGGTGTCCAAGACAACGAGCCTTCCACAACATTAGTGCTTTGATTCGTATAAGACCAAGGGGTTAATGGACAAAAGAAACATTTAAAAAAAAAATCAAACGTAGAAGAAGTCTATTACGGCCCGTGTCTCAAATGTTTAAGCACCAAACAATAGTTCCACTGGAACCGCAGAACCGCCGCATATCGCTTTGTAAGAATTCTGCACACGGAATCAATACTAACTTCAATCTTCAAGTGCAATTCGAAAGCGGTCACGATTTAAGTAAATCTATTGGCGACCGTCAAACTGTTTACGGAGACAAGTTTCTAATTGCAAGAATGACATTATCAAGTAAGGATACAAAGACGACGACATTCGAGTATATGATGACAAAAAAGAGTTCGGTGGTTGTGGGCTGACCGCTTGGTATCACATTCGGGAAGAGGCGTCTTAAATACTGGTTAAGTCAACCAGAATTCAGTTTTATATATTTTTCCGAAATCATTCCAGGAGACTGTCGGGATCTTCATAAGGCCATGGCCAAATTCCTTCCTGTTCCTTGTCCTCAATTCTCTCCTTCGTCTAATGACCTTGACGGAAACTATGTGAAAACCCGTAAGGAAAACAAAATAAGTTTTTTTTTTTTTTTTTTTTTTTTTAACTAGTGCGAGCACACAAATACCTTCAACCAGACTCGAACTGGTGCCTCTTAAAATGAAAAATGGAATAGTTCGTGAACGTTATATGAAACTAATCGTTTGGTTACTGTGGTTACTGGGGTTTGCCTTGGGTGGTAAAACTCACCTCAGAACCCACGAAAATTATCTTGCTGGCTCTCCTACAGTACTTAGCTCTTTCTGAGTTCTGTAAGACAAAGTGGTTAATTTATTTTAGTTCAAGTTATACCAATTTGTTCTCATACTTTATGTCTATTCACAGCAGTTCACAGAGTCGTATATTCACATTAAAATCCAACAAACACGCAGTAAAATACGTACTTCCCTTAGTTTTGCGTATATATCATCCCTCACAGATCTCTTCCATCATACACTTCACAAATTAACATTTTTTAAACAAAACGGCACATACTTATTAGTTCCTCTTAGTGTTCTTGATATACTACACCATTTAATATCTTTCAAACATGGCGATGCACAACTCAGTATATCCACTACATTTCTCCCTTTCACCCGCCAACAACAAATGTGTGTAGTGTACCATCCTACACAGGTGGGCAAAGTTAGTCCAAACGTTAACTTCGTTAATCATTATTCCGCTACTTGGAAAAAGTTAACTTCGATAATCGTTAAAGCGTTAAATGTTTATAAATTTAACGCAAGTTAAAGTTATCCGTTAAAAGTTAGCTAGTGAAAAGTTGTAGTGATGTATTAGTATTATAGTACGGTAGGTAATGTAATGTAATGGAGTTTACGCTAACCAACACATTATGTTTTCAGGAATTTCATCCAGTATAACAACACACCTCAACTTGATAGAAGCTTCTTCAATCAAAACCTTCATTCTCATATTAACGTGTTGGTACTTGAAATGTTCTACTGGACGCCTTAAAGTTATAAACGTGGCAATTGGTTGTTGCAATCACACTTTACAACAAGAGAGGTGGCATCGATTACTACATATACTCGGGGAAGGTATGAACTTGCATATACCGAAACGGACAATCAGGGAAGAGAACGATCCACCATGGTACACACGGGAGGTTAAAAGGTTACTCAAGAAGCAAAGGAAGATACATGCACGATCAAAAAGGACGATGCATCGGACTGATTTAGATAAGTTAGAGGAGATAAGGGGACGTGTTAAGAATGCAATGCGTGAGGAATTTAATAACTTTCGTGAAAATTCTCTCTCTAAGAGCCTCACTGGAAACCCTAAGAAATTTTGGTCGTATGTAAAAAAAGTTAGTTGTAGTGGGAACAATAAGCCAGTTCTAATAAAAGACGGACGGGAGGTTGAAGACAGCCGCGACAAGGCTACCTTATTTAACACCGAATTCAAAAATTCATTCACGCAAGAAAACTTGGAAAACATCCCCACTTTACCACATCGTGTGGAATTAGAGATGGATCCGATAGAAATTGATAGCGAAGGAATTGTAAAGCAATTAAAACTCCTGAAGTGGGGTAAAGCGCCGGGTCCCGATGGTATACCGGTAAGAGTATTTTCTGAATACGCGGAGGATATTGAACCATTTCTGTAAGATATATTCCGTAAATCACTAGAAGAGAGAAAAGTACCTTCTAGCTGGAAAATAGCCCAAGTAATTCACGTTTTCAAGAAAGGAGATCGGAGTGATCCTAGGAATTATCGACCCATATCTCTAACATCGGTCTGCAGCAGAATTCTGGAACATGTCATATGCTCGAACATAATGAAGTTTCTAGATGAGAACGAGTTACTTACACCATGTCAACACGGATTTCGGAAGAAGCGATCGTGTGAAACACAATTGGCCCTATTTTCCCACGACATAATGAAAGTTATCGATGCAGGTTCGCAAGTTGATGCTGTTTTTTTGGATTTTCAGAAAGCTTTTGATTATGTGCCACACAACCGACTTTTAGCGAAGATTCGAACTTACGGTATTTCGGCTCAGATTTGCGAGTGGATACGTGATTTTCTAACTGGTCGATCACAATATGTCGTTGTTGACGGGGAAGCCTCTTCTAAGATAAATGTTACTTCGGGCGTTCCTCAGGGAAGTGTAATAGGTCCACTTCTTTTCTTAATATTTATAAACGATCTAGGTGACAACGTCAAATGCTGGTTGCGATTGTTTGCCGACGATGCGGTTATCTATAGGGAAATAAGGTGCTCCGACGACTGCTTAGAAATTCAGCGTGATTTGGATGCTATTTTCGATTGGTGCCATAAATGGCAGCTTACACTTAATTGCAAAAAGTGCAAGGCAATGCGGATAAGTAACAAGAAGAATCAGGTTGTTCACGAGTACAAAATAAACAATTCACCTGTTGACACGGTTGATTCCGTGAAGTATCTGGGAGTGATAGTACAAAGCAACATGAAATGGGACATGCAGATAACTTCCGTCGTAGGCAAGGCAAATTCTAAATTACGATTCATAGGTCGTATTTTGAGGAATTGTAATGCTCAAACAAAGGAGATAGCGTATAAAACACTAGTGCGTCCGCATCTGGATTACTGTTGTGGGGTTTGGGATCAGTATCACAAGGTTCTGATTGAATCAGTTGAGAGGGTACAGAGGAGAGCCGCTAGATTCGTGACTTGTTACAGCCATTATGAAAGCGTCACATAATTGATACATAGATTGGGCTGGGATAGTTTGGAAGACAGACGACGTAGCTTGCGTTCGAATTTATTGGAGAATATGCGAAAAAATTTAAATTTCGAGTGCAATGAAATACTTCTTCCGCCAACCTATTTAGGTCGCAATGACCGGAGGGATAAGATTAGAGAAATAAGATGCCGTACTGATACTTATATGTATTCCTTCTTTCCTCGCACTATTCGGGATTGGAATGGGCGGGTTTAGGATTGGTGCTTAGCACCCTCTGCCACCCACAATGTTTGTGATTTGCAGAGTATGGATGTAGATGTAGATGTAGATGTAGATAAACGCTTTAGCCAGACCTACAATGGTTGTATTGTTTTATAAGCACTGAGTACGTATTGGCGACCTCACAGAATAATGTGCAAGTACAATTTGTATGTCGATTACGATTATACTTCCCACGATCTGCACTACACTAATTAATAGAAAGTTATTCTGAATTTTATCCAAATGGATGACTGTTAGTTCCTAATCAAACCTACTGCTTTCTCTGGCTACCAGAAGGTAACTATTGGACTATTATTGACACAAAAAAGGCAGAATACAGAAATAATGCGAATCGAATACATTCGTATTAGTAAAACACTTAGAAAAACTAAATTCTCTATGGTAATGAGGGGTCCAAGTAGTGCTACATAAACTTATTTTCAGAGATCGGAGAAGAACGTCTTTCTATATCAAACTTCATGTCAAATAGTGTAATTTGTTATTAATCTATACTATTAGAAATCTGTTAGCGACCTGCTTGTGTCTAGAGGTTTGAAACAACATCACATTATTAAAAATTTGGATGGTGACAGCTTATAGCCTAACTCAAAATCTGCAACAAAAGTTTTATGAATCTATGTGACAAAAGAACGGAGCAAAAAATTAGAACCATTTTGAGAGGGAACAAATATGCACCACAGATCACTCCGGATTTTCTTTGACTTTAGTAATTTATTTCTTCGGTTTTCTGAAATGTAGTACGTTAAAATAAACGGAATAAGTGAATAGAACGTAATAATCATAAGTAATAATTGATTTACTGCAAACTTCTTTGTGTCTGAAGCGATACTCGCTTAAGATGACTTTACTAATATTGTGTTTATATTGTTGTTGTTTGACATAGCTTATTGATTTCATCACTTTTCTTAAATTGTGAAAATTCAGTAAAGGAATACGTTAATCCAACCATCACATAATACATTACCACTTCCATGAGAGTAACTAAATTGTGATTTCTAATTTCTGTAAACATCTTGTGCTTAACATCAATATTAATACATGATAACATTTAATGTTATTTTTTAAGTAACTGTGTCATTGTGACAACAGATAAAATACTAACCAAAATTTATGCTCTTGATATAATTCTATGATTCTTTCGTGGATTATTATAACTATTATGCTATAATCATCCTTTCGCATTAATATGGATAATCTTCAACGCAGCTTTAATTTTTTTTTAATTTCACATATTATAGGCCTATTGTGTTAAAATATAAGTGAAACAAAATAATAAAATGAATAAAAACTTGTACGCTCACATCTACAGGATGCCAGATCACATATTAACTAAGCAGATATACAACCTCATGCAACTATTAAAAATGCCTAACAGTTGGTTCGATCAAGTAAGACAAGACCTGGTAAAAGCAAATATCAAGATATCAGAAACCCTAGATCGTAAATTCTTCAGACAAAAAATACACAACTGGGTAGTCATACCAGAGTCCAAAGCCAAGAAGACCGGCGCTGCTTGGACAGAAGAGAGAAAACTTGCCTTCACTAAACGGATGCGAGAATACTGGAATAGCAAAAGATACTCAGACAGAAAACGACTAAGTTTTGAGTGATCTTTATAGGTCTATTTGCATAAAATAATAATAATTAAAACTTTCAGATACCAGTATGAAAAAGTATGTAAACCTAATCTAAAGGTGGGAGGAGAAAGGTTTTGGAAGACATTTAATTTTTTTTTTCTTTTCCACAGTAATATTTGGCACCAGAATAAAAAGGGCAAAGCATTTCTACGCACACCACACAAACGCGGGAATGCTAGTATCTAACTCATTCTTGCCTATCCCAGACGTATTGCCTCATTCTAGAAAAATGTATACAATCGGATAAATTAACAAATAAGTGTAGCCAATAAAACAAAATTATTACCATAAAATGGAAAAATATGAAAGAAATTTGTTTTGTACCTTTTTGAATCATGGGGGCGTTCATTAATTACGTGAGGTGAAATAAGTGGGGGGGAGGGGGGTGTTCCTGCGAAATCTCACCAAGAGTGAGGGAGGGGTCGACGGAAATATCACGTAACTGTCCTTTTTTTTTTTTTTTTTTTTTAAAAAAAAAAAAAAAAGCTGCGTGGTCGATTATAGGCAGAGGGGAGGTGATCTCATCAGAATCTCACATCATTTTAGGGGGGGGGGTTCCGGCCATATCTCACCAAGCCTCACCAGAGAGGGGGGGCGGGGAATCTGGAATTCCGGAAAAACGTCTCACGTTATTAATGGACGCTCCCAACGACGTTTACCCTGGGAGCCACACCCATTACACAGCGGTAAATGTCTCCTGCTCTTCTTCTTCAGCAATTACACTGGTTACGTTTACTGCCAACGTCTGACAGAAAATGTTGGGTTAAGAACAAGTTGGTAAACCTGAACCAACAGCTGTTGTTTCGTTGTAGCTGTCAGCTTGCGCCTGTAGCTTATGCGACCAGAACGAATATCACGCAACTTTAGTTGCAGGTAACGTAGGCGCAAGGTGTAGGTTCGTAATTAGTGGAACTTGTGATAGTTAAACAGCTCTTTCTAATAATGGCTCTAATTAGCTTAATGTGAATTAAAAAAAAAAAATATTTTAGGTATTTTTCACGGTTATTTCGCGTTTGGGGGTGAATCCGATTTAGTGTTAATCACCAACATTTTCCGTTATATTCTGTCCTTTGCAATCTTATGTGCTTTGAATACTTATTTCTTCCTGTTTCATTTTTAAAAATTACTCTCACTTCCGCAGTATTTTGTGTTCGGTATATTCTAATTGAAGGTTGAACCCTTACTGATTCACTCATTTCTCTTACCTTATCTATATTTTTCGCACCCTTTTAATTTTTGTGTACCCCCCCCTTTCATTTAGAAATTTCTAATTAGCAATACCTTAGTTATTACTGACATTAATATCAATGAATCGTAAAACTTTAAGAAAAAAAAAATTATTGGGAGGAGAGAATTTTTGTATGGAGTTTAGTGGATGTGTTTTTGCTTATTCCTTTACCATCAAGGTCATTAGTGGCGTGAAAGGATTTGGGTGGGGCAAGGAATGGGAAGGAATTGGAAGATAATATTTTGAAAGAACCCTCCCGGTATTAGCCTAAAATGAATTCCGGAAACAACGAAAAACTTTAATCTGGATGGTCAGACGGGGATTCGAACCCGCATACTCCCGAATGCGAGGCCAGAGAGTTACCACTCACCCAGCACTCTCGGTTGGGTTTGGTGGAGAGCGGAGGAAAACGTTTCTTAGTATGCTTTTCATGTACTTCAAATGGAAGCTGGCAACCTACCTGATAAAAAAATTGTATGTTTTCTTTTATTTCCACGATTTTTAACACCATCCGACATTTACTTCTGATAACACTAATCCGAAAGTTACAGTGACAAGTAGGCTTCTAAAGTAAATGAATTGAGTTTTATTGAATTTATGTTTTTGTAAAACTAAATAATAGATCGCTTTTAATAAATTTGACACTTGAACAGATTTTTTTTCAAAAATACATATCTAAGAGTACAGTTAGAATTTTAAGAATCTTTTAGCGAAAGTATCATGAAAATATTTTTTGGAAGATTTCGAAATTTTTCAAGAATCCATTACAATTTTCTATACCAATTTGTGTGTTTGTATTTCGTATGCACTTTTATCTTTTAAAAGACAGACAATTATTTAATACGAATAACGAACTCAATTTAAAAGTCACTTACTATCGAACTTTTTTATTTATTTATTTATTTATTTTCTGTCGGAGTTACGTGAAATGATACTCTTGTCTATTGTAAATTTAATTAAATATAAGGTTTTTCTGCGTTTTACATGTAGATTCCAAGACCTTAGGCTAACCGACTTCAGTAGGATTCGATATGCTGACTGAGAACTACGCAAACCTGCGTTCTGTAAAACATTTTTTTTTCTTATAGCTTTATTCCTCGTAGACGTCGATGTCATTGGGGGAGAAAATGACTGGGGCCAAGGAACGGGAAGGAATTCGGCCATGAGCTTTTGAAGGAAGCATCCCGTTATTCGCTTGGAGTGATTTGGTGAAACCAAGGAAAACCCAAAGCTGTATGCCCGAATGGGGATTTGAACAGTCGTTCTCCCAAATGCGAGGCCAGAGCGTCATAGTAGATAAGATGATACTGATAAATATTGTAAGAAAGAGGTAAATAAAATTATTTGAGAAATTGCCACCAGAGCATTTGCTCCATAGCAATTGAATTCGATTCAGTAGAACAACATAGTAGTACGTTTCAAATTTGGGTTCAAAAAGGTATTTTACTTCAAAACTGAAGATATCAGATTGTGTGACATTATTTTCTGTAGAGTTATTGAAGGCTATAAAGAGATTCTTATTTAATGTCATCATATTGACCCGTTCACTACACTATTTTCTGGTTCATATGTTCTAATTTTTACTATCTTGTACACTTCTTACGTTCGACTCTTTCACTTTTTTTTATTTTTTTTTATTTTTTTATTTTTTTTTATTTTAAATTGTGATTCACAAATCTGCTTATTCTTCCTGTCACACTAATATTTTTTCCCTTTACGCCTTGTTGACGTCGAGGTAATTAGAGGCGCGAAACGACTGGGGATTGCGAACGGGTAGGAATTCGCCCATGGCCTTTTGAAGGAAACATCCCACCATTTCCCTGGAGCGATATGGGAAAACCATGGAAATCACAAATCTGGACGGCTGGACGGGGATTCGAACCGCCGTCCTCCCGAATGGGACCATCATTAATGTAGCATTTTCATAATGCTTTTGTCTATTCGGTTAATTTTCAACACACTTTTATGTCACTATATCTCAAATACTTCAATTTTTTTTCCCAGTTCTCCTAAATCTGAAAAATTCCTATCCCATAATGCGCTGTGCACCATAGAGAGAGTTTAATAGCTTCTTTCTGATTCATAGATCGGTTGTTGATAGCAAAATGTTTCTCTTTCCAAGAACACTTGTATCGACAATCCCCTTCAGATTTAATCCTAAGAGTTTCTTGAATTGCGAGAGCGGAGAATTTTCTGGCAAATAATTTCGTGGAAGTATTCACGGCACTAGGTAACTCATTAATTAAGTGCAATCATTAGCCACTGAGATTAGCTGTAATGCCACTTGGAATTACAATACCTTAACGTTTAACTATGTTTAATATACTACCACTTTAGTAATTAATTCTCTCACGAGTTTAACGACTAGGTTGTTTTGTAAATTAAGAAGCTTCTTATGTGTTTTATATTCCTCAATTATCGAAGAAATATATCCAAAAACTACTTTTGTGTCATCTCCGAAATGATCAAGGCACATAAAAGAGAATTTAATCCATTTTGTTTGCCAACAACTAATGTTCGTGAATCTTAGAAAAGCACCACTACTTGTTCTTAAACGACAAAAAATATCCCATCCAATATGTGATTCTTAAAAATAATTATAAAATACTAAATACTACGTGAAATAAAATGCTAATAATTTTAATACAATCTGTATGCATTTTCAAGCATTTTTTCATTCCTACTTCAAGCGTAATAAATAAATTTTGTATGTTGAAAATACGCTGAAATATGGTACGCAACTGAAACTCACATACATAGATCATTAAAGCGGAATGTTAAATAGAAACTTAATCAAACGCAAGTTCTGACACAATTATCAAAATCACTATACGTGATATACAATGCATAATTTCTTACGTTGGCAACCCATCCTCTCGTAACTGCAATGAACTAATAATTTCATTTCTTATCTTTACTTAACCAACTGTAGGAAAAAATAATGGAGAGAAACAGGGTAGTTGTAACTTTACAATGTGTATACTGACGAATTCTGATTTCCTGCTAAATGCGTTATGACCGTTAAAATCACGGGATGAAGGAAGTTGTGAGGTACACAACCTCACCATTTGTGATTTTTTTTTAATATTAGTAAAATTGTTTTTATTTATTTAGTAGTTACGATTTCACATACCAACATTGAGTTTCTAAGGTCACAGAATGTCAAGAGAGGCATAGGAGATACTTGGTGAAAAATAACAATTCAAGAAAGAAAAGGTTGTTGAAGAGAAAATGAAATGAGAGAAGGTGTGATTGGAAAAAACCTTGATGGAAAAGCTGTAAAAAAATCCTGTCGGGATTTGTAATGGAAAATATTAGCCTGAGGGCAGAAGATTAGTATAATGATAAAGTTAGTGAATTATGAAAGTTGTATCAGATAACTGATTGTCATTTGAAAGTGGTGGATAATAAGATAAGTGGAAGCCTTTTGTTTCATGTCGAGATTATAATAAAGAAAGAAGTGTTGATTCTTAAATTACTTTGGTGTGATTTATTAATAGTAGTTTGATTTACAGCGGTGATATCTAAGAAAAACCAGCGGTGGACATAGAGGGTTAAATAGAGATCCATTTTGAACTAATCTGACGCTGGAAACTTAAGGATTATTAGTATAATTTAATTTCTAAAGGTGAAAATAAGAGATGATGGCAAGATTGTAAAGAAGACCCCAAACGAAGTACATTTTCATATCATTTCTAAAAACATAAAGAACCTTACAAAGTGTTCTAAAAATCCGTCTCTTGTCATTTGGTTGACTAAACAGAATATCTATTAAATAACGCTGATAATTGTGATTTTTTTAAATGATGTGATGCGTATTTCTTTCTACACAGATCGAATAAAAAAATCAATTAATAATCAAATACGGATTTAAACAAATACACGCATTTAGTGTTACAGACATCATGACAGGCTGACGAAATTAACCTTTTTTTAGTATTGATGATCGTTCCAAGATAATTGCCCATCAACGGAAGCAACAAGTTTACTTACATCAAACTAGGCTACTGTTTCTGATTAAAAGAAACATAAATGAAAACACAGTATATTGAAACATCCTTTAGCCAACATGCGCAAATAAAACTATCTCCAAAATGATGAGTCTGACACTTACAAAACAAAGCATTTCTCTATGGAAATACACAACAGCATTGTCTTTGTTAGGAAGAAAAATTGAAAATTCATTTAAATTAATTTATCCGTATTATTTTGCTATATTTCTGTAAGCCTTTTAACTTGGTATTAGTGAATAGAAAATTACTATTTTTTTAATACGAAATTTCAGTTACTCTGCTATATTTATTTAGCTAACAATTAATTTACGAAATGTGTTTATAAGGTTTTCATTGTGTGTTAAACGATTCTCGGTAAACCATTTTCGGGGCCCAAGGAAGTATAAGACAGCGCCGTCTCTTCGCGGTGACTTTAGCGCGGAACAATACGGTCTTAAAGCTCCGAGAGTGTCGCGAGGGAGCATAATAACCGTCGATTTCTGGAGAGATTAATCCGCGGCCAAACACGCCCGCGGAGCAGGGAAATATGGAGCGCCGAGTTTTATGGCGAAGTTACAGTCCATTAAAATCCAATAACATTTAGCTGACGAGGCATAGCCCCTATGAGACCCTACTTAGTTCCGCCGCTTCACTGACAGGTGGCAGCGGCCGGTGGTTCCTGCAGCCAGCCGCTAGGTGGTTCTGGCTACCGACAGCCTCTACCGAACGCGGCGTGGCATTCAGGCGGTTAACTTCGTTACAACACGAGATTCGAAAAATATTCGGTTTACTGTTGTATCCAAACACTGAAATGTCAACTATTAAAATGCGTTGATAACTTTACTACGAATTTATTGGTCATCTGAGGAGAATCTATACTAATTTCATAAATACGAAATTTGTTACATTAACTGTTACGTTTTCACGACTAAACAATATATAAATTTGGCAAGGAAATATTATGTATCATTATGAAGGACCTAAGATACTTTTTTAAGGATAGATATCATATTATTTTATTAAAATATGAAAACAGACTGAACATTAACAGACAGACGGGTAACGTGTTTAAATCTATAATGTTTCATCGGTTGCTCATGCATTATTTCTCTCGTAGTCAGTTTTTCGTATAACCTGTTCATAAATTTGCTGTACAGACCAAACTTATTGTATAATATATTCGATTGCCCACAATATAATTTCGACTATGTGGTTTTTGGACACATTTTACATAATGTATAGCTTTCTATATTCTAGCAGCATAATTCTAAGTCCTCGCGTATGACATCGTGGGTTACAGCTAGTGATGAATATTCTAGTTTTAATGACGCATACGAGGGTATAGTTACTAATAGCGTACTCCGAGGACCTATTTTCGAGCTTTATCTGCCTCATATCATAAGTTGAAAATATTTTTTAAAAATTGCGTTTGGTTCTAAGTCTAGGTATTTAAGGTAACCATCCATCAGCATAAAATCTCGAAGAAGGCGTGTATGATGATTAAAGCTTATAAACAGGTGCTTCAGTGAAAATAATTTCCTGTCAAGTATCCTCAGACTAAAATAGACACAATTAATTTTGCCTCAAACAATAAAGTAAAATTAGCAGCAGATATAATGTGCTGAGATCAAAATATTAACTAAATCGTCTATGGGTGTTTCCTGCCTACAGAGAAACCCTGAATTTTGTTTATTTATATAATCTTAAATTCTTTGATATCAGTTTCAGCACCCATTTAGTTTTCGCCCGTTATGAAGTTTAATTTTAAAAATTTTCAGTGTTGCAGGCATTTTGGTCAGCTTTTTCCTTTTGTATATATATGTTCTACTAACTGTATTACCAGACAGCAATACTTGTCACAGCTGTTTTGCATATGATACTCGGAACATAATTGTAACCGTAACAATAGCTGCAGCTATCACCGGGCATAATGAAGGAATGCTAGGATGGTTCCTTCAAAAGGTCACGTCTGAATTCCTTCCAGAGTCTTACCCCCTGTTCTTTTCCGCTTCCAACGGCTTCGACTTCGACGTAGAGTAAGGCCAAAAGCAAAAAGGAAAAAGAGAAACAACTTCCATAAGAAATTCGTACGATGCTAGTAATACATTTGGTGAAAAAAAATTATAAACAAATTTGGAACGGCTGTTTTTATTTATTCAACGCATTCCCTGAAAATATTGTTTTGACTTCGTAAACTATTCAAGATACATTTTGATTTGCCTGGATTCATACCATCTGCATAAAATACATTCTTACAAAACAAACAGACTGGTATTTCCAAGCTATCTATATCACTTGTGAATCCTAAAGAGGAATGTTAACAGTTTTTTCTTGTCTTGGGATTTAAAGTTCATTGTGCCCTGTATTTCCACTGGTTTCACTTCAACCAGAATCATTAACAGCGATACTGTCTTCATTACAAGCTTCTTTTCTCCTATAAGCAGCCAAAAAAAATATGCATCAGAAAAAAAAAAAAAAACCACGCACACACAACATATTGGGATCTAAATTCACAAATTCTAAATTACAAACGGTTATTATCAAAATCTAATTGAGATAAAAACAAAAATAAACAATTCACTTCACATCATTAAAATGGTTCTGTTAACACTAGATACAAGTGACGATTCAATATGAGATTAATTTTTTTAATTATTTTTTTGCTCTTTGCCTTTTCAATGTCGCTATCATTAGAGGCGGGAAAAAATTGGATTCAAAGAACGCGATGTAAATCGCCCTTAGCGTTCTACAGGAACCACTCCAGCATTCGGCTGGGAGTTGATTCGGGAAATCATAGAAAACCAGAATCTGGAAGGCCCAACGGGTATTCGAACCCGTGTCCTCCCGAATGCGAGATAAAAGCGTTACCACTCAACCAGCAATCCTAGCGGTCAGTTTGTTAACTACACAATTGCAAACTAAAAATTAATCAAACCGTTGTCTTCGAATTTCGATAGGTGGCGAAAAAAATAAAATAACAGATTATGAAATCGGTGTTTTACCAAGAATGTTATGAATTTTCATATATTTTTTATTTTTATGTGTTGTGCTTTGTAAATAATATTTCTGTTAAACCTTTCACGCGTCCGTTTGCAGTAACCCACCACCCCCAGAACTCTAACCATTCACCCACCACGCAAGTAAAAACTGTAATTTTGTTTTTTAATTTTTAGTTCACTTTTCTACAAGAGAGTAGTTTTTTAAATATGGTATAATTTCATTTGTTAACTTTAAAACAAAATAAATATTTTTTTGTTAGTCTTTAAATAAAATTTTATGTTATAGTAATGAGGACAATTAAATTTTGGCATTCCATGTCTGGTAATAATTTTCTTTACTGTCAAAATAATGACATAATGACATAATTGTAACATTATAATGTTGTCATGAATTCTTATTACGTATGCAAAATTTCAGATATTTCTATCTTGAGTAGAAACGAACCTGCATATCTTTGGATCAAGATTATCACAGACACGGTCGTTGTTGGTATGAGAGAACTTTCAGGCGAACAAAGAAAGAAAGAAATTGACCAAGATTATAATCAAAATTCAGTCTACAAAATTATATTTATTTAACATCACAACCGTCTAATTTAATGTGATACAGCTGCTTAGCTATTAAATTGTGGACTAACCTCGAATTTCTTCTTATTATATCTCTGGTGGCTGGTAATTTGCGAGTGAAGGAAACATGTGACACCGTTCACTAGCCAATAGCTATCGAGGTGATTGACTGAGTGAGCTTAGGAAATTATATATTAGATTTAATATTACTATTTTTTTAATGTAATTGTTATCTGTGCTGTCAAACTGCATTGTCACGTTCCTGAGTTGGCTGGTCATCTTTGGGGCTAACTGAATTTTAACACCTCCGTTGTTTGGCGTACAGATGGGTCTTTGTTTGCACACACACTAAGTTTAACCAGTCGAATCGTCCGTGGTCGGTAGCATATGACTCCACAGGACCTACCTTGCGTCCCGTTCTGCACGTCCGCCCCTGCCGGGTGTAATAATCGAGTGGTCCGGACTCCAAAATACTGTATCGCGTGGGGGGTTAAATTGCTGTGAAAATAAATTCTTTCCGCCCTCGAATTTTCCGAGTCGGTCGTAACGAGGGATGCGCCTTATCACTTGCCACCCCCTCACCCCTCCCCCACCCCCCGCTCGGTTCGCGGCGGCCCAGAGCAAAACGTGACCGGAATTCTCACCCCGGGCTTAAAATGAAACAGCCCGCTCGCCCGCCAAGGTGGAAAAACTGATTGAAATTTTTGCTTCCTCAAATCGACGGCGATTGAAACCGCCAAATAGGAATCAGTGGAACCACTGTTTTCCGTTATCTGTACACAGTATCACCATAACTTAATGACTATGCCGCAATACGTCCACTTGATTTTTAGCACTTTTCAGTACGGTCAAATAAACCTTAAAAATAGGAGTACCCTTGCATAAATTCCCAACAAGCTGGATATTTGCATGAACGTTAGGGATACCATTATAATTAAATTGTGAAAAGTCCCCATCGATCCGTTTGCGCAAAAAATTTTATACAGAACAAAGTTCGCAAAATATTTTTTTTTTTTTTTTTTTTTTTTAGCGAAACGGTTCTCAGAAAATACTTGTAGATCATGTAATTATTTGCAAAAATTGATAGTATACTTTTTCCCTAAGATTTACCATTTCTGAGAAATATCCGTTCTAAAATTCACTAAAGTTGTCTGAGCTAAAAAATTTCGCTACAAAAATTCGAAAACCCTATTTTTTCGAACTTTGACCTCGTATAAAAATATTTTGCACACATGGGATCGATGGGAACTTATCACAATTTCATTATAATGGTATCCCTAACGATCATGCACATTTTCAGCTTGTTGGGAATTAATGCAAGGGTGAATGTCTATTTTGACCGCGCTATTTATAGCACCTGTTAGATTTAATATAATAGAGTGCTTGGCATTAAAATAAAAACTATAAAAACGATGGAGTAAATTGTAAAGGATAACGAAAATCAACTTTTCTTGCTTGACAAAAGCTAAAAATATGTTATCTATACTAATAAAACACTAATCTTGGTCACGATGTAGCTGTGATGCTATGACGTCATTCTATGACGTCAGACTACGACGTCACGCAGCCAACCGCTGGATTTACAACGGTCAGAGATATTGTGCATAGCTGCGGTTATTAGTTGTATTTAAAAACAGTTCTATTTAGTAAAGCATCTAAGAGGATTTCGTTCAAATACATATATTAATTGTTTTTTTTTACTTCGATGCATATTTTTCTTATACTCTCTGTCCAGTAATACCGTTCTTACAGTAAGCTAAGAAACATCTACATTACTTTATTTTCACGGTTGTCAGCATTATTTAATTAAAATTGTATTTAGCTAACGAAGAAATGAATTGTTATAATATTGCGTTCAACACGTCATTTTTGAATATCTTACAAGATATTTACGTTTTGTATAGTCGTCACTGTTGTAGTATACTCGAAAATTTTTTTTTTCGAAACACTGAAATGAAAGTATCTATTGCGTTGAAATTAATATATTAATTATCAGCTGCTTTTTATTAATGTTGTCACTAGATCAGAAACATTTAAATATTTCCAGCGGGGTTAATTTAGATGTAGATACAGTGAATATATTCGCACACAGGTAATAGAAGCTAATATTAGTGTTAGTTGTGGTTTGGTTCTAAATGCAGACAGGTCCAGAATGACAACTAACACATTTTCTTACAGAATAACTCACGATGAAATTAGTTTTATAAATAATTTAAGCTGCTTTCATAAGCGCCGAGTTACTGAAGTTATTATTTCATACGGGTGTAAGTAGTTCCGTATTTATCGTGCAGAATGAGACCTGGACCAAGAATAAAACCCATACCACGCTGTATAACAAACGTTTTTGGGATTTCTAATTTATTTTTAATTTAATTGATTCCCTAAATCTGGCACCATTAATTCAGTAGAAGTTTCAAATGTAGCGCTGTTTAAAACTACAATCAAAATACTTAAAAAATTACAAAATCAAGGTTATGAGCATCACATAACAACGATTCCATTTATTTACGCAATCACAAAGAAATGAATTGCCCGGACATTCCTTTCATCCATCATTTTTGACGGGCTTAGAGGCTAGTTTATAATAAAATGCAAATAAACAGCCGTTAGACATGTGAAGCGATACAACAATCAGAACGCGTGACGTCACTTCTCAGTAAGCACCACTTTTGTCTTGTTGTCAGATCGCTCTTAGTGTGAATTGTCCTGCCATGTTAGATCAGTCTTGGTCCGGGCTCTGGTCCATTTGGTATATTCTTGTCACGCATCAACATGTCAGATAAGTTGATGGATTGTGTAACCTTACTTTTAAACCAATGGTTTATCAGGCAGCTATATATAACCTGAATAATTTCGAAAGCTTCATGTTTAAGCTATTTATTAAATTGTTTCTCAGCTACGCACGTCCGGTTCAGAGAATTAAGTCCAAGAAAAGCTTCCTGAGAAAATCGCGGGAACTAACAGGGCCATCTGGAAAGGCAAGAGTACTGTTGTGGAAAACTAACGTTCAAACATCTCGGGAACCGTGGCAGTTGCGAAGCGCTTTCTACCTCGTCATGCAGAGGACTGGAATATCTGGAGGTCCTTAAATAGATTGCGGACAGGAATGGGCAGGTCCAAGGATAATCTGGTGAAGTGGGGTTATACTGGCGCTACCAACATTATGTCTGAATGTGGTGAGGATGAAATACATAATCCAATGCCATATGTGACAAATATCCTGCAATGAAGATGTTATGTTTAGAGCAATAACGAACGCACTTGATATTCCGAAGTAGTGGGTTTAAAGTGGTTAATTTGTAATATTTTTAGTTGTGTATTTGTGACTTCATAATAATAATAACTTCGTTCTATAGAACCGTAATTCCAATTACTCAATTTTCTGTATTTCTGGTATTCCTAAAATGCAAACTTCAATTCAGTAAATACACTTCTGGAAACTTCTTTTGGCGTTTTACAAATTTATCGAATAAGGCTATTTTCGCTAGTGCTGTTCTGTTTTTTCAGTTGTAATTTTATTTCCTTAAGTAACTGTTGCTCGGAATGTACAGCTCGTTGAATTAACACAGGCGGCTCAAGGTCACTCTGCTCTATCCCCTCTCCGCTACCATTACCCCTACATGCGAAAGCTATATTTGCCACTCGTTCACATTGGACACAGCGGTCATCTTGGACAGGTATGAACGGCAGTGGGCGGTGAAGGAGGATCAAAGCCAGGGAAACATGACCTTGAGTTTCCATTTGAGAGTCAGCAGGATATAGTTTACCTGAACTGTTAATATACACAACTTCTCTTAAGCCAGCGTCACCAAGACCTTAATGACTCACGCAGCAGTAGCTTACAAAACGCAAATTCTTTTTCCGTGAAGGCAATCTACGACAAACCGTAATTTCATTTCTCTAAATAACACAATACCTCACGTACGCGTGTACCACGATAAATATTTCGACTGTTAACTGTTAATAACTAATTTACCTTTGGATGGATACCGTGAAACGGGGCTACCTTGCACATATTTCGGTAGTTTTTTTTTTTTTTTTTTAACACCCAAGATTAATGATGTTTTTGCCCCTACAGAACAATGTGTCCTTTGGCTATGAAACTCATACCAATATCAAGACCCACTGGCTCCCCCCCCCCCCAATTTTATATATGTTAGTATGTACTGTACTTCCTCGATTCACCGCTCATATTGTGGACGGCTGTGATACAATACGCCATTCTCCAGGGCTGCATCAGCACATCAGGGATTCCATGCGACGGAGGGTGGATGCATGTATCCTCGCTAACGGAGGACATTTTGAACATTTCCTGTAACAAAGTGTTTGAAGTCACGCTGGTACGTTCTGTTGCTGTGTGTTTCCATCCATGTTTAATGTGATTTGAAGAGAAGTAATAAAATGAGCTCTAACATGGAAAGTAAGCGTTTCCGGACACATGTCCACATAACATATTTTCTTTGTTTGTGTGTGAGGAATGTTTCCTGAAAGTTTGCCCGTACCTTTTTCTAACACCCTGTATATATATATATATATTTTATGTGTCAAAGTTACCCTAAATATGGGGTTTCTTTGACAAGGCATTAAAATTCAATTAATGTCAAAGATCTAAAGTGTAAGGGTTACTTTAACATCATTTTGATAAAAAAAATATTAAAATTTTATGCATTATAGGGTAAATTGAATTAAAAACAACGAGTTATGGAGAACAATCGGTCATTTTTACTATCACTTAGGTTACAAACTTATAGGCACTTAATCATTCTTGTATTTATTATCTTTGAAATCAACAAACATTAACATTATTAGCATTGTAACAATCAACTTTGGCAAAATACGTAACATATTTGAACAACAATTGAAAAAGCTAAAAATAATTATTACTCTGTATCCTCGCACACTATATATTCATAGGATGGATTGGTTGAACCTTTGTTACACATTCCACAAATCCAATTTTTGTAAGTGATGCCACAAATCCAGTCAGCAGGATGGTGGTAGAACTGGAAATCACATTTACAAATGTGACAGAGATTTTTGTCTTTATTGTCCTTATTTTTCTGCTTGCCCCTTAATGTCCTTTTGCAAGACAAATCAATTAAAGGATCATCGTCACTGAAAGAAGTATGGTCTGTCGTAGGCGGCAATTAAGAATTAAAAGTTACCCTTACTGTTAAAGTAACCCAGTTTTACGGAACTAATTTTGTCCATGCCAATTTTTTAATTTGTCAGCTTTTCGGTGTCAAATCAAAACGACAGACGCCCTACGTTACCTACTGGTCAGATGGGCTGTGCATTTGTTGAATAGTTTTTGAGGGTAGATTGCGCTCAACGAAATAATGGATAATAATTAGCTCGCAATGTGGTTTTGAATTTCTCAGCTTTCTTGGTTCACATCAAACTTAAACATACCTCATTGTACATTATTCAAAACCCAATTGAAATCCGACGATATCGTTTTACATGAATACCGTTCAGAAAAAAGACACTTTAAAAATACTGCTGATTGCTTTTCTTTAACTTATGAATAGTACCTCATTCATTTTTTAAAAAATCTTAAAATATTTCTATTTGAAATAAAATTAAAAATTTCCATTTTTATAGACGGAGTTGCAAAGACTATACATTAATCAAAATCCTACCAGTAGTTATTGCGCGAATCCCGTTCATCCCCATTAGCAGACAGGCACAACAGTTTATTAATTTTCTGTCGTTTGATAATAATGTCAAAATCTCATTAAAAACATAACATTAGATGTAGAGACGTATACCTGGTTTCAGTTTTATTAGATGTATCGATTAGTGTTCATCTAACTGCTCCTACCATTTCTGATACATCCCATAATATTTACCGAGCGTTGCGGGTAAGCGGTAACACACCAGCCTAGCATGCGGGAGGACATGGGTTCGAATCTTTGACCGGCCTCCTTTCTGATTTCAGCTTTGCATGGTTCCCTCTAATTACTTCAGACAACTCCCGAAATAGTTTCTTCAAAAACGCCACTCTCCCTTGTACTATTCACGTAGAGACAGCAGCAAAAAAAAACAAAATCTCTTCCTTTAGTTTTTGCTTAGATCAGAATTTGTGCCCTCCGGCGCTCCATACCAGAATAATGTCAGCAAATACCATCATAGCGAATTTGTTTCTCCATGAACCAATCTAAATATTTTTTCTGCAAATTAGTTGAATACTTCTTCTCAAATTCGTAGTGTATGATAATGTCCATCTTTTGTATCTTTGAACTTCTATTACAGCGACATGATTCTTAGATACATGTTAAATCATTGTTCTACCGGGAAATTTTAGACCTGATATTTTTAGAATTGCAATATTACTTCATAATGCATCATTTTTATTTTCCCCGTCCAATAATATTAATTGACTTGCATATTTAAATAATAAGCCCAAAAAAGTCTATTTAATCATACTCCATTTGTTAGAAATATATTAAATCTTCAGACCACAGCATACTATCATCAAGCATATCGGTTCTACTCTTCAGTTAAAATACTTCACTACATTCTGAGCTTAATATTTCGGTCCGTTTGGCATTTATTTTACCATAAATCAGTAAAGATGAACCATTTATGTAATTTATTGCATTTTTTAAATTTTTTTAACTATTTCACGGTTATATTTAGACGAAAGTTTTATGAATTAAAAAAAAGTACTAAAATTATTTTTGGTGCCTGAATACTGTAAAGGGGCCTATTTTTATCTAGATGTTTCGGAACTTTTAACTTTAATTTCTTCGTGAGTTGATAATCAATATAAATGTAAGCACTTATTTACTGTGGACGTCTTAAAAGGAATCGCAAATTAGGATGACTGACTTACGATGTAAGTAAAATTCAGTACTTCGTTCTGAGATCACTAGTAAGAGTTAATTATTATTATTAACCACGATTACAAGAAATTTTCACATAAATTCTTTAGCTGTTTTAGATAAATTCTTCAGCATTTCTCCCATCCCCGACTATCTTACGTACAAATCAGTTATGTTATATCTGAAATGAAGGGTATGCTACCCTCCTCTATTTTACAATTCTTGACCCAGTACCCACAGAAGCTTCAGCACCAACATGTGTCCTCTCTTCACCAGTTTACTAACCTCCAATGACTCCAAACTTAAATCATTTCACATACCATTCGCTCATAGAATTTTACAGTAATCACTCCTAAACCAATTTACCAGCTCTCTTACGTATTTTTACCAACTCATCTATTTGATACCTACTAGATATAATTTAATTTAAACGCGATATAGCTCAAGCTCCGCTGGCAATTTCCCTCTACATCAATTTTCCCTTTCTAGAACCCACCTAATTTTTCCTTCCTCAAAATCTAATTTTAAATTTGGCAAATTATTCATGACTTACCTTAGTCATTTATTCCAATCCCCGACTTCCTTACCTAGTTACTTGTGCCTCAAATAGAGTGCCAGCTTGTGATCGTGGTCATCTGCTGATTTGACGGGGAGTAAAATAGGATACTTTTATCCCGGAAATATTTAAGGTTCCGTGAAAAATCCCTCAAATTTCTTGACAAACATTTTTCAGGTGTAATCCATTTGGCACAGATGTAGTATTTCGAAAAAAGTTTCTTCCTCCGTCGAATGTGCTCTGCTCAAATGAGATAACGATTTACAAGAAATTTAAGTTTTATACCTTCGAGAAGCAATTTAGCCTTGTAAAGAACACTCACTAAGTCAACTTGCAAGTGTGTATGTAATTATAAACGCATTTTATTATGATTATTGACTGCTATAAATACGTACAGTAAAAATACTGTTTTGCAGCATCCTTGAAAGTAAGTATTAAAGCGTGCCACAGGAGATGTTTTATATAACAACCAAAGAAATGACGAAGAGAGGTGCGATGTAAGCGACAAGATATGCACTGTAAAAGATGTTATATTGAGTAGTTGGACTTACAGTTGTCAGAAGGATGAAATTTATAAAGATTGTTACGTCTATTATTTCAAACTGCTGTATACACTTCTTACAGCTGTCACGATAAACATACCGTTTACTGCATTCCTCTATCGATCTTTGTTTTCGAGATATTTAATTTTGAAATCAGGGAGTCCTTTTCTGGACACCCTGTATATATAAGTTAAGAGCAATATAATATATGTGCTGCAGAATAAATTTGTATTCAAATGAAACTAGAGGTGATTAATACTAGTAAAATAACTGATTAATCTCTTTACATAGATAAGAGAAAGAAAGTTGGAGTACAATTTTACCATTCATGCAATATGAAGTACTATTGAAATTAAATATGAAGGCAGAGACAACATAGACGTCTTATAATGTATAACAGAGGACAAGGAGGATACAGAGAAATCTATAAGAGGTAAAGTATTGTATTTGTAAAGACACAAGTTTTTAATAGTAATTTATGTGTAATATACCTAGTAAGAAAAAGTTGAGAAAAGTAAGAATTCTTCTAGCAGCGGTTGACCGTTATATTTTTCTCTCCATAGATTCGAAAAACAACTATTTGATATGTTTCTCACAAGTTAACTATTTTTGGCAATGTCTTCATTCTAACTTACCATAAAACACTGAGAGAGAACTGTTATCCACCTTATAACTGTTTCTTCAAATTAATAGACCTGAGTTGTTGTTACATTGAACAGTTAGTAGGAACAGCTTCCAATATTCTTTACTCGTTTAAACGAGTAATAAAGGGATGTACCAGAGAAGTAAGCGAATTGGGTTACAAAACTTTGGTCAGACAATTGCTTGATAATGGTGGTGTAGTATGGGAGCCACATTTTGGGTATCAAATACAGGAGTTGGAGAAGGTTTAAAGAAGGGCTGCCAGATTTGTATCTGTAAACTACCGCAGAACACAATAGGCCCGTTTACACGCACGGTTTTTCCGACGGTTTTGGAGCGTACGCTCCAGGCGCGCGCATCAATCCTTTACGTGTAAATGCTCGGTGGTCAGAGAGGCCAGGCGCGCGCTCCGAATGCGCGCATCTGGCGCGCAGGTCTAACAGGGCCTCGTGTTTACACGTGTATTGTCGGTCTGCAGTCTTGATGCGTCAGTACAAGTTCGTTGTTGGTTCGAGTTTCTGGGTGACTTTATTTATCTTTACCCCGCTTTAACAGATAAAAATCTAAATCTTGAAAAATGTAGTCAAGAGATAATTTTGAAGGATTTATAGAACTTTATAAGAATTTTCTATGTTTTTGGAAGGTTAAATCAAATGACTACAAAACTTTAAAAAATCGTAAATATGATTAGTGAATAGAATTCATCAGAGTAAATGTATGTGAAAGTGAAAACAAAGATTTCGTCACTGAAAGGATTCAAGAAACTCGGCGGCAATTCGAAAAGAACTGAGAAAAATATATGCAAGCAATTTCAAATCTTGGAGGGATATTCCAGTTGCCAAAAAACGAAGAGTTGGAGGCTAACATTACTCTGCAGTTATGCTCTTCCTCATGACTGTGTCTTGTTTTGATATTTGTGGAGATACTAACTTTAAATCCACCTTTTTAGGTAAGGGTGTCAGATACTGGAATAAGCTACAAAGAGAAATGATGAGCAATTTACCAAAACTGTTGAAAGAATTTAAAGTTAAAATTTGTAGAGGGCAAATAGAGGTGGGTGCAGGAAAGGGGGAAGATGGGTGTGTAGGGAAATTGCCTCAGGAGAGTGCGCTCCATTGCAATTTAATGAAATATTATTATTATTAAAATGTAGTTATATATGGAACTGTCGTTTCGTAGGCAATTTTTTAAATCATCTGGGTCATTTATTTTCCCGTTGCTCTCACTAAAGAGGCATGTGTCCATAAAGATCTCTAGTTTCGTGCCATCTTTCCGCCCATATACACTTTGTTTATTTAATTCTTTCTGTACCAAAAAAAAAAAAATGTAAAGCAGCTCATATTGCTCAGTTTATGTCATTTCTTTTGGAGGATATTTTAAATACACTTATAAACACAAGCACAACTAACAAAAACAACAACGACCTGAAAACCGAATGTTGCAAGCTGGACCGTCAACAAAAACTTTCCAACCCGGCGGAAAGTCCACGCGCCACGGGATAACGGTCATTTTTGGCGCGTACGCTCCAACCCGCAGTCCTGGCGCGCGCGACTGGAGTGTTGACCATGTTTCGTCGCACGCTCCAGGAGCGACGCTCCAACCTCACGCTCCAGCGCGGCAGTCCGGAGCGCCGTTCCAAACCGCCAGTTTGGCGCGTACGTGTAAACGGGCCTAATCAGTAATTGATATGATAAACGAGCTGAAATGGGATTCATTAGTAGATAGGAGGAGGGTGAAGAGAGTGTACAAGACGTACATTGGTGATGAAACGTGGAAAGATATTGGTGGAAGTTTTAGGATATGTGCATTGGAGGGAAAAGAAGACCCTCACCACAATCTGGCACTCGATTTCATGCCTAAGGGTGTGGGAAGATTTTCTTTTATAGGTAAGGGGGTAACGGATTGGAATAATTTACCACGAGAAATGATGAATAATTTATCAAAAATCCTAAAAGAATTTAAAATTGAAAGATGGGAAAGAGGAAAAATTGATATTTATGAAAATTACCATTTGCGCAAGCGGACCATCCCTTTTAATTAAAGTACTATGTCTGTCTGTAAACTGTTAAATTTGTGCTTCTACTGTACTGATCATCTACCTTGTCTTCGAAAAGACAGATATACTGCAATTCATTATTTATAATATTAATATTTAATTAAAGGAGAATATATTTAATTACAGGAGAATATATAATATTAAAGGAAAACATAGTTTACAGCTGAATTAGTTGGCACAGGTTCGTCTGTCACTATTTAGACAAAAGATAGTGTATCACTTCGCAATTTAATGTTTTTTAAAAAAAAATATAAACTGCTAGTCGGGTAACCAGCCGACTTAACGAAGTGTTATCATACGATATTTCGGCGATCACATTCCACTGTCGCCATCTTCTGGTAAAGTGACGATGAATTTCCTGCCCGTTGAGGTACGGTACATAAGAACGAAGTTACTCTCTGGCGCTGAGAATATATAAAATGCTCTCTGGTAACTCGTTCTTATGTAATTTAATAATTGCTATCTTCAAATCATCTTGGAAATTCGTTATCACTTTTTACATTCAGAGTGTTGAATTCTTGCTTAGCCTGCTTTTGAGGAGGAGAGGTAAATAAACTAAAACAAATAATTTTGTACATTGTTCTTTAATAAAAAGAAATAATTATTCTGTTTTTGTTGACAATCATAAATACATGTATTCAGTTTCCTAATTCCACATTTCAGTACAACAAATGTACAAATAAATAATGATAATAAACAACCATAAGGAAAAAAATAAACAATTCAACATCTAGCCTTTGTTGTTGCTTTTTTTGACTTGGTATTGAAGGCGAAAAAATTTGCTTAAACTGGCCGTGGACCTTCCTACAAAGATTCAAACTTAATTTGACGCTGAAATTCCCAACCCATTGAAGTTTAATGAGGCAGTATTTGCCAACTAATATAAAATTAACTAAATGTAACACCGGGATAGTATAATAAGAATTTATATAAGTTATCACAGTTGGGTATACCGAATTCTTGAATGGGTTTAAAGAAATTAAGAACATATCCGAAATTCCTGTAGGATAAATCTCTTTGAATATTGGGTTAATTATCCTATACCAAATTACAATGAAAACCCGTCTTGAAGTCTTCTCAGCAAATTGACAAAGATAAAAAGAACGGAGTGTGTGAAAGTTAGAAAAAATTGAAACATCATATTCAAACGTAACTACAAAAGACTGAAAATCGGTCACTGAAAATATTAAGCAATTTGCCTCTTACACACAATTTCAGGCTGGTGTTAGGAATGTGTTATAACAGCTACCGATCTACGGAATTATTACGCAAAATTATAGTCAGGTAATTAATGTAAACCACTGTTAAAGTTGAAACTATTAAGTACTTTGCATTTAGCCTATGGTCATTACGGCCATACACCTTGCTCATCACCTTGTAAATGTATACATGTCTATACAAACATATTATTTCTATTCTAGACTGGGGAGGAGTATAATTTCAAGAGGAGCTGATTTATAAATATTAATTTCATATTACATTACAGATACACATGACATCCTTGCAATAATATAAGTTTTAACACCACTGTTGCATTCATTCTACATTCACATCTGTACCCTGAACATGCTTTCCCTTGCAATACTTCCTAATTTTCTTATTGTTAACACGTAACTTCGACATTTAAGCAGCGAGGAAGATGGAGTAGACGATTGTAAAAGTCTTCTTACACATGTCTTCAAAAGTCCCTTTCCATTTTTATACCCTGTAACTATGTATGTGGAGAAATTGAAAATTATTTCAACAGTCACAAAGGTAATTAATTACACGAAGCACTACATATTTTTTCGACACGAGTACAAACTTCTTATTTATCCTTCAGCTGCTAGAAAAAGGAAAACAACATATTTGAACCTAGTTGTAAACTCCATATTACAAATGTGGGATGCGGATGATAATTTATGTAATCAGAGGCATAACTCGTCTGTAAAAAACACCAATCTATCGAAGTATAATCTGCAAATATAGGATTAGGAGAAATACTGGTATGATTTTCATCTGTGAGCAATGATTCAGAAAGAGAAAATCACTAACTCTTTCATCTGTGACAAAAAAAGCACCAATTTTAGGAAAATTCTTTGAGAATGAGCAGTTTATTGTATAGATTGCAATTAACTAACAGAAATTGTACTAGTTAATTATGTACACGGGAGTCTCAGATCTGAAATTCTTTGACCTGTATCACTTGAAGTATGAAATCTAACAAAAAAACAGCATAAACGATTTTAATTTTATCCGTAAGAACAACTTACATGGACCATTGTTCTTATTACACATTACGTTAGGATAAATCAACTTCCAGGGTATCTCAAAACACATACGTGATTATTAACTTTGTTTCCTTTATTTTATTAAGTAACAGCGAAATAATCAGTACAGTGATATCATGATAAACGATGTGTAGACACATAATTTTATACATATACCAACTATCAATCCCTACGGGAAAAAATGACTTTTGATTACAAAGGTATTTTGAACAGCTACAAGTAAATGCAGAATGTTAGTTACAAATACCTGTTCAAGGTTCCATTTTACTCTGTCTAAAACTTCGTTTAGGACACAAACACATATACAGTACAGACAAGTCAGAGGAACCACACATTTTATTGTAAAAGGAAACAGATAACAACGATAATTTGAAACTTCATACGAGAAAACCATTCCCCAATAATTTAAGAATGAACACGCAGACCTTTCTATACAATAGGTGTGTGTCTTAGTTTTAAAAAGTGAAACAATCTGCGCACCAAAATACTTGGTTGGTTTTGAATGTAATGAACCAACTTTCATTTTTGTCACAGAGTCATTTATCAGTCAATAAAAATTTACTCCTTTTTTTGAAAATTGTTGGCTGATAAACAATGTTAAAGTGAACCAAAACAGGCAATATTTGAAAAATGAGATATTTGTTTTCCATCATTCTAAAGTCAAGAATTAAGTATATAACGAGATAACAATAATAATAGTTAAATGGTAAAAAAATTAAAGATATTCAGATTGAGCCAATGATCCAATTCAAAATCTAATGGTTTCCACATTACAAGAAGATCTTCAAAAATTATTATTGTACTTATGTGAAACCACTTGCAACTATTCTCATTTTTAACTAACCAGCATTATTTGATAAATGGTTACATGTTTTATTTTATGGGTTATTCTATTAATTTCACTAAGATAAATTTCTGTAATTCTTATAGCTTTTTTTAAATATGATGTAATTTTTTGAATATAAAATTTTATTATCTCTTAACTGTTTTTATGAGTCATAATTACGGAATAAAATACTTTCTTTTAAATATATTGAACAGTATGTACTTAAAATAAATAGCAAACAAATATACAATTAACCATAATTAGTTAATATGTATTTGGTGTTTAATATTGATAGGATGCAGAAGCTCATGTAATTTGGAAACCATATTTGAATCAATGACACAAACCAAAACCATAATTTCAACCTTCTTAAAACCTTCAACCATAAAGCAAATACTATTTTTAAAACAAAATATTTCATTTTGTTGTATTAATAATAATAAATTATTAATATTGTTCCAATGAAGATGATATTAAAAAATAGTTGGTAACCACGCATAGCCAGTTTCTTAAAATAATTAAAAAATTTTGAGTTACTACACTGCAATTCTGTAAACGAATCTGTGACAAAAGATTGTTTCAAAAACTAAAGTTTCATGGGTTTGTTAAACTAACATTTTACTATATTAAACTGGTCAATCAACAAAAACAGCAAATATAAAAATTTATATAACCTTTACACGCTAATATTTCTGTAAAGTACAATGAAGAAAATATAATTTTGTCTTTTATCTGCTGGAATATGAGGAAATTAAAAGTATAAAAAACTGATTTTTGGAAATGTTTTTGTTTCATGCAGTCTTATTTTCTGTTGACACACTTTCAATTAATCAACAACGTTGAGCAATGGTCAGTGTACCAGATATGTTAAAATAATGGAATGTTTGGAGCATGTACGAATCTGGGTGATTTGGTCGACACAGATGTGCTTTACTGTGTCATAGAAGAATGTCAAACAGCCAGCAGAGACAGAAATATTTGCCTGTAACTGAAGCTAGAGTTTTTAGGAACATATACTTTTTTTCATGAAGTATAATTACAAAGAAATGTCTAAAATAAAAGTTTTTAGTATAATATCAAAATTTACTATGGAATTAAAATTACTGTTTTCATATAAATTAGTATTAATGATAGTTTAATATTTCACGTGTTAGTATAGCATACATCATTTCTCATAATCCTCCATTCCAGATATAAATATTTTTGGCAAATGACTTTAGTAATTCGCACACACAATTAACTGGTAAACATCCAAACGGGATCTTCAGTCTTTCTCATTTAATCATAAATTAAGTTAGGTCTTCTGATAAAAATCACAACGCTATCTACAACAAGAACTTCTGTCCACCATTAAAGAACAACGATTTCTAAAGTAAATAGATGTGTATCGTACCATTCGCTCGTGCTACACAAGGAAACAACAAAATTTCCAACATAATATTTAAAATAACGTAAAGAACAATCTTCCCAAAAAACTATTAATTCAAATATAATGTGTAATAATCAAGTAATAATAAAGATATTAATGATGTTGATATTCTAAATAGGATACCAATACTATAAACAAGTAGCTCAAATATATTCACAATTTACATAAATGCTTTGGTATCAGTTACATGGAGTCCATTTTCCGTATATTACAAAAAATATTAAGATGATCTCCTCATCTTTGCAAACAGTATTCACGGAACTTTAGTCTTTGTAATAACAGCTCATGCATTTACCGCATAGAAACCTCAGACCGGAAATCCTCAATCTTAATTATGGAACATATCTCGAGAAGATTTATCACATTGTAAATGCCGTGACCCCTTCACGATCAACCACTGTTTCTTATCTAACTTCCGAGGCGTAAAATAATCAGATCTGATATATTGATTAAGTCACACGTTGACAGCCACTTCAGCTGTTTGTACAGACATCCTGCTGTTTTGTCACTTGCGTCTGGCACAGGTCTCTGGCAGAGTCCACCGTTTGATTTAAAAAGTCTGATACTTGTGGCCAACTTTGGCCACGGGGAGGATTTCCGCCATTAGGAACTTTAGGATGATTATTATTGTTTTGAGTAAACTGGAGGGTGAAACCTTGGAACACCCCAACAACTCCGCAGATATACCAGCCAGATTGTCGTTTAACAATACTACCGTTGCTGAAAGACAGTTAAGAAAGATTAAGTGACTTCCCAGCTATGATCGAGTGGCCTCGGATAGTTGCAATACCAGTATTAAACTGTGTCCATTGCAAGTAAGCAAGAACACTTTTTGGAGGAAGTTTTACAGCAACTGATCTGTGGAATTATTATTATGTAAGAATCAATGCAGATGTGGCAGTTTGAACGGGAAAATTAACAGCAGATTACCAATTTAGTGATGAGACATCTGTAGTGTATCAGAAGACAGAATTGCCAATTTTGGGATTAAGCATATCATGATGGATCATGTCTATCTGCATGCCCCTGCATTGCTCCTGTATGCCTGTAAAGACCTCAGTAAAAGGCCAGTAGATGTGATGAAAATGCCCTATGCAGCAGTACCAAACATTGGTAGTTATTAAAACAGTTGCTAAGTTACAGATGAAAACAATGGCTATTCTGGTGATGTAATTATTAGGTCAAAACTACGGAGCCAAAAGGGGGCATATGAAGGGTATTGGCTAAACACGTGCGGTCAGCAACGGAGCTTGTAGGACATTTCGCAACACGCCCACTGAAGAGAATGTTTCTTCAGGGATAGTATGGTCGGAAAAACTGGGCAGCTGCTGAAAACGGCACTAGGTCCTCGAGGCGATGTCGGAAGTCCCCCAGTTGCTGGAAGGCGGTGACCGGCCCCGAGGGCAGCGTCGGCTGCTGGTGATGTTGAAGCAGCTGCGGATGGTGTTGCTGCAAGTGGTGGTGAGGTGGTTGCGGAGTGAAGTGGTGAGTAATGGTCGGCGCGAAGCTGCCGGCGCCGGGCCTTCGGCCCCTCCTGCCCCCCCGGCCACCTCGCCCCCAGCCCACGACGGCAGCGGGGGCGTGAGGAGCGGCGCCGGGGGCCGGCAGGAGGGAGGCCGACTCTCAGTAGATGCTCTGGGGTGGGGGCGGCAGCGGTGGTGCGTGGCGGAACCCTCCCCAGGGGAAGAGTCATGTGGCGTCTTTGGTGGCTGAGGTGGAGGAATCACCAGTGTCCTCACTGCCACTGATCAGCAGGTGGCCGCCCCCGGCGGCGGCTGCGGCCGCTGCCGCCGCCGCCGCAGCTGCTGCCGCCGCCGCCTTGCTGTTCTGGTTGACTACGCACTTGCGCATATGCTTCTCCAGCGTCGACGGCACGGAGAAAGGCATCTCGCAGAAGCGGCACCTGTAGACGTCCTTGCCGAGCCGGCCGTGGGTCTTCATGTGACGGGTCAGTTTGGACGACTGCGCGCACGCGTACGAACAGAGCTCACACTTGTACGGCTTCTCGCCCGTGTGCGACCGTCGGTGCACAGTGAGGTTACTGCAGTTCTTGAACACCTTGCCGCAGTACTCGCAAGTGTCGTTTCTTCGAGACTCTTTCTTTATCGCCTGCTGCTGCTGTTGTTGCTGCTGTGCCGCCACGGCCGCTGCGGCAGCTGCTGCCGCTGACGTCGGTGGAATGCCGAGGTTCAACGCTGCAGCCAGAGTCGAAGCACTGGGTCCTGCTTTACTTGACTTGAGCAACACGTCCTTTCGGTGATGACTGCTCAGAAGGTCCATGGTGTCAGCGGATCCGCCACCACTGAACAGGTGTTCGCGATGGTGCGCCGCGGCAGCCATCGCCGGCAACCACAGACCAGCATACAAGCCACCCCCGCCACTTTCACCACCGGTCGTCCTGTCCGAACGAGCCGGTTGGGACGCTGAAGAAGTGTGGTGGTCCAACTCCAACTTAATACGCTTGTTAGACGCATCAAACGTTCCAGAGGACGGTGAAGACGTGTCGAACGCAGCAGCAGCCGCAGCAGCTGCTGCTGCAGCACCGAAAAGTCCATGCGGAGCTCCCATCAGATCTAGCGGTGGTTGACCAGCAGCCATCATGTTCTTGGCAAACTCTTCTCTGAATCGCATCGCCGCCGCTGACTTCTCGACAGCCAGACCATTCTCCTTGGCCGCCGCAGCTGAAAGCAATGCTCCAGCACTGAGGTGTTTCGAGTGGTGATGATGGTTGTTGTTGTCAGAGATGAGCGACGACCGGTGATGGCCGTGATGCCCGCTTAATATCTCCTCTTTCAGCTGCAAGAGATGTTGCTGGTGGTGGTTCGGATGGTGAGGTGATCCAACTACCGACTCTTGCAGGGCTTGCTTGTAGGCTTCACTGTATTGCTGGATGTTGCTGAGACCGAATTTGTCCATCAGTTCTCCGACCAGTGATCCGGAGCTGGCGGCTATCTTTTCGAGAGGTGTCGGTGTCCTCGGGGTGGGTCTCGGTGTACACCGCCCACCCGTCTTGCCGTCAATGCCAGAGGACGAGATGACGTTGCTGGGTGGTGTTGAGGAAGTCGATTTGGTGGTCAAGTCCTCGGGCGCATCCCCGTCACCCAGATCATCGTCGTCGAGATCATCCTCATCTTCTTCCTCAAGCTCCATCTCTTCCTCGTCCTCTTCGTCATCATCGTCATCATCATCCTCATCATCATCGTCATCGTCGTCCTCGTCATCTCCGTCATCGTCGAGAGGCTCGACGCTGCCACTCCGCGACGCGTTTTCTGGCGTCGTATGACTGCTGCCGTTGTTGTTGTTGTTGTGGGAGGTGGCGTCAGGGCCCGTGGGGTCGGCAGATGGAGTTGAGGTTGTCGCAGCTGTAGTCGAGCTGCGCGTCATCCGGGTGACTGAGGTTGAGTGGCGGTGGATCTTCATGTGGCGCTTCAGCTTGGACGACTGGGTGCACGCGTGGTTGCAGACGGCGCATTTGTACGGCTTCTCCCCCGTGTGCGTCCTCCGGTGGACGATGAGGTTGCTCTGGAAGCGGAACTTCTTCCCGCAGAACTCGCAGGCCCGGACGGGCTCAGAGCCTGGAGACCCTGGCTCTGCCGAAGGAGTCAAGGTGCCCGATTCGCGCTCACCGGAAGACGGGGCTGAGTTCCCGCCGCTCTTGTTGCCGGAGGCTTCGTCCACAGTAGGCCCTGGCGTACCAGAAGGTGTTGGCTCCTTGATACCACCGGCAGGGGGTGTTGACGGTGTCCTGGGAGGCTGAGGAGTTCCTGGGTGCTGGAGTCCCTCCGGCGCTGAAGGAGGTGGAGGTGTTTGGTGCTGCAATTGATAACCAAAACTCGTTAACAACAAAATATTTCTTATTATACTCACAAAAGAACTGTATAGAATGCCTTATTATACATGAAAACCGGAATAACAGGAGCGGGAATCGTTACTAAGACGCGTTGCTACACTCTGACAATTATTCCTTCAATCTTTTGCTTATTACTGTAGCTATTTAGAAGTTTTACACTGCAGGGGTGTTTTCCATCAGCTGGTCACTGATGAAACTGAATGAGAGCCTGAGAAGTGACTTGCGACAGATCCAAACTATTGGTGAAAAGACAAGTTTACTGCCATTTTATGCTTCATCGTGTCAGCAATTTCAAGGCTCATTTCCACCATCTTTTCCACCACTGATTATCTGTCATCGTCACAAAGGAAATGAAAACTTTTATTCTTTCTCTTTCACTATAATTATTTTTAATTTATTTCTTAGTGTGAATTCTCCGAGATTGACGATACTTAAGCATATGATATTTGAGATTAGATTATACAACAAAGGATTCTGACCATCTTTAAAAAAAACTCCGAAGTTAAACTTGAATTTTTGAATATCTGAGTATCCGTCAAAGGCATCACAACAGTATTCTGAATCAACATTCGTGTTCGGTGATATATAAATTGGGGTGAGAACGCAGACTAAGAAGTTTTACACTGAAGGGTTTACTGCCAATTGAAGAGAGGTAGCATTGGTCGGGGAATTTCTTCGGAACCATTTCTGAAAAGTAACCTACTGCGAATTACAGGAAAATTTTTCTCTGGAAATTCAGCGAGAACTGGATGTTATTCCGGCATGGTGTGATGAATGGCAACTTGCACTAAATTGTAAAAAGTACAAGACAATGAACGTAACTAACAAATATAATGCGATTTTTCAGAAATAACGAGGTAATCAGTTCAGTTTTGGTATGGTCGATTCTGTGAAATATTTGGGAGTAACAGTACAAAGGAACATGAAATGGGACTTACACATTACCTCGTTAGTAGGTAGAGCAAATTCTAGGCTGCGATTCCTAGGTCGAATCTTGAAAAAAAATTTATGAACAAACAAAGGAGATAGCGTACAAATCTCTTGTGCGTCCACATTTGGACTACTGTTGTGCCATTTGGGACCCGTTTCGTAAGGGGTTGATCGAAATTATAGAGAAAGTACAGAGAAGAGCCGCTCGATTCGTGGCCGCTTGTTACAGTCCTTATGACAGCGTCACAGAACTGATTAGTAGACTGGGCTGGGAGTCTTTGGTAGATAGACGACACACGATTCGCTTAAGTTTATTGGTAAATATGTGTACCCCCACTTTCACTTACGGGTGTGGTGAAATACGTCGTCTACCAACCTATTCGAGTCGGAATGACAGGAAAGATAAGATTAGAGAAATAAGTTGCCGCACTGATTCTTATATGAATTCTTTTTTTCTTTCGTACCATTCGGGATTGGAATGCACAGCAAAGTAGTTTTGGTGCTGAGTACCCTCTACCACCCACAATTCTGTGATTTGCAGAATATATATGGAGATGTAGATGTACCCAGATCTCGAACCTTTGAACTAGAAAAGGAAACGTGCAACCAATTCTGTCTCTTCCACAAGTCTTTGTAACATATGCTACCACCCCAATTACGAAGTTAATTAATTTTTAAATATTATTTAGTTAAGTGTAGTCAATTATGATGTAAATATTAATTGTAATAATGTAATTACGAAGCTCGAGAAATCCACAGATTACCAAACACATTGTCAGTGGGTAGTGTAAATACATCTTTGAAAAGATAATAAAAATCTTTGGTCTGGTGTGGCGGACAGAGAGAGAGAGAGAGTGAGAGAGAGAGAGAGAGAGAGGAAGTAGGTTTTTTTTTTTTTTTTTTTTTTTTTTTTTTTTTTTTTTTTTTTTTTTTTTTTTTTTTTTTTTTGCGAGAAAGTGCTGTTGGTTTCGGACTGCGAGTGCCGCGGTATATGAATGTATTAGTTATTCGAAAATGATATATTGTAATTGTGTTATGTTTTATCGGGTGTATGTGAGCTTCGGTTGATTATTAAAACAGTTGACAGTATATGCTAACAACTGCGCGTTGTAATTTTCTGTAGAATTAGGGACCCATTGATTGAGCTATTTTTATGACGATTGTATATTATAATATTAAAAGAAGTGACCTCTACTTTGTTTACTTGCGTCAAAAGACGACATATTTAGGGCCACGTCGTCATAATACCTGCATAGTTACGAGCAAGTTAATTAGTGGAGTTTGCTCGTCTTCGATTGGATAAATTTTAGTTGTAAGGAGGTTACATCGTTCAAGATTGTTTCTGCGATTCTCTCCATCAATTCGCAGTTTCAGTATTTACCTTCTTGTGGGTGCAGGATTTTTTTTTTTTTTAACTGCTTCATGTCTCTGAACAGCGAGGTCTTTAGAGACGGGAAAGGATGGGGGCAAGGTATGGGAAGGAATTCGGCCATGGCCTTTTTAAGGAAGCATCCCGGCATTTGCCTGGAGTGATTTGGGAAACTATGGAAAACCCAAATCTGGATGCCCGGACGGGGATTCGAACCGCCGTCCTCCCGAATGCGAGGCCAGAACGCTAACCGTTACACCACCACTCTCGGTGATTGAGCTATTTTTGATGACGATTGAATATTATAATATTTAAAGAAGTGACCTCTACTCTGTTTACTTGGGTCAAACGACGACATATTTAGGGCCACGTCGTCCTAATACCTACAGAGTTACGAGCAAGTTAATTAGTGGAGTTTGCTCGTCTTCGATTCGATAAATTTAATTGTAAGGAGGTTAGATCGTTCAAGATTGTTTCTGAAATTCTCTCCATCAATTCCCAGTTTCTGTATTTATCTTTTTGAGGGTGCAGGAAAGACTAAGGTTTTTCAAGCGTTATTAAGTTTTAATGTCCACCGTCTCAAGCCGACGTAGCATTCTACATCTACATATATACTATGCAATTCACAAAATTGTGGGTGGCAGAGGGTGCTCAGCACCAAAGCTAATATTTTTGCTGTGCATTCCAATCCCTAATGGTACGAGGGAAAAAAGAATTCATATAAGAATCAGTACGCCACCTTATTTCTCTAATTTTATCTTTCCTGTCCTTCCGACTCAAATAGGTTGGTGGGAGAAGTATTTCACTACACACAAAAGTGAAAGTGGGAGTACGCATGTTTACCAATAAGTTTAAACGAAACGTGTGTCGTCTATCTACCAGAGACTCCCAACCTAGTCTAATGATCAGTTCTGTAACGCTTTCATAAGGACTGTAGCAAGCGGTCACGAATCGAGCGGCTCATCTCTGTACTTTCTCTATACTTTCGATCAACCCATTACGAAAAGGGTTTCCCAAATGGCACAACAATAGTCCAAATGTGGACGCACAAGAGATTTGTACGCTATCTCCTTTGTTTGTTCATTACATTTTTTCAAGATTCGACCTATGAATCGCAGCCTAGAATTTGCTCTACCTACTAACGAATTAATGTGTATGTCCCATTTCATGTTCCTTTGTACTGTTACTCCCAAATATTTCATAGAATCGACCAAACCACAACTGTTTAACTCGTATTTCTGAACAATTGGATTCTTTTTGTTAGTTATGCTCATTTTCTTACACTTTTTACAATTTAGAGTATGTTGCCACTCAGCGCACCAAGCATCCAGATCGCGCTGAATTTCTAAGCAATCGTCCAAATTTCTTACTTCCCTATAAATAACCGCATCATCAGCAAACAATCTAAAAAGGCTTTTCACTTTGTCTCCGAGATCGTTTATAAAAATTAAGAAAAGAAGTGGTCCTATTACACTTCCTTGAGGTACACCCGATGTAACATCTAGATTATAAGAACGTTCTCCTTCAACGACAACATACTGCGACGATAGTTACCTTGTCAACAGACAGAGGCAGGGGGGACGAGGCGTTCGGTGGACTGGCGGAGTGCGTCGACGACGCCGTCGGCCATGGCGACGTCGAGGTGAGAGCCGCGTGAAGCGACGGCGGAGGCGTCGGGTGCGGCGGACTGGAGAACGGAGGAGTCAGCAGTGGCTTGCGCGGGGACGGCGACCCGGGCACTGTGGAGGCCGGGCTAGTGGTCCCCGCCAGCTGACGGAGTCGCTGCGAGTAAAAGTCCAGCGTCGGCGGCTGGGGCTGTGACGTCTGCAACAGGTGCAAAGTGGTGAGTCCAAGAACAATCTTTTTTTTTTTTAACTTGTGGCTTTACGCCTTGTTGACGTTGAGGTCAGTAGAGGCGGGATGGGACTGGGAACAAGGAACGGGAAGGAATTCGGCTAGAGACCATTTGAAGAAAACATCGTGGTAATCGTCTGGAGTGATTTTGGGAAACCACGAAAACCCAAATCTGGACGCACGGACGGGGATTCGAACCGGCATCCTCCAGAATGTGAGGGATGAAGTTCTCCTTACTCGCCTCCGTATAGGGCACTGTCCTCTGATTCACGGTTTCCTTCTCCGCCGAGAGGACCCTCCGGAATGTGATGCTTGTGGCGTACCTTTGACGGTGCGCTACATTTTAACTGACTGTGTAGTGTTTTTAATTTTAAATAATGACAATGTGGTAAAGGTAATAAAATTTTGTAATATGGCCGGTCTTGCCCATAAAATTTTTGGCAGGTCGGCGTAGGTTTTATAACGGATTGGTGGTCTCTTTACAACCACCAATCTGTATAGAGTATTACTTTTGAGTTCGACATTCTATATCTGGCTGGACGCTTTACAGCCAGCCTGTTGGAATGTTGTTTTAATGTTTATCAAAGCTGGTTGGCCCTTTTACAACCAACCAGCCAGTATTGTGAATTTAATATTAATGGCCAGTTTACAGCCATCCTTGTAGTGTTCTATTTTTTACTTATTTCGCCGTCCGCATGGCCGACCTCTTTACAGTCGGTCATTCGGGCGGTTTTCTAGTTTGTATTTTACTATTTTATTCTGCCGTCTGTACGGCCGACCCCTTTACAGTCGGCCATGCAGGCGGTAGTTGATTTATGTTTTAACTACATTGTCATTCCATGTTTCTGTTAGGGCGCTAATGACCCAGTTGTCGACGCGCCCTTAGGCCCCCCAAAAAACAACACATCCTCCCGAATGTGAGGCCACAGTGTTAACCGGTCACCCACCACGCTCGAAAGCGAATATTTTCTTACGCTTTCGAATACTTCGTTATGAAAAAAATGAATAATGGTAGGATCGAGATCACGGGAGTTCCCGGGGAGTAGGACTGGAGGTATCAGACTGGACTGGTTGAGAAATTTATAGAGGAACCGGTGGAGGTTAAAGTAGAGGCTTTGAAACACCAGTAGGATGGGTAAATGAAGTGCATGCATGGAGAAAAGGTACTAGAGAAAATGAACAACTTGAAATGGGAAAGGAAAAACGTTTCGGGTCAATCAGGATTCATACAAATCAAGGGAGACGCAGATTGAAAGTAGTGGAGAAGAAGGAATCATAGACATGCTTACATACACTCAGATGCTCAGACTGATGATGGTGTGGGTTCGTATGGTTTACTTTTTGAGGTAGTAAAACAATAATCCAAACAAAAAAAAACACTAATAAAAGCACTAATAAAATCACTAGACAAAAGAGTATACATTTAAAATTATCACCATAAATATTTTTAAAATATCAACTGTATATATGGAAAAGAGGTATTAAACAAAAGGATAGTGAAATTCCAAATAAAAAAAAAGCCTCACAATACATTGTTTTTACCGGTATTGGCACACTGACTTGAAATCTGCGTGTTCACCGCCCGTAATTCTAACAAAGTACAACCTATTCAAGTCCAATAAACAGATGCGATACAAAATTGGAAGTACTAAAGAGTTTAAAAATTCACTTAGGGACTAAGCGGCACATTTTTAACAGCCATGGTGTATCGAATTACTAAAAATTAAATAACCCCATATTTAGAAAGTAAATTGAGAGAAAGTGAAACTATTGATTTTAGATTAGAGAATAGTCGTACGGCCAATCTGACTTAGTTATATCCAGTCATATAAACATTTCGGCAGCGAGAAATAAGTAGGTATCTATCGCCTTCTGTGATGGCAATATGAAGTGATTTTCTTCTTCAAAATAAATTTAATTGACAGTTTCTCATTTTTTATTTTTTCTCAACATTTTCTACTTCGTTTGTGGAACATTACGTATATCTTTTTTGTTATTGAGCCTATATACTGAGCAATGTTTCAAATACATCACGAAAGAATCAGTGAAGAAACTTTTGCATGACTCGAAAGGAAATAAACAGATAGTAAAAATTTGAAGATCAGTCGAAATTCGTTTGGTCTATTTATAGTACCCCAACTAGTTTATCGTTGAATATACCTTGCATCCTGCACGAGACGGTCCACAAATCCCGTAAAACATGAACAATCAAAGCGCACTTATAACATGTTCCACTGTGTTGGCCCGTCTTCCTCTATGCCGATCCAGACGAAAGTTACAATTTTTCAGAAGTCACACTTTAACAGCGAATGTTTCAGGCCGCATCTCAACCTATCCTCTATATACAGGAATTTACGATCGAATATAAAATGTGGACTTATGACTTTGTTTGAGAAGAGTGGCAACTAGTTTTTCGCAGTTGCTTAGGTTAATAGTAACGCGCGTGACCACAATTTAGTAGTAATGGAGCGTCCAAAAACCACGTAGCTCCATTTTGGCTTCCTGTGAATACTCCCTCCCCCATACTTAGACCGACGTGGCTTTAGTCTCTCTTCCCTCCTCCCCCCTCACCACACACACACACCCACACACACACACCCACACATACACACACCACGTAGCACAAAGCATTTTTCCCTTTTGATTCCAGAAGTCATTTTGTACTGTTTTATTTTGTCAGACAATTGTAAATCATATCCAGAGATAATTAAATGAAGGAAATAAATATCCACTTGCTGTTGTGTGTCCTGAAACTCATTTTTTCAGTGTAAAATAACATGAATCGAAAGCTCGTGGTCTAACTCGGAAACCTACCTCCCTCCACCCCCACATAGTGCAACGTAGCCATTAAGCCAACCCCTTCCACCCCAGGCCACGCAACGTAGTTTATGGACGCTCCCTAACATACCTGGTCATTGATAGTTTGGCAACGTGACGTCTGCGATTCCTTCCCCACCCCTAGACCAAGCCACTTAGTTTATGGACGTTCCCTCACAACTCTGGCCGATGTTAGTTTGGCAACGTAACGTCTGCGATTACTTCCCCATCCCTAGACATAGCCACGTAGTTTATGGACGCTCCCTAACATCTCTCGCCGTTGTTAGTTCTGCGGCGTGACGTGTGCGACTCCTTCCCCCTCCCTAGACCGAGCCACGTAGTTTATTGACGCTCCCTAACATATCTGGCCGTTGTTAGTTTGGCAGCGTGACGTCAGCGATTCATTCCCCCCCTAGACCGAGCCACGTAGTTTACTGACGCTCGCTAACATCTCTGGCCGTTGTTAGTTCTGCTGTTACGTGTGTCTATGGTCTTTACCTGAGTCTGCACGGGGGCGTCCCTAGTAGCCCCAGCTGCCGCCACCACAGCCGCCGCCAGCCGGTCGAGGGGCGGCGCCGCCCCCAGGGCTACCAGCGACGAGACGGCGGAGGGCGTCGGCGAGCTGGAGGACGCCGAAGCCGCCGCCGCCGCCACCGCCGCCGCCGCCGCCAGCGGGTTCAGCCTGAGCTGCTCCTGCACCAGCTGCTCCATGCTGCGGAAGTGGTGCTGGGGGGAAGCACCACCCGGGGTCTGCACAGCCGTCGGGGAGTCGTGGTGCGGGGGCAGCGGGGGCGGCAGGCTAGAAGGCCGCGCGAACAGGCCCGCCGGGAAGGGGGACCCGCCCCCGGAACCTGTCAACGCAATCATCTCCAGTCATACTTGCACTATAGCTACGTCAAAAGTGAATCTTACTTTAACTCGAGCTAGAACATCCAGTCTAAATATAACATCTCTGTATGGGGTCAAATGACGGGGAAACCTGCAACTTATACAGTCTACAGGAAATTGGAACCAAAGGTGGTATTGGGGATGAAAACTGCAGATTCAGTGCACAGGCAGTGTGTTGGAAGAAGAAATATCTGAACAGAGGAGCGTAAAAGGATCTAAGCGAGAGGTTGAAGAGGTTTTGGAAACAGAAGGAAGACACATAAGCTAAACAAGTTCATTTGCGCTCAACAGTTCGTCATAACCATGGAATACGTTAAAACACTCGGAAAAGACTAACAGACACACCATGCCTGAAAGCTGAAAGGAATAGCTCCTCACACCTGAACTTCAGAATTTTCATAGAAGTAGAAGTGTACTACATTAATTCGTCTTTTTATTATTGATAGGTGGATACGTTCCAACATCTCATCTATCGATTGTCGTTCCTAGCTTTGCACCAAGAGTAAGAGAAATTATGCCGATGGTATAAAAGAGTTGATCACGGCCATTTTATCAGATTTAGTAGCCTCAAGTCCATAAAGGATAATTAAGTTGATAAGTAGATTACGAATGACAGAAAATACCATATGCTTTACAACTGCGTTGGTCTCAAATGATAATCTACTCGTTGTATCCCTAGTCTTAGGGGGCGTCAATTAATTACGTGAGGTGAAATAGGACGGGGGGAGGGGGTACGGCGAAATGTCACGAAACCTCACCAAGGGGGAACAGGGGTCAACTAAATTCTCACGTGAGGATTTGAAAATCTTGCAAAAGTGTAAAGCTACAAATAACCACCCTTGGAAGCGTGTCACAAAAAAAAAGACTCAAAAAGTTACGAGGTCGAAAGTACGGGGAAGTTTCACCAGAGGGGGTGAAGAGGTCCGGAATTCCGGAAAAACACCCCACGTCATTAATGCACGCCCCCGGATGTCAAATTGTGAGACTATTGATCTGGTTGAATGAACGATTATCGGTAATTCGAGAAGATTTGTTATAGTCAAGTTGTGATACTATAATTACATGGAGTGCTGGAAGGGATCTTCATTGATGCTTTGCGTGTGGATAGGTCTCAACTGATAATCTAATGGTTGTAGCTCCAGCCTTACACCAAATGTGATACAACTGATATTAGTTGAATGAACGATTCCTGGTGCTATGATCATACATGTCATGGTCAAGTCGTGGTACTATTACATTGATTTATAGAAAGGGCCATCGTTGCTACTTTAGATTTGGGTAATACTTGGTGATAATCGATTAGCTACAACCTGTCTTATGCCAAATGTGAAAATATTGATTTGGTTAACGAGTAATTCTTGGTTTTCATCGTTACGTCGTGATGCGATAATTATATGGATTGCTGGAAGAGACCATGCTTTACTTGTCAATATGTCAGAACGGATAATCTACTGGTTGTAGCTTGAGCCTTTTACCAAATTTAAGACTATTGACTTGGTTTAATGGGTGATTCTTGGTGACTTGATAACATTTGTTATCCTCCTGTAACAATAATTACATCGAGAGCTGGAAGGGTTAAACGTTGATGCTTTTCAAGTGGGTACATCTCAACAGATAATGAGCTTGTTGTGGCTCCAGTCTTATGGCAAGTGTGAGACTACTGATATGGTTGAATGAATGGTTCATGGTGCTTTGATCGGACTTATCATCATCGTGATACGATATTCGTCTAATTGCTTTAGTTGTCGGTATGTGCTGATATTTTACTGGCTCTTGCACCAGCGTTATTCCGGATGAGAGACAAGTGATGTTGGTTAAATGAATGGTTCAGACACATTTTACCAGATGTATCACCATAATGTCGTGATACGATAGTTACATCGACAGCAGTAAGGAGCCAATGTTGATGCTTTAGACGCTGGTGCGTCTCAACTGATAATCTACTGGTTGTAGCTCCAGCCTTTTGCCAAAGAGACTGCTAATTTGGTTCAATGAATAATTCTTGGTGATTTGACGTGATTTGTAATCCACGTCGTGATACAATAATTATATCGATTTCTAGAAGAGGCAACGTTGATGCTTCATATATGTCATATGTGGGTGCTTCTCAACTGATGACCTATTGGTTGTAGTACCAGCCTTATGCTAGATTTGAAATAACTGATGTTGGTTGAATGAGTGGTTCATGGTGCTTTGACTTATCATCGCCGTGATACGATAACCGACTAATGGAAGGAGCCAAAGTTAGTGATATAGTTGTGAGTATGTGTCTGCTTATATTTTACTGGCTGTTGCTCCAGCGTTATGCCATATGAGAGACATGTGATGCTATTTGAATAAATGACTCATGGTCATTTGATCTTCACCAAGTCCTGTTACGATAATTACATCGAGTGATGGAAGGGGCCAATGTGTTGGGCATACTTTGGTTTTACACGTTGAGTGGATTATCTACTAAGTGTATATCCAGCCTTGTGTCAAGACAAAGAGGCGATGTGGGGTTGAGCTCACCGTCTGTCGCTGGTCCACCGCCGCCGCCGGTAGCCCCCGCAGGAGGCCACCCACGCCAAACGGGTTGCTGCTGTTGATGCTGCTGCTGGTGCTGCTGCTGGAACATGCGCTGACTGCTGAGCCGGGCAGCGGCTGCGTACAGGGCGGCCCAAGCAGGGTGGCTGGGAGCGGCTCCAAAGGGGACGAGACCGAGCCCGAAGGGAGACCCGGAGGAACCAGTCCCCTGCTGCTGGGTCGCTGAGGGGCTGGAGCCAGCGCCTGCAACAGACAACAACCATCTCAACACAGTGTCGATGGAGGAGGTAGAAGAATTACAAGTAGTTGGCTGCTTTTGTTTTCAGCTTCAACTTCCCAAAACTTTCAATCAGAATCTTAGGTGGCGTCCATTAATTACGTGTGGTGAAGTCTCACCAAATCTCACCACGGGGCAGGGGTTTACAGAAATCTCACGCCAACTTTTTAATTCCTGGAAGAACAAACGACCTAAAGAACTAAAAAAGAAAAGGTCCATAAACCCTCAACAAAGGAGGGGGTGAGCTCCACAAGATCTCATCAGATCTCATCAAATCTCACCAGATTTCATCAGATCTCAGCAGATCTCACCCAATCTTATCAGATCTCAGCAGATCTCACCAAATATTATCAGATCTCACGAGATCTCATCAAATCTCACCAGATCTCGCCAGATCTCAGCAAATCTTATCAGATCTCACCAGATCTCATCAAATCTCACCAAATCTTATCAGATCTCACCAGATCTCAGCAGATCTCACCAGATCTCAGCAGATCTCACCAGATGTCACCAGATGTCATCAGTTCTCACCATAGGGGAATCCAGATTTCCGGGAAAGAAACCTCATGTAATTAATGGACGCCTCGTAAGAGAATTGTCAAATCGTTTTGCTGAGTGTATCGGAGACTAATTGTGCAACCGCCTGATCATCGATATCAAAACGATGGATTCGTTTCCTTATATAAATAGTCGATTAATTGGTGGTATAGCTAGTCCCTCATATACCGAGCGTAGTGACGAATCACCTGATGATGACCTTGCACTTGAATGGAAACGCGGAAAAAGGAGGCGAAGTAGGGATTTACAGCTGTCACGCAGATAACATTTTACTGGCAGTAATAAATTGATTTTTTCAAGAAACTTGCGAGTTTTTGTAACAATTTTCTTATTTAGTTGGGAATACTTTGGAATATAATTTTCAAGATGTATATGCACAATAGGCAGATTAGATGTACTACCAAAGTCAAAATAATTTTAAGCATTGACTTATCAGCCCATTCTCTTAGTTATATTGAGCATGTATCACTAACGCTGACCATCAACGTAATTTGCGTGCTGTCAGTAATGATTAATATTCTCAATTACAAATACTTTGTTTCCATATTACTCCACATGGAGTCCTTCAATTATGAGAGTAGAACCGCAATAAACGGAATGATGGACCCTGAACAACTCTATATGTCTTTAATATTAAGCTGCCTTAGAAATGTTCTTGACTTTCTTCTCGATCAAATGTTCTTGTCGGTTCATAATGGTCATAAAAACTGAGTGAAATGTTGTCTGGAGTTCACCATGGTAATAAAATTGGAACCTTTTATCCTTGGACCTGAAAATTGGATTTCAAGGACCCTGGAAGACGAGAGATAGTCATAAGCATAAGCCATTAATTGTTAGTTTGTCCATTAAAAATGTGACAGTTACGTACGAAGGTGGACAGTAACAGTAATAGAATAGTCTCTCCGTTTAGTGCCTAATTAGAAAGGGAGTTAAAGCTGTAATGCTTGATGCAGGTAACTTTGATAATGGACGATTTTACAACCAAATGGTGTCTTAACAAGAGGTAAGACACATGGAACGTTTATTACAAGATGACCAGTTTCATCATGATCGTCAGCAGCTAGTCTGATGCTACAATAATGTGCCCTCACAAAGCAAACAGTCATGATTGGTCTTCAAAACTCATCTCCAGTTAGAACGGTTTTTGGAGAATTCTCTCCCAGCTACCTCCAGCATACTTGCTATTACTTTCTACGACATGTTCTCAGTAGTCCATTTGTTCTTCACCTACATCTAACACTTCTGCAATGTTTATTTTCCATTCGTCATCTTTTCTCCAAGAAACATGGCGAGCTCACTGCCACATCACGGAGAATGTCTCTGATCTTGACTATGGACTCAAATGGGGTGAAGCCATGGATTATGGATGACGAAATTTCTGGTTTTTTTGGAGGGGAGGTGGCTGATCCGATTCAGTCGGGGTGACCCCTGCACTCTGAATAGCCTTTGCGGCGACGGTGTATTTTGTGCCAGGTGATTAAGCCATCTTGAGTTTGGTTTTCATGGACCCAGAAAATCTTTCGAGGCGATGCCGGGACAGTTCCTATAAATGGTCATGCCCGAACTTTATCCCATCACCAAGGCTCGAGTAGGGCGAATAGGCACTACTGCCTGCCATTCGAGGAGAACGGGGGGTCAAACCCTGTTCGGCCATCCTGACTGGGGTTTTCTGCAGTTATCCTCAGTCAATCAAGGCGAATGCTCGGATCGTTTATCTACAAGGCCACGGCCCGAATTCCATACCCCTCCCTCCCCTTTAGATTAGAAGGCTGAAAAGGGCCTCGCCCAGCTTCCCACGCTTCACCTGGGAGGAATGAAATAGTAAAAAAAAAAAGAAGCCATAGTAACTGATCATCTACTTAATGTGTTACCTGCTGAAATCAAGAATCGATATACCATAGCTGTTGGTAGAGAAGTGAGTGAGAACCATTTGTTTACCTGGTGGAGATGAAGTGGCGAGCTGACTGAGGTGCTGCTGCTGGTGGAGGGGGGGAGGTGGAGAGAGGAGGCGCCGGGCGGGGGCAGGAGGCAGCTTGTGTTCCCGGCGCCTCCCAGTCCGTTTCCCGACCCCGACGAGCAGGCCGAGTTGGAGGAGCAGCCAGACGTGGACCCTGACGACGAGGACGTCGACGAGGAGGACGACCCGCCAGACGTGTTGGCCGCGGCCGACGAGCCGGAGCCGGCGCCGGGGCCGCCCGGCGGGGGCGGCTTGGGGGGCGATGGCAGGCCACTGCCCCCGCCTCCTCCAACGCTGTCGTACAGCCTAAGTCCGTGGCAGGACTGGGCGTGCTGCACCAGTCGCCACGCGGAGTGCAGTCGCAGCTTGCACGTCGAGCACACGAAGTTGGTCGGTTCTGCAACACAGTACCACAGCACTGAGTAACACTACAGGAACACTTCGGATGAAAGAACAAAGTACAGACTCATAGCTGGCTCGGTTGGCTGCGTCACCATGATGGTGTCCAGTGTTGACACGTGGTTAGCTGGTTCCAATCCTGAAGGTGGTTGAAAGTTTTATCATCAGGACTAGGAAGACAGGGTAAGAGAAGTAAAGATTCACCAGAGTTCCGGGTTAAATCCCAAACCTCTCCTCAGTGCATATGGACTGAGGGAATACGACACTGTTTATGGTGAATCGTCTGCCAGATCTGAAGTTAAGATTGGTGATATCTTCTTGTTTCGGAAGAGTAGCCAAAATTGGACCAACACCGGCTTCACCTTCTCCTTTCATTCATTTCGCATTTATAACAGAAACACCAACTTACAATAAACACAGACATAAAAACAGACATAAACTCAGTCACACACTTTTATAATAAGACTTACAAACACTGTCAAGTAAGGGAAACCATCCCTATTCACCTCCCACGGGACGTTGTCACGGAGGGTTAAACATCCCCCAGGCTAACCACCTACACTCTGTCACAACAAAGAAAGAAAGAAGAATTGAGTCGTAGTGAGAGCAACAGCTAATGGATTTCTCGATGGAATAGCAGTTGAATCATAACCTACTTTGAGTTGAGGAGCATACGGCAGAGAGAATATACTCAGATTAGGCTCCTCCCGTAGCTTTTGTGTGTCTCAACGGATCGCTTATGTCCAATAAAAAGAGGAAAATCTATGGATTACACCAAGGTAGCCGATTGTATATTAGACTGAAGAGAAATAGAATCAATAACGCTTAGCGTTGACAAGACTTCTGGATACAGAATGGTTCAGACATACAATCGACGGAGGAACAACATTCAGATTTCTTGATCAACAGTCAGTTAGTTCATACCCAACTTTGAGTCGAGGGAACATACTTAGAGGATGCACAGAGATCGGGTCTGAATTCTCCCAACACTATTTGCAACTCTCGGAGATGTCCACGTGTTCCATGAATAATAGGACAATCTTTAGGACCCCAGCTTGGTAGTCGGTCGGATGTATAGCTCAAGACAAACAGAACCAAGAATGGCTGCTTAATAAGACATTATTTTTCATCGTATGGCCAGTCTTATTTGTAACAAGACTCTCCGCTCGCTGTGGTATGAGCTGGTTAAATGGTATTAGATCAGAAGTCGGACAACAATAGGAAATGGATAATATTCTTGGATCAGATTGATCCTAGTCCAGTTATCGTTTGGTAAATAAAGCCTGAATCATCATTTAAAATTTTTTAATAGTGTTGTGTTAGTTAACTAAAGCGATTAATTATGAAAATGATGTATAATATTGCAGTAAAGGATTTTTTTCTGTATGAGCACCTTCCACGCCTTTTATCAAGAAAAGTAACTATGGATTTCTGCCCAGAAAGAACAATTACCTCAATTGTAGTACCTCGATTGTAGTACCATATCCAAAAAAGGTCCTAAACACTTAGGCCAAGAGTAACTCCGGTCTCATCAGTTCTCATTTCTTATATATGACTACATCTGTAACAGTTTTAATAGTCATTTTGTTGTTGGCTAAACGAAATGATTTCCGTGTTATAATTGAGGTGGGAAATGCGATAACCTGCGAAAGACATCGTATCCAAAAACAGATCAGTGGCTTACATCATGTACTGTGCCAAAATGTCCCTTTCTAACGAAAAATTGAAGACATAATCAACAACTTACATCCAGCCTGCAGACGATTTCTGATTAGCTGATTGAATTATGAAACACTGATGGTTCATTGCACTGTTACTGCAAAACGGGACTTATCCATCTAGAGGACGTCTGCAGGATTTAAACAGGTATCTAAAGATGGACGTCTGGACTAGTTGAAGTGTGTTTATGGCCATGCTTTTAAACTCGATTACGAAAAAAATGTAAAAAAACTCAATATACAATTCATGTTTTTTCTCTGACAGATTCCGAATGATACTAAATTCACGACATGTGGACGGCGACGCTCGGTTGTCAACGAATTTCTCTCTCCTGGCGTAACACGCATTGTGTTGTCAACGTCCAACTCTGCAGTTAACACCACGCTAAAGGTCGCGTCGTAGTCTACAAGTTTGTGGTCCGCCGGACACTGTGCATGGGGAGAGGCGGTATTGTCACGAGCTGTGACTAATTAACGAACTCACCTCAGCTCACGCCGTCGCTACTCAGCTCGGAGTCAACGACTCAAATGTAGGCGAGCTAAATTAGACTCACGTCCACTACTGGAGGTAACAATAATCAACTGAATGTATTGAATAACCTCAGGGAATAATCACCTAGCTGTCCCGTTTTTCATCTTCGATCTGCCTAGTCACCTCCAACGTTGATCTAAACCTAGTGGGTAAATTTCTGGCCACATTCTCAAGAGGATGCAAAAAAAAAAAAAAAAAAAAAAAAAAAAAAAAAAAAAAAAAAAAAAAAAAAAAAAAAAATGAGGGAGAAGCGTGGAAAGGTGGAAAGAATTTGAGGTTACATTGCTTGTCGATTGCAAGGTTATTAGGGATGGGAGAGCAATTGTCGGCTAGGAAGTGTGCATAAACCACGTAGCTACATTTTGGTCTGCTGTGAACCCCCCCTCCCCCCACATAGCCCTATGTGGCTTTTGCCTCTACACCCCCCTCTCCCCCCTCCACGTAGCACGTAGCTTTTTTCCCCCTTTTGATTCCAGTAGACATTTTTGTACTGTATTCTCTTGTCAGACTATTGTAAATTACATACGGAGATAATTAACTGAGGGAAATAAATATTGACAAGCTGTTGTGAGTACTGTTCCTCATTTTATTGTAACTGTGAAAAATGTTATGAAAGGAAAGCTACTTGGCTTGGCTCGGACCCCGCCCCCCCCCCCCCCACGTAGCCTTCCAGCCAACCCTGGACCGAGCCACGTAGTTTGTGCACGCTCCCTTATGAACGATAAGGAATTCGATGACGGGCTTTATGTAGTCATGGAACACCGATACATGGACATGCGGGGCTGTGTAGAATAGGTAACCAATAATTTTAATACTCTCATCCTTCCAATTCAGTGATCGCCGAAATTTGATTAAAAATCATACACCGAATTCAGAGTTTCGGATGCAGGTCCGTCCTCTCTCCCGTTCCGATATTGGTTCTTCAACATATGTATGGCAACTGCCACGTATCACTGAAGTAGGTGTAACAGTAGTACCCAACTACTGTGTACCACAGTCTCGAGGTCCACTTTTCAGCTACTGTGCATTAGGCGGAGAGTTAGATCAATGCCGGTGACGGTGACGAGAGGAAGGGTGGTGGAGGGGGGGGGAAGGCGTCACGACGCAACTGAACAACGGAGCCAGCGGCGTGGACAGTCTCGAGACAAAACGCCACCTGCAGCGACCCCTGCGGTTAATTACAAACTCGCCTCAGCGGCCGTTTTGTTGCCACCGGGAATCCCCGAGCAGTGTCGTCAGTGCGGAAGAGTGGCGGCTTGGACCCCTCTCCAATCCGGTGTCAAATGTGCCAGGACTTCGGCCAAGCACACAGTTGCACGGAGAACTAAAATACTGCCTTCTGAATTCACCAGTCAGACGTATCCTTAATATACGAAGTGCTATACCAAATATCCGAAAATACCCTAAAAAAAATCAGAAAACTTTGCTTAAATCCCAGCTTTTGCAATCACCTTTAATGGAATCACCAAAGCAGCTTTGAAACTGTCACGGGAACTGATCAGCCAGACGTATTTTATTCTATATTCGTTAGGTGCTATCCAATATTTCAGAAAATTTTCTCGTAAAAATCAGAAAACGAGCCTTAAATCCTAACTTCCCCAATCACCTTCGATGTACTCACTTCCGGCTTCTAAGCCCCCATTAAATTCTTCAGCCTATATATATATATATATATATATAACGTGCTATTCCAAATTTTCTAGAATTTCTGTATATAAATCAGAAAATTTGGTTTAAATCCTATCTTCCACAATTCAGTCATCTCAAGCTTCTAATCTTGCATTTGAATTCATCAACTAGGTGTATCCTCCATCTTAGCTCAAAGATATCAAATTATTTAATGATTGAATAGGCTGATAATGATGAAATGTATATGCGAGGTGCTATCCTAGATTTCCGAGATTCCTTCGCAAAAATCAGTGATCTTGCCTTAAATTCTAACTTCCACAATCACTTTCGATGTAGGGATCTATACAATTAGTGAAGCGATTTTCCCATTGTTAGAAGAACCGTGTTTAGGAGATATGGAGATAATGCTTCGATACGTTTGACGGAAATAAACAACATTTCTTCAACTTTTGTTTCTTAAATATGTAATAATTTTAGAAATTTATGAAACTCCCGGTGAAACAAGATGAAAAACGGTAAATTATACTATTTTTATACGTTTTCGCACAGATTAAAAATAAGGATGGGGTTGATAGGTCATGTCAATGGTTTATACAAGATATTTTTCTATACTGATAAATTTCACAAATTCCATTTTCTTCAGAAAAATGTATTATTAACCGTTTTTATTCTAAAATCACCAAACATACTTCATCAGACTGCGATAAAATACAACATGGCATGCCAGAAGGTTCTATGCTGGTACCCCTTCTGTTTTTATTATACATCAATGAACTTACTGGAAATGTATCCATTATAGATAGCAGAGAATAGATAGAACAGTGTGACCTTGAACCATCTCTGTTAACTTAACGGACTATAGTGTATGGAAGATGTAATTTTTTAGGTATAGTCCGTGGACTTGTCACATACAAGAGACCTGAAAAATTGATGTAGTAGTGTCGCTTCATAAAGGAAGAAAGATAAATTTATTTGAGAATTAGATTCCGATTAATTTGACCTTAATGAAAAGTTTGATAACCAATAGCACCTTGCACGTGTGAAAAGATGAAGTGGTTTCTAAATTGTCAATGTACTTTATACAAAGCTACAATTTCTATCCAATTTTGAAGAAATTTTGTACATGTATATTTAACACAAGCAGAAAAATACTGTCTACATTAGGTTTACAAAAGCCAAACCACTTTCTCTCTTTACCCCGCACCCCTTTTAATTTCCAGTATTCTTTGTAGAAACCCACAGTTTTAAATCCCGTCAAAATAAATCCAGATTTTTAAGTTACGCCAGTATATTTACAAAAAACCACCGCAGGCACTGCCGAATATTTGATCAACATGATTACATAACTATAACGTACTCACAATATGAACTACCTCCTCCAGCGACGTAGATGATGAAACAGCTCGTAACTACAGTATAGCATGCGAGATTTGCCGACACCTCTTCCCAGGACATACCGAACCTATCTCATCTCCCCCTAGTTCGGTTCGCGGCCGTTTGGAGGCGCCTCACGTTTCGCAGGCGCCACGTGTTTTCAACCGCCATGTCCAGCGGACAGCTGTTCCTCCAATCTCGCCTTGTTTGTGCCCAGTATGCGAGCTGCGGGCGGGGAACCCCCAGGCACCTTGCCAACGCGCAGATCACGTAATAACTTGACCACGCCACCGCACGAATCGACCAACAAACTCAGATCACATATCATATAATGACACTATTTTACAGAATCCGTTAGAAATAGAAGGCAGAATTTTGAGCTGCTGTAGTAGACAATCGTATATATTATTTCTAAGGGAGCGTCCATAAACTTCGTGACTTGGTCTAGGAGGGAGGAGGGATTGGATAGAAAGCTATGCTGGGCTACTGGGTTGGTGGGGGAGAATGGGGAGGGGGGTGCTCGAAGCCAAGTCACGTAGCTTCTCATTCATATTATTTGTCACACTTAAAATAACGTACATAACACTCAACAGCATGTGAATATTTATTTCCAACACTTAATTACCACAGCATTTAATTTATTACAGTCTAACGAGAGAACACAATGCAAAATGCCTTCTGGAATTGATAGGGAAGAAAGATACGTGCCACCCGGGATGAGGGGGGGGGGAGGGGAGATAGAGGCAGAGGTAAAAGCCACGTCAAGTTACGTTGGGGAAGGGGTGAGGAGGTTAGGGCATTTAGAGGAGGCCAAAATGTAGCCATAAAGTTCATGGATGTTAATGGTTCATTTTTTTTTTTTTTTTTTTTTTTTTTTTTTTTTTTTTTTTTTTTTTTTTTTTTTTTTTTTTTTTTTGGACAGACCATCTCTCTCCCTTCAAAAGTGATAAATGAGGTATCATTTAAAAAATTAAGTTTTGCCCTTTGACAACATCATTACATAAATAAAACTGATAGAAGCAGCTGAGATAATATTTCTGAGAGTCGTGGGTACACTCTAATAGATAAGAAAAGAAGTGAACAAATAAGTAAAGAACTGCCGACTTTTGATCTGAATGAAGAAACAATTAGATATAGGAGGAAATGGATGGAGAATGTTACGCGTATGAAGGACACGAGACCACCAAAGGAGCTGCTAAATTACAAGCCAAAACAGGGAAGGAGTAGGATATGTGATCCTAAGAAGAGGCGGACGCAACACTTTGAACCTGAAATTATACTTCAGTGTGAACTATAATTAAAGATGCATAGAAATTAATCTGACAGGATAAAATTACAGTTGTTTTACCAAACTGTAGTTATCCGACGAAAAATAGTAAAAAACAAAAAACAAGAACAAACAAAAAACAGTAAAAAAACAAACAAACAAAAAAACAAAAAAAAAAAAACAAACAAACAAACAACAACATATCAAGAAACAACAAAAAATTAAAAAAACAATAAAAAAGTTAAAACAGTATTAACTGTCACTGGCGTGGAAAATCCCATGTGTTTATTGTTTTTCGGCCATCGTGTGTTGGTTAGGTCAAACGCGTCAGCGCTGTGTCTTCAAAGTATTCAAGACTTCACGTCACAAACATGTATAGCTCTGTCAGCATATATGGAATCTAAAATAAGGAGATTATTAAATGATGGAAATAAAATTCCACATGCTGTTTATATTCTGTACCTTACTTGAACTACGTAGCTTGGTTCGGAATACCACCCTCCTTTTTCGCCGAGCCACGTAGTTTATGTACGGTCCCTAAGCCCATGTCAGGCGGTGCCGCAACCTCGCGAGCCAACGGAATGGGCCTTCAATATGTAGATACTATTTTTGAAACCTACAAGTAGAATGGTACGTATGTTGAACGAGGATGTTAAAGCTCTGTGTGGTTTTTAATTCTAGTCCTGGCAGCCGAGTTGGATCGCAGCGCCTTGGGAGAAAGTATCGACCGGAGGGGCGCGGTCACTCGGAAAGACTCAAGCGGCGACGGAAAGAGGACACCGACCGGGGTGAAGGAGGTAATGGCCGGGGGGCGGCAGGGGGCCTTCCGCCGGACGGAAGGAAGCAGGGGGGCAGCGGAATGACCGGACTCCGTGCGCCTGCGCCCGTGCTTCGACCCTTTCTTCCCTGGATGACCCCTTCTGAGGTGTGGGAGGCAAAGGAGGGATAAAAAGAAAAGGAAAATGGTGGACAACGCCTCGGCGGCGGCGGAATCGTCGGCTCGCCTTTCTCCAAGATGGCCACTGGACGCTGTTCCTTTCACCTCATCCCTTTCTCCCTTCCTGCTCTTCTCTTTCCCGTTGTTGTGGTGTGGGAGAGGGTCCGGTTATTTATCCGGAACAGATGGCGCTGAGATGCGGGATGTTTTCCACACCTGCGCCGGGAAATTGGTTGGAAATGGGTTCTCGGCGGGGTAGCTGGGCCTTATTCCGGCATCATCACATTCGTGCTGTGTCGGTAATGCTAATACGGACCCAACAGTGAGAGGATGCTAATCTTGCTATTACAGTTTCAATATCATTGGCAGAAACCAAGACCATCCTAATGTCTCCTGCAGACACTTTCACAAAGATGCGGATTATTGATTGAGTCAAATTTCCAAATGTATACAGCCAGAAAGACGCAATCAACAAATGGATTGTTCCACCGATTGCAAATCTTTATTACACCACCCCTGAAAAAGTACACTTTCTTTTCCGAAGAATCGACACAGCCTCTGCCGGAAAGTCTAACAGAACACTCAGCATGCCAAAAAAAAACGAAGTACTAGTGGATTAATTAAGTTGAATCAGCCTTTTGCCTATACCCCAGATTGGGATCGAAACGTTTGTAGCACCAGTAAAAAAGAAGTAGTGCTAAAGCCTAAGATTAATTGTAATTTTACAACGTTCTGCCACAAACACGCGGATTGTTGATTGAGACAAATATGGAAGTGTATGATGGCAGAAAATTTCTGTGTGACAACTACTTCATTGCTCCGCCTAGTGGAAACCTTTATTACACCACCTCTGAAAAAGTGCGCACTCTTTGCCGAAGAACCAACACAACCTACCGAGAGTGGTGGGTGAGTGGTTAACGTTCTGGCCTCGCATTCGGGAGGACGCAGGTTTTAATCCCCGTCCGGGGATCCAGATTTGGGTTTTCCACGGTTTCCCCAAATCACTCCATAAGAATCCAGAGATTCTTCCTTCAAAAGGCCATGGCAGAATTACTTCCAGTTCCATGTCACCAGTCCCATCCCGCCCCTACTGACCTCGACGTCGACAAGGCGAAAATCTACGTACTTGTGGATTTATTAACTTGAATCAGCCTTTAGGATATCCCCCTGATTGGGCCCGAAACGTTTGCAGCACCAGTAACAAAAGATGTACGGCTAATTAATTGTAATTGTAATTTTACTACGTTAGACCAGAGAAAAGCATAAAATTTTACATGATGACTTAATACCTGCAGAAATGACGAGCATAATGATTCTCACCAACTTCCGAACTTTACTGTCACTCATACAACTATCACCGTACACTACACGCACTGTGGTTATCGTGCGTCATTGTTATTCTCATTCACAAAAGATCTTATCCTCTTATATCTAATGCTAATCTGGAACTGCTCATGTCGTCTACAGCCATTGGCTAGAGAACGGTCACGTGCCAGCCTTCACTCGCCAATCAACTGCCACCATATTACATTCGTTTCTTCATGTTGCTTTTTGTTTGTTTACGACAAATAGATGCAGAAACTCATGTATGGAGAATGGTGTTCGATGTTTATGTTATATTATCTGTATCAGTTATAAGAATTAGGTTAAAACTTAACTTAAGAATTTTGTGACAGATGATAAGAAACAATGAAGTTTATTAAAATTTCAGCGAAAGTTTACACGAAATGTACGTAATCACGAAACGTATCAGTGAAATAAATGACAGTTATCGGTTTTTGATATTATAATTTCCTTTATTGAAAGTAAATTGCATTGATTTGAATAAATCATAGCCAAATACTCCGATAATCAAACCACAGTATGGTACTCATATCACCAAAAATATCATTAAAAATGATCGTTATTCGTTTTTCCTTACAAGCTTTTACAGAAAAAATCCTTCTACCACCATAGATGATACCCGTCGTTATTCATATGAGGGTAATAGAAACTATGATTTTAGAACACCGATATTAGTGGAGGTTGTGGTTAAGTTGACCAGAATCGCAACTGACACATTTTGTTCCAGCATAATTCACTCTGAAATCAGTTTTACAAACCATTTAAACTGCTTACATAAGCCCCATGTTACTAAAGGCATTAATTAATGCGGGTGGAAGTAGTTCCATATTTAACGTGCTGATTGTGCCTGGACCAGGAATAAAACTTATATTACATAGATAGCGAATGTTTTTTGGGATTCCAATTTTTTTTTTTTTTAATTTCACTGATTCTTTTCTTGCGTCGTCATTAATTCAGTAGAAGTTACTACTGTAGTGCCAGGTTAGCTGCAAATGAAACACGAAGAACATTTCAAAATCATGGCCATTAGAATTATGTAATAACAATTCCGTGTAATTAAACAACTGAAAAAAATGAACTGTCAGAATATTTCGTTTAAACTGTCATTCTTGACGGGCACGAAGCTAGTTTAAAAATAACCGAATAACCGCTGTGTTATTTCCTGCTAATTACTGGATCTCTATGACCGAGTGGATTGTCGCAGGAAACAGAAGCGAGTTTTCGGGATGGCGCTGGCTTGTCGGCGGAGCATATTGACAACTGGTCACCTTGTCTTTCCAGGATGTGGGCTTCACCGGGGCGTGGCCGGACCCGTATGCAAACAACACGGCCGATCAGACACACTCGCCCGGGTCGTGCTCCGTCATACAGTAATCGCCGACTAAATAATGAGTCTCGGACGGCGACGGGCGGCCTCGTAAAAATGTAGAATGGCAGGAAAAGGCTTTACGAGCGAAAGCCGCTGGTCGCGTACATGCATAGACGGCCGGGAACGCCCCTGCGGCATGCGTTAGTCTGCAGGCACGGCCCGGGTAAACAATGTATCGGCACGGGGCAAGGATTTTCGCAAGGTGTCTAGCCGCGCCCACTTCTGGTAGCTGAATCACTTGCTCACAGTACTAATATATACCATACTGCACAGGGCTATGTATGTTTGTTACATCGGTCAAAACTACTGAATAGATTTGGAGGGTGCAGCCATAGGGGTTGGAAAATGATGAAATATATCGATAAATATAGTATCGATGTTTACAAGCAGTATCGATATGAAATATGATATAAATTTGGAAGGTGCTGCCATAGGGATTGGAAAATGAAAAATATATCGATAAATATCATATCGATATTTACAAACAGTATCGATATGAAATACTCTCGGGTATCCAGCCGGATGTTGTTGTATAAACACGACGTTTCGACAGCTATCTCCGCTGTCTTCATCAGGTGTCAGGACTCTTCTAGTTGTCGCAAGTTCACTGTCACCGCCTAGACTCACAGCTCCACATGAAATTAGATATTGATTTGTTTTCGTACAAAACTATCAAATTTTACTTATAATTGAAACGATTTTTGATAGATCGACAGTAAAAAAATCGACGATAAATATCGATTATTTTTTGAAAAATATCGATATTTTGATACATCGATATATTTTGCCTGAGCCTAGGCTGTCACGGTATAAAATTAGGAAGGGCTAATGATTGTGTGAAATTTGGAAAGGATTGTGACGGTGTGAAATTTCGGAAGGGTTGTGATGAGATTTTGGAGGTGTTGTCATTGGCACGAAATTTTGAACGGGCTGTGATGGAATGGGCCAACCTCGTGTAGTGAAATCACTTGCTTAATCTGTCTCCGCATCAGGCAAAAACTATGGAGTCGATGTAGAAGAGATTTTATGCCATGAAATTTGTGTGGGGATGTGACGGTATGAAATTTAATTGTCCATCTTAAAATCTGCGCTATGTTTTTTCGAGTCAACATGACCGGCGAAGGAGCGAGAAATTATAATTTGTTCGTAACGTGAAGAGACAGGTGCCAAAGATTCTTAAAACAATACTAACCGGAGATTATGTATATGCACCATCAAAGACATAATTATCCAATATTCCAATAACGTTTAGGATCAGACTTAATATCTGTATTGCGCACATTAATATTATGTTATTACGAACAATTTCCATACCAAATTTTACAATTTTCAAAAGCCTGCCCATATTTATTTTATTTTATTTTATTTTTACTTATTTATTTATTTTTGAGTGTTGCTTGAAACGAGAAAAAGTTTCATTACGCAATCTCGAAACAACATAATGCAAATAAAATGAATGGTACTTCACGAAAGTATGATTTTTCGTTACGTTTGCGAATTTGAACACGCATGTTATTAAATTATGAGATCACCGAAGAAATTTTTTTCAGTAATGTTTTACTTTTTCATTGCCAGAAGACGAATTTAAAATCCATTCGGAATATAAAACCATTTTCACCTTTAAAATAACATTATTTAATATCGCTTTAACAGATTCTGATGGTATTTCCGCAGTTTTTAAAGCTGAGGGTTGGAGTTGATATTTTATACAGACAATAGCTCTACGTAAGTATGTTCCCTTAACCGAGAAAGTTGAAAAAATACAAGTAACACTGTCCTAACACCATCTGTGGACACTTTCCGTAAGTGTCGGGTATTCATTCCATTGTTACCTTATAGATGGCAGCAGTGTAACAAAGCCACCGAGTTAGGGAATGATAATGGTACACAAGGAAACCATGAAACTTAATGATGATAAGAAAGTGGGTGACAAAGCTATCAGCAAACTCTAGTATCCTGTAAAAAATGTCAGGTTAATTTCATCAATAAATTAGAGGTGAATTTCTTCTCGACCGCTGACGAGGTAGAAATATATGTCGTATCGAGACTCGCCTAATGGAATCAGTGATAAGGATTTCAGATCTGAACTGATAAACTGTTGAAGCGAAATGCAACACAGCGATGTTATGGCAACTTCCCCCCGCATCCTGACACACACTTTCAAACATCTGGCGCGCGGCAGTCAAGTTTTATTAAATTTGACAAGTGTCTACGGCCAAGACATTGACCACATGCTGCCTTACTCACAAAAATGCTAAATAGTAAAATGATGGCCGGCTTTTTTATATACAAATGGTGACGGGTTTGAAGAAATGGTCGTGTGTTGCAAGTGGGAAGGGACGATTTTATGGGAAACGGGGACTGGGGCACCCATATACACAAGAGAAAATTCACTCACACATATCGGAAAGTTTTTCGGTCCTGTAGGGGGTGGAAAGTCATTCGCATCCGTCTTGTAGGGGATGAGTAAGTAAAATGGATGGGAAACGTGTTATTGGTCAACCCTTCAACAGTCAACTGGAGATATTTGTTATGTTTTACAGGCGATTGATTGTACGTGATTTGAGGCCCTGGTAGACAATGCAACCGTCTGATTCCGTTGCACAACATACACGTCAAAATGTGATCTAATGAACAAAAATAATGTGATAGATTATTTATTGGCGAATCACAATAGTCGAAGAGATAAAGTTACTCTCAGACTAGCTTTGAAACAGCGAAAGTATTCATCATGCCGGGAAGTAGCTACCGATAGTGAAAAATATCGACTGCCCTATCGCCATTAGTATTTATCGAGAACAGCAATTATCAGCAAATAGGTGGACAGAACAGTAAAGTAAATAAATATAACATTATTAGCTGGGCCACCAAAAAGGCCAGTTCGGCAGTTTCAGTTACAGAATTCGATATATATCGAACATAGCTCACGTCGAAAGCAGTGTAACTTGTTGCAACTATGTACAAAAATCAATAATCACTCAAAGTAAAACTCTGAGTACAACTTACGAGCAAAAAAAAAAAAAAAAAAAAAAAAAAAAAAAAAAAAAAAAAAAAAAAAAAAACCCAGTAAGGAAGAGTAGTAAATGCTATCGATATGACAAATTATAGATATTTGTAATAATCGTCGAATTTAAATGTTGACAGGATAGTACTAGTTTTTTGAGTTGATGAGCCCGTGGTAAATAACTGAACGTATCTACTCTCGATAACACAATCTATCGATATTTGTAATAATCAACAAAATCAAATGTTGACAGTTTTCCGTGTTAATAAGCCAATAGTAAACAGTCGAACGTAGCTACTATCGATGGCACAATCTATCGATATTTGTAATAATCAAAGAAATCAAGTGTTGACAGGATAGTATTAGTTTTCCGTGTTAGTAAAAAAGGATAGAAAATTTAAAAAAATGATCCGAGGAGAGGTTTGTTTTGGTGTAAAACAACTTCAGCCATCTACAGATCTATAATTTCGAACAGTGGAACATGTACAATGAGAAAAACTCTTTTCGCGGATATAAATGTAATGTGAAATATTGTACTTGATATCATGTAAATGAAAAAATCGAAATTGTTTTCAGGAATTAATACAAACGAAAAAAAATTCTCGAATATGGTTAACCCCTGTAACTGCCTCTACTAAAGTGACTATTGTGCTGAGCGGGTTGCATTTTTCATTGTAAGTCACGTATTCAACCTAAACCAATGATGTGGGTAGTCAAGGCCGAGAAATTTTCAGACCACCGTTATCTGAAACGATTCTTGGTCTGTTCAGTTCAGGGTAGTGATGTTGACAATGTCTGACGGGATACTTCTTTGCCGATCTTCGTCCAAGACTCACTTGGAGACTTGTCCAGTGCCCCGGACTCGCTGCTGAGGGTATTTTTATGCGAGCCCGCACTCTCGTCATCTCAGAGGGGGTCCTAAGCGGTGACCACAGTCTCCACTCAACGCTATCACCCCCGCCCCCTTCCATCCGACATTTTTTTTAATATATCGCCTCCCCCACCACCCACTGCCCAGCCGGCTTGCATTGTTGATCGAGAGGACACAGCGGGCCTGCCGATAAGGGGTGAGAAAGAGAGAGAGGATAAAAAATAATATGGCAATAATAATATGTGTGGGGTGACGGGGACCCCCCGCGGATATTCGCAATATGCGCGAATTGGCGGTTCAAAATATCAGATTCTGCCCGAGTGATTCATCACCGGACGGAAGAGTGAAAAACGGCCAGGGGGGGGGGGAAGTTTGTGGTGGCAAGTACTACTTTAACGACGTCACAAAGGGCCGATATTGTGTGGAGAGATTCGCGTAGGAAAACACTGCAGAATGTAACATTGTTAGCTGGTCAATATTGGCGAAAGCCAAGGACCATAATAATAATAATAATAATAAAAAAAAAAAACACTGCAGAATTAATTACGTTTCACTCAAGAGTACGGATAAATACCAGTTTCCTGTTATCTGTTTCGAACAGGTTGATAGTTTGGCATGGTTATATGCTCTAATCATAAAGAATTGTAAATAATGGCGGCAATAGTAAAAAGAAATTTGGCAATGTGAAAATGAAGAATGGTAGATTTTTTAATATGGTTATTGGAGGCGGTGGAAAAGAAGAGGAAGGAATTCTGTCATGGCCTTTATTGACGAAAATATCCCATTATTCTTCTTGACAATTTATGGAAACCATGGATAACACAAAACTGGAGGACCTGATGGAAATTCGAACCCACGTCCTCCCAAATGCGTATCGAGAGCGTTACCACTTACCCAACACGTTCGGTATGAATCGTAGGCAAAGTAAATCCTGCAGTCAGGAGGGCTTCTACGGTATAAAAAAACTAGATGAAGAGAAACATGTGTCTACACATCTGTGTAAAAGCTACATATTTACAAATATGCTAGCTTTTGTCTCCAGTTTTCTGAGCAATTGGATTTTCGTTTGTGTCGTATTTTAACGAACTATATTCCAAAAAACTGAAGAAATAATTAACAAAATTTTGCCGTCAGCAACAATATTACCATAATACAAAGACTTTTGTGTTTATCTATGATGTAATGTGATCGTTGTGAGTATCGGTTCTGGTTAAAGAAGGTGTATTTATTTTTAATGTAGTGTGATATTTGGCTTCTATCCTTTCAAATTACGAACAGACTATCATTTATCACTGTAAACCCTTCACGCAAAATCATAAGACCTGTTGCATTATATAAGTTAATAAAACAAAAAATCTAAGGCCACAACCCGAAGGATTCCTCCCAAAGATGTCATACTAAGCCATTGTCAGAGGTAGGACGCTGAGTTCCTTGCCTCTGAAACCTCCAGTCCAACGTGGAATCCGAACCATGAATGGTCCTAGCATAGCTCATATGATCAAACACAACTCTTTCCTTACCACCATCGGGATTTGAACCCAAGACCTACCTCAGAACTTTTGATAGCAAGAGCCTTAACCACTGAGCTACCAGACCACTCCTAACTTCCAAATTAGGAAAGAAAAGTAAAACCAAATTTCTGTAGTCAACAACGATATTAACAGAATACATAGATTGGGTTGTTTGTCTTTGATATAATGTGATCTGTGGTAGCTTTCTGTTCGGGTTAAAAAAGGGATGTTTATCTTTGATGCAGTGTGATCGTTGACTTCTATCGCGTTTTTTGTACATAAGTTACAAATAAGGGACACAGAACTGAATTTAAAATATGTTTCTGTGTCTCAAATTGTTGCCAACAGTTTCCTATTGCTGGATGTTTTGATAGTACATTGCCAAGAGGGCTTTAGAAGATTATTTCGTATCTTTGGCGGTTTCGTACAGACAGTTTTGTAGCATATCTTCTTTCCAAATTATTTGGTTCAACAGCCCAAGAGTGTGCAAGTCCCACCTTTGCGTTGTCATCTTGCTAGGCTGAACGCGGTGGAAGAAAGTTGGTCTAGGAGAGAGCGTAGCGGACAGGGTCGTGTGCTAGCAGAAGTTTCCCTCGTAAACCAACCTGGAACTAGGCAACTTTGTGCCGATTGTTTTCTTGTGTCCCTTACCTTGCCAGACCTACTGCCAATGGCTACCAACTATAATATTCACAGCCAACATAAGGATATTTTACTCCTCCCATCAGATTTTTTCAAGAAATTATCAGCTGCGAGGCGACTTTCACTTGGGGGGATATATTAGATGCCACTTTTTTGTCTGTAAGAAACTGTCTTTGATTTTCATCCACTGTGATATGATGGTGCCCATTAATCCTTCTCACCTGATTCAGACATATTTTTGCCCAGTACTCCCTACTCTCTCGATAAAAATCCGTGGAAGTTTTACATAGTTTTCTTTTTACGAACAGCTAATGACGCAAAACGAGAACAGATATCAATTACAGTAGACAGGACATTCCAGTTTCACCCCCATTTGCGATAACACCTGATAGAAATGCTGCGAACAATGGTAGGATAGCTAATATGACGCCCAGTAATACTACGGGAAGTAAATTATAAGTGAATCAAGATTTTATATCTTCGACTGTGTAAATACATTCTTGCCGGTATAAACATTGATTTTTTTGTCCATAATTACTGGATTTTGTGGAGAGCACGATATGATACAGTGCAGTGTATTGAAAGATTGTGTAATAAAAATAAAACGAGCAAAAAATAACCAAATGTATGAGAACGAAGCTAAAATCACTGACGCCGGGATTAAAGTCTAGACCAGGGGTGTCCAACCCGCCTTGAACATTTTTCTGACCCGAGAGATTCATCACACATTTACAAAATATATTTTTTTTACAATGGCCAAAGAAGTGAAAAACCAATGTATTAAAAAAAATACATTATTTGTGCAGCCATATATTCAAAAATTAAATGTAGAAATCTTGAGAAAAAATTAACATTCATTTTAAAATAATATTCTTGTGACTATATAATTTTATATGCCACCTGCGGAGTTATTATGCATTTCAAAAGTGGCCGGTAAGATCATTTGTGTTGGCCACCCCTGGTCTAGATATATATCAATGTAAATGGAAAATGTAAGTAGATAGCAACCTATATCATAACTTCGATGTACAAGATGTAATGCCAGAACCATATAACGATATATACACAAATTCAACAAGAAAAACTACTGAATATGTTTCTCTCAATGAAGCGAAACGCGTTTGGTAAACAATTAAAGGGATGAATAGTAATCATTTATCATCAAGTATAAAGAATAATACAATATCATGACGGTGGCCTTTTAGCTCAGGCGGTAGAGGCGCCTGAGTACTTCCTGGACGACCGAGGTTCGAATCCCGACGAAGATGAGGATCCTTCCTCCACGCTGAACGTCCGGAACGGTCGCCAGGCGCACTCAGCCTGCTGTCGAATAAGTATCGTGTGGGAAACTCCGCGGGAAAGTAAAGAAAAGGGGCTGGACAGTGTCGCCAACCACGGCGCGTCCACTCTAGTGCCTGCGGTCAGGAAGTGGGAATACAGGGCTCTACCTCTGCTAATCCTACGGGAATACGGCTTGAAAGCTGTAAAAACCCACTGTCTTTACCTTTTCTTTTTTTACTATAAAGAATAAAATGTATAGACAGGCATATCTATCAATTAAATCTACAAGTCGCTTTTTCTTTATTTACAACTATTAGATGGCAAGAAGAAGATAATTTACTTTCTATCCTCCATGGCAGTTACCAGAAAAAAAAATCATAAAATAACCTAATTTTTTTTTTAAAGAATATGAGATACAGGGAACCTTATCAAATCATTATTTGTTTTTTAAATTATGCTTTCCTTCTAAAACTTTCCAGTCCAATAACAATTTGCGTCACTTTTGACGGATATTAAACTAATAAATTTATAATTCTTAGTCGATTATGTTTTTTTATGGCTTTACGCCTCGTCGACGTCGAGGTCATTAGAGTCGGAATGGGATTGGGGACAAGGAACGGGAAGTAATTCGGCGATGGCCTTTTGAAGGAAGCATCCCGGCATTAACCTGGAATTATCTGGGGAATCCATAGAAAACCCAAATCTGGATGTCCGGATGGGGATTCGAACTGGCGTCCTCCAGAATGCGAGGCCAGAGCGTTAACCACTCACACACCACGCTAGGTCGATTGGGTTTAACTTAGCAGCATTGATGAAATGCTTTCCTGAGCTCCGCGGCTTACGTTGGTGCAGTAGATTTCTCCAGATTTATTCTCTGTAAGTGAGAAGGAAATGTGTTTACCGCGAAGCGAATGGGATTCTGCGCGGAGAAAGTTTTACCGCGTTGGTCTAGCAGCCGGCTGCATGGTAGAGAAGAGATTTCAGTCAAAATGGCACGACATGAAAACAGTGAATAACAGCCCAGGAGACGTAGCTAAATGGCTTGTAGACTTTGCGGTGACTGCAGCTGTACGCTAATAGGGAGGCAATGTATTGCTATCGGTCATCCAATGCAAAAATTCATCTTCGATAAAATCCACACTATAACAACTTTGAGAAAAAGTAACGGAAAGCCTAGAAGATGTGAAACACTGTTTTAGGCTGGAAGATGGAATCACGTGACATTAATTTTCCTGTACCGAGCGTGGTTGAGGAGCAGTAACGCTCTGGCCTAATATTCGAGAGGACGCGGGTTCGAATCCGCGTCTGGCTATCCAGATCTCGGATTTCCATGGTGTCTCCAAACAATGTCGGGATGGTTCCTTCAAAAAACCATGGTCGAATACCAAATTTGTGAATTTCTTAGCGAGTGAGAATAAATGTATGCTGTTTAGTGCGTATGAATTCAAAGAATGAAACTGACTCTCAAAACGTTCCTATCTTCCTTTTTATAATAAGATTTACGCACATTATTTTTGCTAACACCATAAAGAAATCTATCTCCGAAAATAATTATCAGAAAATTTATTCAAATTTTTTAGTGAAATGTAGCCTACTATCCTTTACAAGAATTCTTTAGCAGACTCAGCTAATTGAGAAACGTTAATAAATTTCCATTTCATTAATTTTCTGACACAAAAATGATATGTATTATGCGATAGTGATTTTTTATGAATCTGATGATCGATATGTAGTAAAAAATACTTTTTCCTAAACATTTTCAAAAATTTTCAAAATTCCTTAATATATTTTTGCTCCTGATTACTTTTTGTGTGTTGATTTATATTTACATATTTTTTTTTTTATTACAATCTAAAAATCAAATACTGATAAAATGCTAATCTTGGTCATCTTGTGACGTAACGCACCAGTCCTTCGTTCCCGGGTTAACTACAGTCAGAGATGTTACTGCGATTTTGAGGTTATGGGTGTTGTTTAATAACAAGTTATATTTAGCTATGTAACCGAGATGAAATTAACTGTCAGGATAACCCGCCATTTATGGCGAGCTTAGAAGTTAGTACAAAAATATTTTTTTTTTTTTTTACTAAATTTTTAATTTTTTTGTGAATTTAATTTAATAAATAATCTACGAGAGGTGATCAGAAGATAAGGTTAAAAGGCCGATATTCCTGGAATGTCGTCCGTTACAGAGAAATTAGTAGTGAACAGTAATTCAAATACATGCGGTTAGCAACTGTGCAGAGTTTCAGTCACCCGCCACGTACAGCGCTAGTTGTAGGTAAACACATATGACGACTCAGGTATTCGATTTCTGTGCGTGAAACATGTAACCACAGCTGAAATTTACCGGCAGCTGGTAGAGGTTTACGGAGTGACTGTAATGTCTCGTTAGCATGTCGCTGAACAGTGTCGAAAGTTTGCGGCCGGTAGAGAAAACGTCACCGACGATGATCGCAGTCGCCAATCCAGCGTCCTCCCTACAGCCCGAACCTGGCTTTAAGCGACTTTCAACTCTTTCTTCAGTTAAAGGAGCATCTAGGAGGCCGACTATTTGCTTCAGACGCGTAGTTGAAACACTTCGTGAAAACGTGGCTGAACAGGAGAGACAGAATTTTTACCATGAAGGAATATTCAAACTGATCTCACGAAGCAACAAGTGGCTAAACCAACATATAGATATATCGAAAAATAACCTAATGTAATTTAGTAGCAGTTGGCTGTATTTCTTGTATGAAATAAAATGTACCCGTTGCACCGAAGGCTTTGAAACTTTATTTGCTGATCTCCCTCGTATATACGGAATATTTATCGCATGAGAGTATTTTGATGATTTAGCTACTGGTGTACCGTCTTGATCGACAATATCGTCAGAGATAAGAAATCTGACTCGTGTCTGGCATATTATGGTTTTGAGAGCCGTTACGGAGTTTGTAATTGTAGTGCCGATCGCATTTGGTTCGTTCTGGAAACGAGTCCGAAGCGGAGGTTGAGTTGGGAGGAGTCGGTGATAGCTGAGACGGCGTGACGAAGGCATGATCGACGACCCGTTAACTTGCCCACCAGCCGGATGCCGAGTGCAAAGTGGATGCCTCACCACCGCGTACACGGATACTGGTGTTCAAATAGCTTCCACACCAAAGACACTTATTGGGGAAAAATACTGACCAAACCCTCAGCAGACATCACAGTACAAATAACAGAGGACATATATACACAGACGGAAAAAAAAATCCCAACACCAAGAAAGACTTGTGTTAGATAAACGAAATTTGGTAGGCGTGTTTATACATCTGAAAGATGACATCGATTCAAATTTCGCGCTTCGCGCATAAGTGTGGCGCTAGTAGCGCTACTCAGAGCTTGCAAATCAGGTTTGCTTTAAATACGCGCTGTAAAGTTTGTGAACGTTATTTACCGCTGAGATTTGACATAGTGAGTTGATGTTAGCCAAGAATGCCTTTAAGAAGACGAAGAAGCCATTATCAACAGCTCACCGAGTTTGAACGAGGTCGTGTAATAGGGCTACGAGAAGGTGGATTTTCTTTTCGCGATATTGCAGAAAGACTTGGCCGGAATGTATCCACTGTGCATGATTGTTGGGTGCAGTGGTCAAGGGATGGTACTGCCTCAAGAAGACCGGGTTCCGGGAGGCCACGTGGCACTACTGAGAGGGAAGACCGCCGTATTCGGCGTACAGCTGTGGCGCATCGTACTGCGTCTGCGGCAGAAATTCGAGCTGCAGTTGGTACCACAGTGACACAACGAACTGTTAGAAATCGGTTACTTCAAGGACAGCTCCGAGCCAGGCGCCCTGTAGCGTGCATTCCACTGACTACAAGCCATCGCCGTTTGCGACTCCAGTGGTGTCAAGCCAGAGCTCATTGGAGGACGGAGTGGAGATCTGTTGTGTTTTCTGATGAAAGCAGGTTCTGCCTTGGTGCCAGTGATGGCCGAGTGTTGGTCAGAAGGAGGCCAGGGGAACGCCTGCAACCAAACTGTCTGCGGCCTAGACACACTGGACCTACACCTGGAGTCATGGTCTGGGGAGCAATTTCCTATGACAGCAGGAGCACTCTTGTGGTTATACCAAACACACTGACTGCAAATTTGTACGTCAGTCTGGTAATTCAACCTGTAGTGCTGCCATTCATGAACAGCATTCAAGGGGGAGTTTTTCAACAGGATAACGCTCGCCCTCATACCGCTGTTGTCTCGCAACGTGCTATACAGAGTGTCGACATGTTACCTTGGCCTGCGAGATCACCAGATCTGTCTCCAATTGAACACGTATGGGATATCATTGGACGACAACTCCAGCATCATCCACAGCCAGCACTGACCGTCCCAGTATTGACAGCACAAGTACAACAAGCATGGAACTCCATACCACAAAGTGACATTCGAAACCTGTATGACACAATGCATTCACGTTTGCAGGCTTGCATTCAAAATTCTGGAGGTTACACCGGCTATTAATTTAACAGTATTTCACATTTGAAATGCATTTTCTTGAGCTTAAATTAACCTGTGATCTTGAAAATTTAATCAATTAAACATGTTAACTTGACAAATGCATTGTCCAAATTTCATTACTCTACAATAATTTTTTCTTGGTGTTGGGATTTTTTTTTCCGTCTGTGTATATGCGAAAGAAACTATCTCACAGTCTGTTTGTTACATTTTCCCGAATAAATGGCCAAACCAATCTTGATGAAATTTGACAAGAAAATACTACGTATCATTAACAAGGACATAGGATATTTTCTTCGGGATTGATAACATTTTGTCACGAAATTTTGAAAACTAACCGAACTGAGACAGACAGACGGATAGCGTGTGTAGGTTTCTGTAATGTTATCTTGGTCGCTCACGCTTTGTTTCGCTCGCAGTCATTTTATGTAGACTTTGGGATGACTATCAATATAGCGCATGTACAGACACTGAAAGTTGCAGAAAAGACGTATTTATTAACATGGGAAGTTAGTTAGCACACGGGTGTTCAACCCGCAAAGTCTATATATCTTAAGAAAGGACAGAAAGACCATAAACGTTGTCTATCAAACAGTATTATCGTAAGAATTCACCGAAAAGTGTCATAATTTTAAACCACAAACAAAAATCTGTCAGTTGTTTGCTATTTTTAAACACGTTGTAAAATGGTTCTCTTCATGAGACAAATTCAATGATAGAATAATATGATGATGGCTTCCCCATCTTTAGAAAAATCGAGAGTTTTTAAAGTACCTTGGCGTTCTTAATAGAAGAGTTCCTGGCCGTAATAGTGGAGGGCAATAGCTGTGGATTTACAATTTCAACATTATTTTCAAATACATTAAAACATTAGATGTAAAAGACTATAATTCAGCTGGTAGTAGTGTGTATTACTTATCTCTAACTTTAACAAACGGAAGGGGACTCAGTTGATGTTTTCTCATAGTGGGATTCAGAGGTAAATACGCTTGCATTGTGTTTCTCAAAATGAGGTTCGCGAAGGGGCAGAATATTAAGAATTTAACTCAATTCGAATTAAAGAGATCACAGTACAAAATAATTTAGTAAAAAAATTTCACATGTAATGGATATATTAATCATACTATATAAGACAGTAAGAGAGTATAAATCAAATATAACTTTGTAAAAGTCATGAATATTTCAACGACCAGGCAAAAATCAGGAAACGAGGATTAATACAGGTTCTTTATCCACCCATTGGCTTTCATGCGGTTTTAAGCTAGAAGTGAACTAGAACCAGCAAATTATTTAGGGTATGCGCTTCAGTTTAAACAAATACCGTTACCACTAACAGCCATAATAATTGTTATTAGTTACAACGGACCCGGCGTTAATCCGTGTGGTACAGCCACCCCGTTCGTCGTACAGATAATTCCAACGGTATTCTTTTTTCCTCGGCTGTTAGGGGATAGAATTGAACCTTGAAAACATTGACGCTATATCCTCACAATTGATAACTACGAGAAGTGAACTAAAATATTCCGGGGGCTTTAGGTAAAATATTCCGTTCCTATTTCGGTTCTGGAGGAATCATTCCTAGTTCTGAACAAATTCGCAGAATACCATCTCCAGCAGCGGATATTAAGAAAGTAACAGTGATTTTTTTTCTCTCTCTGTTGTCCCCCAGATAGATAGTCAGTGTGGTATATTAATTACAGAGGACCCAGCATTAATCCTTATGGTACAGCCCCACCCGTCAAACTGATTATTTCCAGAAAACACATATTTCTCCTAGGTTGTTAGTAGGTTGAGTAGATGTCAGTTAAGTGAAAAAAAAATGACGCATGGATCTACACCACACCCACACAATTACTAATTACGAGAAGCGAAGTAAAATATTTCAGTTCTGAAGAAATCGTTCCTAGTTGCGAACAAATACGGCTTTGTAGAAGACCATTCCTAGCAGCGGAAATTGAGAAAGTCCCAGCGATTTTTCTCTCTCTCTGCTGTCCCGCAGATAGAGAGAGAGTCACTGCTGTATGAGAGAGAGAGCTGGTCGAGTTGGCGGTCTGACCAATCACAGCTCTCCACTGCCCCCTCTCCGTCCTCCTCTAGAGATAGTCATCTGGGCGTTCGGTTTGGAGAACAAACACTCATAAAATCCCACACGGCACTGTGCGCAGGCCGACCCCGCCCTTCCCGCTCGGACAATATTGGCACCGACCGCCAACACCTGCCTCAGACTCCAAACGACGCCACCAAACGCTTATTAAGTCAGCCAATCCCTGACCGACCGTCTTTGGCTGAAAGATACCAAAGTGTTTTAACAGCAGGTCTGCAATGAAGTTCATACGACCCACATGTATTTTGAATTGAAACTTCTTTGGGCACGGTAGGGAAATTTTTTTTTAGTGTCACGAGTTAAGTGCGCATGTCAATTTAACGTTCTGCGCATGCGCACTTGACGATACTTTGATGCAAGTGTCAGCTGTCACTTAAGCTCATGTTAAACACTGATTATTGGCTATATCGTTTTTAGTTAGTCCGCGTTACGTTTTATGCACATGTATCTATAAGTGTTAATATATGTGTTTCATGATTATACCTAACTCTGTCAAAAATATTGAAGCATAAATTGCTTTAATACACACTGAAAATGATGTCAGGCGGTATATTTATCCAGAATTTTTAGTTTTTTGTTATTTATATTCTTTTAATTTGCTTACGACCATAACTTGGACTGAGTTTCTATTCATTGTACAAGTGCAACAATGGTGGTATTGTTCGTCAATTCAAATGAGAAAAAACATCAAAAAATGCACAAGGAAATACATAGAGATTTAACTTGCGTGTGTTCGCACTAATACACGCGCAAGTATTTTTAAAGACATTTTTGAAGGGGCTGAGAAACGTCAAATACTAACAGATAGGCCTACAAAAGAGGAACTTGTAAGTAAGGAGCAAAAAAAAAAAAAAACACACACACACAATGGAACTATACATATGACGATATAAGACGATAACTTTCTTTAAACTTTAAGTATAATGTCGCTTTTAGTTAGGCATTAAAATGGTGTATCAGATAAAATTTTTGTTCGTCTGTGTGTTCGTTTGGTTAGGCATCACATCTAAACGCCAAGAGATTTCTTTTTGTATTTATATTGTTAATCTTAAATGAGATATCGGCTATAGGACGAGAACGGAGATAAAAATTACAAATAACTGATTGACAAAATTATTTACCGCTGATTCCACTAAGACAGTTCAAGGAACTGCAATCAAACCATGGAAAGAAATAATATTGCCTAGGAAAACAGGCAAAATTTTTTCTTTCGGTACACTGGCACTTTAAAAAGGCGTTGTTGGTTGCGAAAACAATAAGAAATATTTGCTAACACAAACAGAGAATTAATTACGTAGAGAGTTGTCGACAGATTAATTCGCCCACTAAATATCAGATCCAAAGAACAGTGTTCTGCCGTCGGCTTCCGCAATTGTTTCGTCACGTCAGAGAAAACCCGTTCGCTTCCGTTTTGGGGTCAGAACCGGGTCCCGCCCCTTGTTGGCATAAAGCGTTACCATTAACCGCGGTAATTATTATTATTAATTGCCGCGGGCCCAGCATTAATCCGTGCGGTACACCCACCCCGGCCGCCATTATGCACAATTTTCTAGGCCACGAACGTCCATCCGTAATGTGAGCGAGATTACAAAATTATGCGACACGTAGGTGGGTCACAAAGGACACTTTGCATGCAACAGGAGGTGAAAAAAAAAGACTCGTTTATAATATGCGCTGACCCTACCTTATTCCTGGACTCGTGTCCTTCAGGAAATCATGGTCATTTTTTTACTTATATCCGTAGATGATATACTCATGAGATGAGAGGGAAAATATTTGATTACCTGAGAGAACAACTCTGGTACGGAATTTTCGCAAACCATTTATCGCTTATCAACGATAACTGAATGCAGATCACATTTGTCTCTGGTGACAATTATCTGTGTTATGTGAACTAAACAGCAATTTTTCTGCAGCTGGTTCTGTTAACGTGCTTGCTTGTTACGCTTTCCCTCATTGTTTTCAAAGAACGTAAAGTTTCTGGATCCCCTAAATTCAATCTGACTTACAACAAGTAGATTTATTTTTCTTCCCCAAAACACCAGTCGTTAGTCAAACTGTTACAAAAACCTTTCTCTTAATGATAAAGGTCACCATTTTATTCTTATTTTTTTTATCTATTTCGTCAAAGTTATACCTTCCGCATCGCATATTTTAAAAACAATTTATAATTTTGTGGCAGGGGAATGGGAGGTGATTTAAGAAGGAAAGTTGAGGGTTAAGAAACGGAAGTATATTTTTCCTTTTATGTCATTACACCTCGTCGAATTCGAGGTTCCTAAAGGAGGTAGAAAGTTGGGTACAAGGAACGGAAATGAATTTGGTCATGGCCTTGTGAAGTGACCATCGCGGCATTGACCTGCAGTTATTTTGGGAAATCATTGCAAAACCAAAATATGGATGGCCAGGCGGGGATTCGAACCCACCAATTGCAGAACAGAATGTTAAGAAACATTGAGAAATTAACAATAGGCATTTCTGAATAATCCACCCCCAAATTCACTTAGAATGATTATGGTCAATAACAGGAACTTGACGCATATTTGGCTTTCAGAGATTTTTTTTTTTTTTTTTTTGCTGTCGTCATTCATTCGACTGGTTTGACGCAATCCTCTATCCCTTCCTATGCTGTGCTAACCTCTTCATTTCTACATACCCCTTACAGCCCACGTCCTCAATTATCTGCTTCATATATTCTAATCTCTGTCTTCCTCTACAGTTCTTACCTTCGACTGTTCCCTCCACTAACAAATTAACCAATCCAGCATGTCTCAAAATATGACCTAACAGCCTGTCTCTTCTTTCTGTAAGCTTCTTCCACAAAGTTCTTTTCTCACCCATCATTTCCAAAACTCGTTCATTTCTTACTTTGTCTGTCCACTTAATTTTCAGCATTCTTCTGTAGCACCACATTTCAAATGCTTCAATTTTCTTTCTTTCCGGTATTCCTAAAGTCCATGTTTCGCTACTATAAAGTGCTGTGCTCCACACAAGGCGTTTTAAAAAGTTCTTTCTAATTCCTACATCATATGAAGAGCACTGAATAGTATATACCACTGTAGCACCGCACTAGTTCTTTAACCTGGCCTAACACAATGGTATGTCCACTAAAATTCCACGCGATGAACGCTAACCGCCCTCCAGAATAGATGCTATAGAAAATGGTATTTTTTTTTCTATATCATTTACTTTCAGTGAGATATCTTGGAAAATCTAACTTTATGGTGACTGTTTATCTTTGTGTTCTAATACTTAAGGTAGAAGGACGAGTCGGAGAGACAATCGATCGACAAAAACCAATCCAGCGTATTTCCGCCAGGCACTGCTATTTGTACGATCTCCGTCAGACAAAGAACCTTCGCTACAACGGGTGAACACTCAGAAGTGGTCAGAAGCACTCACAACCCGTTTATTTCTGATCAACCGATTTTCCATTTCACTAACTTCCCACACTCTGCACCGCAACCCTCAGATCCGATCGACAGAGCTGATAACAGTTTCAGAACGCTCCCTGGACCCTTCAACATCTGGGCAGCGTATCAATAGCAAGCAGGTCCTGGAGAGTCCTCGAGCAAGAGAACCAGTGTTTACATTCTGAGGGCCAGTAGCTAATTTCAAGTAGGTCCCAGCTGTCCACTACACAACTCTACACCACTCACCTCGGCTTCTAGAACAAAGCTAACCGTTCCCGAAACACCGAGGGGTGGTCGGTTCAAGAGGTGCCGCTTGCTTGTAATTGGTCCAATATTTGTCGTGGGCAATCGTTGCTGCGTGTCCGCTTGGAACCGTTTGAATAATTTCCGTTCCCCCTAAAGTTCTGACGCCAGATGTGAACTGAGGTGGTCTGAGAAGTTCTCAACCTGCGATATATTATATGGCAACGCTATCAGAAGACTAGTGATCACAAAATTCCAATAAACTTTGGAATCTCTACGTTAAATTGTCATGGTAACCCTTCCTTGTTACCTAATGTTTTCGTCTGAGATGTAAATATGGCTATTTAGAAAGATTTTGTTGTAAAAAAGGGATACTATGTTTCTGTAGCATCACGAAAAAGCTATGGCAAGGTATTAACGTTGAAAAAATAAACTATTTAATCATCTGCTTTCAATTTCGCATCATTAAGATATGTACAGATATTTTTCACTTGTAATTACCACGAGGATCAGTGTTGTGCCCTAATATATTTGTAAATTCTTACAGTATTCGATTTAACCGAAGATAGACCAGCCGTTTCTTCCATTGAGGTAAAGATACCTAGTACTTCTTCACCCATGAAATACCTGATACGGCAAACAGTGTTGAAATGAAGGAAAATTATATAAATACTAATCATATAATTTCCTAGTTAATAATATCCCACAGATATTTATCTGCATTAGTAGGAAGTTTACACTCCTAATAACCACAAACATCAATGTTGTATAGTAATCTTTTTGCGAATTCATGCAGTATACGCCGACATCTGCAAAACAGCAATTAGTAACTCTGCGCCAAAAAATATTTGATGCTTGTATTTCATGTTAACGAAAAATTAAGGGGCAGCGATATTAGAATAAAGCTGTTTAAATGATCTCTTAGTTAAGAAGATTGCAAAAATATGTTATTTCACCTGTTAGAACTTTTTCTGATAGTTACCACGAGTATCAGTGCTGGGTCCTAAACTATTTCTCTCATCGCATGGCCTCTAACGAGAGCAGTTGTTCTCCGCACGTGTATCCCCGCCATCTGGTGAGCAGAAAGTGGTCGTGAGGCCACTCTTGGGCGTTCCAAGGCGGCCAGCCGGAGCAGACAGGAAACGAGGTCGGCTTCCGGTCGGTCCACACCCTCAGCTCTCTGGTGACGTCATCCGGACGAGGCCCAAGGAGGCGGCCAAATGGCGACCCGAGAGTTTCATTTTCAGACCACTAACGCCTCTGGATACTTGAAATCTTGTCACTGATATCTGAACCGCGTCGAAGAGACAACTTAAAAGTAGATATTCGTTTTCCAGTTTTTTCAAAAGCTCTTAAGGGGGCAGGTGGCAGTTCGTTGTAATGCAAGTCCTCTTTTCTTTTCGCTGATCCTCAAAAGAAGGCTTGGCCTTAATGGCTTCGATGTTGACAAACCCTAAGATTAAGTAAATTCTGTTTTAAACACAACTAAGATTCAGTAAATGAACAAATATTAGACTTCCTTTCTCAGAAAATACTATCATGATAATTCTATCCGAAATATTTTCCTTTTATGAGATAATGTACCATTTATAAACCCTTGAAATTTGTATTTTAAAAATACTTTTGATTAATTAAACAAAATTTGTTATTCTTTTTTAAATCATCAGTAATTTTAAACAATTCATTACAGCACTTCCTACAAATATGCAGATCCTGTTTCCTTTTCTAAAAGTATTTCTATTACAGAAAAAATATACTGTAAAATTTATCTAATTCGTAGCAAAGAAATGTAGATTTAATCTCTGTCTCAGAATATGACCACTCTAAAATGTCTTTGCGTGAGTATGGACAATTTTTGTTTCAAGTAACCACAAGGATCAGTGTAGTGCCCTGATCTTTTTATTCTACATTAGTAATATATGAATGGTAAGTAAGGAATGAATTATTTTACAATATTAATGAAAAATATGGTTAAACATCGCTGAAGTAAACTGTTTCTCTAAAAGGATGTATGATAGACAGCTTCAGCGAAGGCCATTCTGATTCAACACAGCCATCGGAATAAAGAAACTTCTGTTATAATTTATTTCTAGTTCTATACCTCACAACTTCCATCATCGTCTCTGCCAAATCAAAATATATTATTCCTCTGTGCCTGCAGTAAGATATTTGACAATCGACGAACTAGTGGATCCATTTTACTAGATCTTCCGTATTTCTCCCAGCAGAGTAGTCAGACCATGCAGATGCATAGAGGCTTCAGAAAGAGCCACTCCCCACCCTGTCCAGTGCCCACATATCACGCACACGCGCTGCGGTCTCCGGAGATGGTAATGCGCCATTAATAAGAGTTTATCGCGCTCCACTCTGAGCGATGCCGGAAAAAAGGGCGCCAAGAGTTTCAGCGAGGAGGGGGAGCGAAAGAGCGAACTGTCCGGCGGCCATTCTTCCCTTTATCTCGTGGGAATAACCTCAAAGTGAGGAAACCCGGAGGAAGGAAGTAAGATTGGGCCCAGAAATGATGCTTGAGGTGCGCCATGCCTTGGTTATGTACAGAGGTGGAAAAAAGTGAAGGAATCTGGTGAAAGAAAGAAAGTCAGAACCCAGAAATGATACTTGAGGAACACCATTCCTTAGTTCTATACGGAGGTGGACAGCAGTGAGGGAACCTAATAAAAAGAAGTAACGTTGGATCCAAAAATGATATTTGGGGAATACCTTGCCTTGAATATGTACGTAGGTGGACAGCACATTGGTATTGATAGAAAGGTAATTGAAATGTTTTAAAAATCGTTATTATTCAAAATTTGTTCAACTAATACCGAAGAGTCATTATATAAATAAAAATAGTAAAATATGGTGGTGTGCTAAGGGAATTGTTTTATTACACCTCTAAACCGATTACTTTTACAATTTAGACTCCAAGTATTGTAATTAAAAATAAGTTAGCGCCTCTGTTGTTAAGTGGAAAATATTACTCGGTAAGTTTTATTTACTTTTACTCCGGTGTTTTGATATGAAATTTGGACACATATTCAGCTCTGTCTGAAATGTTTTATAGGGTTCTTATCGCTAAGATTTCTGGAAGTATCCAGCAGGGAATACTATGCATCAGCTACCACATGTTTTCAAGAAAGATTTAATTATTCGATTTGGACTGATGAAGAAAAAATAAACAAAATTTCAGTATAACTCAATAAATTTGCAATCACTTGCACCTTTTCTCATGAATTAATGCTGGCCCAATCCATGATTCTCCTATTTTTTAACACCTTCCCCCTAAATTTAGAGAAATATTGCATTATTGGAGTTAACCCTATCGTACTATCTTCCCTGACCCGTCACGTTTATCAGTGCATAATTTACAACAATCAGTGGTGGGAAAATATTTTTAAGCACTTAAATTTATTTCAGTTAACATATATGATACGGCATTTAATGCAACGAAATTCATTTTGGCTTACAGATTATTTTGGAATAAACTTCAGACCATTATGACAGATATTGATTTAGGGATAATCGAAACAATCAGAATCATGTTTCTCTCTTCCCTAGTGCAATATAATCTTTGGGATTAATGGAACAAGGTAGGATCTCCAAGTTCTGATAAACGATTTGTCAAAACGGTATTTCTCTGATGATATTTCGATATTTGAAGTAAGGAATAGTTGTGTTGTCTTGTGCTTAAACTAACATTTCCTGTCAGTTTCGTCCATTCAGAAAGCACAATTTCGTGAAATTGTGCTTCCATTAGATTTGATGAATTTAGATTTTAGTAATTGACTCACGATTATCATGTTAATGAATAACCAAACTTATGTAGTAAACAACTGTATTAACAGAATCCAAAGAGTGGTGTGTTTACCTTTGATGTAGTGTTATCTTTGGCACCTATCTGTTCAATTCACGAGCTGTAAGACATACCGCAAATTTTAAGCTTTTAGAATGTGTAAAACCTATACCAGTTTTTCCGGTAAACTTTTCGTGAAGTGGGACCAAAGAAAATACGTAGAAATTGACGCTAACAGATTTATATACCTAGTGATTGATCCAGAAGGTGGGGTGACCTATACCCTAGCGTCTTAGAGGGTAGTTAGCATTCAAAGCCACCAACCTCCCCCTCCTGAGAGGTTTCTTGCGGTCCATTCCACTGTCCACGGACGCTAATGCGATTTGTCAGGGCCAAACCACAGGTCCTCCGAGCTGGTTACTTTGAGGACACTGGACGAAGGTCCTTCTCCAGGCTGGAGTATGCGGTGAGCCTACTCGGACAGGACTATATATACAATCCACGCTAGCCAACCGCAAAGCTGCTTCACCAGTCAACAAAGTGAGGGAAGCGTATTCAGTACTATATTTTACTGTATCGCCAGAGAACATCATTCATGCTATTAATTTGTACATTCGTAATTCGCTGTGATCTAGATTAAAAACTTGTCAGTACCAGGAATGTTTGAATTTTCGTATTTTACATATGCCCGAATATATCATTGATGAAAAGTGGTAAATAACATTCAGTCTAAGTTTTAGGAAAAATTGATAATAGTAAAAGTTAAAGATAAATATTTTCTATGTAATGAAACAAAAATTAGGTTTCTAGAACAAATGGTTCAAACGTTAAGAACGAAAACAGCAAAAATCTCATTTTTCAAAATTTCAACCTCGATGAGGAATGGACCAGACAGTAATTTTTCTAAAATAATTTCAATCAACTAAGGTGTAAAATAGTTCTATTCACTTAAATGATTCAAATCATGTTTCAAACATGACAGACTGAAATTCATTTACACTTTAGAAAAACACTCACTAATAAATCTGGGAATCATAAGTCTGTTTTTTTTTTTTTTTTTTTTTTTTCAAGTGGAAAAACTATATTTTGCATGGACTGCTGTGTTAACCATTTCTAAAAGGACGTGAATGAATAGCTTTGAAAGAGCGGGGAAAAAAATTCCTGCAAATTTTTCGGTGGTCAAATCTGATATTTCATCGTTCTACCACTGATTGCAGCAGAAAATGTTGGCGGAAAAACGATTTCCAGTTAAGTTTTTCCCACTCTCAATTTCTTTCTTAGAAATGATTACCACAACAGTTGATTCAATTAATCGTAGAATCGATCCTACGGTAACAAATCTGTAAGTATTTTTATTATTATTTTTACCCCGCAATTCACTAAAAGTGGATGGTGGAGGATGAGTTACACCTATGATAATGTGTAGAAATTCATTATGCATGGGAAGGGATATACGGGATATGGCAGCCGGTGTCCACGGGCTATTTTGAAGAATTATCCCGGCATTCGCTCTGAGCGATTTGGGAAAAACGTTGAAACCACAGATCAGGATGACCTGAGATTTTTCTGGAGAAGACCTCCTGTCGGATTTTAAATTATTCTTTCGAAAAAAACCTTGCCATTCCACTTCATAATCACTCGTGGAAAAAATCAGTAGAAAAAATAATCGGTTCTGGCCACGATGACTTATCTTATTTTCTCGGTCTTTGCTAGATATGAATGTTGTTGGCAGTAATATATAATAATATTTTTAGAAATGATTGTCATAATGCACATAAGGAAACGTAAGCAAAGAGCAGAATTTTTTAGTGCTGTCTTTATGCAGTATTCATTAACTTTCTGTTTGTACACGAGAACAAAGCTGAGGATTGTTTCCCCGTACGTTCTCTGCGTTACACAAGGCTGTGTACAGTATCCTGGTACAGGTCGGTTGCGACACTTGCGGCTCTTCTCCAATTACTCGTTTAGTCACGCCTTGCGACTGCGGTCTCACTCGCTGCCCCTCGATTACGCAACCAGGGCGCCTGACCTGCTTCGCAGAGTGCATGCTCACAGGCGCAAACCACTCTCGTGTCGCTAAGATTTACTGTCGAGCGAATCACGACGTTTGGAGGAATCAGCCATGCTGTAATGTTCATGTCACTTTCTACTAACACTGTCACAAGGATTCGGAGTACCACTGTGACTGATGTATGGTAATTGCGATACTGCATTCTCAATTAATTTAAAGGAAAAATACAAAAATAATAATCGTTTTTCTAAAACTGGCCTCTAAGCCAGTTATAAACAAGTGGTTGAACGAAGCGTTCTGACAAGACATTGCCTCGCAGTTGCTTATCTAAATAAAAGTAATATAAAATAACGCTTAGAGTAATTACTCGTTCCTTTCGCTGTAAGCAAAAATTTCGGCTGTAATTCTGATCTAGGCTCCTTTCAATCTAACCAAAAAGTACGCTAACATTGCCATTAGAAAATCAAAGCTACCGTCACAAGATCATTAATATATTCATCGTATCACATGTTATTGAGATCATTCATCGCAATATAAACTTGACCCAAAATTGTCAACTTTATTTCTCTTTACTCGTGATTCAGGTCCATATTACAACGTTTGATTTGCTGAAACAGTTGAAACGAGTTACGTGAGGCTGAAATAATGACCTCAGGTAATACGGCGTCAATGAAACAAAAGGGTATTAAAGATAAATAGTAAAAATTTAGGTTATGTCGCGTAATTTTAGTTTTAATTGTAGTCTAGGTTAGCGATCAATGTGGGACCACTTTAATTCAATTTAGTATGATTTCAACAATATGACGCTAAGGAAAGCAACTTAAATTATTTTTAAGAAATTTAAATAACTTCTTCCCTCTGCTGTAAAAACGAATGCTAATAATTCTGCTCCAAGATTAAAGCTTCCATCGCAGTGCATTCATACATTCACTGCATCGCGATATAAACGTGATACCATATTTACCATAACAGCAATTAGAGAATATAACGAAAATATCTACAAAAAAGATTATAAAAACAAAAAGAAACTAATTATTAAGATGTAATCTTGGTTGTCCGGGTTGAACCGCGTCATTTTTTCGAAACCTAACCTTTCGGCCATCATTTAGTGGCCTTCTTCAGAGTAATTATTAACATGTCAATCTAAACGAAATACCTACTTTTTTCAGTGTTCTGGCAATCATTTTTTTGCAATTGACTTATTAAACGAAGTTGTTACTAAGTAGAGCGCATAAACTCGATTTGGTAGTAACATCGTTGGGCATTGTTAGTTTTGCAACGATGGCTGGGAGCATAACGTTAACGTCACAGACACGATAGCACAATGACCAACCTCAGTCTTTTATTAGTATCGATTACTCTTTCTTTCCATTGATGTCATACGAAAACACTAAACACCAACTGTGAATTGTTAATTATTTTAGCTAAATCGAGTATCAAGGGAACTGTGTATTAGAGATAAACGCAGATTAAATTTCTACTGATAACTTGAAAAATATGGCTTCCTCTTCAGGCCTGCTGCCTTAAAGTACAGTAGACGAATAGTAAATACCGATTTTAATATTTACAAAAGTGTCGACATTTGTAACTTCAGGAAGTACGGATCGATGGAGATGACCAACATACGCTATTCAGAAAATTTCTGGTTGTAAGATACACTTTGCGCGAAAACTAAACTCTATTTGTGGAAGTAACATCACTTATAGACAACAATAAGACACGTTATTTCTGTTATTCTTATCTACCATGTAATTGTGGCCCAAATATGAGTGTTTTTCCCGCAATCGTATATGGAAGTGAATCTACACTAGTGTTATAAATGAAAAAATAACTCTGTCTCTCTCTATCTGTTCTTACGTTTTCATACCTGAAGGTATAAATCAAACTAGAAGAAATTTTACAAGAAATATTGTGTATCATTAGTAGGATTCTTTTTCCGGATAAATAATATATGAAATGTTGAAAACTAACCGAATAGTGACAGAGAGACGGATAACGTGTGTAACTCCCTGTAATGTTACATTGGTTACTCAGGCTTTGTTTCTCTCGCAGTCAGGTTTTGTTCATAAACTTCATGTACAAAAAAACTTATTACGTAGTATATATGTCACGAGTAACAGCTTGTTTTTTGAAAGATATGTTGGCAGTATTTAATGTGCTAACGACTACTTGTTAGTTCTATTCATGAAGTAAGTATAGAGACTTGTGTTCCACCGTGAGGGACTGAGCCCAGCTGACCTTTGGATGGCCGCTGTGTCGCAAGACACCAGGCTGGGTCCGGCCACTGCTGAAGAAGAGCATCGCGATGTAACCAGAGTTCTGACCTGGCGACCTCGTGGGCCGCCAAAGGTCGACCTGGGATCGGCCAGGATCGACTTAGGAGGGTTATCCGAGAGAGTATCGTTGGCACGGAGTCTGTGGGGGGGACTGCGAGACGAAACGGGAACACGAGGGGAAAATCTCTTTACTAGGTAAAATGTCATCGATGAATAATGATTCTGCAGGTAATACACGCCACGAAGTTAATGGAAAGTGTCATTTTCGTTTAGCTATCAAATAGACAATTTGCTGTATCGGTTCTGCGTTTTGTGTGGCTGTTTTCTGGAGTTTTAGAAACTGATTAAAATAATTTGTCTGGATTTATATTAAAGCTTTATCTGTCAATGCCTTCGAGAAAAAGGCTGAAGAAGCAAATTATTTTTCTTATAAATACCATTGCTTTCTCGAGCAAGTGTCTTCATATTCACAGTTCTTATTTCAATATTTACATTACAAATAATTTAGAAAATGTGTTTATCTCTTCTCTATTCAATAGTCGTCGTCCCATCAGTTGCTTCTTACACTCTACCAAATATAGTCTATTTTTATTTTTCCATCTTTCTTGAGTTAAGATATAGTTAATACTATCTCTTCATATCTGATCTAGCCTTCCACAACTTTAGTGCTTCCGTTCTTTCTTCATTTTCTTTTTTAGAAACCTAGGTTTTAGCCACGTCCAATTCAACATTCAAGAGACCGAATTAGATGGGTGAGCAGTAACGCTCTGGCTTCGTATTCTGGAGTATCTGAGTTGGAATCCCCTTCCGGCGATCCAGAATTCAGTTCCCAATATTTTCTCTAAATCGCTCCAGGTGAAAGCTGGAATCGTTCCTTCAAAATACCATGTCTGAATTCCTTCCCTTTTATTTTCCTCAGTCCTTCCTCACCCCCTAATGACCGCGATATAGATCATGCCAAAAATATCTTTCTCAAGAACTTAATCTGCAGTCTAAGCAGCTTCTCCTTTCAGTGTAATTTTCTTCAAAAAGATCCCCCACAGATTTATATTTAACTTAAGTGAAAGAGAAATATGATACTTGATTCAGTATATGATTATTTTTCTGTCGTTTTCTATAACCGTAACATACTTTGAAGCATATTTATTTTTACTCTTGTCTGTTGAATGAAATATGCTGTAACGTCAGTTACAATTCCGACTAAGGCTAAATAAAAATATAATCAAAACTTTCGCTAACATTGCTGATTGAAAATTAAAATTTTTACCGTACATAGAGCCTACCTATGGGCAATTTAACTACCGAGAAATTCTCTATTCAACCAATATAAAAAATAAAATCAATTAATAATTAAAATGTCTATTTAAATTGCGATCTGGCAATTTATTTCTTCGTTGAAATGGAACTGTTGATGTTTATTTTTTGATGCCTCGTCGGTATCGAGATAATTAGAGGCGGGAAAGAACTGGGGAAGAGCAACGGGAAGGAATTCAACGACGGTCTTTTGAAGGAAGCATCGTGGTATTCGCATGGAGTGATTTGAGGAAACTATAAAAATCCCAAATCTGAATGCCCGGCCGAGTATTCAAACCCACGTCCTTCAGAATGCGAGGCCAGTGCATAACCTCCACTACATACGTAGTAACATCTCTGGCCATTGTAAACCCAATAGTAAAGATTTGATGCATGACGTCATATATACACAGTGACCAGCTTAGCATTTTAGTAATATGTGTGCTCACTTCTCGTATTCTCTACTCCCTGGAATTAGGTTATGGTGGGGATACCAAAGCAAATGGGGCTTGACACAATGCCGCAATGTGCCACCAAGAAATTCGCTCGTGGGCCTCGCAGCTGAGGTTTGATGCCGGAGTTCCACAAGGGTCGACTCTGGGTCCGCCGAAAGCGCGCCCACTGCCGCGGGGTTCTGTTTGATGGCACCGCCCGCGCGCCGCGCTCTATCGGAAATACCTGCCACTCAAACAGCGGTGCCGCAATATGAACGTAACGAGCCGACGGGGCGGCCCTCCTCTGATGAAAATGCCTGGGCCCGGCATCGACCGGCCACCCACCCACCCCGCCGAGCTGCCAATCTTTCGCGATCGGCACCGCGTGTGGGTGCCTGAGCGGCGGCGAGGTGCGTGTGTCATACAGGAGGGTGAGGAATGCCTGTGTCACAGGATGGACACGCATAACTAGGTGCCTTTGATTCTCGCCGACTGCGCGTACTGCGACTTCATCCCAGCTACTGTGCCAGAGAGTATAGTTGGATGGCAATATGAAGACTTTCGCACGTCGGTTTTTATTACAGAAATTATTAAAATAACTGCAAAGCAGGAAACGGTTTGCCATGATTGATGAAGACTGGTCCTTGTTTCTTCCTTACCAATTTCTGAAAAAATTAATAAAAACACAACAATTTCCAAAGCAACCATGTACATTTTCCTTTGATTGTACTTCATTTAATCAAATAATTCCATGTTAATAAAGACAACACGAGGATTGAGACAAGGTTGCCCATTATCACCTGTATTTTTAATATTTATATTGAAGATGAGATTGGGAAATGGCTTAAATATGTGCCTTGTCGTTTTAAAGTTGACCTGTATTAAATGCAATACTTTTCACTGACGGCCAGGTGACCATAGCTCATACCGAAAACGACTTAAACGGTGGTTGTACTTAATGATAAAAATATCACATTAGTACGATTCGAAAATCTCTTCAGAAAAAAGGAATGGCTTTCAAGGGAGATGAACCAATCGGGCTAAGATTGCTATCAATGATAGAACTTTAGAACAAATTTACTATATTTAGGATATGACATAAACTTTACCAGGAATGACGATGTCGGTTCCAACTTACAGAAATTTCAATACCTGTTTGGGGAAATCAAAAGAAATTTAAAGAACGCCAGACCAGAAATTTTTAAAAGAAATGGATGTACCAGCATTGCTATATGATTGTGAATAGTGGAAATTTACTAAGCAACAAATAAAGTGGATGATGGAAGCAGCTCAGATTTCTGAGAGCCATGACAGGATATACTTTACTAAAAAAAAAAAAAAAAAAGTGAAGAAATTAGGAAAGAATCAGAATGGGGAAGTAATTAGGTAAAGGAAGAAATGGCCAGAGCATGGAAGACACCAGCCCACCAATGTGCTGCTAAATTACAAGCCAAGACAGGGAAGAAGGAGGATATGTCAACCTAAGAATAAGAATAGGTGGACATAACAAAATACTTGAAGGCAGAACAGACCATCAATGATTTAAACCTCGAAGATGATGATGATGACAAAGGTGATAATACATTTATTAGAGTTTTAAGTAAAATTGTCTTATTAGTATACGAGATAATGCTTTAAATATGATGTCGAAGACCAGGTGTGCGCAGTTGTAAGCAAATGCTAGTATTGTAATATTTTCGTTAAAAGGTGCGCCTATACGTTTTATGTACTTTAGCTAATTTTTGGTAATAGAAACCTGATTATTATGTTTACCATGATATTCGCCCATTAAAAATAAAAAAACTTATTCTCAGTCAGAAATGTAAGATCAAGCCAACTTCACCGAGTTGAAATCTGGTTCCCGACTGAAGTGATCGTCATCCACACCCGACCGAATTTAGTGACGGGAGGTTGGTTGTGCTGATGGCTATATGAGCCCCGTGGTGTCATCGGTGCGACACTTCCGGAAGCCCCGCCCACTGCTGGTGACGTCACTGGACGGGAACGCCAGATGCAAATCTCAGTCACGGACGGGAAGGTTGCTCTGATGTCACTCACCGCTGTCGCAGAGGATTAATATCAGGCCCGCTCCGCGAGGGGCATGGCCATAAGAAGAAACTCTCGGTTTGTTTTACTGATCAGTGTTTAGTTTGATCGAACAGAATCTGTGGAACGACAAAATTTTCTGGTTGCGGTTTCTTCGCATTTAGGACAGATAAGCCTCACCTGTACTATAGATTCGTTTAAACCGAAATTTTCGTCATTTTCCATTCTTACATCTCATTTTATTTGAACCATCGGAATTCAGATCACCGAAATGTGAGGATGTCAGATTTGTCACTTCATTGCAATACAGATTTCACAAATGGTACCGCCATATGTAGAGAGAATCGGGTAATATGGAATAGTCTGGTAATATGGAATACCAAGGTTTCTCCTCTGCCGAATGCTGCTGTATAGTGGAAGTACCATCAACTGCTGCTCAAAACTACTCTGATGCTTTGTTGTGAAGGTCGGTCATTTGGGAGCTGAACTGTGTTTGCTATCCAACAAAGTTTGCTTTTCCACTTTCAAGAATTTTTGCAGATTAGTTTTCTAAAATATATATAAAATATTATATTTATTTTGTTGATCGCTAGTCTTAGTGTAATGTGTACTAAAAGAGTGATGGTTTGTTGTACAGTTCTTTTTTCTGGCTTCCATCTTTTTTTATAATATCATCAAACCTATTTTGTCCAAGATAGCGATTCGGGTAATATGAGATACTTGGTATTCCATAAAACTGTGGTATTTCATACAACCCGAAAATAATTACTGAGGTGAAATACATTTTTAATCAAATAAAAAGTCAGTAATACGATTTTTATTAATATTGATTGAAAATAATAAAATAACAATTGAGAAAGTAAATATTTCCTAATTAATTCATTAATTATGTTTTGTTTTAAGAACAGCCGAGAAAGAAGCAATAGCTATTGAATCCGACAAAGATGATGATGATGTTGACTAAAAAGTTTCATTAAATCCGTTTATCTCAATTCCAGATAGTTTACGTTATTTGAAACCTTCTATTCCATATTACCCGCCTATTCCATATTACCCTCCAAACAACAATTTTTTTAAACTAAATGTTACTAAAAAATATCTGTTTTGACAGCTTTTTATTAGATATATGTTATCACAAGAAGTTGAAGGTTGTATTGGTTTTAGTTTCAGGTGTTAAATTATTTTCAGTACTATTTTGTACAACAATATATATCTAATATTATTTCTGGTAGAGTGTCCATGTAACCTGGGTAGTCTGTGTTCTGAACGTTTATTTACGCACAATATTAGGATCTAAGCCATTTCCCGGAGTCGTAAAAAAATACAACACAGTTTAAATTTGATCTGGTCAGCTTGTTAAGATAAATTATTGAGCAAGAAAGAAGGAACAGCTTGGAACTATAGTTCGTTCAGTCAGCAGAGGCGTCTCAAGGTCAATATTCTCTACCGCAACTCTTCTGTCCTTAGATCTGCATGTGAAGGGGAAGGTGTGCCTGCTGACCAATTTGCCACTCACTTGCATGAGCACAGTGGTCTGGTCTGGGAGAAGTGGGGCAAGGAGAACATGACCTTTGAACCAGTGTTGAAAGTGGACATAAATACCGGAACTTGGAGGAGACACTAATGTATCCTCTATGTTTAATTTCCCCATCCATAGGATGAATCAACATGAATAGACCCACAATAGACACACAATCTGGTGATCAGGAATTGTGTACCCTCACCTTTCTTACCCTGTTGACCATATACAAAATGGCGAAAATTTATCCCAAGACCGACATCAGTCCGGGTCAAAGCGCTGTGAGTTCTATCAGGAGAGTATGTTGAGTGCAGAATGAATATTTTTTTTATTTTCATATTACTATAATCCTTACAGTCTGTATGTTAGAAGATCCCATACTGATTTTCTTCAGTGAACAGAATTCATAAAAATACCTTACAAATGGGTATTAAACAAAAGAGAAAAACCAACAAAAACATAATGATAAAACAAAAAATTAAAAATCTATAGACCGTGGGTCAGAGGTCAAGGTGACCTTAACACTTGAACGATAAAATCATAAACATTTTCCCCTTATTTTTCCTTCTTAGCTTAACCCAAGAAACACATCACGTTTCTCCCTCCGGGCGGGCGTTGAAAGACGATGAGTTTTCGTCTTGAATAAGAAATTCGATTTGATCTCCCTCTACCTTCTTCGCCGCTCAGTATATATTCCTGTACGCTTTCGCGTCTTTTTTAATTTAAGAAATGTCCCCACCTCTAGCTGCCGGGTGCGTTTGGCAGGTGTTGTGTGTCCCTGAAACCTGAACCACCCCCAAGTCTCACATCCCCGGCAGAAATTAAAAAAAAAAAAATCACCTGCCTTCGGCTACCGACCAGTATCCCCTGCAGCATAACGTATTATGTGTTCCATCAGGAGCGTCTTCTGATATTTCTACTTGCCGATGCTTATTCCGTTACCAACTTTTTCTTATGCGGAGTGTGCTTTAAGGTAAAATGGAAGCCAGGGCTGTGTCAAATTCAATTGCTGAAGTAAAATATTACCGACCCTTTCTTCTAGTATGCGTACAACCATAGCTGTGTCATATACATTATATCACCGATAATTCAATAAAAAAATTGTGAACCTTCACGATGTGTTTCCCTGTTTTTTTATTCTACAGGTGTACCTACTTACAGAGATGTACGACCAAGTTTAAGTTCAATTACTTTAATGTTGACAATGAATGGTTAAACTCCTCATAAACCTTTACCAACTTTGGATAATTATCGCTTGTCGATAAACCGTCCAAATCTAAGAACCTTATGCTCTTTCGACATTTCAGTTTATGTATTTCAAAGTGACACATAACGTGCTTACATTAAAAAAAAAAAAAGTATTTCAGAGGACAAACTGAAATTAGACATTCGTTATTGCTACGCTGGTACCAAAATAACGAGAAAAAAATGCGTGCCACAATGTTATCGGGCCTAGAAATTTGCAACTTACATTTGTATGACTCTTTACCATGTTTACTAGTTGAATCAATATTTTTTGTTTCTTAAAATAGCAGTTCATTCGAATATTTCGCTCCAAACTATAAATGGATTAGCATTTTGGAGGACGCGGGTTCGAATCCCCATCGTGACAAGTAGGTTTTGATTTTCAATAGTTTCCCCAAATTACTTCAAAAATGCCATGGTCGAATTCCTTCGCGTTCATTTCCTCCAGTTTTTTCCCGCCTTTAATGACCTCGACTTCAACTAGAAGTAAAGCCATAAGCCAAAAAGAAAAACCGTGATAACCAATTCAAGTCGAAAAGAAGAGTTACGTCTGCTAGTTTGAAAAATTTTGCCCACCGTTATACTAACTAAAAGTTTTGTAACTGGTGAATAATTTCTAGTAGATATACAGGGTGCGGCAGCATAACTTCCTTTTTTAAAATGAGCGCCATTCAGTCGGTTGATATTGTAGAGCGGCGTTAATGGTCTCGTTCGAGTGGTGTAACTATAAAGTTTTGTCCCAACACCGTTTAGTCGCAATCATGCGTTGGAACAATGAGGAGCGTGCGTTTGCCGTTGAGGCCTACTTTTCGAGCGGATGTTCTGTGATCGCAACCCAGCGCGCTTTTCGGAATCGCTTTAATTTAGCCCCGTTGGCCCCTGTTCCGGACCGGAAATCAATTGTTACGTGGGTCACTACGTTCAGACAAACTGCAAGTGCGACAAGACGAAGAACTGGAGGCTCTCGGCCCATTAGATCACCTGAGAACATTGAGGTAGTGAGAGCTTCAATGTTGCGATCACCAAGGCGTTCTGCGCGCAAACATGCGTCTGCCCTTGGAATTTCCGATCGTTCTGTGAGAAGAATTCTTCACGATGATCTTCATTTTCATCCATACAAGATGGCGATTGTACAGGAACTTTCTGAACGTGGTCTTCAATACTCGGATGAAAGCCTGTGAGGTTCTTCTGGAAGAGGTTCCTGAGGACGCTATTGTTTTTTTTAGTGATGAAGCCCATTTTCATTTGTGTGGATACGTCAACAAACAAAACATGCTCTACTGGGCTGACAACAATCCTCGACAATTGCATCAAAGGCCTTTGCATTCACCGAAAGTCACAGTGTGGTGTGCAATTTCCTCAGCTGGAATTATTGGTTCCTTGTTCTTTGAGGAAAATGAGGTCACAGTGACAGTGAATTCGGACCAGTACGTAAAAATGTTAAAGGATTTTTTTTTCCCACGGCTAGATGAGTTGGACTTAGGGGATACTTGGTTCCAACAAGACAGTGCAACGGCACATACTTCAAGAGCATCGATGGCTGTTTTGAGCGAACACTTCCCAGAGCGCCTCATCTCAATTAGGGGCGATATGGAGTGGCCGGCCCGCTCTCCCGATTTGACCCCTTGTGATTTTTTTTCTATAGGGTTTTTTGAAATCCCGTGTTTATGTGAACCGCCCAAGGACCTTACAAGATTTGAAGACTAACATCCGGGAAGAAATTGCCAACATAACGCCTGTTATGCTGACGGGAGTCATGAAAAACACCAGAAATCGGTTTACTCAGTGTGTGGAGAATGGGGGACGTCACCTACCTGATGTGACCTTCAAAACTAAGTAAAACAAAACTTTATGTATGGGCCTACATTATAAAAAACAAATAAAAAATTTCTGATTAATACAATGGGTTTTATTAAGTTTTGAAAAAAGGAAGTTATGCTGCCGCACCCTTTATTTTATGCCTCATTAATTGTTTTAAACGGTTGTTGATTGTTTGAGTCCCTGTTCAACGTTTTGAAAGTGCTTTTGAAATAACTGAGAACCAGAGGACTCATGCGAAACAATGCTAACTGGAATCTATGTCAGCCTTATTGAATGTGTATATTGAATGTGTTTTCTTTATAAAATAAAAGTTAAGCTTAATTGTGGCCTGATCATTTGAAGTTAACTTTCATCGCCACTTCACAAGTTCGTTTTAAAATTTTGCTCACAGTAGTACCAACTTTGGGAACAGCCTGGCACAAGTAATCGTAGGCTTGTCATTTAAATTATCTTTTACTAACAAAGAAATTCCAGCATAAACGCATGGAACAGAAACGAAATATACAAACTGATTTCAAAATTTTTGTGTACTGTAGTACTAACCAAGGATGGCGTTTTTTTAGAAGCGCAGTGGCCGAACTTTCGGAACAGCCTGCCACCGCGAAGGCGCCGAAGGCTGCCGCGGACCCGCGGAGCCGTAAAACAGGCTAGCGCCAAGGGGTTGGTGGCCAAGATGGCGACGGCCTGTCCCCTTTTTACGAGTGTCGCCGTGGCTGCGCGCGCCAGGTGCGGCAGTCCTCTGGCTCCCCCGGCGGCCGTAAAGAGCGGCGCCCGGCTTGCGTTCGCGTCTTAACGGCGAGCCGACGCCGCAAATCGTTAAAACGCGAGAACGAAGTAGCCTTCCGCACCTCCGCAGCGACGCAAATCTTCCCTCGTCTCCAGGGTGAGGAAGAAATGTGTTCTTGTTTCTTCTGACCGTGTACTACATAAGCCACTGCTAGGGTAACATTCATAGAAATACACAAGTAACTAACCAGACAACTTGTAAATGACACTATCGATATTGTTGAGGCGTCTCTTTGGTCTTGGTAGCAGAAAATTATCCAGTGTGTCAGATTATAACATCTTTATCGCATAAGGATCCACTTTGGGTCCTTGAAAGTTAGCTTGCTGTTGCAATTTATTAATTCGTAAATGACAATGGAGAAATTGTTGAGGGATCTCTTTCAACTTGAGAAGGAAATATAATTCACTATTGCAGATTATTATCACTTTATCGCAGGACTACCTCAAGGATCCACTTTGGGTCCTTTAAAGCTAGCTTACTGCTGCAATTACATACTTTAGAAATTGTTGAGGGGTCTCTTTCAACTTGAGAGGAAACATTATTCATTATTGCAGATTATGATCACTTTATCGCAGGACTACCACAAGGATCCATTTTGGGTCCTTGAAAGATAGCTTCCTGTTGCAGTTACATACTTTCGAAATTGTTGAGGTGTCTCTGTGATCTTGGTAGAAGAACGTTCTACCTTGAAATAACTTCTACTTTTCTGCAGTTTATATGGGTATTACAGCTTCGTTTTATTTCATGCAAAACCTTTTTTTTAATAAGTTCTCTCTTTAGTTCTTCCGCTGAAATTATGGGATACCAGCAATATTGTTTGTTATTTTCTCGATTATAAGATAAGATTGTGATGATAATCGAACAATAAGTTTCTGATAATCATTATATAATTATGGAATAATCATTAGAAACGCAATTGTTGGACTAAACCTTGATTTTCATTATATCATGGTCAATATTCTGATCATTGGACGTTTGATGCAGCCAAAAATGATCAAGTGAACAACTGATGTAGGAACACATTGTCAATACCAAATTTTCAATGACCAATTCGCTCAACATGTATCACATTCTAAGAATCACCTGCCAGTATTTGATCACTTCTAAATTGAAGTGTTAACTAGATAGATTGGGAGCCATTGAGAGACTGGAGGAAGGTGAAGAGAGTGCTGGGAGTGTAGATGGCTATGTTGGTGATGGATATTAGAAAGAAGGATACTGGTCAAAGAATTAGGCGTAATGCAAGGAAAGGAAAAGATGCCCATGGGTACATGCTGGCACTCGATTTTATGAAATAAGGTAGAGGGAAAATTTTATTTTTTGGGTAAGGAAGTCAGGGATTGGAATAAGTTACCATCAAAGGTGATGAATAATTTACCAAAAACGTTGAAGGAATTTAAAATTAAAATTCGTTAATTCCAAATGTAGGTGGGGAAGGAATTTAACACGGAAAGTGCTTAAGATAATAATAATAATCAATAACATAAAGAATGCTGAAATTTGATCAGCTCTTGAGTTAAATGAGCACACGGAAGAAAGACTTAGGTCATGTAGACTTAAATGGATTGGACGTGCCAAAAGAATGAATGACACAAGATTATCGAAAAAAGGTTAAAGGGCAAGAACCGGTTGGAAACCAGGACGAAGATGAATAGACAAACTTAAAGCTGCATTCCCACGATTTCTTGTAGCGGAGGCCGCACGCCAAAGTGTAGGGATGAGCACGCACCGCAGTTTAGCCCTCGCTACCTCGCCACAACCTCCTCACCACGTTGCCAAGTGTCGTTTGGCACAGAGCACTTTACATCAACAGAAGGGGTGCGCACCTCTGCTGCAAACCGATGGCAACAGCGCACCACTACACATGCCTGTGATGTTTACTGACATAGAGTGGGTAGCTGCGTCTCATCCCCGCTAGCAGAGGCGGCCCCGTGCGAACGCAGCTTAACATGGATACAGAGAGAAGAGGTTGGAATTGGGAATCTGTCAGGGACAATGAAACTTTGTTCGACAGGTGACAGTGGAAGATGTTCGTCTATAATCACCAAAACCTGAACACCGTAAGGCTCGTAAACCACACCCGGGAAACTGGAGATAGTCTCCAATGATGATTACGGTGATGAACGAGATGTTGCCGATGACTTTGAACATGACAAGGTGTCCGCACGTTCCCATCACCGCTGCAGTAATACCTGTACAGCCACTCCATTCACTTGAACTGCCAGATTCAGATGATCCTCATGGACCCCTAACAGTGAACACAGGATCAAAGGGAGTGTATGTAGCCAAAGGGAGGGTCATAAATCTAGTGCCCACGACAGCACGTCATTATCAAGTTTAGTGGTTGAAGACTCAAGTCCTTGATCCCAACGGGCAGCAACCACAGCACACTGAGGCTGTGGAGCCAGGTGCCGACACGCGACCAGATGGCGGTGCGTCTTTGGACGACTTTGCATGCTAATGACTTGGGAGAGGGACCCGAAGAGCTCGTCTTTGGTCGTGTGCCGGGACCACTTTTTTTTGCGTGGTGCGTTTGACTGGAGAGCACGTCTTCATCTGACGCCGTTGTTTGCTTTCACAGTGGATAGCTGCTGTTCCGTGGGGCGTTGTTGAACGCGTGTGCAGGATTATGATCTAGCTAGACGACCAGGTGTAACTCGTCAGAAGGGACCTTCCTGGAGTGACGTGGCCAACAAGTCCTTGATACTTTGCCAGTCAGAGATGATTTACTGTCCTAATAATCCAGCAGCGGAGAGACGTTCCAAAAACTTGATTACGGCGTTTCACTTGATCTTCTTGAGCCTATCTGCATTATCATTGTGCAATTGACAAAACTGTAAGTGGAGGAAGGGTAGTTTCCTGGAGCACCATTCATCCCATTTCTGAATTGCAACACTAGAATAGCAATAAATGAGAATAACAGATTTTTTAATCGAAGATGCATCGTATCAACAAAGATCTTGGACAACACTTGGGTTGATGGGGAAAAATAATTTGAGATCGAACCGAGAATAATACGGCAAAACAGAAAAATTAGAAAGAACCATCAATATTTTATGGGCCAATCATTTTGGGTGTTTATCGAATGAAAGAAAGTTGATACGGTGGAGATTCTTCGGAGATCGAGACACACTGGTATCCGAATTTAAGTCACCAGCTGTCTGGGTCTTAAAGAGGTCCTTAACCCAGGAAACGGAGTATACTTCTTTTGGAGGAGCAAGAGAACACACTGGTTGATGGACTGTATAGTAGAAGTATTGCTAGGGTTCCTAAATCGCAACGCAAACTGGGTCTGGGCACCAAAGAAGCGATTTTTTTTTTATTGAAAAATGACGATCGTGTACCGGGCAGAATGGAAAGATCGGCCGCCCAGTAATATGTATATGCATTAAGGACGGATGATAAAGGATGCCAAAGACATGGATTCATCTAAAACTTCAGGAAACACACACTGGGTTTGACCGAAGAAAGTTGGATTAAATGACTACGAGAAAGTCTGCAGCTTAGAGGGTAAATTTTCCTGTAATTGAAGACAAGCATTGGTAGAAGGACAGACGACAATGGAAAGGACTATGTTCCATGGAGACCCACTCAGTGGCTGGGAAATGTCCAAGACAATGGTGGTTGACGGCATTACAGAAGAAATAATAAATATACGCATCAGTCTGGCATTTTATTTTACTTATATGAGCCTTCCCATCACTGTAACCGATATACATGCATTCACCTGCATTATTGGATTTTGGCGAATATGTTTCTTGGTTAGTTCCTTTGGCCTAGAACAAATGGTCAGTTACAATCTTAATAGCGCAAAATCCTATTATATTTTATCCTCAAGAACTTTGATGCATGGGCCCAAGTATAGTCACATTATTAAAACCCTGTACTATAAGTATTTTGAAGTCAAATAGACTAAAGTTATTCAATACTGATTTTTTTAAAAAAAATAAAGAGACAGCGCCTAGTACAACAGAATAAAGATCTTTTACAGCGTTATTTTTTTACGATCAAGTAAAATTTATCTATATTAAACTATTAAATAAAAAACTGAAGCAACAAATGAATTATATATTTAGTAAATCAATTAGTTTAATTGTGTGGGTATCACCAAATTACAATTTTTTGTTTGCGAAAAGCCTCAATTTTCACATTGATTAGCGCTTTCACAATTTACTGTGTTTCATTTGTGTTGCTACCAGAAGATTAATGATTGAATTGTAATGAACGAAGTTTTTCTCAGCGTTGAATATTTATGAATGTTTTCAGAGAAACCAACCGAGTTATGCTAATATCTGAACACAATAGTTTCACTCGGTTGGTTTCCAGAGAAACATAAATGATTGAATTGTTTGCTAACTGAATTTTTTTATGTGATCAAGAATCAGCTAAGGACGCACGTACATGGATATATTTTTTTTTTTGATACTGTACACATATCCGCGGCTGTAAGAACCGTTGAGTTTTTATGGGGCTAAACGTCGATCCTTGTGGAAATCTGCCATGTCCACTTGCTCACGCCAGAAGAGACCAACGCACCTGATTGAGCTTTACTACTAATAGCAGCATGAAGTTATGATTATTAAGATAAGACAACGTTTGTCACGAAGCGTACAGAGTCAATTGAGTTAATCGCAATTCGATCTCCGTGTAATAATGGACGTCGAAGGCGTCAATCTTTTATGGCAGTTAAAGTTCACCCTAAGACTATACGACCATTTACATTCCCTGAAGGAGACAATGGGTATATAACTGCTCACCAAGCATCTGTATCTTCTTAATAGCTGGTGACAATGAACAAGCTTTGCAATTGGAAGTACTAGAGTTCAAATCACGTTTGATTAGTTTCTACCATTTTTTGAGAGAATATATGTTGACTGTCAGGACAGATTTCTATTATATGATATAGTTTATTTGCTTCGTGTGTCAATAATGCTGTAAGTTATTAAAAGTACCTTAAAGGGGTGTTTATGCAGAAATTAAAAATTATACTACTCTTTGAACGAGGGTCTCAAATTTCATCACTGTACTTTGCAGGAGGTTGGTTAATAGGTACGCCTGGTACTTGGAAGCCCCTGAGTTTGATTACCAGCCGATCATCCAAATTTCGGGTTTAAAATTTTTCAGACATCACTTCATCCGAATGATGGGATGTCCAAAATCCATTTACACAAGTCAGTGTGGCCAACACCTACTTTCAACTTGAGGGAGAATTAACCAATCGTAGAAGGCAGTGGATAGTATATAAAGTCTGTTTGACGGAAGAGAAAAACATTGCAATCGTTGGAATAATGCAGAAACAAAAAGTTTTTTGTGACGTCCAAACGGCTTGATCTTTGGCCTCCGAGCTAACAGCGTTTCAGAAACTGCTAATTTTATAAACTGTTGCGTGCCACCACGGAAGAACTGTACCATGCATGGTAAAATGGCACTATCCAAAATAAGTGACGTGGTAAGTGTGGAGCACCTTCAGCCGTAGATGACACAAGGGATCGAAGGTTCGGGAACTTGCAACTGTTGACATAATGACCTCCCACATGAGCCAAGGTACTGCCAAAAGAGTATCATCGAAGACCGAAACTGAACCTTCGAGTGTGAACCGACTATCCTCTTCATGATCTCGATAGCTGGTAGCTCCGACAAGACAGTCCTTGTGCCAAAGTCTTTGTTCGTTATCTTATCTGTGACAGCGAGAGCCCATCTGCCGTTTTACGCCAAGCGTCGTCTTTTCAGCCTCACGTACTAAGCTCCGGTATCTTTCAAGGAAGACGCAGGATGCCGTTAGCTCACCATTCAAGCAACACGCTGCGGACAGCTGGCTGGCATCAACAGGCAGCACCCAACCCTTTTTTTAACTCAGCCACCCCCTCCGCCCATAAAGCAGTTCGTCGAACCGTGACGCACAATAAGCAACCCCCGACCGGGGGTGTCTGGGGGAGGGTCTGGTACCACCGCCGTTCCTGTGATTGCCACCAGATTTTAGACTAAGGCAAGAATTGGATGACGATGTCTGGTTAACGTTCGGGCCTCGAATCCGGTATATAAATTTAAAAGTTGGAATTGACTTTGTTAGTTTTATTGGAAATATTAGGACTTTGGGTGAATATTCAGACTCAAAGACGTTATGTAATACATCGAGACGACTTGGACATGAAACCGGTGATATGCTGGGTAAGAAAAGGCGATCACCGATGTAAACACAAATCTTCCTCAGAGCTTCACTACAAACACTCGATCTCATTATGAGACTGGTAGATTTTATAGATCCTATCCTATGGGAATTTAGGCAGAATCGACGCTAACTCGGACCTATTCCTTGTAAAACCGCGTTCCCACGACGTCTTGTAACGAAGGCGGGACGGGACGGGACGGGACGGATACTCAACAACACACCATGGGAACAGAGCCGCCTCTGCTAGCGGAGACGAGACGAGACGCAGCTACCCACTCTTTGTCGGTAAACATCACAGGCGTGTGTAGTGTTGCGCTGTTGCCATCAGTTTGCAGCAGCGGTACGCACCCCTTCTGTTGCTGTAAAGTGCTCTGTGCCAAAACACATTAGGCAACGTGGTGGGGAGGTGGCGGCGAGGTAAGCGAGGGCTAACCTGTGGCGCGCGCTCGTCCCTACACTTCGGCTAATGAGGTCCCGTCCCGTCCCGCCTTCGTTACAAGACGTCGTGGAAACGCGGCCTTACAGTGACGTATTGTTTGTATTATGCAACTGCCAGTGATCTATTAAACAAGATTTCACCAGTTATTCGTCGTCATTCTATAGCTTTAATTAGTCCTCATCTCCTCTTGCACCTGCTACAATCTTCCTATTGTAGTAATTATTACAATTACCAGCCGATCTAAAGGAAATGCGAATTACTAACATTAAATCTAGTGTGGTGGTTGATGGTATACAGCTCTCTGGCCTCGAATTCAGGCGGACGCGGGTTCGAATTTCCTTCCAGTCATCCAGATTTGAGTTTTCCACGATTCCAGGGGAATGCTGGGATGGTTCCATTCAAAAAGCCATGGTTGAATTCTTCCCATTCCTTTCCCCCTCTCCTTTCCCTGCTCTAATGACGTCAACCTCTACGAGGCATAAAGCCATAGCAAAAAAAAAAAAATTAAATAGCCCTGAAGACAAGAAGAACGAAGAAGCATCAAGATGATAGGTAAGGATCGCAGAAGGCAGAAGACGAAAAAAATATGTTTTTTGTGTGTGGTTTTTTTTTTTTTTTTTTTTTTTTTTATTAGATTCGGCAACTGAGGCCATTCATCCAGCTCTATGTGAGTCAGTCATCCAGTACATATATTGCAGCTTCTAAGTATATACACCACAGACGGACAGGACATTCAGGGGCGGCGTCAGGGGGGGGGAGGGGGGTAAGCGGGTTAAATGTACCCGGGCCCGCCGGCTGAAGGGGGACCCGATCACCGGCTGCAGGGCCCCCCGGCTTTGAAGCCAAGAATCCGCCTATTGTCGCCCGGCTAGTTTGTATGTAGAGCTAAAAAAAAAAAACATCGCCTATTTTACCCCGGGCCCGAAATTGCTAGCGCCGGCCCTGAGGACATTCACACAACACTTAAACACCCATGCCCTCGGCCGGACTCGAACCGGTGACCTTCGGCACGCGGGGCCAGTACTCTAGAAGAAAGTAGTTAGAAATCCTTAAGTTGAGTCCACTAAACGCTCGAAAATACAGGCAGTCATTAATCAAACCATTCGGCCCCTCATATAATTTACCGGATTCACAGGATGGTTCAATCATAAAAACCGCACTTTACGCACCAAAGATCTAATGATCGCGACATCAGTAAAGCGGTAGCCAAAAATCTCTCCCGAGAGTTCAGTGTAAAAGCAGAGAGTATGCAGTTATAGGGAACTCTAAATCAAGTTTGCGTGGCACGCCTAACCGGCGACTGATTAAAATACAATATACGATCAGCTCTCACTGGACTCCGTAAATTGCGACAAGTTTGGGCGTGGACGCCAAACATTCGGGGAACCACTAAATCACGCACTGTCTGTAGAGAATATCACTTAGAAAACATAATGTACATGAAACTATAAAGAAAAGAATCATGGTTAAACCCTTTATTTATTAACTGGCTGTGTTAGTACATTCACTGAGTTGGATGGTGAAAAAAGAGAAACTAACTGTGCAGGAAAATTGTCAAGAAATAAAATGTTTCCTTTACGGGAGACTTTTAAACCACGAGGGAAAGAGGGTGCCTTAATATCAGTACTCGTTTTCCTTGTCGTGTTATCAGAGGACCGATGACAAACATTCACCATACGCCACACATAAATCGATTAGTTTTTAGATGCTTTACTTGTGGGAAGATAATGCACTACGTAAAGCTTGTAAAATGTTAAAAATTTAGTGTCCTAAATTACTACTCTTTTTATGGTTTTACTACTCGTCAACTTTGAAGTTATTTTAGACGACAAAGGACTCGCAGCTAGAAACGGGTACGATTTCAACCATTGCCTTTTGAAGGAACCAACCCAGCATTATCTTGGAGTGATTCCAGGAAACCAAGGAAATCGGAAATCTAGATGCTTGGACGCGGATTTGAACCTTTGCTCTCCCACAAGGTCTAGGGGCCGTTTTTAACCCCAAGATCAAAAGGGTGCCTTATACTGCCACTGAAAATCGTTGAAAGCCACGTAAGGTAGCATATTAATTTTTTTTGTCTCAGTTCCGCTTAGTGTTATATACATTTTCATACTGTTTCCAACCCAAAGATGAGAATGGTAGAAGAATTATTAAAACGGAGCTGCGCGAAGCAGATTCTACTATAGATATCCGCCACTGATTGTTTCCTTCATTTAGGAGCAGTTAACAATCCCAAGGGTAAAAGGGTGCCTGCAGAGCACCATCTCATATGTATTCACACTGCACACTTGTTGTTTTGGTTTATTAACCGCACCGGCTGTATCTGCACCGCCTTCCTTGTGCTCGTGCTGTCAAGCACTGCATTAACGAGTCCAGAGCGGACTTCATGATTGCAGCAGTTGATCTGGGAGGTAGCGTCTACGCCCACTGACCACGCTCAATAGACTCTCAGGTCCCAGTGAGTTGCTGATCCTACCTGACCGGTTCTTATCGCGCTCTATAGCCGGACCAGCCTAATGGACGGGCTCTTCATTGAGGGCGACTTAAACCTCTTAAGACCTTGCCGCTCACACTTGACAAGTCGGGCCTCTTACTGCAGGTTTCAGGCACCTGCACTAAACTACCTGCACAGCAATAGACGTATGGAGACTGTTTTCTCCATTATCAGCCGAAAAGTTAAGATGGGAAATTTGTTTCGAGACTTTAGAATTCAAAATAGTGGAACTACTTTTTTTTTCTTTTCTTTTTTTTTTGCTGTCGTCAGTCTTTCGACTGGTTTGATGCAATCCTCCATCCCTTCCTATCCTGTGCTAACCTCTTCATTTATACATACCCCTTACAGCCCACGTCCTCAATTATCTGCTTCATATATTCTAATCTCTGTCTTCCTCTACAGTTCTTACCTTCGACTGTTCCCTCCACTAACAAATTAACCAGTCCAGCATGTCTCAAAATATGATCAACCAGCCTGTCTCTTCTTTCTGTAAGCTTCTTCCATAAACTTCTTTTCTCACCCATCATTTACAAAACTCGTTCATTTCTTACTTTGTCTGTCCACTTAATTTTCAGCATTCTTCTGTAGCACCACATTTCAAATGCCTCAATTTTATTTCTTTCCGGTATTCCTAAAGTCCATGTTTCGCTACCATAAAGTGCTGTGCTCCACACATAGAGTTTTAAAAAGTTCTTTCTAATTCCTAGATCAATATTTTGGAACTAAAAGGTTTCTCTTATTCATGAAGGCTCTTTTTGCTAATGCTAATCTGCTTTTAACATCATTCCTGCTAAAAGCAGAATAGCACTAACAAAAAGAGCCTTCATGAAAATGAGAAACATTTTGGTTTCAAATATTGATCTAGGAATTAGAAAGAACTTTTTAAAAGTCTATGTGTGGAGCACAGCACTTTATGGTAGCGAAACATGGACTTTTTATGGCGTGACAATACCGACGGTACAAGATGGCATGCGAAAAACTGTATAAACTAAGAAACCATATACTGTAGATTAAAAAAAAATTCTCTTTTCGCATCAATGTAAACTAAAAAATAATGATTTTGATCAACAGTGATAGGATGTCCCACAATTGAGTTAGAAGCTTTAAATAAGAACAAAGTCACTGGCCAAAAAAATCAACTTTAATATAAAAAAAGCGTTGGGTGTAAGGTATCACTTGACTAAAATTTGTTATCGCTAGCTATTTGTAAAGGTAGAATCATTATGAACGCAAATCTATATGAAAAATGTGATCAAAAGGCGTTTAGACTGACTAATTTTTTTTAAATAACTATAATTTAATCACAGATTTATTTTTTTTTCTGAACAGATTCTTTCTGCATATAAGCAATGTCTTTATCGTTCTTTTCAAATCAATTTTTGAAATCATTTGTTGATGTTTCTTAGCGCTTGTTTCTAATTTCCTCCATATCTTCATTGGGTGGACTGTTCAACGTTAACCACTTCAAGGATAGTTACAATTTATTTCGAACGATAAAATAAAGTCCAACTCTAATCAAGCCCGAGGCGCTGAAGTTTAATAAAGGATGGGAAAAGGAAAAGTTGTACACGAAAAAAGGAAATTACTGTAGGAAATTTTAGGGTGACATAAGAATACATGGAGCATTTGGAAAAGTAGGAAAATTTTGTAACAGAGAATAGAGAAAATTGCAGACACAATAAACCAAATAAGAATGAAATCTAACGGGATTTTACACAGAAAGTACAACGTTAGATTGATCAGAAAATATTCGGCTTCATTTCCAAATTAAAAAACAATGATAAGATGTCTAAAAGAATAATAGAGGATCTGGTCAGACTCTAGATAACTAGAGACACCGTTAACAGCAAAGGCAAATTGACGCAGATAATTTTCACGACATTCAGCCGCAACTAAAGACCAGAACAGGCAAGCCGTCAGCAAAACCCAAGAAAAAGCTGTGAAGAGGAAAGATTAAAAATGACTGTGCTCCAAACTACCTGGTAGTGTTCAAATTACTAAGAAATAAAAATACTTAAAGGAAATCATCCAGCCAGTTGGTCTACTGTTTTTAACGTATGGTTTTACGCCTCGTCGACGTCAAGGTCATTAGAGGCGGGAAAGGACGGAGGCAAGGAACTGCCTTTTGAAGGAAGCATCCTGGCATTCACCTTGTCCGATTTAGGGAAACCATGGAAAATCCAAGTCTGGATGCCCGGAAGGGGATTCGAACCCGCATCCTCCCGAATGCGAGGCCAGAGCGTTGTCGCTCAACCAACTCGCTCAGTAAGTTGATCTACATGTTGTATACCTTACTGACTGCGACACTATTCGAGAGGAAAACATTGTTTCATTTCTACACTCCTACCGATTTCTTCACTAGTGTAATCGCTGACCAAAATGCAACTACTCGTTATGGTGTCTGAAAGGCGAACGCTGATTGCAGGCGGCCCTGTCTGCATTAATCCTTCCAGCTGCCCACTTTGCATATCGGACGACGCTGTGAAAGCTACCAGCTCACAGTCTCTCCCACGTGGTCGCTGAACGGTCAAACGGAAGGGGCGACGCAGATTGTCAACTGTCGACTTGACAGCTGCGTGATCTCTGATGCTACGCCATTGTCTCTGTATTAACATAACGCACAGTACTAGGCACGATAGAGTGGGTGCTATACGGCAATGGTTCGATACAGGAAAAAAGAGGGCGAAAGAGTCTGGAATACAGAAAGTGACGGGTGAGTGGTAACACTCTGAGTGGCATTCGGAAGGATATGGGTTCAATTCTCCGTCCAGCCATACATATTTCAGTTTTCTACGGTTTCCCTAAATCACTACGAACAAATGGCAAAATGGTTACTGCAAACGGCAATGAATAAATTACTTCCCGTTCCTTCTCCGTCAACCTCTATCGTCTCTAATAATCTCGACGTCAACGAGGCATAAAGCCAGACGGAACAAAAACAAGATCTCGGATACCAAGGCAGTCTGTGGACATGAATGCGTAGATCATCTATCAGACGTCGAAGGTGTTGGCATGGCTAGTTATTACCTATTTACAGAACAAGTTGTTAATGTTGTTGTTATGGGTTTTGGGTGCGTCGAAATCGTGGTTATTAGCACCCTAGCTAATTTGGCATCATAGCTAAAAACAAGACTGAATTTCTGTCTCTTTGACCGACTGCATAGAGATCAGTCATAGAGATAGTTCAGGAAACGAAAGAAAGAGAGAAAGATAGCCTCTTGAGTTCCTTTTCAGCCGAGAACATTTCTTAGCTACGTTATTAAATAAACATGCGAAATAATACAGTGAAATAATTTTATTTTATTTTAATTTGATTGCAGTGGAGCCTACTGGTAGCCTACCTAAAGTATGAATACGCTGCGAAATTTTTTTTAAGGCTAAATACTTGAAGTTTACACGAATCCAATATGTCATTACTATTTTAGGGTCAAGAAAAGACTAATCATTATTTAGTGAGGCTAAGTACGTGCTGGTGATGCTCGGTTTATTGCAAATATTTTTCCGTGCATCTACTTTCACCCGTCATTGTTGTACCATATATAAATATGTGGATTAAAGTGTCAACCTCTTCACATAATAAGCTTTTTGTATCTTGCTTACTTTGATATAAACAAAACAAAAACAAAAAATCTTGATTTTTGTTAATATTTTTTTAAATCACAACTAGATACCACGCAGATTCAATTTTGTGGATCAGTATAGTTCGTAGTTGACATATTCCGGTTCGATCTCATACCTGATCATCCAGGTTTCTGTATTCCATAGTTTCCCGGACTCACTCAAGATAGGTTCCTTCAAATGACCGTGACCTAATTCCCTCCCGTTCCCTGTACCCCAAATTACTCTTGCAACTAATAAGCACGACTTGACGAAAAATGAAGCCCTATTTAAAAATAAATAAATAAAAAAGTACTCCGTCTACTGGCTAGGCGGACATTCTGTAATACAGTCCCAAAAATTTCCCTCTTTACATTCGAACTCAAACTTGGGAAACCCTGTAATTTATCAACAAAAGTATCGATTCTTTGTGAGCAGAGTTCGTCCGTGGTTGTACAGCACTGTGCGATTTCCATATCCGCGCAAGGTGTGTGCGTGTGGTTCGAGGTGGTCGCCGGCTCATTAAAAACCTGGCCCGTGCGGGTCGTGTGGGCTCCATATCCGGCCCGCGACGCGCACGCGTGCCATCCACACCTGTCCTGCTCGTCCCGGCACATCGGCCGCGTTTCGGACACCACCATGCGGGCGCCCTCGGTACAATGTCCGCTTCCGCCTCCCACTCTGCCGTCCAGGCCATCTCGTCCTCCCCAGCTGTCATCGGTCTAACATGACATGAAACGCCACTGCACTGGGTTACCATACCTTTCCATAGGGGCTGACTTGAGTAGCGATGGCTGAAAGGATTTTTACCAGTAGATTATTGATAATGGGTCAAAACAGTATTACCACGACTGACCAATCCCAGCAGTATCACTTTTTTTCTGTAATCAGTCTCTCGACTGGTTTGATCCAATCCTCGATCGCTTTCTACCTTGTGCTAAACTTTTCACCTCAACATACCCCTTACAACCCACGCCCTCAATTATCTGCTTGACATATATTATCTGTCTTCCTCTGCAGTTCCCTACACTAACAAGTTAACCAATCCAGCATGTCTCAAAATATCACCTTCCATTCTGTCTGTTTTTTCTGTAAGGCCCTTCCACAAACTTCTTTCTTCAACCATCATTTCCAAAACTCGTTCATTTCTTACTTTATACGTCCACTTTATTTTCAGCATCCTTCTATAGCACCACAGTTTTTCTGTACGGTTTTAGGTCATTTCGACATCGATGTCACGGAACGAGAAAGGAATGGAAACAGAAAATGGGATACAATTTGGACGTTGCCTTCTGAAGCAAATACCCCGATGTTCGTCTCTAGAAATCTAGATGGCTGGACGGGACTACCGAATGCCTTACCCGAGCTTTATCACTCACCCAACAGGCTCGATGAAGACATGTAAAGTGCGATCATCTCAAATCAAAATCGTTTCCAACGTGTTGACATTGGTTTCATCCTGACAATGAAGAAACCTAATTTACTACAAAAACGGAGTAATATAACATTGGTACCAATAGTTTTATAGCAGCTGAAACCTTGTTCCTGAAAGCTGATAAGGGACTCCTGTGAAACTGGAGAAAAAAGAGCGTAAAATTATTAGAGAATTTCTTGGTTGCTGTTTCAAGAACGGCGTCCACCAAGAGAGACTTAACAAAGAAGTGTACACTAAAATAGACAAAAATTGCTAAAACTATCCCCAAATGACGTGGCACGATTCTGTGGTAAACTCAAACGAATGGAGGAAAACAGACTGGAAAAAATCTTTGATTTCCTTGACGTAAAACCCAAAAACCTCACTGCCATGGTTTGTAAATATTAAAGAGGACCTACAGAAGATGGTTTTGATAGAGATCTCTTTCGCAAGAAGTTAGTGACACAGTGGAGTAACCGAGACGAAAAATCCAAAATAAGATGCGGTACTCCTTGTACGGAAGAGCGTAAACAGGACTATTTAAAATGAAAAGACTTCCAGGACCAAAGAATTTACCACCAAATGCAAGAAGGCTTAACGTGCTCCTTGTTGGCCTCAGCGAAAATACACTTTCATATGTTGGTTCGAAGGTTAGTCAACCAAGAGACAGGTGGCGAAACTCTCTTTCATCAGCGAAGTTCGTCATTGTGATATCTGCTGCAGAAAGGAGGATCTCATTGTGCCAGCGGACATTGTCCAGAGGATGAACTCCACCCCATCCACGCGACCAGATTACAACCCTCTCTGTCCGCCCCTGGTCAAGCGGCGTCCGAGGGGGACTCATGCAAATTGGGTCAGTGAGGCGATCCCTCAACTGGACATGACGTGGGAAGTGGACACAGGTTTTTTAAAGCCGTCCCAGCTGGGGCTTCCATCAGCGCTGGTAATGGACGGCTAATTCGTGAGTCACGGACGCAGCGAAGTGGTCAGACGAGATCTGAATCCAATCACGGACCCTCTCGTCTCACCACCGCACAGATGACACGCATTTTGATTTCACCACAGAGAGACAAAGAAAATCAATCAGCAATATTGGAATTCTTCTGAAAGTCCATCTGCTACTTCAATAACTTACAGTAACTGAGGTTAACTTTTGAATTTCTTCCTCTAAATCAACTCTGACGTCACGTTTCCCGTTTCCGCTGCCCAACCAACAACGACCGGAGATGTTGTTTGAGGTTATGCGCGTTATTTAACAACTGTTCTATTTAGGTAAGCGTCCACGAGTAAATGAACTGCCAGCACATTAAAGTATGTATTTCGTAAAAATCAACATACTAATTATTAGTTTCTCTTTATTAATTAAAATTCGTTCGAAGTAGATTTTTCTTATACACTCTGTACAGCAATACCGTTGTTACAATAAGCTAAAAAGTATCTAAATTACATCATTTTCAAGATTATGATCGTTATTTGATGAAAATTGTATTTAACTAGTGATGAAACGAATTGCTAAAATACTGCGTTAGATACGTCACATTTGACGGGCTTACAAGATATTTATTTTCGATGTAGATATTTTAAGTCACTGTAATAATTTACCCGAAGAAATGATCTGCCGAAATACTGAAATAAAAGTTTGTACTGTATTTAAATTAATACATTAACTATTGGTTGCTTTTATTACTGATGTCAGGCATATGTAAATATTTCCAGCGGGTCGAATTTATATCGCAATACAATGAATGTATTCATACACGGGTAATAGAAGCTATGAATTTTGAACAGGAATATTAGTAGAAGTTGTCGTTGTGTCGAAATGCAGAAAGGACCAAAATTACAACTGACACAATTTTTTTTGCGGAATAATTCACAATGAGTTTAATTTTATAAATAATTTATGTTGCTTTCATAGGCGCCGAGTTACTGAAGTTATTATTTCATACGTATGGAAGTAGTTCCGCATTTATCGTGCTGAAATGGGACCTGCACCAGGAATTAAATCAATATGACGCGCTACAGCGTAAGGTTTTAGGATTCCTAGTTTATTTTTAATTTCATTGTTTCCCTAATTCTGATATCACAAATTCAGTACAATTTCCATCTGTATCACTGTGCAATCAAAAACTGAAATACGTACAAAACACAAAATAATATTAAGAGCATTACATAACAACAATTCAATCTATTTAGGCAACCACTAAGAAATGATTTTCCAGTACATTCTTTTAACCTGTCATTTTTGACGGGTTTAGAGGAAGGTAATTAAATGGATAATAAAAAAATCCAGATCCAAACATGAAATGTACCACCACCAGCACTTCGTCTAAAATCAGAGAACAGTTTCATTCAAAGGGAATTAGTAATCAAAGGTCAGAGAACACATGTCATATTGCACTGTTTAAGAACGTTCTGGAATGTCATACAGTCACTGATCAGATTAAAAACAAGGGTCTGCAAGGTGGGGATACTCAGACCAAGAAATGTATGACCGTGCAGAAATTGAAACTCAAGTACATCTACTCCTATACCCAATGTGGGAAAAGGATGTAGTCAAGAGGACTTAATATTACCGAATGACAAGGCTGCAAAACTGCTGTAAATTGGGGGAAGATAATCTCAATTGCGTATAATTTGATTTGGGAACAAATGGACGGAAATCACAAAAAGTTTCTGAAGGATGCAACGAGCGATACCATTATCAAGGCTAATATGAGACCTGGAATTAGAATCCCAATCCCACCATTTCAATGAATATTAGTTTCCCATGGTTCCAAGAAGTCGCTTCACTACTGAAGAGATGGGCGCTAAGAATCATTGAATTAACATTGGATGCGGAAATTTCTACAAAACGGTCCGTTCTCTGAAATGAAATATTTTCTTTCTGTCTGCAACGAAACGACCTGGAAGACTTTTATTTCGCTTATTTTTAACTGGAGAGTATTATTAATACATATATCGTACAAAAAGCAATTGGAATTTTTCTGGAACAATGAAACGAGGGCGAAATAGGAACAAATACGTTTTAATATACTGATTTCTGGTCCCAAATCAAAGTCATAGGTAATAAAATAAAAAAATAAATCAGTAGCAAAAACACCGAAAATCACTGTCTTAAGAGGAGAGATAAGTTCAGATTGATATTACAATCCAGGCTACAGCACGTAGGTTTTAGTTTTAAACGGTTTCCTGCAAAGTAGTTCTGCAGTAAGCATTAGATCCGAAAATTAATGAGGAAATTATCAATACTAAAGACCAGACATTGCCTTACAAGGAGAGACAGAAGTAAGGAAAAAGTTGAGTTTAAAATTGATATTGCAACAAAGATTCCAAGGTATACTTTTCAGCTTTCCACAACTTTCTAAAATCCGGTATGGACAATGCTTGAATGGGTCCTTAATACACGGTAGGCCTGTCAATTGAAGATGGAATCAATTTCGTTTTCTTAAATTTAGACTATACGGTTTAGGGCAATCAATCTACTTTGGACTGCAATAATTGAGCATGACTGGTTTCTATACTTGTTACTTAGAATTCTGACAACGTTTTTAAGGAATCTCACGTCGAGAAAGCCAAAATTAGTTTATTGAAGTGTCGGTATAACAGAAATGGATCTACACCAAGCACTGAAAATAGACGCAAAAAAATCTCATCTTTCCCCCGGTGACAAGAACGTTAGTTCAAGGCGCCGGACACGACCGCTACTCCTGGATTCCAGCCCGGTACCGGATTCTTCACTCTGACCAGTTAGCATTCGCCGTTCACCTCGCTGAGCGAGAGCGCCCACCGACAATTAAGCATTTTGCGCGGTTGCCTCTGCGTGATGGTCCGTCAGTTTTTTCCTCGCTCGCCGAATGCAGTAGCCAACCGTGGCGGCTAGCACAGGTGCACCTCATGCCGGAAACCAGCGGAGTGATTTTTTCGCTTTTTCCACTAACCTTCCAACCTCGATGTGGCTGGTCACTTCACTGGCATGTATCCAGTCTCTTGAATTCGGTTAAGCGTACAAATAATAGGCTTGGGGAAAATATATCAATTAATCGAAATATCGATATTTTTCATAAAATATCGATTATGTATATTGTATAGTCGATATTTTTACTCTCGATATATCAAAAATCGATATTTTATTTCGAGTATCAATTTGTAGTATCAATTCAATATTTTCGTATGAACGCAAATCGTATCCAATTTAATGTGTAAAATATATATATACGGTATATATATAGGGAAAAATACATATATATATCTTCGATCTTATGAAAGCGACTTTAAAAAAATTAATTCGTTGTAATTTAACAGCTTTTTATTAACAGTTAAGAGGTTAAAGAAAAGTTGTTAAATTTTAACAAGTTTTCGTTAACTACCTTTTTTGTCAACATATTAGAATGTCGATGGTTAGGTTATTTTTATAGTTGAAGAACACTGATTAGGCATCCATGCTCCGACGTTGAGGGTTAACGTAAATTAATAGCTTATGTTTTCTACTGATTTTTTTCATTGACGAATAACAGTTAATGCGTTGATGAACTATCTGATACGCCAACCCTCTTCTGTATCGTCCGAAAGAGTGACTTCTGCAGTTGACTTGGTGGCACCAGGCAACAGTAGAAGATTGACACGGGAACGTATAAAACAGAGTTCTTTTAGACGAATACTAATTTATAGATTATAAAAATAGATGACTCAATAAATTTTTCCGTAATTTCTGTATGTCTTTAATTTTCTTAACTATTTTGATATATTTTTTAGATAATTACTGGCTTCAGATAAAAATATCGATATATATTGATACTGTTTGTAAATATCGATACGATATATTTTTATTTTTTGTCATCCCTATATAATAATCCCTGTCGTTTGAAAGTTGTATTACATTCTGGAGTACTATACGTGAAAAGCAATTAATGTAGTTAGCAGTTCAAGACCAATGAAAATTACGTAATGATTAATAACCCAACAAACAAATATGAATTGCTACAAATTTTATTTACAAAATTAAATATCTCGACGGCGAGTGAGAGCAATCTTTGGGGTAGCTAAATGTTTGTTGATCAGAACAGATGAAGATTAAGTCCAGATATTATGGAGTTGAAATGTCGTGTTTTGTAAGTAAATTTCTGGTGGAAGGGTTTATTTTCCAGAAGACTACTTAAAAAATGAATGCTGAAAAATTATCCGTCTTCACAGTCTTCTAAGAATTCAAACACCTACAGATATCAGCACCGCCATTGCTTTAGTTCAGATAAGTTGGAATATATGGAATTCAGTCACTCAGTACGAATCACTGTAACAGCGAAATAGCACGCAGTCTTAGAAGTTACCATCATCTTTTCCTTTCATGCTGTAAATGATTCCACTGAAATATTGACGACCCAATATGAAATGTTAAATTTCTAAGTATCCCTTATGCTTGATTATCTTTCCTTTATAATTGCTCTGATATCAATGGGGATTTTAAATTTCCACGGGAATTTTGAGAAAATGTGAGAAGTATAGAGCAGCGTTTTTTCAACCCGAGGACAGGTAAATTGTCAAAAATAATGATCACTAACTTATTACGTATGAGTATATTATTAACATCTGGACAAATTTTAATGTGTCATTTTAATACAACAAATCTAAAGCATATATGCAGGTCAAACTAATAAAAAGGTAATTACGGACGAAAAAGATTATTTTGTAGCTTCCATTTCGACGAGTCTAATAATATTTCATCACCATGCCAATTTTTAAAATGGAAGTAAACAAATTAGAAAATTTCAGAATTAACTACTACTAAATTAATCAAAATTAATTGTCAGCGAGTAGTTAAGGGATTTAATTTTTATGACTCGCCTGGAATGTAGGCAGTGTGCCGATTAAAAGTCACGAAAGAGGAAGACTATAATTTCTATAATTATTGTGTTGTAGATAGCAGTTCCTACACATCTACTTTTCAATTACGCGAATTTTTTGTTCAAATCCTTTGGCTGTTTCAGCCAAATTGTTTTACATCTCCCTCAGTAATTTATACTAACAAAATTTTCTCACTCTCTTATGCATAAAAACCAATGTTAGTTTATGGTCGTGCTTATCTCTTCCCTTCTTTATCATATTCCTACTTATAATTCTTCATTTAGGTCTCATCGCCAACGCATTGATCATAGACACATCCAACCCCAATGAGTCCCAAATCACGTCTGAGGCAATTTCCACTGACAAATCCAATTACCCTCTTATGCACACCATCGTATCTCCGATAGGTGATATCAATGATTCAAGCAAATTGTACTGAATTTGATTTCTTCCTTACGAGTTCGTTGAGTCCAGCAGAATTATATTGGGTTCTCCCAACAAATATGAGTCTACTCAAGGTGTCTGATTTCGAGACAACAAGTGTTTTCACTGTGCTCCTACCTGAGTTGGTGGTGTTGGACTCTGCGTCAACGCAGTCGGTCTTGCAGCGCTTGATGGTGATGGCGGAATCCTCGGGAGATCCGGAAGGGTCCTCCAGCTTGATGAAGCCGCGCGGCGGCTTGGTGTCGAGGGGGTCGATGTCGGCATCATCGTCGCTGTCGGTGCCGCCGCGGCGCTTGGGCGTCGAGCTGGGAGGTGGAGGGGACAGCAGGGGTAGTGGGAGGGGTGAGGCGTCGAGACCACCCGGAGGGCAGCTCGAGGAGGGTGACGCGGCGGGTGGAGGCCTCGTCTTGCGGGTGGTGATGGGCGCCGATATGCTGGGCCGCCGAGAGCTCACCACACCACCTGCGAAAGTGGAAAAAACACTGTGCGTCAAACAAGTGGTTAACGAAAGTAAATGGGTTGATGCGAAAATTTATATATTTATTCCTTTACGATAATATATTCATACGTATATGAAAAATCTACAATTCTTTTGAAGACATGTCGACGACGTTGTCATTATAGTTGACAGAGGACTTTGGGAATACCACGGATTTGTCTTCACCATGATCTTTGTGAAGGTAACATCTCGATATTCTCCTGTGATACATCAGGTGACCATAAAAAATTGAAATGTGGATTCTTGGATAGTGAATCGACGGCACATCCTCCCGTATACCAGGCGGGGAAGTGAATGATTTACGCATCAGGTTCAGTAATGGAAACTAGTAAGTAGTACGAGGTGCTATCCAAAATTTTTAATAATTTCCTCGTAAAAATCATTAAATTTGGTTTAAATCTTAATTTCCACGGTCATCTTTGAAGAAGTAGACCCTGAGTTTTATACAACGAGTAAAGCGATATTCTTTCTACTGGAAGTTCAGCTGTAATACACTGTAGCGTGTTTCTTGATATGGAGAGATTTTGCTTGGAGCTCTTCACTCGAATCGAGAGTAGAGGATGAGTGGAAAAGCTCTGAGCTCGCATTCTGGATGATGAAGGTTCCAATGCCCATCCGACCATACAGATTTGGGTATTCCATGGTTTCCCCAAATCACCTCAAGCGAATCCTGGGATGGTTCCCTCAAAAGCAAATGGCCAAATTCCCTCCAGTTCCTTTCCTACAGTCCTTTATGACTTCGACGTCATTTAGGCATGAAACTGGAGTGAAAAAAATTGAAAACAGAAAAAGGAATGTCGATTTCAGATGTTCCAATCTGGGCTGGTTGTATCTAGCAGAGTCCTGTATGCCGAGGATTTAACACGTACGGTCCATCTGATATGTAAACATGAAGTGTACACAGTGCGACAGTGAAAGACCTATTCTAATATTAGCTGATACCCGCGACTTCGTAAGCGTGGGTTAAGAATTTCTTTGCCAGAATTGAATATAGGAAGATGTTGGTAACGAAGGATTGGTCCCAAACAACACCAAGTCGCCATAATATGACAGGAAAGCTATCACTATATCATTCTACCGTCGAACCTGTCTCTAGAAGAGAATCAGTTTCCAACATATTTCTGTCACCATTCGTTAAGTTCTCAAAATCTCGTGACTACAACTGTTAATCATACCGGAAAAAATGTCCTGTGCCCTTCATACAGATTTTCTTGTCAAATTCCATCAATATCGATATAGCCATTTAGTCGTCAAAACATAACAAAAACACAGAGACTTACTTCCCAATTTAAAGTATTATTACTGCAGATCTCTCTCTCTCTCTCTCTCTCTCTCACACACACACACACACACACACACACACACACACACACACACACACACACACACACACACACTGACTGCGAACAAACCCTGAGGGATCATTATAACATAAAAAAGTGTACACCGACAGCATTGCACGACTACCTACGATTTGCCTAGCATTGAACCCCTAAATTTGTGATATCTACGGGTTAACATTCAATCCGAATAACTGACGGTCCAGACATGACACTTGTGATCAAAAACAATTTTTAAAAATCTTTGCCTGCACGGAGATTTGTACCGGAGACCACGATCCAAACAGCAGTAAGCCAGCGCTTTAAGCACTGAGCTACCTGACCGCTGTATGGATAGGCAGTACAGAGACCTACACATCCTACGCGTCTGTCTATCACCGTTCAGTATTCTTTTGAAATTAAAAGACAACATGTATTATTTATACAGAAAATTTTTTAACCAATTGTAGACAGTACTTTCCCCTTGTTTCAAAGGATGAGTGTGCAAACTTTCATCGAAATCGGATGAAAACTGTGGATTTGTGTGAAGAACAAACAAACAAACATATATACATACATTTATCTTTATTTATATAGATACGCTGTTCACTCCGAGCCGGCGGCTCAAGCATATGTTCTCCTGGTACCATCTCACCAACTTCCTCCCTTCCGGAGTATCAGAACTGGCCGCTTTGTCCAGGTAAGTGAGTGACAAAGTCCCCTTTCGCGTGTATGGGTAAGGGAAGCGGAGTGGGGATAGGCGTGAGTGACCTTGAGCCACCTCCGTTAACTGAGTGGGATATGTAGCGTAGTTCTAACCTGCGCTGCCTCCGTCGCTGTCGTAGTCGTCCTTGGGCCCGTTGCTGGTGCCGGAGCAAACGCCGCCCGGCGGCTGGCCAGCCGGGGGGGCGGCTCCCGCCCCCGCGCCTCCGCTCCCGCACGTCAACACTTTGTGCTGGATGAAGCGGACGATGTCGGCCAGGGCGAACGTCTTGGCGCAGCCACCGCAGGTCAGCGTGTCCTGGCCGCCGCACTCGGCGTCCGCTGCAACACAAGGCGGGCCGGTCAGGAAACTACTCTCCAAACCCCGTGCAATGGAGTTACGTGTATACAGATACTTTGTACACAACTACAGTGCATTCAAAAAACATGCGTCGAATCACAGTGAAGTCAGCTACTGTCAACTTGACTACTGGGAGCCTCTCTACTGATCGCTCGTCTAATGTGTGCGCAACTACAACTACAGTGAATTTGTCTCATATGCTCCAGTCTACTGACTACGTATCTACTGTTTCCGCAATGACTGTGTATTAACTACTGAGAACTTACGTTCTGTGCGCTCATCTACTGACCGCTCCTCTACTATTTCCGCTAGTAGTTAGTAGTGTATATTGTGAACTCTACACTCGTCTAATGTGCGTCTCTCTACTTACCCTACATCTACAGTGTGCGCAACTATTGTGCATTTATCTACTCTGCATTTCTCTACTTACCCTACATCTACAGTGTGCGCAACTATTGTGCATTTATCTACTCTGCATTTCTCTACTTATCCGTCATCTGTTGTTTCTTCAAGTACTGTATATTAACTACACTTTACTAATCTAATGTACGCCTATTAACTGACCACTCAGCTACTCTGCGCGCAACTATTGTGCATACAACTACTGTGCATTTTTCTACTGTTCACCGATCTACTGACCTCTCATTTACTGCTTCCGCAACTACTGTATATTATCTAGTTTGCAATTGTCTGCAAATGTTGTGGTCTATATCTAGGTATAGTACATTAAACCATTATTCACTAGTTCTCCACATATTTAGTTTGACTTACCTTACTTACAGTTTCTGAACTTTCTCATTATCCTCTAAAAATATCTAAACCCGAAATTCTAACGATAAATTAAAGAATGTTTATAACTGATATGGCATCTTACTGAGTAAAACATTGACAATTTGTAAAATTTCAAACATAATGACTACGTGGCACGTGCGAAAATTTCGCGAGTGATATATGATGAATAGCGAGGTTTGTTGATTGTAGTAGGATGAAAGAGAAGAACCGACTCATTTACAGCAATTGTTTATTTGTTAACAGAAACAGGTGGGTAGCTGAACACTTTTAATGTCATATGAAACAATGTAAAGTTTATCGAAAGAAACAAAAATATCCGAAATGCTTCTTACTTTAGAAATTATCTACATTTCTGTAATATGTAGTGCCGCTATCTAGCGGTAATGCGCCAGTTCTTATCGACGACTAGCAGCTTGGCTCTGAACTATATCATTTTGTAGCAACAATTGTTTATTTTTCAACTAAAATATCTAGCGGTAATACGATCATAGCCGATTCGAAAAATTTCGATATGAGGGGCTGCTATCTAACGGTAATAATCACTGCTTATCGAAACTAGTAAAGCCTTTAGATTTTGAACCACCGCGCATCAGTGACCTTGATCGTTCATAACTTTGCCATTCACTGATTGAGTTTCGACAAAAATCCTTTCTTAATTCATAATGTTACCAAAAGCAGAGCACAGTTTAATCTTTAAAATGATGGCTCACCTATCAATTTCGGTTAAGTATGTAGAGCGAAAGTTGGCCGGTCACAAAGAAACACCTTTTAGAAAAAATACATATGATAGTTGTTGATAATATTTATAAAGACAGTAGGTGCCCATCTATAACCATGCTTTGTGGATTTTTTCTGCCGACCAAACTCTAGTACCGGGGACTGGTGGGTCTGTGGACGAATGGGGTGCCGAGGACTCAAACAGGTGTCTGCTGACCACTGGCCGAGCCGCCAGTGCGGGGGTGGCACACGCGTGCGCACACAATCCACCCACACGTCGGGGTGGTGGGGACTGACCACTGGCCAGTTAGGGGTGGGGGGTAGTTCGCATGCGCACAACAGTTCCAACATTCGGGAGAAATTGTACCAGCACCACATGTTTGCTATCACTGCACATTTTATACAACAGTAAATTTCCAAACGAGCGTGGTGGGTGAGTGATAACGCTCTGGCCTCGCATTCGGGAGGATGCCAGATCGAATCCCCGTCCGGGCATCCAGATTTGGGTTTTCCCTAAATCACTCCAGGCGAATGCTTCATTTAAAAGGCCATGGACGAATTCCTTCCCGTTCCTTGTCACCAGTCCCATCTTGCCTCTGATTACCTCGACGTCTCGTCAGCGAGGCGTAAAGCTATAGGTAAAACAAAAAAAACCAAAAAAAAACCAGCAACATAGAGCTTGCATTTTACATCCTAAATTATCAACTTTCTATATTCTATTCCTTATCTTCCTCTTCATCATTCAGTACCTTATGTCTGAAAACGTAACTCTCTGTGCTGCATAGTTTAGAGTAAAAATAATAATTATGCATGCATAACAGAAACAAATACTGGTAGAAATTATCCAATTTAATTAGTTAATGCGAGATAAACGTTCAAATGTGTTCAAATACTAACCGTAGATGTAAAAGGATATAAATATCTCAGGCACTTCACTGTAGTTGATTTCCTCGCTATTTCTGTGTCGCTGTATGGGGTCGATGGACATTCTGCAGAGTTGTCTTCATTATAGAGTAATTCGTAGTCAGACTTTGAGAATTTCCAGATGAAAAACGCATGTCCAGCTTAAATCAGAAAAATGTATCCTGCCACTGGGGTATAGAATATGTTCGTAGGTGCTTCTTGCCACTGTTTAGAATTGCTTGTAAAAGATGACAAATTAAACAACACGATTTCCAACTCGATATTACTAAATAGAAGTCGTGTCGACACAGTGCATTTAATTTTGATAAACGACCAGTTTTGAGGGTGTGACAACTTATAACTGACAATTGTAGTAAACACCTGCGAGAAACTTCTTTCTCTTTACCGTTTTGGTAATGTCTTTTTTTTAATTGCTTTACGTCTCTCAACAGCGAGGTTTTTAGAGACGGGAAAGGATGGGGGTAAGGAATGGGAAGGAATTCGGCCATGGCCTTTTAAGGAAGCATTCCGGCATTTGCCATGGAAAACCCAAATCTGGATGCCCGGACGGGGATTCGAACCGTCGTCCTCCCGAATGCGAGGCCAGACCGCTAACCGTTACACCACCAAGCTCGGTGGTAATGTCTGTGGGTTCACCCCGGAGGAGTTGTCATAAAACAACATTGTTAGTTAGGCAAAGGATACTATGAAAGCTTATTCCTTAGTGACAACTGTTTTACCACAGTAGGATACTGTTTGTATCTCCTAGAAGGTCACGTTTGTCACGCAAAGATCTGACTTGTTTCGTATTATTCTGAAAACAAGTGTTATTTGGCATGCTGCATTCTACAGTTTCAGTTGAAATAACATCTAGTGGGTTGATAAACGTTTAAAAACAATCGCCGAACTTTTTTGCGTGGATATCATTATTTTTATAGATTTTAAGCTTGGATCTTAATTTCAGCTTTTGTTGCAATCTTTGGCGTGCTTTCAATTTCTTTTGAAGCTAGTCAAGCTGTTGCATTGCCGGCCTCGGTGGCGTACGAGCTAGAGTATTGGCTCCGCGTACCGAAAGTCGCCGGTTCGAGTCCGGCCGAGGGTATTGGTGTTTAAGTGATGTGTGCGTTAATGTTGTGTCCGTACTGTGGTGTCGATAGTTAGTAGAAACAATTCACTAGAGAAAATGGTACGCTGGAAGAGTCATGATGAACACTTTGAGCTGGCTCTATGGCCTCAGTAGCCGAATGTCATAAAAAAGCTGTTGGATTAAGTCACGTGCAAAACAGATTATTTAAAAAAAAATGAATCACCTCGGTTCTCTTGGTCAGAAATTAACCAAACCTACGGTTGGCTTCTCCTACTGTAATCATTCATTTCATATGACCATAAAAACGAATTCTCATTTTCTTTTTGGACATTTTTACATGAAGTCACTTCATACGTATGGAATGACAGGCCGATAAACCCATTTGGGTGAGACATATTGGGCAAACGGTAGTGACAGGCAAGAAAATTCCGAATTTATTGAAGCAATAATGAGGGTATGTAACAGGAAGTGAGAGAATTGGGTTACGAAACTTTGGCTCTTTCAGTATTGTGGGGAATAATGGCGCCGGCACTACAGGCATCAAATAACAGGAGTTTAAAGTTGTGCAAAAAAGGGCGCATAGATTTGTTTGTGGAAATTAGTGTAGAACAGACCCGGCAGTGTACTTGCGCCAACACACTGAATCGGGGATGCACAATGGGATTGGGTTCCAGTAGTTGTTCCCACGTACCAGTCGTCCTAATTTAGATTTTTAGGCGAATTCCAACAATCACCAAGGCGAGTACTGGGACGGTCCTCCAACCTCACCTCATAAACCACACATTTAACAGACAAAAGTACACTTACCACACACAACGTACATGTTTCGCAGACACATGGCAACATATCTTCTGCCAATTAGAATCAAACTCCGTCAGTAATAGGAGACGAACAAAAAGGAAAAAAAAGTGGAGTTAGAAGATCTGGGTTAGGAGTCTTTGGAAAATATGGGGTGGATAAATATAGTTAGAAGATTTTGGAGTATTATGTTGTAGTGTATCGCTGCACTACATAGTAATATTCGCGATATGCTGGGCTCCTGGCTCGCGCAGGTGGACAGTTCAAACAATGGTTTTTTTTTTTTTTTTTTTTTTTTTTTTTTTTTTTTTTTTTTTGTAACTGCTTTACGTCTCTTTTTAACATCGAAGTCTTTAGAGACGGGAAAGGATGGGGGGCAAGGATGGGGGGCAAGGATGGGGGCAAGGAATGGGAAGGAATTCGGCCACGGTCTTTTGAAGGAAGCATCCCGGCATTTGCCTGGAGTGATTTGGGGAAACCATGGAAAACCCAAATCTGGATGCCCGGACGGGGATTCGAACCGCCGTCCTCCCGAATGCGAGGCGAGAACGCTAACCGTTACACCGCCCCGCTCGGTAAACAAATGGTGACAGGGCTGCTGTGGTATGCGACCTTGAGGCAGGTACCCAGGAGCCGTTAGGGTGTGTGGAGAGGACAGTAGACGGCCAGCTCTGGGTTGTGTGCGTCGCTAGTCGACGGATGAATATGTGCGGCGGCTAATGTTAGCACGGTCTGTGGTGGTGCTCTGTGTTCCATGTCACCAACGGAGTGGATGACGCCATCTAAAGGCCAGCAGATGGGTCATCGCCTGGGAATACCACTGGAAGCAGACTTGGCTGCAATGGAAAAATGGTAACTGCACTGAGACCCCAAGAAGTATTGTATTGATAAACAAAACTTGTCGCCCTAGAGATTCTCATAACCCCGCTGCGCTTAGTGAAAGGACATCTAACAATCCCTGAGAACTGATATATTGAAACTACTGTATTACACGTTCATTGCTTAATTGAAATTGAAAGGAACTGTTGTAATAAATGTAATGGTTAAACGTACGTGAAACGGTGTTGCCAACCTGTACAGCAAAATCCCAATTCCACTTCTCAATAATTGAATAGTAATAATAATTTTGTTGAGAGAATAATTAAAAAAAGTAATTTTATTTAAAAACAAGGAGTGCAAATTGTACGCTTCAATGTGGAAGGGAAAATGTAAACATGATGCATATATCAACCTCTGATTTCAGACAGCAGGGATGGGATGTTTTTATGTAAGGGAGTCATGACCTGTAATAAATTAACTCGAAGAATTTGTGAAAATTCACCTCATACATTGAAAGAGATGTATTATAGAATTGTGAAATTCAAAACTAGGTTTTTAGATAAATGGCCACTGGTATCCTTCGAAATTACTATCATTGGATGGAGCAAGTAATGCTGAGTTCAAAGATAATAGACAGACCAACCACGAAATAACGATAGTCAAATAAAGTTCGTGGGCACGGACCTCTTGAACAGGTGCTCCATTGCAATTGACTCAATTATTATTGTCAATGGATTGAGCATCTAATGTTGAATCCAAGAAAGAACGCTAGTAAAACAAAGTTCATTGGGAAATGACCGCTGGAACAGGTACAATAGCTCAATTAATTAAGTTATTACTATCACTAGCAACTAATCCAAAGATAATAGACAGACTTACCAAGAAAGAATGTTTGTCAAACAATTTTCGTACGGAAAGGACTTCTAGAACAGGTTTTACATCGCAGTTAATTCAATTATTAGTATCACTGGATGGAGCAACTAATTCTAAATCCAGAGATAATAGACAGACCCACCAGGAAAGAATGCTTGTTAAACAAAGTTCGTAGGGAAAGGACTACCAGAACAGGTGCTACATCGTAATTAATTCAATTATAATTATCATTGGATGGAGCAATTAACACTGAATCCAAAGATGATAGACAGATGCACGAAGCAAAGAGTTGCAAACAAATTTCGTATTGAAAGAGCCACTGGAAGAGGTGCTACATTTTCAATTAATTTCACCGAATGGAGCAACTAATAGTGAATCTAAAGGTAATACACAGATCCAACAAGAAAGAACGTAGGGAAAGGATTACTGAAATGCTATTTCCATTGCAATTAATTAAGTTATTATTATCACTGGAATGAGCAACTAATACTGAATCCAAAGATAATAGACAAACCCACCAATAAAAAACGCTTGTCAAACAAATTTCGTATTGAAAGGACCACTGCAACAGGTGCTACATTCAATTAAATTAGTTATTAATATCACTGATATGAGCAACTAACGCTGAATCCAAAGATAGTAGACAGAGCCACCAAGAAAGAATGCTTGCTAAACAAAGTTCGTAGTGAAAGAACCACTGGAACTGGTTTTCTATTGCAATTAATTCAGTTATTACTATCACTGGATGGAGCAACTAATGGTGAATCCAAAGATAATAGCTACACGTCAGAGGAAAGAACTGTTGTGTTTGGAGATTGCTTAGAGAGTTTTAGGACAAGAGACAAAGTATGTTTTCAAATAAAATCTTTATGTCCTGCCCAAATTTTTCAGTGTTAAATAAAGAAGAGACGATGTAAACAAGGTGGATACTTGAAAGTTATGAGAAAGAAACATCTTGTTGGTGACGGAGGGAGACAAAGATAAGTCCGCTCCCCGACTTCCCCCACCCTCGCAGACGCAAAATAATAAAGAGAAGAGAGTTTGAGCCGGGACACAAAAGAACTCCCGAGCAAACAACTCTCCCCCGCCAGAAAGATGACCTCAAAGTTGTGACGTCACGCTTTAAAAGCAGCGCCCGAGAGGGGCGTCTTGACCAGCGCGGCGGCCAAGTTTGGGTCACTTAAGACCGGCGTTGTTTGCTCGCGTCGTGTTGGCTTTACGGGGCCTTTCCACGGTCGCCAGGGGAAGGAGTTGGCGTGGCGACGGCAAGGCTCGAGGGCAGGAAAGGGGAGGAGAAAAAACGGGGACCTGAAGGGGTAGAAAAAACCCCTCGTCCACCTTGTTTGCATGTAGGATGCGGGGTAGTTTAGCTAAGAGGGGGAGGACCTTCAAAACGGATGAGTTGGAAAATTCGGGGTGTCATATATTATCCTGAGATTCGAGAATAAACTTTCAGCATTTTGAAAGATTTTGTTGTTTCCGCAGCCGTCATATTAATATAATATAATTTACTTACGGGATTACTGCTGCGTTAAAAACTGCTAACTTCCAAAGATCGAAGGTCTCCTTTACAAAGCAGAGGAATTTATGAACTACCCTGTAATTTCGGAAAGGTATATACAGGCGAAACCGAACGAGCAGTAGCCATGTGGATACGTGAACATATGAGTCCTTTTTTTTGTGTAACTGCTTTACGTCTCTTTTTAACATCGAGGTCTTTAGAGACGGGAAAGGATGGGGCCAAGGAATGGGAAGGAATTCGGCCATGGCCTTTTGAAGGAAGCATCCCGGCATTTGCCCGGAGTGATTTGGGGAAACCATGGAAAACCCAAATCTGGATGCCCGGACGGGGATTCGAACCGCCGTCCTCCCGAATGCGAGGCGAGAACACTAACCGTTACACCGCCCCGCTCGGTAACATATGAGTCACACCCGTATGAGGCATCCCACGAAATCAGCTATTGCTGAACACCAGCTGGAAGAATAGCATGAAATACTGTGGGAAAATACAAGAGTGCTAGCTAAAAGCGAAGGTTTTCTCCAAAGAAAAGTAAGAGAGACTATTGAAATATTCAAACAGCCAAACAATCTCAACGAGGATGGTATTTATGGTCTTAGCCAGGCTTGGAAATGCGTGTTAAATAAATAATTAACTCTGGACTCACAGATATTAAATCGTAAAAAGCATATCGCTGGATAATCGATATTGTTAAACAATCGACAGTACAAATTCGTAAACAACCAACAACGCCAGTCTTCAGCGGATCACAATCTGTAGCAGGTTCGACAGACGGCCCCTGATGAAGTCCTAAGCCGAGGTCGAAACGTCGGGAAGAAGAAGAAGCAGGAGTATTTTAACGCAGCATTAATCCAGTAAGAAAATTACATTATATTAGATTATACTTTCAGCATTTTGGGTTATGGAAACATGGCTTCCTATTATCATACTTGGAGAGATAACATAACGTTGGAATCTGTTGCCTATGAAACGTCCATCCTGGTAAAGTATTTTTTTTTTCTTTTTTATGGCAGTCATTACAAAAGCTGATTAATTCTTAACTTTTCTTCTAAGAAGTATGGCCTATGCCTTTTACTAACTAAACTTACCAGGTTTCAATGTTCGCAGACGAATGTTGAGCATTAAATATTTTAGCTGTAGAGTTGTTCTGATTTAACTCCGAAACACGATTTTCGACACAATGATGATGTTTCAGGTTTAACAGATTAGTGATCCTCGAAAATAGTTTAATATTCATAATGTTTATGGGTATAACTACCTTAGTCGGAAAGATTCGCATCAATGAAAAGTGTCTGCTGAGATTGTTGATTAAATTGTGTTAGCCTGACAAAACTGTTTTTGTAATTTCTAATTATAATAGACAACATCATGAAATAGAAAAAAAAATAGTGGGGAAGGTCAGAAAATCGGCGTATTATTATTTTGTTTTCTGTCCTATTTAACATTCAGTATGTATTGGGCAAAGTTATATTGGGTTACTAGTTATCCACGACCTAGCATTGAAGCCTGTAATTGACGTTACTTATATAGGATCTAATATTGATAACAGTTACTTAATTATTTTTTCTGGTGTTAGTACAAATTCCTAGTGTAAGTTACATAGTTTCCAGTGGCAATACCTTTTCTCGTTGTAGTTACATATGATCTATCACTGTTATTGGCATTATTTATAAATGATTTTGTAAATCATCTGAATAAGTTATACATGACGTGCTGTAGATGGTAGTTATTCATATAAGAAACATAGTAACTAGTACTGATACCTGTTTCTTTCATAAACTACTGTGAACCTAGCATTGATACCTCTTACTAAATACAGTAAGAACTGATATTGGCTGCTTACATTAATTGCTTATGACCTATGATTGATATGTAATACTTGCCTAAAGTTTATAGTAACTAAGATTAATACTCGTTACTACCATAAAATACGAAGGATCTAACTCTTTTATCTCAAACTGACGCAAGTTATATAAGACCTGGTATTAATATCGGATGCTTACATCAGTTACTTAGGACCTAGTATTGATGTCGGTTACTTGCATAAGTTAGGTAATATCTTGTACTAAAACCCGCTACTTGCATTAACAACATGCAAACTAGCATTTGCGTCTCTTATTGACGTAAGTTATGTGGGACCCATTATGGATCTTAGCTGCTTGGATAAGTTACTTAGGACCTAGTATCGACAGCGGTTACTTGTATAAGTTACGCAGTATCTAGTATTGATACTCGTAACTAGCATAAACTGCATGGAACCTAGTATTTACGAATCTTATTGACGTTAATTACTTAGAACTTGTATCGATATCGGCTGCTTGCATATGTTACTAAGGATATAGCACTGATGTCAGTTACTTGCATAACTTACACAGTAACTGTTATTACTACTCGTTACTTGCATAAAGTACATGGATCCTAGCATCTATACCTGTTACTAACGTAAGTTATGCAAGACCAAGTATTGATAACGGCTAATTATATAAGTCTCTTAGGACCGAGTACTGATACTTGTTATTTACGTTACTTTCATAGCACCTGGTACTGATACCTGTTACTTACATAAACTACATGGAATCTAGCAGTTATACCCCTTACTGACGTAAGCTACAGAAGACTTAGTGTTTTTATCTGCTGTTTACATTAGTTACTTAGGACACAGTGTTGTTACCTGTTACTTGCATTAATTATATAGCACTTGGTACTTCTACCCTTTACTTGAATGATCTAAATGAAACCTGACTTAAGTTAGATAAGACTTAGTATTGATATCGGCTACTTACATAAGTTACTTACGTTCCAGTATTAATAACTGTTGCTTATATCACTTATATAGTACCTGATATTGATAGCGGTTACTAGCATAAATGACATGGAACCTAGCACTTATACCTCTTATTGACGAAAGTTACCTCGGATCTGGTATTGATATTGGCTGCTTGCATGAGTTACTTAGGACCCAGTATTGATACCTGTTACTTGTATCAGTTACATACGACCTCGTACCAGTACTTTGTTGTATTACTGATGCCTGCTCTTGCAAAGGTGTGCGTACGTGTTGATCGCCGCTCAAACTGTAACTGTACCACCCCTGAATCCCGTTGCTAAGGGTCGTGGTGAAGGGTGTGAAACCAGCCACTTAGCGGTGCTGCGGGGGTGGTGGGCGGGGCCTGTTATGCCCATTGTAGGAGCAGAGCGGCAGCTTTGTCCTACGTCAGCTGTCCTCGGAAAGGGCAAACAACAACACCCCACAAAACTAACAACCCCACGGCTACGTGCAGGTACTGTGAAACCCCACACGCTAGCTTCATAGACTAGGCAGGTTGCCACACCATTAAACACCATCAGAGAGTACAAAATTCATATCAAGATTTTTCAAACCAATAATATAATTTCCACTCTCGCTCAATACCTGCTTTCACGGAGCTATAATTATTTCGGCTTGTTATCACAAACGGATAAAGATTCTATAACAGAACCTAATTTACCACAACATAGAGGAGAATTTCACTGCACCAAAAAAATATACGTCTTTCAAAGATATTAATTATATTTTTGAATCGTATGACTCTTCTACACCAAGCACACCTCGCCAAAACAACTTGATTGGCCTTTCTGTAGCTAAAAGTTGTTAACGAATCTGCAGATAATTTCTCATTCAATTGACAGGTACCGTAAAATCTATTGATTGTTTAGGAATAACAAAAATTCTAGCAAAAATAGGGTCAAAGCTTGCTGTTGTTTGGTGAAAAAGTTTATTAAATGGCCAAGTAAAATTGAACGTATTAGTCGAGAATGATACCAGCATATACAATTGAAAATAATGTCTTCTGGAACAAAGAAATTACATTCAGAGACAAAAACAATTTTGCGTTTGGGTAGTCATAGGGAAGATAGATGGAATTTTACCAATATGATACTTCTGTAATGATTTGGGTGTAAAACCTAACCTACCTACCAAATTACATCTTTCAAGGAGTACATGTCACAGGAAAGTACTCTACAATTTTGATGATCATCAGTATGTGTCCTGCAGGATAAATTTGCTTCTCAGTTAGTTCCAAACTAAGGACAGGAAAAAACTAAAATTTTGTTCATCTCTGTGTATAACAGAAATATGAGGCATACTGCGTCATCTAGAACAGAGAGCACAAGAATTGAATGGCACGCCATTTTGGCTGTTACGATTCGATTAGATCGATAATTGTGATAGGTTGATAGGAGACAGACAGGACTAGATAAATGTGGAGCGTTACACCATACAACAACTCGTCCTTATTGTCAAATTTTACCATCAAAATGATGAAAGTTTGGTTGCCACTATCTGTAAAGTACCTTTAGTTTTCGGTAGAAATAGCATTTATGTTCAAATATGAGCCAAAACAATCCACGTTTAGGGTTTACGTGGAGCAAGTAAAGGGGTGAAATGAAATGTGTGTACAAAAATCAACTATTTCTAGGACCACGAGAAGTACTCTAGAATTGGCAGTTGAGTATCGTAATCGATTAAAAACTTCGGATATCACCGTTTTCAAAAGTAAGGAGAAGATCGAAGTAAAATTTAACGCATTAGTCAAGATTATGAAACTCGATTCATAATATAAATCTGTGACATATAATGACATAGAGATCAAATATATTAAGGAGCAAAGCATGTTCATATTTGTGGCTAATAAGTGGTAAATACGCTACCGTACTTACAATAACTGTGGCACCGTAATTTTATGATAGAATCCTTGTGTAACCCGACGAAACAAATCGAAAATAAAGAATAAAACTTCTTGATATCTCTCTTAGTTCTGGAAATACCGAATGTAAAACATAAGCTATAGGTGCCGTTCCTTGTCTCTTAAGCAACGTTTGTCTTCTCATCCAGGTCACTTTTCAACCTAACCACAACATTTAGGGAAAAAAAAAAACATTCTATTTATCCAACATGTAGTAGCTCTTTATGGTTATGGCAAAATTTTTGACTGGTCAAGGCCGCAATTCAACCTAACCACGTGAATTTTGAGACAAAATATCTCAGGACTAAGGGAGATATCGAAAAAATATATTCTGCATTTTCGATATTTCTCGTCGAATTACATAAGAACCCATAACAAAACTTCGGAGTTACGGCTATCGTAGAATCGTTGATCCTACCATTCTGGTGCTGTATAAAGGATGATCATGATGATGAACCTTATGCACCAAAAAATCTTTGGATCAAACATCAGAGATGGAGAATGTCTTTGCAGTTCAGAACCCTAATTATCCGACTTGCCCGATTTATTTTCGGTTCTTGGAAGTTTTGCCCAACTACTGTAGAGGTTGCAGAGTTCTCTGTGCTTTGGCTCTATATGTGTTCGCATACTACACCACGTCGCCTTTTTGATACGGTCTCAGGTATAGATTAAATTCTACTTTGCAAAACAGGGTCAGGTAGGTGAATGCCTATCTGATTTATTTCTTCAGTTTGATCATTTTTGTATCTCGTAAGGTAGTTTTTAACCTGTATGCCAAAGACATTACATGTTGTGGACGTAAGCACCTCTTCGGTGGTTTTTAAGCACAGATCCCGTTATGCGAGTGCAGCGTGAGGTCGGATCGATGGATCTCCTCCCTGACAAAGCAACACCTCCATTGTCCGCGTTACGCACCGTGGGGGCGGGGGTGGAGGCTCCTGATGGACAATGGGCAAAGGGTGCTTCCGGCAAAAACAGCGGGGGTAGGGGGGGGGGGGGCGAGGAAAAAGGGTGGTCACAGCTGCGACGGGGCAGCTGGCGTCGCACTGCCCTACTGAACGGGAAATTATCGGCCCGTCCACGGCGTGACACATTGCCGAAGGGCAGTTGTGTGTGGAAAACACCGGAAGGGCTGCCCACACGCGATCAATTGTCGCGTCATCGTAAGGCTGCTCAGTTCGACCGCTGCGTTGTATGTCCACGCCACCAGTCAACGCTACAAAACACGTAATAATTCCAGTTTCCAGAGCGATCTTACAGATTCTCGATCGCAATAACGAGTACCTGAGGAAGACAACACAGTATGTTGTCGAAACGTTGTCATCGTTTCATGAAATATCCTGCTGCAAACCTGCGGAGAATAAGTTGTAATTTCAATATTTTCACCGATGTGATGAAGCAATATCATTTTCTTTGTCCCTGATAAATCTTCATTATAACTTTGGCTACCCACCAAATCGAGCGGACTGGTGGCTCAGTGGTTAGGGATACTGACTGGAGATCGAAAGGGTCCCAGTTCGAATCCCTGTCTCGGCGGAGATTTTCATATCTCTTAAATCCAACCTTCACCTCTGGCACAGCTTGCTGCGTAATGTAAAGTGGTTTGGATCACAAGTTAAACTCTGGGTCCCCTAGACCCGGTAGGATTATCGGGTTAGTTTAGGGGAGCAGGAAAACAACGTGCCGTTTTACCTCTGATATAAGGCTCAGTATGCCTCCTTCGGGTTCATACTAACCAATTTTCTGCAGTAATTTCCAGATGTACTATTGTTTTGGAGAACTTTCGTGTCTGTGCGGCCCTAGTCCTTCATGATTTGACTGGTACTGTCTCCTCTTGTAGTGTCTCCAGGATTATTACCTTACAGAACACACATTTATCCATTATCTTTGAGGTACATAGTCAATTCGTTTTAAAACTTCTACACGCGTTACATAGTCAATCAGTCAATTTTCATTACAAATTAGTGAAACCAAAAATGTGAAACAATTAATTTCTGTTTCATCCTCCTGCGCCGAATTCACTGAAGTCAAAGATTGTTCTCAACGCAGGGAGCTAGGATATGTCTGAAATATACAGTGAACCGATAGCAGCACTCCTAGACTATGTATTAACCAACAATTTATACAGGAATAGTGTACGCAGGTGAAGTTCCTGGTGTTAGTGATTTCATTATTCTTCGTAGTTACGGGATATCAGTCCAAGATCCTATAATAGCCTACTGTTAACGCACAGAATAATTTAAGTTGGGACCCAGAAATTGTATCACCCGCCAGTGTGGCTCAGTGTATTGAAGCTTCCCACGCGAGATCGGAGAGGTACAACGGGACAGGACACGAGCCCAAGCGTCCACGTACTGGCCGTCCTGACATCAGTTTTTCGAAGCCATCAAGAGCCCTATCTCTGCCTCAAAAACACCTCATTTCACAAGCAAAAAAACACTTATCGCACTGTGGCCTTAAAACCATAGTTCCAGATTTGATCGCGCCAATAATGAGTAAAACTAATCAAAGAAAGCCGACCCCTAAAGTGTCAAAGTAGAAGAAGACACAGTATGATATACAGTAAGCCCTACTTGTTCACTTGGGGAGAAAAAGACGCAAATAATTTAGATTTGACCTAAACCACTTGTTGGATCCATTTTTGCTCTCAAAAAGTAGGTTACACACACTGATTGCTTGTCTTTGTAGTATGCAATTATTACTAACGTACTAATTAAATCCAAAGATATTATTCAAACGCAGGCTAATCTTAGCAAACAGTAGTTGGCCATTACTAACATTGGAGGAATAAAAAATATATCAGTTCAAACTGATCATCTAATGAAGCCAAAGAAAAACCGAAATCAGAAAATGATGTTTTTGGAAATGATATTGTTAACTGAGTAAGGACAGTTTTTTAGTTTCCGCAGAGGTTGATGGGTGATGGGTGTCCCGAGTACCATTACTAATATGAAGGACTAGAATATAAATCAGTTACAGGCGACGAAGCAAAAGAAAAACCGAAATGAGAAATTGGGGTAAAAAGTGTCGTAGTTTACTAGGAGTGGAATACCTATTTGCTTCCGACAATAGATAAGTTAGAGACAGGAAGGGTGTCTCGAGTAATTTAAAAATTTTGGATGGCTAAAAATAAGTTAGTTACATGCGTCAAAGCAGAAGAAAAACCGAAATCAGAAATCGGTGTCGAAAGTTGGGTAGTTCACTGGGAGTGAACTGTCTACTTGTTTCCGAGATAGAAGTGAGTTGGAAGTAAGAAGGATGAAGGATGTCTTGAGAACAATTACAAATTTTGGAGGGCTAAAAAATCAAATGAGGTAAAGGTGACGAAGAAAAGAAAGAACAGAAATGAGAAATTGGTGTCAGAAGTGGGGTAGTTAACTGGGTGTGGACTGTCTACTTGTTTCTGAGCTACAGTTGAGTTGGAGATAGGAAGGATGAATGACGTCTCGAGTACCATTACGAATTTTGGATGGCTAAAAAGTAAATCAGTTACAGGTGACGAAGAAAAAAAAAAAACCGAAGTCAGAAATTGGTGTCAGAAGTGGGGTAGTTAACTGGGTGTGGACTGTTTACTTGTTTCCGAACTTGAGGTGAGGTGGAGACGGGAAGGGTGAGGGGTGTCTCGAGTAAAGTAGATGAGTAGTGGCCAGCGGTGAGTCATCCCCAAGGCGAGGCTCTGTCCATTATTGAGTCCTGAGGGAGGACAGAGTCTTTATTACGGGAGCGTTTTCAAACCACCTCCCTCCCCCCTCCTCCCTAGTACGGATTTAAATTTCATTAGCCTCGTACACGGGTGGAAAGTGACCCCGGTGGACGCCACGTGACAAGAGAATGCACCCCCAACCCCTCGCCAAAGTCTCTTGAGTGATTGGCGAGCTCGGCTGTCCAAGCAGGGACGGAGGAAAGATTTTTGTTGTCTCGTGGCTGAGAGAGAGATAACTTCTTATATTCACAGCAAGTTTGTCCTGGCCGAAATTATCCCGTTCCCTACTCATTATCTTGTTTGTTTATCAAGTTCGAATCAAACTACGCTACACGCAGGATAACACTAATTATAGTACCATACAACGAAAATAAATATAGTTGCAAAAAGCCGTAATAATATTTATGTTACCTGTTTGCGTGTTCGAAGAGGTTAAACAAATTTTTGATGGAAAAAAACTTTTTATTATTGTTCGGACTTTACACTTCGATGATGTCATTAGAGACGGAAATGAGATGGGTAAAAGGAAAGGAATTCGGCCATGGAATTTTGAATGAACTATCCCGGAATTCACCTGTAGTGATTTGGGGTAACCATGAAAAACTAAATCTGTAAGGCAAGACGGGGATTCAAGCCCGCATCCTCCCGAATGCGAGGCAAGATCTTCACAGCTCACCAATCACGCTCGGTGAAAAAATTATAAAATATTTAAGAGAAAACTTGACATATCCACAGAAGTGAAAAAAAATTCTTTCATATCAATATTTGGCATTAATTGAATTTAAACTGCGTGTGATACAATTTGACCTGTGAGGAAAATCGATTAGTTTAATCATAGCGTTTAAATTTAACTGTTGCTTCGTAATTGGAGTATAAGTGTATCGAAAAATAACAAAATTTAATAATTTTCTTACTGCGGCGTAAGTTGAAACCACACTTCCAAGTCTTGTATAAAATACGAAATCAGAGTTATAATCCGCCCCTATCGCGGCAAAACCTTATCTTAAGGTGGGATACACACAAGAACCATTCATCGCGCATTTAAAAAATAAGAAGCAAGTTTTGGCGCAGATGAATGACGGGTTAAGGTACAATAAAAAACCAGATGTTACCCAAATACTAATTTACTACTTCCTAAATTGTTATTAGACTTTTAACAATTTAGCATATAACACCCGCTGATATGAAGTTGCTTGGTAATTTTATCTACCTTAAGATGGCGATTGAAGTTTTAACTGGTGCAGCATCACGCAATTCTAACATATAATAGTCAATATGGTACACTCGCAATATTAAATTAATTTCTAGTACGACTTTAAGCATCGTTATGGAGAGTGATTTATAAAGTTTGCGGTCTTATTGTCAAACTGAACAGTTTTATCTTAGTTTCTTCGTAATAAATCAGAAGTTTCACTGTTTTCTGTAAATTATATCCGTGTTGTCGCTGTGTACTGTATTCTTGAGTATTGGTATTGTTATGAAGTTTTTGTCATGCGTGACTGCTGGAAAGAAAAAACTGGTTTGCGCAGGAGGTAGAACCTACTGTGTGTGCTTCGTTCTGCCTGAACAGCAAATTACAACACAAAGAGAAGTATGTCTTGAGTGCGGTATTTCCGAAGCAACTCAGAAACGTAAACTGCAAGTCTTTCGAGGATGTAATAAAATATGTATTTCGAAATAGACATATGCCTCGTTGCCGTGGTGGTAGTTAGAGCTATAAAAGGATGTGATGCAATGAACTAGAAGAAATCCTGTCATTGCTTTTGCAGGAAGGAACCATCCCTGCATTCACATTGACTGATTTAGGGAAACCACAGTTAACTAAAATCTGGATAACTGAACGTGGATTCGAACCCGTATCCTCTCGAATGCAAGGCCGAAGCGTTACTGTTCACCCACCAGGCCCGGTTTTATTAGGTGTAAATTAAAGAGGAACGAATAAGTAAATTTTCGTTTATTTATTCGTATACGTATGAGAGATTCCCGTCCGATTTATTTGTCGAGTATATTTTTTTTTGTAAAATATTTTAAGCATGTTCTAAATTTTTTTTATTCATCATCTTTTTCCAGCGGTGAGAAGGTAGAACAAGATGGGACAAACTACACACTGATAGGCATTAATATTACGTTAATACCTTTAAGGTTTTCATTATTCTGTATTCGCCATGAAGTATCATATGCGGAAATTATACAGCGTGTATGAACTAAACTGTCAGCTGTTAAAGCTTTTAATAACGTCGTAAGTATGAAAATTGTTGTATGTGCACTTTGTCACATTATTTTTCGCTTTTGTTCTGCCTGCCTCATTCAGATTCGTTTGTTCACCGTCTTCGACTGTCCAGGTATTGTCTGCCCCGAAATGAAACTGGACGCAGGAAAAATGGTAACAAAGAAGTGAGGGGAGAGAGCAAGGTAAGGGATGAGATTTGTGGCGGGGGCGCATTATTAATTCGCAGATGGTAACTCATTTAGGAAGGGAATCTCAGAACCGGAGGGGTGGATTTCAGTGGAGGAGGGCGCAGCATTACGTCACAGAGGGGGGGTGGAGGGACATCTTGAAAACGGCGCCCCCTCTGATTGACAATTGCCTGTCGCCATCCATTACTTCCTGTCTACCCTCGATGCTAACAGAATTTTTTTGTAAAATTTCCCTTGCTAGCTGGACGAAATCATTCTTGCATTAGACCGTTCATCGTTGCGACTTGCCGATCATTTTTTTTTTCGTGACAGGGATTGAATCATCGGTCATTTCTCCCCTGTCAACTGAATTAGAGGCTTGTCTTTGCTATACGCCTCGTCGACGTCTATGTCATTAGCGGTGGGAAAAGTTTGGGGGCAAGGAACGGGAAGGAATTCAGCCATTACCTTTTGAAGGAAAAATCCCGGAGTTCACCTGGAGTGATTTCGGAATATCCTTGAAAAACCGAAAGCTGGATAACCGAAATAGGATTTGAAATCGCGTCCTCCCGAATGCGAGACCAGGAAGTTTTCGTCTTGCTATGGAAACTGGAAACTACGATGAATATTTTATACGTCTCTTCAATTTTCAATAAACTCTTAGATAGCCGACCACGTCAGCGCTGTGGTTAATGTGTCAACTTCGATTTGTAAGAATCGTTATTCCAGTCCAGCCACGGGCATTGTTTTTTTTTATTTATTTATTTTTTAACTAAGTGTTGAATCCGCACTGTGTTACCTATAAAGATAAGTATGAGGAGTAGTATACAGTAGAAAAGAAAAATACATCAACATTTTGAGAATCAAATATAATTAGAAGAAACGACTCAAGCTGATAAAACAAGAAACTGCTTATAGGTCAAGAACCATTTTTTACAAAAAAATAAAAAATCTTAGATTTAGTTGCCGCAGTCAATTTATGCTTACATTGGTGAACCTATATAATTAATGTAAAGGGTTATACAGATAGCTAATTGGAACTAACGGCATACCCTAAAAAATCAAATAAAAACGAGCTGGATGGAGGTATTTAATTTCAAGATAAGAAGAGAAAAGAATGAAAACAAGCTAATATTGACGTTCAAACGAAAGCAACATCAGACAAAAAAAAGAAGAAGAACAGAAAAATAACAAAGATATCTGTCTGCTCAGTTCATTTTTAGAGAAAACATAAACTAAATCGGTGTTTCTGTAGCGTTTTTTTTTTAGTTTTTTACAATTTTATTGTTTTTGTTTTTAGTAGGATTAATTGAAATATTACTATGAGTGAAGTGGTGGCATATCCACCATTGACCACGATGACAACTCGCCTTAAATTTTTTGTAATTTTAAGTTGTGAACAATTATCATCGAATATCATTTCCTACAGTAAAGCCAGTAACTAGGAGGCGCTATTATAGTTCAATAGTGATAGAACTTCCCTATTACTCTCCAGTTGTATCGTGTGGGACAGGATAAATTCCAATTTTCTAATTTCAATACCTGTAGCTAATACTAACTGAAATTACGATTGAAGGATATTACTACACGACCGTTTCCAAGTATTAGCTTGGTAAATCCCTGTTTCCTTTCTGTCTTCCTCACTGGATGCTCTGAAATTTTTCAGTAAGTCAAGAGACAGTTTATTTAGACCGCATCTTGAAGCAACTCCATTGTCACATCAGAATTACTGTGTTTACTTACCCAAATATTTACGAAGTGATTACTACGAACAGAGGCCAAGAATTGTGTTTTCCGACCGAGGACTGGATTCATGCTGGCGTTTCGTCTTCGTCACTGGGCGATAAGGGAGGGACCCTCCGACGTTGCCAGCCCTGACACGCTCGATCTACCGGCAGTCACAAAAGCCAGGCGACCGCAAGCGAGCTGCAAATAGGTCACTAGGCTGCCCAGCCGAGACGGTGCAAATGCCACGCTGCCCCTGCCCGTCCGCAGCCAAAGTAACAGTACTGTGCAGCGGGTACGTATAACATGCAGGCTCAACTATGTCGACACGAAGATACAGTTCATATATCAAAGTGGGCATTAACATTAAAACTATGACATCTCAAAACAGTAATATAATCTTGTTTTGAACCTCACTTAACCTGTGGCATCATAGGTGTTCAATTTTCTTCCATTGCTTTTACAACTTAAAAAAATCTATGTTTATTGTATCTCCGTATACTCTAGCTACAAATTGCACTCTCTAAAATAAAAATAAAAGCCCATCTGTTTCCACCACATTGCAACCTATGTCAAAAATTTTAAGTATTAGAGAATGACGATTGTTTTAATTATTCGATATTTTCTCCTTTGCGACGTTAGTCAATACCATTTTTGGAACGGTCAAAAAGACGCAAGTCAGTACGTCTTTCGTGGCGTGTGTGGATCGAAAGTGCATTGACTTTCAGCAGTTAGGTAGACTGTATCTTTGTACATGTCTAATTTCTTTTGTTCTTTTCTCATGCGGAATTTTTGTGAGAAAAATAGGTATCTTGATGGCCTTAACCTAGGATACAGAACAAAATCGTTTAAATGACTTACAATCGCAACAGCAGTGTCTTATTACGTACCGATAACTATAAAAATTAAAACAAATCTGCTGGTTGGTGTAGGAATTTAGTAACTGTTATTTGGCGTGAATACGGCACAGTGTTTGGTTTTCAAACAGTAAGGCCGTAACGGAGGTCAGAAATAAAGAAATTATTTCTTAGCTGACAAAATGTTAAACCCAGTCTCGTATCTATTAGCTTTGGTAATTTGCGATTTTCCTGCAAAATAAGATTCAGTTAATGTTGAGAAATACGTATATTTTTTAAATTTAAGGTGACATTCAAAATATTTACAGTGTAATAATAAAAATTGTTGTGAACAGAGTATCTTAATCATTATCTTTGGTCTGTTAATTAACTTTTTTAAAAAAAAAAAACCCGCAGATTTGCAGTTACATGAACACAAAGTTGTAGCTACGTCTAATTACGATTTCTCTCCAGCAATTTCGCTGAGCTCAGTAATGTTGCGTTTTAGTCTTCTCGTAAGAGAAGATATTCTGATACCCTTTTTTTTTTAACGTTCGGAGTTCTATAGACCTTGCATATACATTGCTCTGTCCTTTCGTCATACAAGGAAAAAATATTTATTGTTCCCATTTCTTATTAAAAATGTGTTCCCGTGTGAAACTTGCGTGTCTTTGCCTTTTGTGTTTCAAGAAATTAAATACTTCGCTTTTTCTCAACTGCCGTGAGAGGGCGGCAAGCTTTCGTAACGACACGCAAGCGTCCGCATCGCCCAGGTGGATTTAATTTCGGTTTCAAACGCTTCTCGTCGGGTTTTTAATTCTTTTTTGAGCGTTATCTCTTTAAAATAATTTCTGTTTACAGTCCCAGGAATACACGGTGAAGTCAGGAATTTAATAAATCTTCGAAGATCCTCCCACGCCGAATTTATAGTAAGAAATTACGCAGTACGTTCGTTTAGAAAATTTTTAACATTTTACAGAGTAAATGAAATTTCAAATAGTCAAATACATTTAAAAAAGCGATTTTGTAAATTTGTAAATGGTAAGGAAAATCTACTACCATAAAATGTGGAACCCCTACGAAAACTAGTACCGAAATAAGGATTATGAATAAATTTCTTTCATTGCGAAGTTTTTTAGATTAATACGATTCGACGATATTGTCTAGATTTACATGAACTTGCGATGTCAGGAATTTCATTAATCGTCAAGGAGCCTCTTGATTTCCAGTAAGTCGCTTCGACCAGACTTTAAACAGACATTATTACGTAGCTATCTTATGCAGTTCTAATAATAAATTACGAAAATATTTCGTTTATAATATTCCTTTGCGAAAAATTCATAATTACTTCTCTGTGACAAAGATTTTATATAGGGCTAATCACAAGTGAGGAATAATATTCCTACATTAGAAACAAACTGAAGTTAAAGAGCTGGACAATCATAGATTAGGAAATTATTGGAAAACATCGATCGTAAGAATAGATGTTACTAAACGTATCATGTTAAGAAGAGGCAATATTTAATGTTGTAGGAGATTATATTTTCTTTTTCATTACAAATTTACCTTATTAATTTAATTTTCTAGTATATACTGCTTTTTAAACATGCACTTAAACTTTTATGGTGTAGTCTGTTACATTTTTGATCCCACAATCTAGCATTTTTTTTTTCATAGTTTCAATATTTTACCTCTATACCTCACCCACAGCAAGTAGTCACATTACTGTCAACAGATACAAAGAAATACGATGCTTGTTACTCTGCAATTCTTTCCCGGTGATTTCCGTGGTCCACTGCTAAAGAAAGGCTTAAACTCGAAAAACCAGAATAAATTACGGTTCTATATTTCTTGCCCATATTTATGCAGGACTAATTGTTACCAGCGGCTTCGTACACTAAGACCTAGAATGTTATTACTAGAATTTGACAAAATACACACGTATTCTATATAACAAGATGTTTCTGTACACAAAATTTATGAGCGGATCATACACAAACTGATTCCGAGGGAAAAAAAGCCTGAGTGACCGATGTAATATTACAGAGACTTACACATGTTATCCGTCTGTCTGTCACCGTTAGATTTTCAAAATTTCGTTGCAAAAATATGTTATTTATCCCGAAAAAAGAATCCAGCGACCTTACTAATGATACATTGTATTTCGTTGTCAATTTGCATTAAGATCGGTTAAGCGGCTTAATCGTGAAAATGTAACGAACTGACAGAAAGATAGTTACTTTCCCATTTATAATATTACTATTGACTAGTATAGGTGTGGCATTTTTAAGGAATAATCAATAAAATTTGATTATGAGTCCCATCATCTATTGAGGAGGTACAATGATCACCTTCCCACAACAAGTAGTTTGCAAAATGTATGTAGCCAGACACTGGAACCCTTCAGACATCAGCATTGAGAGCTTCAGTATCAAGGATTATCTGTCTGTCGTATACACAGACGTCAAATGTCAATACGCGACACCTTTTGTTCATTAACTACACACGGCCCTTGTACAAGAGTTCTGAACACACGCGTGCTCGACCGTAAAAGGAAAATCGGGGAGCAGATAGCTTTGCCTGCAACAAAGCGTATTTCGACAACCCGAAATTAAAAACAGACTAATGAATAGGCAGATATTACCTCTGTCAATGTGTCAATCGACTCGGGATTGGCTCGGGAGAGAAAGACAAACCTTGCACGGCGGGTTATACGAAACAACGAAAGCAGCGCAAGAAATAAAGCCGGATTTTTTTTGTGAGCTGCCTCGGGGAGTTGTGTGTGTCGAATTGTCGGAGTGGGAGTAGACAGTGGACAATGTACGAGAGAAAAGGTGGAGCTACCCCACGCAAGCCGCAACCTGACAGGTGACGGCTGCTAATTCGGCGAGGCAGCGCGACGGGGAAAAATATTAAACACCGCCGAGCAGTGGTGAAAGGGGAAAACGACCGTCCCTCCATTGTAGTCGTCATCTGTACAACTGCGCCTGTCGTTATGCACACGCGTGCGGGAACAACAAGAGAGAGAGAGAGAGACGGAGCGTCAAGACCAGTCAGTGCACATCCGCGAGTGCGGGTTTGTACCCGCGAGAGCGGGTCTCTACCCGCACTTGCGTGTATACACGTCAGTGGGAGTGAGCCCGGCTGGAGCGTCATCCGCGGCTACCGCCGTCTTTGTGTCCGCTGATTAGAAGACGTCGCCGCGTATTAAACAATGGCGGCGACGCCCCGGCGTCGGCCCGCGGGCAGTAGCGGCGGCCGGACCGACGCACCGCGTAAACAAAACACCGCGACGCCGAGATCACTAATGAAAAGCGCCGACAGCAGCGCCGCGCGCGATGCTGTGGCGGCGCCGGGAAGCTCTTTCTATCTCCCCGTCCGCGGGGAGGTGCACGCGCGCCTATTTCTGTTGAAACGACGCCGCGGCAAACTATCCTGCCACTCAACTTTTCAGTTATGTCTGCTTGGCGTCTCTCATAACAAGTAGCTAGGGTGCACAGTGTCTCATAATTGCCGGCTTTTATCACTGAAATTAAGGGGGCTGATCAACCACAAAAGAGTGATTCCTGAGGATTTCCAAAATCCTTGCAACTATAATGTACTAACTGTATCATTCATTGTAGATTTTTTTTTTTTTTTAAATCTGTCTGTTGACTTCTTTGACGTAAATCAATCTCTGCTTGAATTACACTAACCTCTGCAATTTAACTTTTCACTCGCGTTCCTAGACCTACGTGATACCTCACCCAGCAAGTAGTTACATTACCGTCGCCTTTTCTCAGTGAAATTACGGGATTGGACTAAGCACAAAAATACTAGTTCATAGAGGATTCAAAAAATCCTTTCAACTATACGAATTGTATCGTTCTCTGTACCGAATTTTGGTAACCACATTTTTTTTTTTTTATCTTTTGAACAATATATATACGATGGCATGCAGCCAATTCTCTTTCTCGAAGACAGGGATTCAAGCTGAAAATTTGTTGTTTTATGTAGAAAAATTCAACTAGCGATAAAACGAACTGCCAAATATTTCTGATGAGAAAGGAAAAAAAATGAAGTTTTAAGGTAATGAATGTCCCCAGTCATTCGAAAAAAAAAATCAATTAAAATTGTTAAACAACCTAGAAAATTTTGAAATAAATGTATGATACGTTTGTGTTCAAATAAACCTTTAGGGATGGGTTTCTTGGAAAAATCGTTTCACCACACTTGCACAATATTTATAAATTTGCTACATTCGGCCAGATTCAGTGAGTTTGTGATTTTTTTTTTATATCTTATCCTATCTCGCCCTACATTTCTACATACCTCTTAAAAACTTCGTCCTCAATTATTTGCTTCGTGTAATTCAATCTCTGTCCTCCTCTACAGCTGTTGCCTTCGACTGTTCCATCCATTAACAAATTATCCAATTGTTTATAATGTGACCCACCGTACTGTCTATTCTTTGTGTAACATTTTTCCCCGAAACTTCTTCCCTCTCCCATCGTTTCCAAAACACGTTAACTTCGTACTTTATATGTTCACTACATTTTCAGCATCTTTCTATAGCCCCAAATTTCAAATCCAGATACGAAAGTACAATATAAAAAGGCTATCTGCAGTCATGGAAACAAAATTTGGGGCATATTACTGAAATTGTGTTTGAAAATTGTCTAAGCTTTTTAACCCAGATGTATGAACTATAGTTATTATGATAAGAAACGGTGGGATTTAATTTATATTTTGAATTTGAAAATAAATCACTCACTTTGCAACACAGGGAATAACTGCTATCAGCATTCCATGTTTTTTTTTTTTTTTTTTTTTTACATTCATAAATTAAACGAAAGTCCATCTGGGCAACAAACTATGGATTATCGATTAATTTTTTCAAACGAAAACGTGTAATCGTTTATGTTTTACGGTTTCATTCATTTGCCCCCATCCCCCTTATTGTGAGATTGGCCTCGTAAATTTGGACACCTTTATTTTCTAAAAAAAGCTTTACTTCTCTTTGAGAGAAGCAATCTGAAAGAAACAGCTGACGTAACATGACCTGAGATTATAGCCGGAAGAGATCTGGAGGCAAGGAACGGGAAGGAATTCGGTCGTGGACTTTAGAAGGAATCATCCAAGCATTCACCCGGAATGATTTCGTAAGACCTTCGAAAACCGAAATCTCAATGGCAGGACGGGGAATTGAACCTACGTCCACACGAATGCGAGGCCAGAGCGTTACGGCTCACCCATCGTTAAACGACTGCTCTAAAGGTCCTTGCGGCTACGTGGTAAGGAGGTGGGTGAGTCCACTGCCTAATTTAAAACAATAACAAGCGCTGATTTTTATACCAAGACACTACCTGTTATACATCACACATAAGACATCTACTAAGGTCATTAGAATATGGAACCATAAAAACGTGAGGTTCTACTCGTACTTTCCAAGGTTATTTACTACACAGTAACATAAATTTTGACGTCTCTAGACCTTTTTTAGGGTCTACTCAAAAGATTCGTAATACTTGTCTCGTTGGTCATTCCGGTGGATATCCGAATTTGGTGATGGGACTGTTTCGGCAGTCAGGGACATTCAGCCCTGTTGGGGTGGCAGCACTTGGTGTGTCGAGATTTGTGAGGCTAGGTTGCCAGGAGAGCCCAGGGGTGGCACCCTAATTTGCTGTCTCCCAATCGGCTGGGCAGGGCAGCCAACTGCCACTTGCTCTTAATAGCCGGCGGTAAATTTTAGCGCCGGCCGTTGGCCGTCCTTGCTCAATGCGACGCCTAGAGTGGAAATACGACTGGGCAGTAAGATTTCTTGTATTCCTGGACTTCACGTAATTTCTGCCAACTTTAAAATTTACGAGGCGTCATATGATATTATTGTGTTTATAACATTCACTTAAAAATTACGGATTAATACATAATAATGGTAAATTATATGATGTTCCGTAAAAAAATTTGCGATTATAATCAATGGATCACTTTTACCATAAAATACGATTTTTTAGTATAAAATAAGATTTACAAGCCGTTTACGAACCTGTTTCTTACAATGAGGCATATCTTTTTAGTTTCATAGATTCTCAATGAGTACAAAAATAAAAAAAAAAGGAAAAAGAACTTCCAGAATGTATGACGAAGGAAGAAGAAAGGTTATATAAAAAGTTATTAGTGTCCGTTCTGTTAAGTTTAATAACAATGTTGTGTTGGCGACACTGCACGGCAGTTTTGCGTTTCTGCTTTGTTGCGTGGCATGGCCAGACTAGAGGAAGAGAAAAATGGCATGAACTTGGGAAGTTTTCAGCAACAAAGCGTCAATTCTCAAGTGTATTTTGAGCCATAGTAGAAACGTATAAACATTAAAAAATTGTAAAGAGGAAGTATTGTATCGTGTTTTCTGGTGAAAGATAAAAGTGTTGAGTAAAAAAAATTAATAAGTTTTTCTGTCAATTTGGTAAAAGCACTTAATGGGACGAGAAATCAAGATACTTCCTGCTACAGTTGTATTACTAACCATTGACTGTTGTAAAAAGATTTTGTTAAAAATGTAGGTAAATAGTAACATAGGTTAACATATTTTTTTAATTAATAACACCAGTCAATGAACATTATTCTATGAACAAAGGCAAAAAAGACATCTTGGCTGAATATTAGAAAGCGCATGCTATAAGGAGCATTCCATTTCAACTTCAAGAGGCGGAAACAACAATGATAATAATAAATACAGAAACTAACAAAAAAGTCGTCAAACACCATCACTGTCACAGTAATTAAGAATAACAGTACACTATGTGACATAAATTATAGAACCAAATCCTAAGTTTCTCCTTAGTGCTTATGCAACACGGTTTACTCGCAGCTCTATCTTCTATACTTCAAGAAATCGTAGTTACGTCATTTCGAGTTATGATAAGAGCCGTCATAATGTTCCAATCAGACACCTCATCTCAGATTTCTGTTAGACAACTTGTTCGGTGATAGCAATCGCTCTTCCCGACTCGTCGACGTCCGGGCCCGGTGAGGGAGGTTTATTGGCCTCGTGCGACAAGATGGACTGCGGTTCTCGTATCGACCACATCAGATATACCGCCAGCTCGTCCGGCAGTATATATTGGCCGGTGATTGAGTCAAGAAGGGGGAGGGGGGGGGTCGGAAGACGAAGGTCCTTGTTTACCGCTGCCTTATGCCCCGGGGCTGCTTTCGCCGCATCCACCCTCATTGTTACTTTATTTCCAACCCTGATATCGCCTCAAGGTTCCTTCGAGTCGCCTCGTACCTCATATTAACTGACATGTCACAACATTTCCTGTTCATTTACTTTTGATGCGTGCAATGAGATGTGTAAAATTCTGATTTCAACTGTAGTGTAACCGTTTGGGCAAATTTGCCAGTCACTAAAGAACCTTAGCCTAGAATACAATTTAATAGACTGTTTCGAAGATTATGCTAAACTAGTCGTTACCCGCGACTTTGTACGCGTGCACTTAGTATATTATTTCTAGAATTGGATATAGAAAGCAGTAAGTTAAGTGTCCCACATAATGACTGCGAGAGAAACAAATAATGAGTGACCGATAAAATATTACAGAGACTTACACACGTATCCGTCTGTCTGTCATCATTCGTTTGGTTTTCACAATTTCATGACAAATATCTTATTTATCCTGAAAAATGTAACTTATATCTTTCCTGAAGATATATAATATTTTCTGACCAATTTCCATCAAAATTAGTTTAGCCGTTTTGACGTGGAAACGTAATAAACAAATAAAGAGAAAGAGTTACATTGGGATATAAAATATAAGTATAGATGTTCGATAGGATTGTGACCACTTTAAGCAATAGTGAGCTCTATATGTAATGTAATACTAAGTAGGAAGGCAGTACTGAGACTCCGAATACACAGATTCAGTGTCATTAATACTAGTCTTACGATTAATCCAGTCGAGGTCGATGGAAGCGGAAGGTGATTCTAAGCAAGTTACAGAAGGAAATTAGCTACTCCGTTTTTGACGCAATCGTCATACAATTATTCTGGAGTAATTTCCGGAAATCACTAAAAGCCGGAAACACAAATGTTACATCTCTTCTTGAACACATATCTTCCAGACTGAGGGGCCTGATCGTTATACTCTCAATCGTCAGGTTGAGTACAGAAGTCTTAAGAACTAGAAAAATCTCGGTAATTGTTAACATGTTCTCATGTGTGAACGTGGAGAACGCAGTAAATGTATAAACACTTGGGAAACGTCCACTAAAGTTTCGTGCAAAAATGAATAAATACTCAGCAAAGTTTTTCACAAAGCAAAGAGAGTACGATTTACGGTGCTTCATTGTGTACAATATTTGATGTCGGAATACAATTGTTCTGACGTTTTCTTGTTGTCATCTTTGGTCATTGATACAGAACACATTTTGGAAAAGACTACATAAAGTTTACCATGTATAAATACAGCATTTTTTAAGCGTAATCCAGCTGGAGACTTATTGATACTCATCGCAAAGGCAACTTTAAGTGCTAACCCCTAAAGCTGACTCTACCAAACTCACTGTGGTGAGTGGAAGATTGCGTCCGGCCCTCACCAGCGCTGTGGTGAGGTGAACTGTGTCCCAGGTTCCTGTGGACTCACTTTTCACCAAAAATTTTATCGAACAATGCATTTAAACGTAAACTGAATGTACAAAAGTAGGTACAAATGCATTGTTCTTAGCTGAAGGTTTTGATTGTATCAGAAAAAAGATATTTTGACAGCAGAAATAATATATGTGATTGTGAATGTCCAAGGGTCAGCCTCAGTTAAATATTATTACAAGTTATTGCAGTGTTTTTTTTGTTTTTTTTGTTGTTTTTTTTTTAACCTTCTCTACCTTCTGACACTCTGCATGGTGATATCGTATCACTGACTACCACAGATGGTAGTCATTTAACAACACTGACAGCGGCCGACGTATTTCTGTAGCCGCAACAACGGATGTAAGAGATAAAGAAACTGACGACCCATTTAATCAAAACACTGAGAAAGAAAAGCGGCTTTCTTGGTCGACAAGACTTCTGCCCAGGTTTCAGAATGATTACTCCCGAGACATCGGCAGGCGTGGAAGAAAGAGAAATACTAAAAGGGGGAGGGGGCAGGAGGGGGGACACCGTGTTTGGGTCCTCGGTTTCGCTTTAAAGTTTTCAAGAAGCTCGGTTCGACCTTTTCTGGGTAGCATGACAGAAATATTCTCTTACATTTATATTTTTTCGTAAAGGAAGGAGGCTATCGCTAGCGAAACCAATCTCCGCGTATTGCCAAGTTGCGGCGTAACAAGTTGGATCCGTGCCGGAATCCTGACGGAGTCGGATTAACTTCGGAGGGACAGACTACGTCATAATCGGCGCAACTTGATTCGGCTTTCTGGGTCAGCTTTTTCTCTGCGATACTCTACCCTGTGATGGTATGTTTGTGATGGGATATACTACGACGCCTGGATATTAAGTTCGGAGAGTGATCTGTATGCAAGCACTCATTCAAAAACACACGAACACACACACAAACACACACGCAAAGACATACACAAACACACACGTTGAAAAGAGAACTTAATTCGGTCCGGTACGATCAACCGATGACAGAAGCATAGTTTTTAGTGTCTGATAGAAATTATGAAACACCATAGAGTCGTTTCTTACAGTACAACTACTGAATTGCCAGGGTTCCCATAAATCAAACACAATGTTTGTGGTTCACGTATTGTATCCATACCCTCAAGGTACCGTTTACGTCATTGTGTATAAAGTTAACAATGGAAACGAAGCAAAAGATTGAGAAAAAGGTCTGTAAGATGTTTTGCAACGAGTTTAAACAACGTATGAAATTGAAATATAGGAACATTTATATTTTATTTTATTAAAAAAAAGATAAAACCCAAAACAGACAAAAACGAAACAAAAGGAAAAAAATACAGGTAAAAAATGAAAAAGCGAATAAAAAAACAAAAGACAATACAACATACCAAAAATGTAAAGAAAAAAACAAAACAATTAGGAAGAACACAAAAAATAAACTCCAGAAAAAAAAAAAAAGTCCACCCACATAACTCATACAACCAGTAATAATTTATTTTTATTGCATAGTACATTATTCTTAAGTATTTTGCTGATGAAACGGAGTACGAGGACTATCAAACGAATGTAATATTTAATGAAAACCATCCATCTTTCTCCGTAGAAGGATTCGAAGCGATGGTTACCAGAATCCGATACCATGACCCGACATACGCAAACGTTTAAACTCGAGACTCAGATTAATATTGAAGGGATATATATTTTAGTAACTACGGTTTTACGCTTGCCGAGGGGAGGGGGACTGGATCGCGGAATTTTGAAGGAACCCTCCCGGCTTATGCCTGGAGTGATATAGGGAAACTACAGAAAATCAAAATTGGGATGGCCGGATGGGGAACCGAACCAACGTCCTCCAGAATGCGATGTTCCAGCGTTACCCTTTCACACACCGGACCAGGTTTTGAAGCTCTAAAAATAAAGTTGGGCCAAAGGTGAAACTGGAGAAAGTGAATTAAAATGTAGGTAAAGTCAAGGAAATGCGAAGAATTGTGCAAGTGATTGTTGAAGTAAAGTGGAAATGAAGTGGAAAAATGTTTGTTGATAGATGCCGGAGAATGAACAACAAACAGAAAAAAAAGGAAGAAAAACAATAAAATCTTCGGTGTTACATAATTTCGGTGGAAATTTCCGTATCAACTACTTTCACTGTTTAACAATTTTCTGTTCTTACCCATCTATTTGCCATTCAGTCTTTTGTGTGAAATAATTTGGTAAACATTTCTCTTGATGATTTATTTCAGTCCCTGCCTTCTTAACCTACAAAGAAACTTTCTCCTTTCCATTACGCATGAAAACAACAAGTGCTGTTTTATAGTCACGGTTCTCTCTTCCTTCTCAAGTAATTCTCCTAATTGTTCTATCAATACCCACACACGCATAGTCACCAACGTATAACACTCTTCATTCGCCTCTCATATTCCATTGACACGTGGCATCTTGGTACAGATAAAACAATTAAGAGACTAAACCAGGTCAAGGATTCCTACGCCATTCATAAATACTAGTACTGACATCACGAAATGAGGTGTCACAACTTGGTTTTTAAGTGGCCTTATTGATAGTACGACATCGCAGCCTTTTCGTAATGTGGCTGTTCTCATACCGTACTCTATTACAAGGCACGACCATCACCTTCACTCACCACGGCCAGCCGTGTAAACAACGTCCACCCGTTTGCCCAACGATCCGCGCGCAAACAACCCCGACAAACACCTTTGACCCTGGCGACCGATGCGGATTCCACACCTTGTACAGGTGGTCCGAACTCCAGGGCTACCACGAAGCGATATTTTAAATGTCACCCGTCTTTTTCTCCAACTTCATACTACATTTAGTCTTTTGAATTCCGTATTCTTCAAACGGCAAGAGTAACAAAATTACTACTTGGTGATTCCAATATTATGTTAATTTTACATATATAAAGGCATTGAAGCACTGTTTTTGAAGAAGCATACATCACAAAAAAGTTACAATTTGAGGACACTGTCATTAAAACAATAAGCATTTACACTACCAATAAAAAATATCGTCGGAGACTTGTAATACCACAAATACTGGCACAATGCTCAGGATCTCAATCAAAAACGCTAAAAACTCGCCGTCTGTAACCTCCTCTAATGGGCAGGTCTCGTAAGAGCAATTAACAACTGATAGTCTGATGAGGTAACATTACTGTGACTGGGTTGCATAATTACTAAGGGGATCACAAGAACTCGTTTGAAAATTTATGTTGCTGAGTGTACAATCGGAAAGTGGGGGTGGAACCACGCCTTGCGTCGCACCTTGTCCGGCTTGAAGGCCATCCGGGGGGCAGCGGAGGCGGTTAGCCGCTGCCGTCGGCCCCCGGGGTCCAAGATCAATACCGGGAGGAAGAAGAAAACGGGACGCCACATGGGCTAGACAGCTGGCGAGAAAGCTATCTGCCACTATTGCGTCACTGGGGAGATGGCGAGGTTGAATAAAGAGTTTATAGAATATCGGATCTGTTAAACAAAGGCATTCAAAACCAATAAATTAGATACCAAAATCAAAGAACCATTCAGAAATGGATTCCAAGATAAAAAATTGAAGAACGTGGTGGTTCAAGTCTCCAAATTTGTTTGAAAGAGAGGCTGGCCTTTGGGAGAGTGCCCTGGTATGGCTAACGTGATTTTTGCATTCCATGGATCCCTGAAATCATACCAGGAAAACACGGGAGAGGTTCCTTGATAAGAATCATATCTAATTTCTTTGTCCGCAATCTTTTCCCGACTCTAATGACCATATCGTTAACGAACCGTAAAATGGGCTCCACTTCCTCAAAGCTAACATACATTCGAACAAGTTATTAGAGTCAGAAATACTGTGGGATTTTCTGAATGTAATGTAAACTACCATACTTTTTTTGCAGACATTATTCAAAGTTTATGTCGAAAAGATACTGACATTAAAGGAACCTAAAATTTCTCCGCAGTGATTTTAACTCTTCACGAATTTCTCTCAGTAAATGAAGATCAATTTTAGAAAATACAAATAACAAAAGTACAGTATTTTAACCTATCACCTTGCGTATTGGTACTACTTTCGCTTCACGTGTTTGTTTACCTATACATGTCATAAACATATGGGCAATATTTACACTGTAATAGTTCATCCATCCAACTTCGTCAGTGCTTATTATTTTGAAGCTTATAAGTCATTAAGCTAATGCTTAATATTTCTTATCTGGGTGAAAATAATATTTTAAAATTAGGTCAACAATGTTTCCAAAATAATGCGTTTACGTCGAACTCAACTTAGAAGTGAGGTTTCTCATTATCTACCGCGTGCTTGAAATCTGTAGTATTACGTTAAGCGGTTAGCATATGTACTAAGGTGGCAATCGCGAAAAGTTACCGAAAATTTTGTCGTTGATTGTACTATTGAGAAATTTATATAATGTCACCGTGACGAGTTTTCGACAGGTCGGGAACCTGGTGCCCTTTACAACACGTCCGGTGCGGTTTTTCCCACCGCAGCGGCCTGTTGTATCTTCCGGCTCGAAGCTCCGTCGCAGAACCTCGCGAACCTCCAATCTGCCGTCGCGATCTTCCCGTGCCTCGCATTTCTGATGCGCCTGCTCCGAGGCAGACCGGCTAGGCAGGGGCCGTATGCTAAGCGGAAGGGCGGGGTTCGTGCCCCGATACGGGACGTAGTTAATGCTGCTGGGACAGAAATTCCTCCACGAAGAGGACTGCTCCGAACTAGGAGCACGTGCGGAGTACTAACGTGACCAACTCACCTGCAGGTGGAACCGAGAGGAAATCAGAAAAGCAAAAAAGAAATCTGTAGAGAGAAGGTTAGAAACGTGTGCTGGTAAAAAAAAAAAAAAGTGTCATTTACTCTCGTAAACAAATGAAATACAAAATTATTTAACATTTAAAGCACACTTTGCCAGATCATAAAGTAATGCATCCAGTCTGTATTTAGACCTTTTGCTTCGAAGAACGTCTTGAAAAATTATCTGATATCCTTTCTTCAACAAATAGCTTCTAAGCTCGTCAAAAATGGTGGATCGATGGCAAATTTCTGCCTTAGAACTTAAATAATTTTTAAATGCTTAATAACACATTCCCTCTGAAGTAAAAACGAATGCTAACATTGCTGCATGAAAATGACAGCTTTTACCACACGCTCATTCATACATTCACCGTATCATGCATGATATGAACGTGATTCTTTTCTTACCATAACAGTTACCAAAGTGTATAACGGTTCCATCTATGTCGAAATAATATAAATAATTAAAAAAACAACTAATAACCAAAATGCAAATAAAAATACTGGTGCATGTGTCATTGTGTAATAATAACGATTCCTCTGAATGTGAATATGCTGGGTGATTTCCAGTCTTCAAGCAATTAAAGCTTTAAAACTTAAGTGCGCATGCGCAGAACGTTGCTAAACCCGTTACTCTAGTAAATTTCTCCCAAACATTCCCAAAAAAGTTTCACTTCAAGTAGATGTGTGATTCATCGTAAAAGAAATGAAAACAGAAACATCTTTTTTACTCTAAAATATGTACAGTCTGTTAAATTAAACGGAAGCCGTCATTGCAACCACTACGTCAAAGACTAACACCCCATCAAGCGTAAAGAAATTGTGAAAATTAATTTACGGTAAATATTACGAATTTATTTTGCATATGATGCTACAAGACATTTACACAATGAATATTACGAAAATACTATGTTACAAACGTTTATCGTTTGCTACTAAAAGAAAAACAAAAGGCAAAAATGTATTGCTAAGTACACAAAATTCCGGGCGAATGATGAAGCGGTTAAAAGCTAGTTTAGTTGTATAAAGAGTTCTATAATTCGGAAAACTTGAGATATGCATTATACAAACGACAGAAGAATAAACATTAACATGAAGACATTCTGAAGTTATCATTGAGCAGTGTCAACCTTGAGGTGGCTTACGGAGTCCCAGGTCGTGTCACTACCGAGAGACGTACCGACGGCGGTGCCGCGACGCCCCGGCAGATGTCCGCACACACCTGCGGGGGCGTCGCGGCGCTATCGAATTAGCGACGCCGCTAACGCGATAAGCGCAACGAGCAACATTCGGACAGTAATTCGATTGGCTACCGGCGCGCGGGATCCGATGGCCGCCTGGGAATCACCGACCGAACTCTCCCGCAAGAACTGACGCCTCCGGCGTCGTCGCCGGGTCTTGGGGGGAATCCCCGCGGGATCTGGCACGGTCGCCATGTCGGTGTGGGAAATTTGGAAGTTTGGTCCCCCCCTCCCCTTTCCCTTGGTATCCCCCATTCCTAGATCTCATCAACATTATAGTTACACTTGCAATATTTGAAGCGCAGCCATACCCGTATTCCTGAGCATTCCGCTTGCTATGGTGCCAGCGAATAGGGCTGAAGGTATCCAGTTATGATTTTAATTTTTACATTTCCTTATGCATCCTTAACCTCCATCAAACATTTCGTTGTTTATGTTACATAATCTGGGATATCTCCGATTCTCGGATTTTACGTTAATGTTCTGGAGAGTATCTATTAAAATTCTGACACCCCATCATAGTAAGCCTTTTTGGGGAGGATTCAAATAACATTAAGGCTAAGATTTTACTCTATTCCTATTTTGTAGCCTATTATTTTGAGATGATAAAATTAATGGCGTGCTGACTACTAATCATTGGTAATCATTGGTAAATTTGGATTGGGGATAAATTTCTTTGGGAACGGTAATACTGTGAAAATACCATTTATACGAGAAGGCGTTTGTCAGAGAATAATCCGTATATCCCCTTTGCATATTTTCAAATTTCCAACTCTGGTGTAAGCCATAAATACTCTTTTGCAGAACTGATTTTTTTTTTTTTAATTAACTGTAAGATGGTCCTTATTTAATGACTAATATGCGTTCCTGTGTATACTGAAATTAATTCGGAAATGGCTCAATAGAAAAAATTTATATTACGCTATTCAATTTATTATGAATATAGCATACCTGCTCAGGAGAATGACTAAAAGCAGTGCTAAAATTAAGTCGTTGATACCACTAACTTCACAAACATATTAATAATTGCGTACTAGTTGGGGCCTTTATAATATCTGGTGTGTACTGAGGTATTTCTGTGTTAGAAAGACAAATCATACGTTTATGCTCACTAGATGTTTCTGTATACCTAATTATGGTCAGTTTACTTCACGTGCCAACAATGGTTTTCCAGACTGTAGTTTCATGGCTCTTCACGTTGCGTAAAACCATTAAAAAAATCTGACACATTGTGTTTGTGATGTATCTCGAATGCTTTAATACAGGAAAAGAAGTTTAGGTTATGTAGCTTCATAATATTGACAATGATCCGACCAATCATGGCTAAGTAGAAAACCGTCACCCATGATATTTTAACCGAAATTGTCAACTTGTTTTACACAAGGGAGCCATCACTGATATCAAGTAACCTCAACCGTACAGATTGGTGAACTAAGGGTGCGTTCCCACGACGTCTTTTAATGGAGGCCAGACGAAGTGTATTGATCAGCGCGCGCCGCAGGTTAGCTCTCGCTACCTCGCCGCCAACTCCCCACCACGATACGTAGTGTCGTTTGGCACAGAGCACTTTACAGCAACAGAAGGGGTGCACACTTCTGCTGCAAACCGATGGCAACAGCGCACCACTACACACGCCTGTGATGTTTACCGACAGAGGGTGGGTAGCTGCGTCTCATCCCCGACAGCAGAGGCGGCCCCGTTCCCACGGCGTGTTGTGGGGTATCCGTTTGGGGTGACCTCCATTAAGCCGCGTTCCCACGATCTCTTGTAACGGAGGCGAGACGAGACGGGACGGAACGAATACTCAATAACACGCCATGGGAACAGGACCGCCTCTTCTAGCGGAGATGAGACGCAGCTACCCACTCTGTGTCTATAAACATCACAGGCGTGTGTAATGGTGCGCTGTTGTCATCGGTTTGCAACAGCGGTGCGCAACCCTTCTGTTGCTGTAAAGTGCTCTGTGCCAAAAGACACTACGCAACGTGGTGGGGAGTTGGTGGCGAGGTAAGCAAGGGCTAACCTGCGGTGCGCGGTCGTCCCTACACTTCGGCTAATGAGGTCCCGTCCCGTCTCACCTCCGTTACAAGAGATCGTGGGAACGCGGCTTTACAAGACGTCGTGGGAACGGACCTTAAGAGCGACATCTCCCAGCTCAAGATGACCATCTGTGTTGATCAGTAACTGACCCTCTAGGTTTATTTGAGGAAACCGCTATTGCACCCAAATCGTCTGTAACGTATAGTGCTGATTTAGCCGACACACCAACCGACCAAGATGAGGACCCTCTTGACTTCGACGATTTCAGAAAATCGCCGTGACTCTGAATGACCTTGACCTCAGAGACTGGTGAACTGAGGGAGACTCCTCCAAACCAGAGATGACCATCTCGCCGAGTGAGGCGTTGACCCGCCTCGGCGGCGCCTAGCTCAAAATGAGACGCACCAGTCAGACACAATGGACGGGGCCTGATTGTTTCTTAAGAGTGGGCCTGCCTGCCTCTCTCATTGATTATGTAAATTGCTCCCTCGCCGCCCGATACATTTGCTCAATTACCGACTTTAACAGGTACCTGCGGCCCATAAACTTGGCCACCACCTTTATCGGCAGCCGGGCTCTGACGTCACCGTGATTGGTGGGCACCTGGCCGCCACGTCTCCATTGTTGTCTTTTCCATTTTCTTTACCGTCACAAAGTCGCATTTCTAGGAAGGTGCTAGACGTTACCTGTGTTTGTTGTGGATTATCAGCGACCAGTAACGGCAGTTCTAGAAAGACATAAACATGTGCAGAAGATTGGGACACTGATTTCACAGTGGATGGATCTTCACTTTCAATGCCTTCGCTGTTTCAAAACCGGTGACCAGTATAAGAAAATTGTTGATGATGCTGTAGTTATTTTGAACGTAAGATCACGGCATATTTATCAATACTATAGAAACCCGAGGTTTGGTTGGATCCTCCCAAAGGAGGCCTACTAGGCCTGGTATCAGAGGTAGGACGACCAGTTCCTTTTCTAAAATAACTCAGGAATTCTAACACATAAAAGCCACCAACAGTTTAACGTGTAATACAAACCACGGAGTCGTTTTGGAGTACTCACATAAGTTGTACCAGAAGTGAGGGTCGTGTTAAGTCCTTTGGAAATCCCCACCGAGACAAGGATACGAATCGGGACCTTTCAAGCTCCAGTCAAACGCCTTAACAACTGAGTTGCTAACCCGCTCATATCATGAAATTAATTCGGCTGAATGGTGGGATTTTTTTCTCCCCCCCCCCCAAAAAAAAGCAGAATCCCTTCCTTTCCTGGTGTCTTGGCTGCCCAGGTGATCCCCCATCACTGTGTAGAAATCCAACGTTTCGGCTATCATCCTGCCGCCTTTTTCTTGCCAACGAACGTTGGTTCTTACAAAGTCACCCGGACAGCCACGGAAGCTTATGTTTACCTTCCTTTCCTCAGCCATAATCCTCTCCCGACCTTAATGACGTTGACAGCGAAGAATCCTAATGCCGCATTAATAACGAAAAATCCGTTTCTAATAAATCATTATATTCGCAATCTTAATTTTGAAACAGAGCTTGGTGGGTGAACGGTAACGCCCTGGCCTTCCATTCGGGAGGAAGTGAGGTTGAATCTCCTTCCGGGTGTCCAAATTTCGGTTTTCCATGGTCTCCCGAAATCACTCCAGGCGAATATGGGGATGCTTCCGTCAAATGCCATGGCCGAATTCCTTTCGGTTCCTTGACCCCAGTGCTTTCCTGCCTCTAACAACCTCGATGTCGAAAATGAGTAGATGCATAAGCTCAAAAAAAAAAAAAAAAAAAAACCCGTAAGGACTGTTCGCTAATAAAATATCTCCACTAAGTGGGTAAACACTAGTGGTTGGTCCGTTGTTGTAATCTTCTGCAATGCTAAATAGAACTGGCACGACTAATTACAAGTATTATGACCCGTGGAAACGGGCAGTCTCGTCCTACAGTCGCAATTAGAGGTTACTTGTTTTACAATTAGGCGCCGGTACAATGAGCTGATATTCGGCAACAAAACGATCGGCGGAGCTGGGCGTTAATGAGAGGTGATTAATCACTGCAACACCGGCTAATGATCGGCCAATAGGGACCCAGCGTGGGGCCCAATAGCGACCTCTGGACAGTCGGAAGCGCAGACCCCAGCGTGGCGCAAGCCACGTCCGTGGTAATAATTAGCACCTCAGTGTGGGATAACGGTGACGGACGTAAGGTGACAAGATATGCGACACGCAGCATCTCCTTTTATGACCGAAAGGAGGGGGGGGGGAAGGCACAGGTCAATATGTTGATTTTTACAATAATTCAGAACTCAGTGTTTGGCCTCACGGGCTGGGTTCGCATTCGGGAGGACGCGGGTTCGAATCCACGTCCTGCCATCCAGATTTGGGTTTTCCATGGTTTCCCCAAATCACTCCAGGTGAACGCCGGGATGGCTCCTGCAAAAGGCCGGGAACAAATTCCTTCCTGTTGCTCGTGTCCAGTCCTTTCAAACAATAATGACCTCGACGTCGACGAGGCGTAAAGCCACTAACAAATAAATAAATAAAGTGGATAGGATCGCGGTGTATAATTTAACTATTAATGCTCTCAATCTATGAGCAATTACCTTTCTAATTCCTTCTGAAAAGTCCCGCCAGCTGACTCCGTATTCGTATTGACAAATAACAGTTTTTGGTCTGTAGCAATTTTTACTCTTTACAGAACGTTTCATCTTGAACTGTGGAAGCGTATGAAGAATGAGAAAGTAATAAATGCATTGATACACAAAACGCAAGGAAATATCAAACTCTGGTCAGAAATTAATACATATAATTATAATTAAGATATTTGAATTAAAGATTTTGGGTGCTGTTAATAACCTACAGAGAAACAAGCGACCTTTTTTTTTTAAAAAAAAAAACCTTTCAGTCTGTCTGCAAGTTTTGATGAATGGGATTCACTACAAAACGTTTGTCACATTTAGACGTAGTTTAGATTAATGTAAAGCTTGTGGCTCCGTGGTTAAAATATGGTATGTTTAATTTTGATGTGTTGTTGAAAAACTTATAACTTAGAGATAATGTTGCCGCATCTAATACTATAAATGTGAAAGTAACTCTGTCTCTCTGTCTGTTTATAATGTTTTCGCGTTTAAACGGTTAAACCAGTTATCGTTAAATTTGACAAGAAAATACTAGGTGTCATTAAAAAGATCAGAAGATACTTTCTGTGGGATAAATAACAAATATTTTCATGAAAATTAAAGGAATGATGAAAGATAGATTGATAGTGGTCATTGTCATTGTAGTGCCCTATCAGTTACTCAGGCTTTGTTTCTGTCGCAGTCAGTTTATGTATGATCTGTTCATGTTCAGACACAAGTTACTATGTAGTATAAATGTAGATCTGCGCTGTACCAGACTGTTATGATGATTTTATATGTAGCTATCCAACATTCAAAGACTATATATCTTAGCAAAAAACAGCCAAATAAAAAACATTATAAGCAAAATGGTATTGACATATAATGTCTCTGGAAAGTGACATAATTTTAAACTGCAAACAAACAATTGCCGGAGGAACTGTGGTATGTTGTCTCTTACATTTAACGTCCCTACCTCCCTTTAATTTGTTGATATTTTAAATATGTTACAAATTGGTTCAATTCATAATACAAGTTTAATGGCAGAATGGTTCGGTTGTGGCTTCCCCGCCATATTATCCGACTCCGTGCTTTCTGGGACACCTTTTATGTAACTTAAATCTTTCTATATCCAATTCTAGCAATAAAATTCTAGGTCCACGCGTATGAAGTCGCGAGTAAAATCTAGTTTTGTTATAAGTTTAACATTCGCGTATTTCTTCTCCGCGTTTTTGACCACAGGATGATATGAATGGGAAATAGATAAAAAAAATACATAAAAAGAGGAAGTAATACAACGTGTAGTTACTGAAAAATAGAAGATATATTCCGAAACAAAACATCTGTGCGAGGTGGATGACTCAGGTGTGTGGTTTCACGGTAAGCGATAGGCCGTCCCCGTACTTTAGTAGCCACTGGAGACTCTTCGGCGATTTCTCGAAGTCTCATTAGCATAGAGAGATCGACGCTATCTTTCGGCGTAATCAGAGACTAGCGAAGACGGGGCATGGACCTCTGCTAATACATCACTAGGTAGCCTAGGCAGATGGCTAGCCTAACAAGGAAACACAGCACATCGTGTCACTACAGTCTATTCATTGCGGTGTAAGCAAAGTGTTTTTCAAGCCGGTTTATCAACTGCTCAGATCTGGGGAGCTGAGCTATTATAGATGCGAATAATTACTTTTTGTATGGTAAATGGTAAAGCAAGGATGATATTTTGAATTCGAGCCTATTATTTTTGCCATAATATATTCTATAACACAAGTTTTCCATCGCTCACTGAAGATCCGGTAACAGTACATTGCGATCATGTCTTCAACTGCCGTATATTACCAATAAACTTACCGGAGATATCCAGATCACATCAAGCCATTTATTGGCAAATGCGTTAAGGTTCATCAGTAATATCGATCTTTTGGTAGCAAATACAACATAAACGTTTTCATTTTTATGGGCTTAACATTGATCCGTGTGGAACAATATCGTGATGAAACCATGCTTTGGTGACTTTTTTGCCAATATTTCTTGTCAAAGTCGTAGAATAAACAGAAAATTTGGAATTGATTCCATTACATACTGGAGCAAATTATTCTCTCTGCAATATCATAAGGGACAGTTGCCATTATTAATGAGTAGCCTAACAGACAGACATGTTCAGAACCAAGAGGTTCTGCCAAAGCTAAAACATTTATTTAGTAAAATAAGAAATTTCTTAGGGCCAAGTATTGATACTTATGGTAGACCAAAAACTTTTACAGGGATTTTTTTACTGCTAGTGTTGTTGGCATCATTAAAGAGTAGCCAAGCTGGCGCACGTGTGCAGAACCAAACGGTACTGCCAAACCGGAGGAGGCGTATGGAATCCAGCGAGAGGTCACCAAACGAGCTGAGAAGAAAAAACAAACACATGGACGGCAGGCAGTGTCGAATTAGACAATACGGCGGCCGCGGTCCAGCCTCCGATCCATAAAGACGACGAGGAGAGGCCCTGGAGAGCTATTGAATGCTAATGCTAATGCAGGTTCGCGACCTCGCATGTAAATCTCCCGGAGTGTTCCGTCGTCATCTTTCTCTCTCTCTCGCACTCTTGAGGGAGTGGTTGTCCGTCCGTTGTGAAGAGACCGCCAACACTCGGTACAAGATGTCGGTCACGATAACGTACAAGGGACTACTCTCCGTTCGAGACGCCTCACTTTTCAGTAAGTTTTCCCCACTCCATCGAGTTTTTTACCACCTTTTCACCCTCTACCATAGTCCTCCCCATTTTTTTCCTGTCCATTCATATTTTTTGAACGGTTTCGCTTTATCGCTGTCATATTTGGTCCCTGCAGACACTGGACATCTCGGTTACTCTAAGGATGTCCAGCGCCTTTCATGAGGAACAAGAAAAGACGAAGCGGGAAGCAGCTTCTTTTGTTGGTTGACAAAACTCTGGACTGCCAGCTCCGGATATAGCGTAGGAAAGGCCAAGTTGTGCAAGACATCGACTATACTGAGGAGAAGTACGGAGTGTACACGCGATGGAAAACTGTGAAAGACATATTCATAAGACCGAGCATTGATCCCTGCGGTAAGACGCAACGGTCGCCAACATGTTGTTTTAATTTGGTGTTTCTTTACAAGAGGCAAAAGATAAAGGGATAAGTAGAAGATAGTAGTCTGAATTGTACTGCTAGAATCACTTAAAATGCTTCTTTTGTTGGTTGATAAAAGTGTGAACTATCAACTCCGGATATAGCGTGGGTTTAAATGAAGTAAATGCTGAGTTGTACAATAATTTTCGTACGGAGAAATATAGATGACAGAACAGATAAAAAATAGTGAGAGAAATAATCATAGGACCAAGTACTGATCCTTGGGGGTAGTACCCAATTATCTTGGAAACGGTAGCCGATATCTTGTTTTACCTAGCAATTTCTTTACGAGAGACAGAAGATTAAGTGATAAGGAGAGCATAGTTTGAATTGTATTGCTAGATTTGCGTAAAACGGCTCTCGACTTCCTCATTGCGGTAGCAAAACCTCGGTTTGGTATTACGGGTCGTAAAGAAGTCGATGATAGCATCAGCTTGCTGCGGGCGAGACGACTTGGATTTAATACAAGATGCCTCGGTTTGTGAGAGCTTTAATGGCTGTAATGATGCCTCAGACGGGAGTAAATATGTAAACAGCTGCGGAGGCGGTAAAGGTGAAAGGCTGGCTACCGGGAATAACCGGGAACGGGGTTCAGGCCATCATGGTTTTGCACAGTGGCTGCAGACTGCTTGATTTCTACGTCGAATCGAATCTCAGAGGCACCGAGATTTTTTTAGGAAAACAACATTGCTTTTTAAATAACCTAAAACACCCTTTCTCAAACGGGTACTCTAGTATAAACGCATACTTTTGATAATAATATTCTGATCTGAACAGCATAAGAAGGCTTAAACGACTTTAATAGTATGATGTCTGTTTTAACAGTGATACAGGAGATGAAGCCAAGAAACATTTTGCTTGCAGGAAATATAATATTTATTATTTGAAGTACTAAACAAGTCGATAGAAAACAAAGTTATTTTTACATTATGCGACAGCAAGCTGCATTATTAGAACTGACTTTGTTATTAAGAGAATCGTATTTTTCTAAAGGAACAATAAACAAAAACTTAAATCATGAAGCATTCAAACCATATTTTCCTGTATTGAATTTAATCAAGCGTTATATGAGTATTCTTAAACAGAAACTTACAAAGTGAGTAAAATAAGTCTTTTTTTTCTTATTGCTTTACGCTTCGTCGACTGCTAAGGTCATTAGAGGCGAGATGGGACTGCGGATACGGAACGGGAAGGAATTCGGCCATATCCTTTTTTGAAGGAAGCATCCCGGCATGCGCCTGAAGTGATTTGGGGAACCCATAGAAAACCCAAATTTGGATGTCCGGACGGGGATTCGAACCCACGTCCTCCCGAATCCAAGGCCAGATTGTTAACTGTTCACCCACCACGCTCGGTAAAATAAAAATTACCGTTAAAATAGTTACTGTCACCTCAAAGACTTTCTCAACTTAGGACGTACTTTCCTGGAAGATGGTTTTCAGCCACCAATGATGATAGTATACAAACTAGTTGAAAGCAAGAATCTTATGATACTCCCTACATACTTTTCTTATAATGTTCCGCAAGTGTCAGTTCTAAGTCCTCTCGTATTTTCAATTATAATTGACGTTCTATACAGCGTTTATACTAAGTAATATGGAAAATATTTGGGGACCATGTAGTACGTTACAGCAACTTTCAGTTAAAGATAACCTTCCAAATGCAGACTGCGTACAGTATATTGAGAAACGCCGTCTTTGACGCCATATATTGCTTTTTTCTTTGAGTATGGGATATTCACCGTTTAAACCGATTGACTGCCACAGTGTAGTTAAACCCCCGAGTCTGACTGACAATGAATTTATCGATTATGAGTGAAGTTTTAGCAGGATGCGAATTGCTGAGAGGAACTTCGTATTTGGACAAAGCAACTTTTGTGAGGACCGGCAAGCGGTTTAATAAAGAAACTACATGTAGCAATAATTAAAAAATATCACTTAAGTTGTATATAATACGTATCAAATTCTAAGAATTTATTGAAGATGATTTTCGTATCGGCGCAAAATGAAGAGGGGATTTCTTTCCGATATGGATGAAGTCATTGGTAATAGCCAGTAGGAAATATACTTACAGAATATCGTAAAAACTGTCTAGCTACTTTCAGAGACTGGTCAGCATGAAATCTTAGTGATCAAAATATGAAGATTTTCGTAGTATTTTCATTACAGTCGTCTAGGGTAAGCGGTAACGCTCTGGCCTCGCATTCGGAAAGACGTGGGTTCGAATCCAGATTTTGGTTTTCAATAGTTCCCCAAATCACTCAAGACGAATGCCGTGATGGTTCCTTCAAAACGCCATGTCCAAATTCCTTCCCATTCCTTACCCCAGTTCCTGCATATAATGATCTAGACAGCGACAAGGCGTGAAGATAGAAGCAGCAAAAAGTCTAGTCAGAAGCCAAGTGTTTTTGGAAACCTGTTTTGTTTTGCCGTTTCGTTAAATGCAAATACTCTTCTTAGAGAAAGTAGTGTGATCGCAACATGACCAGTAGTTTCCCACGAATGACGCAGGTCGCGCGTTCGGTTCCCGGGCAGTGCAGTCGTGATTTTGTGACCGGGAAAGTGGTGCAGTGCAGTCACGGTGCCATATCACGTACCGTGAAGTCACGTCCGAGGGCAGAGTCACTGTTTTATGTTATACTACGCAAAACCAACTGCAGTTTGTAGATTCCGAACACAGCCTGGCGGGAACAGATGCAGTTGCTTTCCAGAGCAAGATTCACCCACACAGGGAGATGCTAGTAAAACTTCTACTTAATACTTCTGAGATGGAGAAAAATTTTGGTACTTAAAGTAATTGTTTTAACAATTTCTGTTCCTATGTTCTAATGTTGAACAGGTAGATACAGAAGTCATTTTATATTTTACTTTGAGACCAAGGCAACGAGCTTGAAATGTTATGGAAAATTTTCCTAATGCACTGTCGATATGATTAGGTTGACACGACCATCACCAGAATAGTTGCCAGCAGATTATTTGAGTTCACACAATTTTCTTATTTAATTATACTATTAAATTAGTATCCGCCATACAGAATCTATAGTTGACCGCGCAAATATTCGACATCATACGTAACTCATAGTCACACCTCGTTGGCTCAGCTGGTTGCTTTGACGTGATGATATCTGTCCCGACACTGGGTTAGCCAATTTGAGTCCTGGCGGTGGAAATGTCTGGCAAGGTAGGAGAGGTGATATTGCTCAATTCCTAAACCAAAGTCCTGGGTTAAATCCAGAACCACTCCGCGTTCCGTATGGAGTAAAGGCATACAGCACAGGTGAGGGCGATTCGTCAGTCAGATAGGGATATTAAGGCTGGAGGCTGGAGGCTGGAACGGTACTTATCGGAAGAGTAGGCTCCCCTTTCCCCTTCTTCATTCATTCATTCACAGCGTAAAAAAAAAAAAAAAAAAAAAAAAAAAAAAAAAAAAAAAAAAACCACTGTATCGAACACACACCCTTCACAGTCATCAGTACGAAACAGTAACACATACTCTTCCATGATGGGGAAAATATGAGAAAAACACTTTCCGAAGACAGCTTACACTTTTTTTTTTTACTTTTGCTTTACGCCTCGTCGACGTCGAGGTCATTAGAGGTGGGACGGGACTGGGGAAAAGAACGGGAAGGAATTCGGTCTTGGTCCTTTGAAGGAATCATCCCTGCATTCGCCTGGAGTGATTTGGGGAAACTATGGAAACCCCAAATCTGGATGCCCGGACGGGGACATGAACCACCGTCCTCCCGAATGCGAGGCCAGAGCGTTAACCACGCTCGGTGAAAGCTTAGATATACTAGTTATTTCCTCAGGGTAGCCACGAAGCCTGCGTCGCCGGTTAAAGGATAACTATTATCATGGTTGTTATTCCCACAGCACTAATTAAATCTCTTTCTAGAAATACTGTATTGTAGGCGTTCTAACGGTATCAACGAAACTATTGAGTGAAATGAAGGTCTAAATTATGCTGGGTTATCTAGTTAAACGTGTGAAGAGATTTTCAAGGGAATTCAAATTATAGTGTCGATTTCTGACGACGCTTTAGAGATAGAATTGTGGGAAGGAAACGGTAATCAGTAATTCCCTAGCGTGGCTACTGCAAATCACTGAAAACCAACGCCTGTTCTCTCGAATACCAAACCCAAAGGATACCACTTGCCCACCAGACTGGTTTTTAGTATCGTATCTACACTGCAGACTTGATGCCTACAGTAGTACGGTATGTGAAGAAAACACTGAAGATTTGAAAGTTGTGTGGGAAGTTTTGTGTCCGACGAGAGCGTTCGGCGTATTGGACGCCCTGTGACGGGGAACAATAAAAGCGACGGCGGTCCTCGAGTGGACGCCAGTTGGCCATAGAACGCAGCCGACGCCGCTAAAAGCTCTCGACGCCACCGCGAGCAGTTCCCCCGCCAGAGGCGCCACTGTCGCTACCGCGGGTCAAGGAGAAGACATTACTCCATTACGTATCGTCATGCCTTCAAACACTGTACGTCGTAGTACGGAGGGCATCCAAATTACACTAATTATTTATTCAGAAAACAACGAATAGCAGACAATTTAAACAATGTTCTTTTTTTTACCAACACAGTTTCCAATCCATTGACACCATCGTTTTCCTTGCTTACGCAATCCGACAGAAACTGAAAATTGGTTCTGCAAGACTGATGAACAATTGAATACAATTCAGATTTTTATTGTACCTGGTGACAATTAAAATATATTCTTTTATGGGAAAGGGGGTAATTTCGAGTTAAAAAATAATATTATCCTTTTAACAAAATACTCTGGCGCCATAGCTGGACATTTTTAAAGAGTGATTTACCGTCAAAAACATGAGAAGATATTTAATGCGATACCCAGCTTGCGAAAATAATGTATAAAAAACGAAATATTGATTCAGTATGCAATTATCGAAAAGATTGAGGTGAAACGAGCTATTTTGTTGAACCTGGTTTAAGCAACAGAATGGTAATACAAATTTACGTATTTTAGAGTTTACGGAAGTTTTTAAGACGTGTATCACTACATTTGGAGCTAGGATCATTCGGAAAAGACGGTTTGAAATAAGACATGGATCGTATTAGTAACCAAACGTCATTGGAGCTCAAAGAGCATTTGATATATGGAACAGTAATAAAACATTATATCTTTTTAAAGGAAACACCCAGAAATTGCCTCGAGTGATTTCAGGAAATGAAAAATGTCATCTGGATAGCCGAATGGGCATTTGAACCCGCGTCCTCTGAGTACCAAACCGGACCTTTACACCCGTCAAGCTCATTTTTTTCATTGTATTTAGTGCTACTAAGAATTTTATTTTAGTATTAAAGTTTGTACAGAAAATATATTACCCATACCACAAGGATCAGCTCCAGATCCATTACTCTGTAGTCTTGCGATCAGCAATCTTTGTTACATATTACAAATTACGGAGTGTTTTAGATTCATGAGACTAATAAATAATTCAAATAGTCCTTTAAAATGTAATGTGGAGTATTCCTAGCAAAAGAAATATATATAAATACAAAATACATATATAGTTCACAGTGTCGAATAATTTGAAGCAAATCTCAGTTAATGTGAAAATGTGCATAAAGGTGACGCTCAAACTAACCTGAACTTATTACCTAAAAAAAGAGAATACGCTGAGAATAATCTAAGAAAAGAAATTTCATTTCCACCTGCATGACATGTAATGGCAAAAATGTGTTTGTTTGTTATCTTACTATTACTACTACAATTACTCCGCGATTCACTAAAAGTGTTTGGCGGAGGATGCATTGCACCTATCAGGAAAGTTAATGGTTTGGAAGGGATATACGGGATATGGCAGGAGGCGCCCATGGGCTATTGTGAGGAACCATCCCAGCATTCGCCTGGAGCGATCTAGGGAAACCATGGAAAACCCAGATCAGATCTTGTGGCTATCCACACTACTATCTTATAGAAACTTAGTTTTCTTGCTGAAACAACATCTACTCAGAATTCGTGTATGATAGCTTGAACAACAGAGAGAGAGAGAAGAAAAACAAACTAAAGCGTACCTCAGGGATGAGTTCTAGGACCACTACTATTCGCGTTTTTTTGGGGTGGTTCTTCAAAGTGGAAACTTGTCAAGGAGCAATAATTCAGAATGTAAATCGCTGGAGAAAGACTGGACCAAGATGATGCGGACGGTCCCTGAGCTTGCACAGTGTTTCCCAGTAATCGCCACTGTTTTTACCGTTGAAAGAGATCCGCCGCTCACCTCTTACCAATTTACTCTCAGTTCCGCCTCGTCCGTTCCTCGTTTGACTACCCCTGGAGCGGCGAAACAAACCCAAAAAGACGGCGACAGCGACCCTAAAATTTCCGTTCGGTCCATTTATTGCGGACTTTTCGTGCCTCTGGGATTTTTCTATCTTTAGGAGTTTTAATGCAAATGCTGCAGGTTTAATCCGGGTTCGTTTCGGATGAGTAAGTTACCGTACTTAGTGCTGGTTAATTTCTCGTCGTGACGGACGGATCGCCTCGGGTCAGAGCCGGTCGGTATATTGAAGATCAGCAACTCCTGTTCCCACAAGCGCTTCCGAGTTGTACCAACTCTTCAAGTTGCAATAAGTGCACTCCAATTAATTGCTACAGGAGAGATTTACTGTAGACAGAACATGGGTTCTTCAGCAACGGTTGGCAGGCCTGTCCATTGACACGAAAAAATATATGAAGAAACTTGGTGCGAAGAAAATCTATATATCCTGCTATGACATCTTTATTACGTTAGAGATGGTACAGTCAGAATTAAGATCGTAGTTCTCAACCCCAATAACTCGCACCCCACTTTTATAATTTTCAGTACGATAAAAAATAAAAACTCCTAAGCTTACTCAAATATGGAGCCGCTATAGTCTGGTAGATTGTAGGCTGATATATTAACCTTATAAAGAGAGTCGATTGCTACCAATAAATATTTGTGTTGTAATCACACATATTTTAGAAGCAGATAGAAATTTAGTTACATTTTCAGTTGAAAAAAGTCTGAAATACGAATCCACAATATATGTGAACAAGACTAGCCTGTTGAATGTTCAGTCTATTTTGAAATATGAATTTAGATGTAATATAATTTCAGTTAGTGGCATCATAGCTACCACGACAAAGAGGCGTATGTAATTATTTATGAGTTTTACAATTCAGCTATGGATGCTACAAAAAAAAAAAAAGTGTGAAGAAATATTAGTTATTACGCATCGGAGATGAACGAAAAATTTTTTTCCGTAAGTTGCTTCACATGAAGTTATCATCGGTGACTGTTGATGGCAAAAAGAAGAAACGTTAGTAGCTGTTCAGAAAATAGATTTTGATTTTATGTCACACCCTCAAATTGATCAACAGGGTAATTAGGATTGCATATATTTTTTTTTAAAAAAGCGAAGATTTCGACAGGTGAAAAGTCACCGATAATCAACAAATGAGAGAGGTTTTTTTTTTAGTTTTTCTTTAACAACTTTGTCGTATTTTATTGTATTCGGTGTCTATTACGTCATATGAGTAAATTCTTTATGGTTCTAAGTTTCAAATATGACTGTACGAATGTTTTGTCTTAAACAGACTAAATTTAAAAACCGAGCGTGGTATGTAAACGGTTAACGTTCTGGCCTCGCATTCGGGAAGAGGCTGGTTCGAATCCCCGTCCGGGCATCCAGATTTGGGTTTTCCATGGTTTCCCGAAATCACTCCAGGCGAATGCCCGGATGCTTCCTTCAAAAGGCCATGGCCGAATTCCTTCCTGCTCCTTGTCCCCAATCCTATACCACCTCTAATGACCTCGATGTCGACGAGGCGTAAAGCCATATATAAAAAAACGTTAAAAATAGTTTTTGAAAAATAATGTTTGTTAGTACACCTATTTTTAGACATCATGCAAATTTAATTCTGATGCTTTACTCAGAACTGTTTCTTATTTCCTACTAACTAATTTATCCAATGTAACTTCCAATAATGGGTAAAAAGTTATATACTTGTATAGAATTTTCGATAATACCTCAAGGGACGGGTTTTGACGGTTGAAACAATCCTCTGGGAATTGGTATCACGAACCGAGCTTCCGGCTACGGGACGTTTTATCCCGGCTGGGATTCAAGGAAAAATGTTCCTCTGTTTACTGTCGGGGTAAAGTGTGACTCAGCCCATGACGCCAAACCTTAGACACACAATCAAAACTATCGCCAGTTTTTCCCAGAAAACTTGACGTCCAAGTGAAGAATATTGTACGTGACCAAGACACCTTGTAGCGTCGTATCTTGTGTGTTAGGTTAGCTGCCGGTGGGGTGTACCGGAAGTTTGGTAAAGGAATTAGTCATATCACAACTGAAATATCATATACCGCTTTGCTTAGCTTAAAAAAAAAAAAAACATTAAAGTATTTTTCGCAGAGATACCTTAAAAAAATGACAATTGTCATGTCTATGTTGGTGTGATTCAACTCACTAGAAAATAATGCATTATTTCCTGTAGTTCATAGTTGGCTCAGGTGGCTGAAAATGTATCAAATATAATAAAAATGACAGGAGAACATCTTGTTTAATTTAATCCAAGTGCGATGGAGTGTATGTTTCGGTGGCAATTTCCCTACACACCTATTTTTTGCCTTTCATGTACCCGCTTACGTTTTTCCTGCCGAGTGTGGTTTGTGAGCGGTAACGCTCTGGCCTCGCATTCTGGAGGACACGTTTTCGAATCTCCGTTCGGGCATCCAGAGTTGTGTTTTACATGATTTCCCAAATCAAGCCAGGCAAATAGCCGTAAGGAAAAAAAAAAAAAAAAAAAAAAAAAAAAAAAAAAAAAAAAAAAAAAAAAAAAAAATCACCTTTTGCGCTCTACTAATTTCAACATCAAATTGTTTCAGTGTTTTTGATAAATTATTATTTTTTTCTCAGCCAGCAATTCACTTTCCACAAACACGGTACCATTGCATTAAAAAAGGGGAGGATTACTTTTAAAAAATGTCGGTTTGTGAATTAGTCGTTCCATGTTAATTTTTGAATAAATGATTCATCATAACGCCTTTCTATTGCGGTTAGAGATAGGACACAACTAATTCACGAGAAATATAATCACCGAGAATGGTGGTGTAACGGTTAGCGTTCTGGCCTCGCATTTGGGAGGACGGCGGTTCGAATCCCTCCCCCCCCCCCATCCGGGCATCCAGATTTGGGTTTTCCATGGTTTCCCAAATCACTCCAGGCAAATGCCGGGATGCTTCCTTCAAAAGACCATGGCCGAATTCCCTTCCATTCCTTGCCCCCTATCCTTTCCCGTCTCTAAAGACCTCACTGTTAAGAGACATTAAACAGTTGAAAAAAGAGAAATATAATGACAGTAATTCGCGAAGAAAAACATCAGCGGTGATAAAATATTACCGTTTATTGCCAGCGGCTTGGTGGTTAATTGGATAAGGTGTCTTACTGGAGCTCGAAAGATCTCCGGTTCGAATCCCTGTCTCAGCAGGGTTTTTATAGGCACTTTACCCGACCTTCACCTCTGAGATAGCTAGCTACGCAATGAGAAATACGCCTGAACGCTTCCGTGGCTCGGGTTCCAGGTTAAACTGCAGGTCCCTTTAGTGACTAACAAACAGAGGTGTCTAGACATCCAAAGCAAATTCAAGCTCAACGAAGGTGTACCGTGGTCCAACTTGGCCCAAAAAAACACACATACATACATCAATTACTATTTCTTGAGAGCAAAGTTGCGCCATTCTGCACTGTATCTCGAAATTTTGAGGATTATGAACCCAGATAACAAGTGTTATGAATGCTTTTACTGACCTGGTAGGAGGGAGTGTTGACTATATGGAAACCATTCGCCAGAGAACATATCCTCACCCCTCGGCAACTTGGAGGCCACTGGCCGGAAGTCCGTCGGCTACCCCCCACTCACCACCTCACCCGCCCCCGCGGCTTCGAGGGAAGAAGTTACCGACAGGTGTGTGGACATGCTTGGAGGGTTGCGAGGGGTAGGTCAGTATTCGGCTTCTGGCTTCTTCCATTATAATGCATCGTATTAACGATCTCGTAGAACAGATCCACTTCCATACCGAATGATCTTTATGATTTATTTTTCTCAGTTACGCCACTGAATGTTGTTAATGAACGAGGTCTGAAGCTGGAATATTTGCTCTTATGCTTTCTCTTTGTTATATTTTTCTATAAATTCGTTCCTTTCCCCATGAGTTCTACAAGATATCAAAACTAGTATAGCACTATCACAAAAGACCTTTCTAAAAATACTGAAATTATTTGGTATAAATATTGACTTAAAACCAAGAAATTTCTAAAACTGTATGCATTGACAACATTACTTTATGGAAGTAATGCTTTTAAGAATACGATTAAAGGTAGATTGAAGCCTGTAAAACGTGGTGATATAGATGGATGTTGGAAATTATTTGAATGATAAAGTATGAAATTGACGTCGTTTGGAAATGATGGTCGACGAATGAAGTTTGGAAGTCTCGAGGGAAGAAGAAATTGGTTGGATGATCATATTTTATGTCATGCAGGGACTGGTTAATTCGTTAGTGGAGGGAAAAGTAGGAGGAAATCTCTGTTCAGGAAGAGGAAGACAAAGATTAGAATATGTGAATCATAAGAGACTGGGAAATGTTTTGTCTGTAGGTAAGGGTATCAATTTTTTTAATAAATTTGCAAGGGTAGTGCTGGATACCTTTCCAAAAACATAGAAGGTATTTAGAATATGAATTCTGTAAAGGGAAAAAGTAGATGAGAGGAGAAACTAAGCTCAATTTTTTTTAGGTTAAAAAAAAATAAGAAAAAGGAATATGGGTGTTTAGGGAAATTGCCACAAGTGTAAGTGCTCCATTGCAATAAAAAAATTAAAGTGAATTAATTATGATTGAGGACGTTGGTTGTAACGTGTTTGTTGATATGAAGAGGTTAGCTCAAGATAAGAAGAGGGGTGATTCAATGAAACCGGTCAAGAGAACAAGGGAGGAAAAGAATTTCATTTCTTACTCTACCAATTTCCTTAATTATTAACATCCTACTGTGCCAGTGGGATCATGAATTTTTAAGAGTTGCGTTTGATCACCTGATCTACGCCAAGTCGTTTAGTGATTCAGATTCGACGTTAAACCGTGGATCCCAGAGGAAAAGAACTGGCCGTCCTATATCTGACACATTGGCTTATTATGCTACCTTCGTTGGGACCCAACCTTCGGGTTGTGGACTAAACTAAACTAAAAAAAACATTATACCTTTTGAATTTGGTGCATAACGGTATTTCTAAAATCGATGCTTCACTTCTGTAATATGCTAGAATCATTGGCGCTATTGACACTAATCGAGATCTCAATACAACCATGAACCCAAAACAAGTTAACAACTCAGCTATTTTAATAGATATATCATGTTCTAAGGAAGATTGCATAAAGTTCATATCGGAATGATGAATTAACGTCAACAATTTCGTATTACCTCACTACATACACAGTGAGACAGGTATCGGATTTAATATAAGCGTTTGATGTATAATCTGGTGATCGGGTGATGTGCACTACCATCTCCAAGACACTGCTCGCGAAGTCTAGGATATTTAAAATAAGTTGAAGCACCGAACATCGAACCGGTTAACTCTGCGTTTAGCTGCCGTCACAGTCACAATGCCTTAGCTACCTCGTACAACAAGGCGGGTATCACATGACGAGAGATATCCAAAGAGCGAGATCTTCTGAAAAAGAACACAACTTAAAATCATTTTCTGGTGACATACGGGAGTGATTATTCGGGTGACAACGGGCTCTGTAATGGAACAAAAAGACTGGGAAAGGAAGGGAACGATCAGATCAACGGTTAGAGGGTATGGAGATGAGATCAGAGTTAAGCTTATATCGCCTTGATGCTTACATTTATATTTAAGATGCTTGACTTGGAATCAGTCAGCCAAAGCAACAGGTTGATACGACCTGTCTGACGTTCCGTAGAGTGATGAAAACGCGTTAAAAACAGCGTCTGACTCAAACAGGTGGCGGGTGTTTCTACCCTGGACGCGGCCAGCCTCTCCATGCACCTGCTGAAGATCCGTTGACAGGCCGGACAATGCGACCTTCCTCGTCTTCCCACGCTCCGTCCAGCCCACGCGAAACTGGACCTCGCGGGAGCACACAAAGGACTTCTCCGAGCGGAGGGTTGGACCCGAAGTCGACTCCCACGCTCCAGAAATCGCGGCGGTCAGTGGCTGCAGAAGGGGTCGGTCCTTGTTGTTGTTTGTGGTGGTGCCGGTGACTGAGAAGAGGGTGACCACCACAAAGGGGCAGCTGAGTGACCGCCCAGCAGGTAGAAGAGCTGTGGGAACGGCTCCCAGTCACCTGGAGTGAGTGGTGACTTAGCGAGTCATCAGTGAGATCTCCTTCATTCTCATCAACATCTCTAGTGGTCTCGTGTAATACTCATCCACTTTGTCTCTTGAATATTTCCCACTGGCGATTATAGCGATCAAGTAACCAACCACTCAGTTGGAGCAGTGAAGATCCCATCACTTTGATATGAGATCAACCATTTTGGAAACAAATGTAGGAATCAAAGAGATAAGACTAACTTCCATTTTCTCTTCAGTCTTTCATACCGATGATTTAATCTTAACTCTCGTCCATTCTCCCTACTTCTTGCATCAGTCTGCATCATAACCAATATTGTTTGTTCTTGTCACCAGTATATTCATTGGTTTATTTTAATGTTCCTTCACCTGTTTTAAGCATTTTTCTATTTTTCTACTGTAACCTGCATTTGAGCTTGAAGCAGTGGTAAAGTATCCAACGTGGAAATCCTATCACCGAGTTGGAGTAGCGAAAAACTTGGCTGACCGATTGAGATCGAACGTTTTTAACATCAATATAGGAATCGAAGAATTATTTAAGATTAACCTCCAGTTTGTCTTCAGTTTATTAATTCCACTCTCCCTTCTTCTTTTACCCAATGTGTATTCTTGTACAGAACATCACCTGAAACCGATCCTGTTTGTCACCAAATCTGACCCATTATTGTCCTTTTTTTTAAAAAAAAAAGAAGAAGAAGAAGAAGGATTCTATGACGAAATTTTTTCTTTGACCTTCACAAGCGAACCTGGTTACAAAGTGGTAACGTTCCTGACTATTATTTAACAGGGCCAGACTACATTCCCATTTCTGTTATCAAACATCTTACCGTTTCACCAGTTTACTCGTACATCAGGCGAATGCCTTGGTGATTCCTTTATGAAAGCTATTATTAATTTCCCAAAACTATTTCCATTTCATGTCCTTATTAATTGCCACAATCTTGAACTTTTCTCATATCATTCAATTATAACCTTGAAATATTACAAAATTTAGGTATACAAAAATATCTGCTGTTAGGTACTTGAGTGCTAGACATATTATTTAGGTACATTTAAGTACACGTGTGGAGCTTCTAATCAGTAACTAACTGTTACATTACGTGTTTCAGAGGAGATTTGTAGAACTAAACAAAACCATCGCCTGTGATATCGCCGTGTTTCTACGGGAAGTCCGCGTACACTGGAGGCAGTTCTGCTGCCTTAACTCCCTTCCCCGCAACGCTGGGTCCAATTGAGCATTTTTTTCCCTCCGCTTTCTTAGCCAATCGACAGCCCTGACCCCTTTCTGCATTTTCAAGCGGGGTCCTTCAATTCTACCTCCGTTCCACTGTTTCTTCTTTAATTTTCTTACCTTATACTTTGAGATTTTCACTTTCGGATTGCCACAGTTTTTTGAAATTTACTTTCATTGATCATGGATCTGTCTTGAATTGTCCGCCGTAGTGTACTTCATACGAAATGATACTATTTTTCCTCTATTCACTTGACAAATGATCTGGGTACGCTCTCATGCCGTTGTGTGGGTGGAGGGGGGAGAGGCAGGAATTATTCCACCAATATATTTGACTCTTTCAAGCGCTCTCTCCCGAACGCTTTTCACACCGTTGCCCTCTATTGAGTAGTATATGCGTAATATTCTTTTTAAACTGGATATTTTTTCAAGTTTTCCGAGGGTTAAAGGGGCGAGGGGACCACCCAGTATCGAATTTGGAAGACGTTTTTACTGAAAAACTGAGAGGCGTATTTCCGGGTCCAAGCGTAGATTTTGTGTGGATAGAGACAGAAATTTTTTAATGGGATCTGTCATCCTGTTTTGCGAACCTCCTTTGTCGGCTTCTGGACACTTTGCGGGACAGGTAGCGACTATAAGAAGAGGCGGGAGTAAAAAGTCGACGAGAAGAAGTCTGGAGGTTATAAACCACTTGCCGGGGCCTTAGTAATAACTTGTAATAGCAAGACGCGCAAATTGCTCGTAATGGCGAGAGCGTGCCTTACCACCCGTTCCTTCGCACCTCTCTCTCTCTCATCTCTCTCCCACCTCTGTGGAATCGCATTCTCTTTTTACCTCCTGTCCCACTTCAAAGACGGGATGAGCTTAGCCACTATAATGGTCGTTAGTCATTTGTCTAATTTTCTTTGAAATATCTCATTTTCCTCTATAGCAGGGTTTCTCTAAGTGGGATACGCGAACCCCTAGGGATTCGCGACAAGATTTGCGTTATGGCGGCTGATATAGTATCTCGAGACTGCAACACGGGAGTTTTTTTTTTTTTTTTTTTTTTTTAACTGCTTTACGTCTCTCAACAGCGAAGTCTTTAGAGACGGGAAAGGATGGGGGGCAAGGATGGGGGCAAGGAATGGGAAGGAATTCGGCCATGGCCTTTTGAAGGAAGCGTCCCGGCATTTGCCTGGAGTGATTTGGGAAACCATGGAAAACCCAAATCTGGATGCCCGGACGGGGATTCGAACCACCGTCCTCCCGAATGCGAGGCGAGAATGCTAACCGTTACATCGCCACGCTCGGTAGCACGGGAGGTGGTGGATTGAGATTGAAAATGAGCAAAATTGCTCCAAAAATCGACTCAACTTGCGATTAGAAACAAGCACCCTCATCAAATAAACTAATTAATATCTTCATGACTGCATTACTGTTTTTAGACAAAAATCCTAATTTTTAATTATTTTTTAAACAGTTTTTTTAACAGTTTTTATTTTTATTTTTTTTTAAAAAGAGAGAGTTCGCAATTGTTTTGGAAATTTCGTAAGTTTACGAGCAGTTACGGATTTGAGAAACTCTGTTTTATACGATTTCCAGATGAGACCTTTTTACATCTCCCTGACAATTAAAGTGATATAGGATCTTTTGATACAAACTTTTTTCTCATAAATTCCCACCGATCCTTGTGAGTGAATGGTCCTGGAATTCTAAGCAACTTGGTTCGATTCTCGTCTCAGCCTTCCAGATTTCAATTTCCAAAATTAATTCTGGAATGATTCCTCCACAAATACCATGGCTTGTATCTTTCTTGATCCCCGTTGCAATTATTTAACGATTATAGCCCATTTCTCTACCCCAAACTATCGCATCGGACAGATACAAAAAATTAAGGAAAGTGTAATGTGCAGATTATCGAGTGGTCTGGTGGCTCAGTGGTTAATACGTCTGTCTGGACATCGAAAGGTCCCCAGTTCGAATCCCTGTCTCGGCGGGGATTTTCGTAAGCACTCAATCCAACCTTTACCTCTGGCACAGCTTACTGTGTAATTTGAACTACATCAGAACGTTTCTGCGGTTCCGATTCGACGTTAAACTGTAGGTTTCCTTAGGTCTAGCAACCCTAGTTGTACCGTGGATGTGTAGGCTACATATCCAAAGTATATTCAAGTCAAACAAGAATACTTAACATGCTTCTAGTAGGCAAAAACAAGCAAGCTGCATATAGTACTTCCACAATTATCTCCGTTGAACACTAAGCAGTCAATTAATACACCATTTCACTTTCAAATGTTCCGTCTGTATCAATAAGTTAAAGTAAAAAACCCACTATCATATCACGGCTTTTTTATACTTTTTTCTAAGTTTCTTTACCATATTTCTTTCTTTCACGATTATTTCTAAATCTTGATCATTTTGTAGTCTCTCTCGCAGCTGAATTTTTAGTATTTATCTATATAATCATATTTCAGATTCTCTGATCCTAACTTCTGACTACATTAACTGGCACTTTCCAATATTTTTCTTGAACAAATGTTTATTTGTCAGCTGAAATAATTAGCGGTATAAGATTATTCATTATCGACCCAGCGAATTTTGGCAGCATGACTGATCTACCCTAAACTCAGCTTGATTGGTCACTAATTTTGCCATTTAAAGTTTGAATTTCGAAAAATTCCCTTCTTTATAATTGATTATGTTACCGGAGCGGAGAGCTTGATCTGTAAAATTATTTCTCATTTATTGATTCTAGTTAAGTATGAAGGAAGAAATCTGATTTAGAAATAGTTAAAATTATGTAAGTCCTCTTCCGTCCAGCCGCCCTCGCCTCGTGCAGACAGCGTTCGGAGTCGAAGCCGCGACCTTGCGAGCCGTGACCTGTTGCGGTGAGTACTTGGCTCACCGCCGACCGCAAACGGACCACAAGAGCCGGGACGAGTCGTGGCCGGCTCCACTGATGCCCATCGCGAGTCCGGGAAACTACTTTGCACTACAAGGTCGAAGCCGCACGACTCTCAAATATATCAGCGGCTGTATCATTAGACGTTGCCGCTGACTTTACTCCGTCGCAAATGGACCTTCGTCAGCTGTCGCTCTGAAATTTTATCATTACTCCATACTAATAACATAAATGCGAAACCTTATTACGTTTTCAAAAGTAAACGGCTTAACCGATCGTGATGAAATAGGAAGGGCATGAGAAACTTTTCCTGGATAAATAACATATTTTGTTATGAACCTTTGAAAACTAACAGACAGACGGATACCGTGTGTAAGTCTCAGTAATTGGTTACTCAGGCTTCTTTTCTCCCACAGTCAGTTTGTGTGTGATCTGTTCAGAATTTTTTTTTTTTGCTGAGACACAACTTATTTCACAGTATGGATGTGGGTTTGTGCTGCATCCGATGACTATCAATAGCGCCCACGGACAGACACTGAAAGTGGTAGGAATACACTTAGAAAAGAGTTGTTTATTCCCTTGGGCTGTTATATGTTAATAGCTGACGGATTTCTAGCCCCCGAAGGCTATATATCTTAGGAAATGACAGCAAAACCAGTAACGTTGTGTACAAATAACATATGCCCAGAAGGTGACATTACTTTAAACCACAAAGGAAAAAAAAATATATATATATATCTAATGGAGGAACGGTAGTAGGTAGTCTCCCACAATTAATGCCCCCATCCCTTAGTTTGTTGTTGTTTTTAAACAAGTTGCAAATTGGTTTTCCTGAGACAGGTTCAATGGTTGAATTGTATGATTATGGCTTCCCTTTTATATTATGCCGACTCCGGGGTTTTTGGGATATATTTTACGTATCTTATAACTTTCTATGTCAAATTATACCAATAAAACGTCCATCCACACTAAGTCGTGGGTAACAGCAAGTTTTTGTAATAAATGGACAATAATTTGGAAAGTGCAAACGGGAATTATTTTTATAGGAGAAAAATTTCCGAGATGGAAAAGACTTAGCTGTAACGTACTGATAGATTTAAAAGAAAATTTTTAAAATGAAGTATCAATAAAAATAGCAGATTGCTTTTTTGCAGCTCCATTGCGAAGTGTTTGGTGGGTAATGAAAGAGGTTCAAATTTCATATCGTAGTTTGGGTGGATATTATCAATTTAAATCGTCATTCAGCGTTGTCGAAGATGGTTTTGTGTAAGCAAAGTTGGCTGGAGTGGTGCTGTGGTTTGGATTCCTCGTAAATCTTCAGGTCCCTTCTACCTGGTAGAATTACGATGCAATATTACGTGACTATTTCCTACCTGCTAGAAAAGTCTGTTACTACCTCATTAAGGAGACTGAATTGATTGTTATTATTTATAAGCATAGTTAGAGACACTAGATGACAGAGATTAAATGCAGGATGATTCTACGAAGTAAGGCGTTTGGGAACAACACAGTTGACGGATTTACCAATTCTTGAAACAAATTTCCCGATAATTTCCCTATGTACCAGTCGACATTCACCAAAATCAATCAAAAACTAACTGCAGATTGGTGGCCAAAACATTCTTCAAAACATGAAAGCCGTATATTTCTTTCTCTCTCTCTCTTCGAACTAGGAACACCATACTCGGGGTCAGTGACAGAAGGTCATAGTAGAAGTCTGCTTCTTGAAGACGTGAAGTGATATTATTGGATAGTACGTAACACCAGTATTCTATAAGGATTACGCAGGTTTTTCCCATTCCCTCCTCGCCAATATCATGTATTATGACATTAGTAATAGTATTTGGATAGAGAACAGGTTTATCTATTAAGATTCTGACTGTTATCAGTTCCAATTCCAATTTAGACGAACGTTTACTGCCCGGTTGCTAAATAGGTACAGTGCCATTATATATATTACAGTTTTTCGGTTTAGTTCTCTCATCAAGAGATTGCTTTATGAAGTACGATTGGAACTATCGATGGTTCGTATTCCACGTTAAATTGTAGCTAACATGTGTGAGAAAGAAACTGGGCATCCTACCTCTTTTAAAGAATATAATGTAACTGTATATGTTCGGGTTAAGAAAAGGGTGTTTACCATCTTTGATACAGCGTGATCTTTGGTGAGCATCTGTTCAGGTTAAGAAAACGGTGTTCATCTTTGATACGGTATGATCTTACGTGAGCATGTGTTCAAATTAAGAAAAGTTTGTTTATCTTTGATACAGTGTCATCTTTGGTGAGCATCTGTTCTGGCTAAGAAAAGGGTGTTTACTATCTTTGATACAGATTGATTTTTGGTGAGCATCTGTTCATGTTAAGAAAACGGTGTTCATCTGTGATACGGTATGATCTTAGGTGAGCATGTGTTCAGATTAAGAAAAGTGTGTTTATCTTTAATGCAGTGTCATCTTTGGTGAGCATCTGTTCGGGTTAAGAAACGGGTGTTTACTATCTTTGATACAGTGTGATCTTTGGTGAGCATCTGTTCAGGTTACGAAAAGTGTGTTTATCTTTGATGCAGTGTAATCTTTGGAGAGCATCTGGTCAAGTTAAGAAAATGGTGTTCATCTTTGATACAGTGTGATCTTAGGTGACCATCTGTTCAGATTAAGAAAAGGTGTTTTTATCTTTGATGCAGTGTGATCTTTGGTGAGCATCTGTTCAGGTTAGGAAAAGTGTGTTTATTTTTGATGCAGTGTGATCTTAGGTGAGCATCTGATGAGGTTAAGAAAGGAATGTTTATTTATAATATATATCGTTTTCTTTACCTCATATCTTGTCAGATTACTAACATTTAATATTTATTGCTCTATCCACTTAAGTCATAAGACTACTACACTTTTAAAGCTGTATAATAAGCTTTCAAACTTCGAAAACCCCATCTTCATGGCTTAGGTAGCATTTGCGTGATGCCTGGACAAAAAAATCCCTGTGAAACCTCTTGTAATGCCGGGAGCAGAAATGTAGAATGATAAAGTCGTAATCTGACTTGCCTGAATGTAACTCCGTTCGTGATCAGTCACCATTCCAGGAGTTTATCTTCATTTCCTTCGCTATTCGCCTTTCACACAGGTCTCATACCGCCACTTATTTCCGCGAATAGTTATTGTCCGGCGCCACTTGGGGCGCTGCCGTCACTACCGCAACCAACTCGCGTGGCCGATCAGGTTTTTTGCGTCCTCTCTTCTTCTCTCTCTGTTTGCCGACCCGCGCAAAGTCTCCTCCCTCCCCGCACGTAATAACATGTCCGAAGCGGTCATCAGGAGGCAAGAACAGCAAGTGGCGAGCGAGACCCTGTGAAGGACGCGGAGCGTATAAATAGCCCTTCCGGGAAGGATGCGCAGGTGGCTGTAGCGTAACCACACGGCAATCGACCCCCCGGCACACGGAACCGGTCCCTCAAATTGGTAGCGAGGCAGATACCTGGCCGTGATCGGTGATGTAGTACCGGCAAATTGCGTGACTAAGACGGAGGAGAAACGGTAGCTCTTGACGAACCGGGTTCAAATACCGAAAGGGCCCAGAACTTTGTTCAAAGCATTTCTAGAACTGGCGAATATACAAGTAGATAAACACTCCTTTCTTAACCTCATCAGATGCTCACCTAAGATCACACTGCATCAAAGATAAACACACTTTTTTTAACCTGAACAGATGCTCACCTAAGATCACACTGCATCAAAGATAGCAAACACACTTTTCTTAACCTAAACAGATGCTCACCTAAGATCACATTGTATCAAAGATGAACACCCTTTTATTAACCCAAACAGATGCTCACCAAAGATCACACTGTATCGAAGATAAATAACACCCTTTTCTTAACCAGAACAGATGCTCACCAAAGACCACACTGTATCGAAGACAGTAAACACCCTTTTCTTAACCCAAACAGATGCTCACCAAAGATCACACTGTATCGAAGATTAACACCCTTTTCTTAACCAGAACAGATGCTCACCAAAGATCACACTGTATCGAAGATAGTAAACACTCTTTTCTTAACCCGAACAGATGCTCACCTAAGATCACACTGCATAAAAGATGAAAACCATTTTCTTAACCTGAACTACCAAACCACTTCTACCATACAGCCGAAGTTTTGGAAAGGAATTTGGAGCTCTGTCTCAATCATTTTTACATTTTCTTTCAGTGGACGATCTGTTGAGTGATTTGATGAAATCTTCCATCTCTCCCTATCTTGAACTAATCTCTTCATCTCAACACTCTATTACCACCTACGTCTACAGACTCAACATTTTCCAATCTTTGTCTTCCTGTAGAATACTTCCTTCAACTAACAAGTTAACCAATCCCGCATGTTTTCATAAGTATTATTATGTAGCATTACTGTTATTGATAATTGAATTTAATTGCGATGGATTGCATGTTCTGGTGGCAATTTCCCTAATCATCCATATTACCCAATCTTAATAAGTTTTTTTTCTTATGAGTCACGCCTCGTCGTCGTCGAGGTCATTAGAGGTGGTATTGGACTGAAGACAAGGAACGGGAAGGAATTCGGCCATGACCTTTTGAAGGAAGCATCCCGGCATTCGCTTGCAGTGATTTGGGATATCATGCAAAACAAAAATCTGGATGCCCGGACGGGGAATCGAACTTGCTTCCTCCCGAATGCGAGGCCAGAGTGTTACCGCTAACCCACTATTGTTATTTTTAATATTATTATGTTATATAATTTGATTGTTAATTCCCCCACCTATTTACTTAGGTTATTTGCAAATTTTATTTTTTTTTAGCTCTTTTTTCGCTAAGGACTTTGCCTTCATTCTTTATGTACGAAATGAGGTTGTGTTCATGGTCATATTTTCCCTTTCATGCACCACTTTCGTAATTCTACTTTTTTTTTTTTTTTTTTTTTTTTTTTTTTTTTTTTTTTTTTTTTTTTTTTTTTTACCACTGCGCCTATTTTCTGTAAGATTTTCCCACAATCTTCTCTCCTCATCCATCATTTTCAGAATACTTTCACTTCCTGCTGCACCTGTTCACTGATTTTCACCTTCCTTCTGTAGTAGGACTTAGTTTTATTTGTTTCTGATTTTCCGAAATTCTAAGACTCTCTTCAATAAAGTACTGCGTCACTTTAGACGGAGAGGCAGATTCAGGAAACTCTTATGAACGTGGAGGATGAGAGGGAAATCATGAAACTCTGATTGCATATCGGTCCATATTGGCTGATAACTTCTCATTGTATACGATTAACCGTACTTAGTTGCACCAATGGATCGCTGATCGTATTCAGACATTAAATAGAAACTAACGTAGTCCACAACACAAAATATGGTTGGATCCTCCAGAAGGAGGCATACTAAGTCATTGTTTCAGAGGTAGGACGACCAGTTCCTTTCCTCTAGGACCTATATTTTTACGTGGAATCCGAACCACGGAAAGTCCTGGCGTAGCTCATATCATAAAACTATAAAAAAATTCCTGTCCCTTCCGGGATATGAACCCGGGACCGGGCCGTAAAGAAAAAAAAAAGCTATGCCTCCACCTCTGAGCCACCAAGACGCTCTATTCAGACATAAAGAACCTTTAATCCAGCATTTCAAACACGGTTACTTGTGCCCTATGTTTGTTCCACATCGTCTCGGCCAAGGTTTAATGTGGAAGCTTGTCCAAACCTTGTTGTCGCCCCCTCTGCCAAAACACAAACTACAACAGCGTCGAAGTTGACCCTCAGTCCAGTGACCAGACACTGAAGGGACAGGGCCTCCCCGTTGTCGTTGTGGTATTCCTGGACTCATCAATACATGTATCGGACATGGACACACACTTAAACGACGGACCGGCTTCACGATGTAGATCCATTATTCACGCCACGCAAGGAAGGCGGGCCTACCAGATCTCGCACAGTGGCAAACAGTTGGAGGAGGAAGTCTTCAGATGACGACAAGAGGACTATTACTAAAAGGGTGGTAGGGTGTATCAAACTCCCACTTTCTCTAAATATAATTTTTCTCTGAACAGTTCCCTCTGATAGCAAATAACTGAACAATCATTCAGAAAATGGTCTTTGATCAATTAACCACCATTCTGAAGAAGTATAAAAACCTCACTATATATTCAGTCAAACACTTTATTGTTCGGATACAATTTGTCAGAAAATTTAGATTTTTACGTTCTCACAATGCCCTTTAAATTTGGAGGATTATCAAATTCCCAACCAGCCATTGATATGACCTACTCTATGCTGGTTTTGACGCATGGATCGGAAATATGGGTAATGAAGGAGAGGGAAGAAATGAGAGTACAAGGTATGGAGATGTAGTTTCAGAGGTGTAGAGTAGGAGTAACAAGCATGGGCAGAATGAGGAATCAGGATGATGATCAAAGAAGAAACGTTACAACAAATAATCAAGGTTACAGTGGTATGGTCATGTGAAGAGAATGGGAGATGAGATAATACGAAGGAAGATGTTGGATCTCGAGATGAAAGGGAAAAGGTCAAGAGGATGACCAAGGGAGAGACGGGTGAAAAGTATTAACAAGTGTGATGAAGAAAGAGGAGGATAATGGTTTAGAGTTAAAGAAGAGAGAGTTTGGATGGACACGAAGCTTTGGAGAGTCTTTGGCTCCAAGTGGTTGGAAGTTGCTCAAGATAATGATGGTCCAGCCATCCAATCTTCTCCGATTGTTTCTGAACGTATCTTCTACAACAACCGTATTGACGAGTTGTGAGAATTCAAAAACAATTGTTCCAACGTCAACCTCGTCTTATTGTAAAATCTACTCAACAGCTGCTAGAGTTAGCAACAAAACGAATCTCTGTTCTGAGCATTCCTATCCCACAACGCACGATGGAAGAACCAAATGGTAAATACGTAAGTACAGTACTTTATATCCCTAATCTTATTCAGTTATTGATGAGTGAGTATTTCACAGCATTCATGAGTGACAGAAGCTGTTCGTATGTTACCAAATAAATTCATGCGGCAACTATGTCGTTTATCAACCAGTGAATACCAGTCCAAATTCTGTAACAGTTTCTGAGAAATTCCTAAGAACTGTGGCAAGCGATCACAAAACGTTCGGCTCTTCTCCGCACATTCCCGATACTACCAATCAATTCCTTGAGGTACGGGTCCCATATCGCACAACACTACAGCTGATGGTGACGTAGAAAAGACTTTTCATAGGCTATTTCTTACGTAGGTATGTTACAATTCTTCAAAATTCGATTTATTAGTCACAGTCCAGAACTAGCTTTTGCTGCTCCAATTTCATGTTGCTCTTTTACTATCGTATCTATGTACATTTCTGAGAAATGAAATGTTTGCTTTGTATTCAATCTTCTTATTCCTTATTTTCTTCATTTTGACTGTACTTTCGCACAAATACTGTTGTCCAACTCTCTTACTCCCTTCATCTATGAGGAGTGAGGGCTTATTTTTCCTATAATATATATTATTTTTAAAAGGTGTTTTTTTTATGATGAACCATCTTTCTCCCTTCACACTTAAACAAAATCAATAAATCAGTTGATATACTGAGTTCTCCACTTTAATAAAACCATTAATTAAGAAAGTTTTTCTTATTTCAAAATTCAACCTGTAAATGACAAAAATTATGAACGATCAAATTCAAAGTCAACCTTCTAGGCTTCGCTAGTGTCGATAAGGATTGATCACATTACCGCTAGATAGCAGCACCACATATCGAAATTTTTGCACGAGCCATGATGACATTACGCTAGATAGCAGCACCACATATCGAAATTTTAGCACGACTTATGATCACATTACACTAGATAGCAGCACCAATAATCGAAATTTTAGCACGACTTATGATCACATTACACTAGATAGCAGCACCACATATCGAAATTTTCGCAGGAGTCATCACATTACGCTAGATAGCAGCACCAGATATCGAAGTTTTCGCACGAGCAATGATCACATTTCACCAGATACCAGCACCACATATCGAAATTTTCGCAAGAGCCATGATTACATTACGCTAGATAGCAGCACCAATAATCGAAATTTTTCTCACAAGCCATGATCACATTACGCTAGATAGCAGCACCAGATATTGAAATTTTCGTACGAGCTATGATCACGTACGCTAGATAGCAGCACCACATTTCGAATTTTCGCACGAGCCATGATCACATTACGCTATATAGCAGCACCACATTTCGAAATTTTCGCACGAGCCATGATCACGTTACGCTAGATAGCAGCACCACATTTCAAAATTTTCGCACGAGCCATGATCACATTACGCTATATAGCAGCACCACATTTCGAAATTTTCGCACGAGCCATGATCACGTAACGCTAGATAGCAGCACCACATTTCGAAATTTTCGCACGAGCCTTGATCACATTACGCTATATAGCAGCACCACATTTCGAAATTTTCGCACGAGCCATGATCACATTACGCTAGATAGCAGCACCAATAATCGAAATTTTTCTCACAAGCCATGATCACATTACGCTAGATAGCAGCACCAGATATTGAAATTTTCGTACGAGCTATGATCACGTTACGCTAGATAGCAGCACCACATTTCGAAATTTTCGCACGAGCCATGATGACATTACGCTATATAGCAGCACCACATTTCGAAATTTTCGCAAGAGCCATGATCACATTACGCTAGATAGCAGCACCATTAATCGAAATTTTTCTCACAAGCCATGATCACATTACGCTAGATAGCAGCACCAGATATTGAAATTTTCGTACGAGCTATGATCACGTTACCGCTAGATAGCAGCACCACATTTCGAAATTTTCGCACGAGCAATGATCACATTACGCTATATAGCAGCACCAATAATCGAAATTTTTCTCACAAGCCATGATCACATTACGCTAGATAGCAGCACCAGATATTGAAATTTTCGTACGAGCTATGATCACATTACGCTATATAGCAGCACCACATTTCGAAATTTTCGCACGAGCCATGATCACATTACGCTAGATAGCAGCACCAGATATTGAAATTTTCGCACGAGCCATGATCACATTCCGCTAGATATCAGCACCAATAATCGAAATTTTTCTCACAAGCCATGATCACATTACGCTAGATAGCAGCACCAGATATTGAAATTTTCGTACGAGCTATGATCACGTTACCGCTAGATAGCAGCACCACATTTCGAAATTTTCGCACGAGCCATGATCACATTACGCTATATAGCAGCACCACATTTCGAAATTTTCGCACGAGCCATGATTACGTTACGCTAGATAGCAGCACCACATATTGAAATTTTCGCACGAGCCATGATCACATTACGCTATATAGCAGCACCACATTTCGAAATTTTCGCATGAGCCATGATCACGTTAAGCTAGATAGCAGCACTACATTTCGAAATTTTCGCACGAGCCATGATCACATTAGGGGGCATCCACAAATTACGTGAGGTGTTTTTCCGGATTTCTGGACCCCCCCCTCCCCCCTGGTGAGATTTCGTGAGATCTGGCCAGACCCCCCCCCCCCTCTGGTGAGATCTGGTCCGTGAGAACCCCCCCTAGAAATCGCCCTGGAAACTTTTTTTTTAGGTCACACCCTAACTTTTTTGACGAAATACCCTCCTAAAATCGACTTCGCCGCAAATTGTAGACTTTTTTTTTTTTTTTGCTCTACTGTAACCAAATTTTTCGCAAAATCTCACGTGAGATTTCCGTAGAGCCCCCCCCCTCCCCCTTGGTGAGATCTGGTGAGATTTCGCCGGACCCCCCCTCCCCTATTTCACCTCACGTAATTTATGGATGCCCCCTTACGCTAGGTAGCAGCATCACGTATCACAGAGGTATTGATAAACTGTTTGTATTTTCTAGAATGAGAGGCTTCTCAAATATTTTTGTTTCTGTTAGGGACGCATTTCACCATTTCTAATTTTACGTACGTCGTTGTAAATATTTTCCTACGTACTTGTTTAAGTTGACAAGTAAACAAATTATCTAGCTGTTCTTCATCCTTCTACAAAGCCTTAACCTCGCTATTCATAATATGTTACTAGCGAATTTTTCGTGTGGGTCACCTAAACATGTTTTATTTACATTCTTCATTGAAAGACGTAATACGTCCTCTATCTGTCAGCACATCTATGCATTTGGAGTCTCTTTGTAGTAACTTAGAGGTTTATCCAGTGCATCGTCGTTTTGGAATAAATATTTTAACAATTTCGTGACTGATTTCTGCTGGTGGCCGTCGGTAATGTGTAGAAAAGGATTGAACAGCTAATTACATTGTTGTGAAACACTTTGAGGACCTCTGGGGATAGTGAGGCGGTGCTGGTCTTGGAAGAATGTCCGAAGCACCTGGGCGAGGGGTGGACAGCTGAGGCGGTCACAATACACAGTGTTTACACGGAGCGAGCCTGGGAACTGTCCGTCTCGACCGGAAGTGGAGGTGTCGTCTGGGCGGCAAGGTGTAGGGTGACATACACCACCTGGAGGGGTGCACACGCCACCAAATCTGCAAAGCTCCAGGAGCACTCATACCCCATGTTTTACTTACAAGAAACTTTTCCTTATGGTCTCTTCTAAACTCTCATAATGTCGTGATAAACTAAAGTCCATGATGATCTCGGTGAAGCGTTTTGGGGGCAAAACAGCATCTAAAGTTATTAATATAAATTTTTATGCTTTTAGCAGCCATCATATTTGTAAAATAACATTATTTCATTCATTTATTTATTTCCTGGTTTATCGCTGCTTTAATGATGTTGTAACTGCCAACGTATTGCTGCCGAAAAACCGAAAGCAATGAACGTGGTATGCAAACGAATGACGAAGTGGTATAACCAGCCGTCAGCAGGGGATACATAGGCCAGAAATGCCTCTGAAGATGACCCAGGTTTGATGCCGAAACGTTGGCAGTAACAGCATCATTGAAACAACACTACGCCCTCAAAAATGAAAGTGGAATTATACTGGAAGTGGGTTTTGTAAAGTGAAAATTACGTTTTGAAATAAAAAAAAGAAATATTACATTCGACGAATAAATTGCGAAATATTTATGAGGAGTCAGGGTATGAAACCGTCGAGCCCACAAGATTTTAGACAATTTTAATAATATAATTAAGAAAATGGCATTTGAAAGTCAATACTTCTTTGTTAATAGAGAAAATAATTTTCAATTTCGGTTATAACAAAGCCATTTGCAGAGGTAGGACGGCCAGTTCCTTTCCACTGGGACCTACAGTTTAACATGGTATCCGAATCAAGAAACGTCCTGGCTTAGTTCACATCATCAAACAAAACTTTCAAAAATTTCTTGCTCAACCGGGATTTGAACACGGAACCAGATGCCGAACTTTTGAGAGAAAGCGTTTGTGCCACTAAGCTAACAGACCGCCAAGAGCAGGTGAAAATATATGTATGCAACAAATTTGCTTAAATATGGAAAAAATAACCTTTGCAAGGAGTGAAAGAGAACTCCAAAAGTTCGATGTCAAGAAAAAAATTTGTCCTTTAACACGGAGAAAAAAGCATAAGAAACAGATTTTTATATTTCATATACCACATTTCTTGATGGTGAACCTCCATTCTTGCTTTCCCCCCCTTCAAATGCTCGCCTGAAAATTTTAAATATCAAATGAAAAGTTAGAAATAAAACATGTTCTCAACAACGTAAATAAAAGGTTACAACCATTTTTTATCTTTTAAAAATGGATTCTTTAGAGTAACTAACTCCAATCACAAATCGTGAGGTGTTATTTTGATTTGATTATCGATTACTCGTTAGAAACTAGTTAATCGATACGCGTAGACGGCGGTCAGTCCAGGAGATTGTTATTCTACAGGTTGCGAACCAAGGTTTGCTGTCCTGCTATGCTGGTCCTGTACTGCCATCATGAACATGTGATCTAGCAGTTCGTTTAAACTATCGACTACGCTGGATACATTTCGAGTTAATCGATATATCCAGCCTGCGAGACAATCAGTTACATCATTCATCCGTAACGAGGCTCAATAGTGCAATTGTGCATGTCATTCCGATTCAACCATCGACCATTCTAGTCAGAGTTTGATATAATCGATCCTTCTAACCGGTGGACAACACCAGAAGGATGTGTCTCGTGTACGTTTCTCGAACTGCCGTTAAACCACTTTACATAGGGTCGTATCAATTCGACTATCGATAATGCTGGTCGCAGTTCGAGGTAATCGATCCTTCCTGCCAGTGGGCATAAACAGTTGTAAGTTTCGCGCATCAGACAATTTAACTGTCTTGACATTAATAGTGGCCATTTTACATGGGGCCTAACCGATTCGACTATCGACCACGCCGGTCGCAGTTCGAGTTAATCGATGTGTCTGGCGGGCGGGCAGGTGTAGCCGAGTGCCAAGTCTCCCGCTGTTTGATTGCTTTCCTCGTCACGCGAGCTCCCGCTTCCCCCTTTTTCTCTCATTTCTCTTCTTTTCTTGTTGGCACCTGGAAGCGTGTTTCTATGGTAACGCTACCGGGCCGGGCCAGTTCTCTCTTAATCAATTTGCAAGTGCTCGCTACCTCACCGCCACGTTTCTCAAACGCCACGCAACCAAAACACCTGCTGCATTAACTGATTAAGTATAAACACAGCCGACAGTAATACTTCTTCTATAGTTTGTTGCCTGCAAGAAATAACAAAAACTAGTATGGAAAGATCGTGAACTTTAAACGAACGATGCATCATGTGATTCGATTTGTATCAGGTTCAAAGTTCTGTCTAGCGACAAGAATTATGTACTAATCGCAGAAAGCAATTGTCTTCTTTTTTTTTTTTTTTTTTTTTTTTTTTTTTTTTTTTTTTTTTTTTTTTTTTTTTGTTGTCTTTCCCGTGTGTTTCAGTCCTCTTTGTTCAGAAAGTTCACATTTCGCCAGCTGGTTTTTTGTTTATTTCACAAAAATTTATTCCAACTAAATTGTTCACTAATCTACATTTCCACCTAATTTAGCTGTATAAAAAATCTTTCGTCTCCCAAAATTATGATATTTACCATGTTCAAGTAAATGATACCAATACCGAAAATCGTCGATGTATTTAAGATGACTAAAAAAAAAATGAAAAGTGTCTGAACTATTTGGTGAGTGGTAACGCTCGATTCAGGCGATCGGAACTCTATTTCTCTGTTTTAATTTTATTTCAGGCATAATCACCGAATTGTTTGTCGACACACAGCAATTAATTCTGCCAGAAATAAGTAAACAACAACGGCAACATTGTTGCACGTTGGTTGTTATGGCAACAACCAACGTCTTTACATTGGTAATTCTATGTCTATGGTAAACGTTAAAAACTGAGTCTACATTTACATCTACATCTACATATATACTCTGCAATTCACAAAATTGTGGGTGGCAGAGGGTGCTCAGCACCAAAGCTAATCTCTTTGCTGTGCTGTGGTGACTTTTTAAAAAAATTATGGCTCAGAAAAATAAATATTTCATTTTGTGATCAGAAAAAATATACAGCCATATAGATTTTTTTTTTTAACGTATGGCTTTACGCCTCGTCAACGCATGGCCAAATTCCTTCCTGTTCCTTGTCTCCAGTCCCATCCCGCCTCAATGACCTCGGATAGAGGCGGGATGGGACTGGGGACAAGGAACAGGAAGGAATTAGGCCATGGCCTTTTAGAAGGAAGCGTCCCGGCATTCACCTGTAGTGATTTGGGGAAACCATGGAAAACCCAAATCTGGATGCCCGGACGGGGATTCGAACCCGCGTCCTCCCGAATGCGTGGCCAGAGCTTTAACCGTTCACCCACCACGCTCGATTCCATAAAGAAGTTTGAATTTTATGTAAGAAAGTATCTGATGTAATTATGAAAATACTCGTATTCAACAAATAAATACAGGAAATCAAAATGTCCTTAAAAATTCCCCTCAAATTATAAAGTTCCTCCCCCTCCCAATAAAATCCAGCCTGTATGCACCAAACATTTTTGGGGAAAACCCCTAATTTTGTAGTCCTGGCAGCTACGTAACAACTAACACGTGTGTTACTGCAAATGCTACCAACTTGCTTCGATAAACGAAATGCAATGTGTGTAATTTTAAAATTCTCGTTAGTTTTTGATAAGGGGCTTTAGCGTTCTAGCCTCGCATTCGGGAGGACAGCGGTTCGAATCCCCGTGCGGGCATTCAGATTTGGGTTTTCCATGGTTTCCCAAATCACTCCAGGCGAATGCTGGGATGCTTCCTTCAAAAGGCCATGGCCGAATTCCTTCCCCCCATCCTTTCCCGTCTCTAAAAACCTCGATGTTGAGAGACGTAAAGCAGTTAAAAAAAAAAGATAAGGGGCTTGATAATGAACTTTGTGGTCCATCACCATAATGTTAGCCCTGGATGTCCAACTCGATGAACTGAAGCTGTTGTGATTGCGTCAGGCACCGGCTTGCGTCCTGTTTTCCATAGCAGCACTGCGGTCAAAGGACACCGCCTAAGAGGCTCTAAGTCGCCCACGCTGGTCAGTGACTATGCAGTACACGGGCTGTTGTGTTGGCGGACAACACGGCCATCCTCTGCTGTCCGAGAAGTCTCTATTGTTGTCAACTATAAGGCAGGTATCACAGACAACTGAATTAACCTCCGCAGTACCGAGACTGGTGGGTGAGCAGTAACGCTCTGACTAACAAGAGGAAGGACGTGGGTTCGAATCTCCGTCCAGCCATCCAAATTTCGGTTTCCCATCACTTTCCGATATGTCACGATGATTTCTTCAAAGACAAAGAAACTATGGCTGGACTGCTTCCTGGTCTTTGTCCGCAGCCCTCTCCCATCTCTAATAACCTTGACGTCGACGACGTACAGCATTAAACAAATCTACATTAGCCAAATCTTCGGTCACGCTTCACTCTTTTGTCTCACATGTCCTGTCGTCAAAGTCAGCTTATTAGCCACACCGATAAGTAAGCAAAGACTAATTTTTATTGTAAGGTTGTTAAAGACTTGAAATGAAAATATTTTGACATAAGCTTTGGTAACAAACTCAAGGTGTCAGGACACATTGGATGGGGAGTAGGAAAAGGTTTCAAGGTCCTTCACGCGTTGGAGGGAGTGATGAGGGAATGTATTAGAAAAAGTAAGGGAATTTGGATACAAAATTTAGTCATAGCATTTGGTAGTGTAATAGGGGACCTACATTTTGGGTATCAAATACAGTAGTTGGAGGCTGTGCTAAGAAGGGCTGTTAGGTTTGTCGCTGGTAATTACCGCAGAACAAATCAGTAACTGATATGTTAAAGCAGCTGAAATGGAATTCATTGAATGACAGAAGGAGGGTGAAGATAGTCATGGGAGTGTACGAGGCATATATTGGTGATGAGGCGTGGGAAGATTATGACGCAAAAATTAGAAGATGTGCATGGGAGGGAAAAGATGACTATTACTACAAGCTGGCACTCGATTTCAGAGTGAGGGAAGATTTTGTTTCGTAGTTAAGGGGGTCAGGGATTGTGATAAATTAACAAGGAAGTGATGAATAATTTACTAATAACATAAAACGAATTTAAAATTGAAAATAGCAGAAGGAAAAATTAGGTAGGAAAAGGAAAGAGAAAAAATGGGTGTGTAGGGAAATTGCCACCGAAGCAAGAACTCCATCGCAATTAAATTAAATTAAATGAGCGCACAGTGCAATATTATCTTGTTGACTGCATCATAAAAACTCTGGTCCTGACATGTGGAGTCATTGCTAACGACGCTATTGAAAGAATTCCTTAAATCCTCCGTGTATCATTGATTTACCAATTACCAGAAAGCTTTTAAGAATTCAATAGAATGATTTTACACAATGCGATTTGAGTTTAATAAACGGATACTGTGCGGTAAGACCCTAAGTACTAATTAGTCAAGTATACCCACAGTCGAATCGACGCCAGGGTAATTATCTTTCAATTCCCTTATTCTACAAAGACGTTTCGCTGATTTCCTTACAGCATCTTCAGTAGTATTTTATGAAACCAATTTGGAAATCACCGTTATTTGTTACCAATTCTCCGCTTCAGTCATAGCAGCAAAATATGCTTAGAAAGAATGATGACAAATAGATTTATCTCATAATCCATATATAAAGAAAAACAGATATAAATCACTGTTCAGGAAATGCAGTATAACTTGTACGGAGGATAAATGAACTAATATTTGATCCTTCTGCTGTTTGTCTAAGTACCTATATAACTGATTATGTAGAAGAAATAATCACCATAATTAAAAGTGTTCATTGTGGTTAGATGGACTCTTGACCATTTTCTTCTTCTTCTTCTTTTAATAATTGCAATGGTGCATAGGCCTAGCGAAAATTTGGCTAATGTTCCCGATTCTCCCGATTGATCTATAAGTTTTCGATCCCATTGTTTTCCATCTTCTTTTATACTTTCATTTCCCGACTCTAACAACATCGACGTCGACGATGCATAAAGACCGAATCAAAAACCATAAAAAAATACTACCAGAGCGAAAAGAAATCCAGTGTTTTAGATGATCATGTGTTTATCGTTATCAAGCAGACGAATCATTTTCTTTATGCGGAATAGACATTGACAATTGACATCGTTACACATGGAACTGATGATGAAAACGACTTTCACCATACGTAGTCTGCTACCTTGAACTAAGCCAGTCTAATGCGATCCTGCCTCAGCAAGTATTTTCTCTGAATGAACCTCAGTTTCACATTGTGATCGTGCACCATTTGCAGCAGAACTAACTAGTAAACGCATTCTCGCATCTCCGACATCAATCTCTTATGCTAATCACCGCATTGAGTGGAGTCCGCGCACAAAGCCGCTCACTCAGCACAATGCCGGTTCGAGCCCCGGCTTCGGGGTCGGCCGTAAAACCATTGTGTTCACCCGCGCATGCGAGCTCACGTCCCGACGCGCCTTATGTGTGTTTGTGTGTCAGCGGAGGAGAGAGAAAAGAGGCGTGAGAGATGGCTTCTTGTTCTGCTACCGAAAACTAATTCAGCCGACGCGCACCGGCCGCGTGTTTATTTATTGCGGTACAAGGCCTCGGCTTTCGTGAATAATCGTCCCGTGTCCGAAAAGTGAATGGCCGCTCCTACTCGAGTCGTCTTCGAGACACGGCTTTCCAATTAACAAGTAGCTGCGGTGGGAACGCGCAGCCAGAGAATACGAAATGGGGATTAGTAGTTAAACTTTGGGTCACAAAACTGATCCTTGAGGAAGTTTGTTATTTTTTTGAAAAATATGCATTTATTGATGCATAAAGCTGAAATAAATGTGCAGAAGTATCCTTCATACTATCCTTCGTGCCTGAAAAAGTTTTAAATACATTAAAATTCATGCAAAAAGTATGTTTATGTTGAGTTATCTTTATTCTTTTCATTTTAGTAATATAATGAAGAAGTGGACTAAACCCTGCAAGCTTCAACGTAAAAATGTTAGTATGAATTCTTTCATGTCAAATAATAGAAGCCAGCAAAGCTAGAAGCGTGGTGGGTGAGCGATAACTATATGGTATCGCTTTCGGGAGGAGGCGGGTTCGAATCCACATTCGACCATCCAGACTTCGTTTTTCCATGGTTTTCTGAAATCACTCCCGGCGAATGCCGGGATGGTTCCTTCAAAAGAACATCGCCTAATTCTTCCCCGTTTCTTGTCCCCAATCTTTCTACACCTCTAATTACCACAACGTAGACGAGGCGTAAAGATAAAAAAAAAAAAAATTGTATCAGTGTGCGCATGTGCAAAAAAGTAAAACTTCTATGTGTCATTCACACGTTAGGGAGCGTGCACAAACTACGTGACTCCGTCCAGGGGGGAGGGGAAGGCTGGAAGGCTACGTTGGGCTACGTGGGGGGAGTGGGGTTCCGAGCCAAGCCACGTAGCTTTCCTTTCATTACATTTTTCAGTTAAAATGAGGAACAGAACATACAACAGCATGTGAATATTTATTTCCCTCAGTTAATTATCTCTGTATGTAAGTTACAATATGTAAGTTACAATTGTCTGACAAGAGAAAACGGGACAAAATGTCTTCTGGAATCAAAAGGAAAAAAAGCTACGTGCTACGTGGGGGAAGGGGGGGGGGGGGTAGAGGCAAAAGCCACGTAGGGCTACGCGGGGGGGGGGGGGTTCACAGGAGGCCAAAATGGAGCTACGTGGTTTATGCACGCTCCCTTACTCAACGTAACTTTCATGTGTATTTTTAAATTATTTTGATGTTTCCTTCGCTCTCAAATGGACAAACGATATATTTATTGCATTTGTACAATAGGCCTAAACAGTACCTTTATCCAAGTTATTCTCGTAAAGGAATGAAAATTGTGAAAAATTTAAATCACGTTTCGCTAGATTGTTGCATCGGGTCTTAGTTTGTATTTTGTGTTTAGGATTTTTATATCGGAGAAAAACTTGGAAAAATTTACCTGATAACCGTTCTTACAATCAATAGGACGCATGAAAATGAAAGTTTTATTTGGAACCATTGAAAACTATATCATTTTATAGTACTGTGAAGGTGATTGGTAACGCTACAAGCAGTAAATTTTCACAGATTTCAAGCCGTATTCCCGTAGGATTAGTGGAGGTAGAGATCCGCATTCCTATTTGCTGACCGTAGGCAGTACAATGGACGTGCCGTGGTCGGCAAAACGGTCCGGTCCTTTTTCTTTAACTTTCCGCGGAGTTTCCCCCATGGTACTCATTTCATAGCAGGCTGAATGGCCTGAGGAGCCATACCGGACGTTCAGCTTCAAGGAAAGATCCTACCGCCTGCGGTACGCGGACGGCTGTGAAGATGATTACCATTGCTAATATCAACTTATATTACTGCTTATTACTATTTTTATTATTCTACTTCAGTTGTATTTGGTGAAGTTGAACGTATACTTTGGTTAGGGGGCATCCATAAATTACGTGAGGTCAAATGGGGGAGGGGGGGTCCGGCAAAATCTCACCCAGTGGAGGGGGGGTTTACAGAAATCTCACGTAAGGTTTTGAAAAAAAAATTCGAATAGTAGAGCTAAAAACAAAGTCTACAAATTGCGCGAAAAGCGATTTTACGGAGAAATTTCGTCATTTTTTTTTTAAACTGCTTAACGTCTCCTATAACAACTAGGTCTAGACGGAAATTTCGTCGAAAAATAAAAAACTAATTTTGAAGAGTGAGACCTAAAAAAAAAAAAGTAGTTCTCAAAAAGTTTCAAGGGCTAAATGGCTATATCTAGGGGGGGGGGTTTCTCACGGACCAGATCTCACTAGAGGGGGGGGAGGCGATCCGGCGAAATTTCAGGAAATCTAACCGGAGGGAAGAGGGGGGTCCGGAAATCTGGAAAAAACACCTCACGTAATTTATGGATGCCCCCTTACTGAAGAAGGAAACATACGTTTCACGTTTAATGTAGGCTAATTCAATGCTTAGCATAAGGAGCTGCTTGCATCAAAGTATAGTTAAATGAGCACACGTAGAAAATGCGCAAGCACAGAACGTTAACGCGCATGCGCAGAACGTTCCCACTCATGTGCAGAACGTGTCCGCGCATGCGCAGATCGTTGCTGCTCTTGCGCACTTGATGCGTAACGCTGGCAAACTTATCCCTGCCGTGCCCAAAGAAGTTTCTCTTAATCTTTGAATGCGAGGCTTGAAAGTTATTCGTTCATACACCAGGCTAGGTTATACAATAATATACATTCGATTCGAAGACGTTCTCTCTGGTAACGTTAACGCACTGTAGCTCGCCGTTGTTGTCCGATTCTCCCGGAAGAAGGTGTGCCTGCGAACCTCGGGTGACCTCAAGAGTGGCTTTATGGCTACCGTCAACGCCACAACCCGCGTCTGCAGAAACACAAAACGACGCCCGAAAGGACGCCGGACCACTTCGCGCCAGAATAAATAATAAACGGCGAGATTTACAGGGCTGAGTGGCGGTGGCGTCGCGATGCCATCTCGTCCAGGTAGCGGTACCCGTGTCTCGCTTTGTGTGTTTTGGCAGCGAGGCTGGTTCCGATGTCATGTCGTGTTCCCCTCGCAATGGCACCGTTACCCGGGGCCGACGGTAATTAATCAAGATACGCGGCTCGGTTGGGTACGCCGGGAGTGACGTATGTGCTGAGAGGTCGTGAGTTCGATCACGCTCGAACCGCTACAGCGGCGGTTCAGAGACGAAACCTCCAATCAGCGTAACTGGTTACAATTGCACCAGCTGTGAATGTTGAAGAAATTTTGTTTCGTTATTTTTGCATTAGTTCATATACTTAATGTGCTGAAGTTATTCCAGTGGGGAACTGGTTGGTCGAGTTGTATGTTGCACTGAACTTGAAGGTTTTGTAATGAACTGTGAGCATAACTTTCGGATTAGGGTCATGAATTAGGTGATTTCTACCGAGCGTGGCAGGTAAGTAGTCTGGCATCGCATTCCGGAGGATACAGGTTTGAGTACCCGTCCAGCCATCCAGAATTGGGTGTTTCCATGGTTTCCAGAAATCAATCCAGGTGAACGCCGGGATGGTTCCTTCAAAAGGCCGTGAAATAAATCCTTCATATTTCTTGTTACCAGTCCTATACGGCCTCTAATCAGCCCGACGTCGATGAGGCGTAAAACTATAAGAAAAAAAATGAATGCGTTCTTTTTGATTCATTGCCATAAACACCGAGCGTGGTGGGTGAGGTTAACGCTCTGGCCCTCGCATTCTGGAGGACGTGGGTTCGAATCCCAGTCCTGGCATCCAGATTTGGGTTTTCCATGGTTTCCCCAAATTACTCTTGCCGAATCCTGGGATGGTTCCTGCAAAACGCCATGACCGAATTACTTCCCGACCCTTGTCCCCATCCTTCCCCGCCCCTAATGACCTCGACGTCGACGGCACGTAAAGCCATATTTAAAAAAAGTGTTAAAAATGACAGGAATCACCTGTGACGATAATAGAAATTTGTTCTGGAAAATGTATTGAGGAAAAAAAATTATTATTATCGTTTTTATTGGTATTTTTCGTGCTAAAAGCAAATCTGATAAGATTCTCGGAATATATGGCTAAGTTGCTTTTAAATAACTGCATTTGGTTTTACATAACGAAAATTTTTAATGTTGTCAGTAAATTTGTAAATAAATTATAATTTATTTGACTAATATATTTCTTAATTACTTACGTTTCGTGTAAACTTCTTCTGAGGTTTTAATAAACTGTCCTTCTGTTAATATATATATATATATATATATATATATATATATGTTACAACCTGGTTCAACTAACTGCTACAAGAATACGGCGAAAATATCGGATGATCTTCACTTAAGTGGATCTATGCGTCTGATCATCATAAATAACAAATAAAGTAATTTTAAACGAACGATACACAGTAATTTTTTAATATCTGCCTTGCATTATATTTTTTTATCTCTGCCCTTCGTATTTTAGTGCAGCTGCTTCTACAGCAGCGTGCCATTAAGACACGATAGTATCCGTAGATATTGGTCAACAACACTAATAAAGGATTGACTTTTTAAACAACTAAAAAAATACTTCTAATTTCAAATCTGACACTGAATCTCATAGTTATGCACAGAACATGGTAGGAAAATTATTTGAACGAGCGCTTTGAAAATATATCTAGATTTGTGAGCTCTTACATGTTCTAACGTTAATTTTCAAATCTGCGATCGAAAACTGGAGTAGAATCGGACTTTAAGTGTGGTGTAAATAAAGATATATACGTTCAATCGTGGATATACGTACGTAATAATTATAAACCACCTGTTATCGGTTAATTTTATTTTTTACCTGCTTAACGTCTCTCTAACAGCGAGGTCTTTAGAGATGGGAAAGGATGGGGGGGGGGGGCAAGGAATGGGAAGGAATTCGGACATGGCCTTTTGAAGGAGGCATCCCGGCATTTGCCTGGAGTGATTTGGGAAACCATGGAAAAACAATAAACCGGAAGCCCAGACGGGGATTCGAACCGCCGTCCTCCCGAATGCGAGGCCAGAACGCTAACCGTTACACCACCACTCTCGGTATCCGTTAATGGTGAGGACAAACATGCAATACCAGTTTTTAAATTAATCCGTAGATTACAGCTCGATTCGCAACAACTTCTCAGATTTTTTTTTAATTTTCTGTTTTACCCTCGTCGACGTCAAGGTCATTTGTGTCGGGATGGGACTGGGGCAAGGAACGGGAAGGAATTCGGGCATGACCTTTTGAAGGAAGCATCCCGGCATTTACCTGGAGTGGTTCCGGGAACCATGGAAAACCCAAATCTGGATGCCTGGACTGGGATACGAACTGGCATCCTCCCGAATGCGAGGCCAGAGCGTTAACCGCTCACTCACCTCACTCTGTTTGCAGATTCTAACAGGTGTTTATGATCTTTGCCAACTCATCTAAATGACATCGAATCGATGAAAATACCTAAACAGCAGCGAGGAGAGGATTAGGATTGATTGTACCGACGTAGTACCATGCACGTCATAATAAAATCTGTCAAACCCAGGTTGGGTCCATTTTTGTATCAAAGATGTTCTGAAAATGGACTCATCAACTGGCGAAATCTGTTCTGTATTTTTTGCCGTGGTCCAGTCGGGGATTATGGCGTCACTGGAGGGTCGGGTTGGAGTCTGCATGGACAATGGACCAGCGGGGTGGTGTCAGATGGGGACTGGTCCAGCCTGGAGAACAAAAACTATGCAGGGTCAGAGCGCCAATGGGCAGTGGTGAGAGAAATTAGGGAGGGATTTGTTCTTCGGCCGTGGGACATGAATAGCAGAAACTGGACGGGGAGGCCATATTGGCTGAAGAGTCACAGACGCCCGACACCATCGGGACAACAGCAAGCAATCGATTTCTAGGGAAAATACAGTAACATATGCTACATCTACATAAAAACTGAAGCAGCTAATTATTAGAATAAAAATTGTGGCAAGTAATTGGATGGTCGTGCACCGAAGTAAAGAAAATACAGTCTCAAAATTGAGATGGTAATTAAGTTCCAAATCTCTAACTTAATCTTCGTTTCCAGCCTGCTGAGCACTGTTTGCTTATTATCGGATATTTAGCTCACTTTCCGATGGTTCTGATTACAGTGTCAACTTCACTAGATAACTATTTAAAATAATTGATTTAGAATTCCTTTATATTTCGCAACCAGAAGTTTGAGGACACAGCAATACAGATGGAAAATAATGAAAGGAAATTGTCTCAGTTGTGAACTACCTAAACCTGAAAAAAAAAAAAAAAGGGAATGTAGATGCCCATCATGTTTTATCAAAATGCTTCTTTTCGACCGAGCCTTTTGGGTGAACGGTTAACGGTATGGGTTTGCTTTAGTGAGGACGCGGTTTCGAATCCCTTTCCAGATTTCTGTTTTCCATGTTTTCCCCAAATTAGTCCAGGGCATTGCCGGGATGGTTCCTGAAATGACCATTGCGGAATTCTTTTCAATTTTTGATCCCATTCCCATCCCAGCTCTAACCACCTCGACGTCGACGAGCCGTAAACCTATAACAAAAAAGTATCTTCTTGGATTGAGGGAAATACAAGTTCATGGCACGAAACTTCTTGTAAATGGCCACTGTTGAAAGTTATTAGTATTGTTGGCTCGTTTTGATATATTTGTCACGTGCTTTCTATATTGCTCCCGCATTCGGGAAGACGCTGGTTCGAATCCCCGTCCGGATATTCAGATTTAGGTTTTCTGGGATTTCCATAGCTCGTTCCAGACGAATTCCGGGATGGTGGTTCCTTCAAAACGCCAACGCCAAATTCCTTCCTGTATCATGCTCCCAGTCCTTTAATAACTATGACGTCGACGAAGAAAATAAAACGTATACTTTTCTTCCGAACGCCTGAAAACTTCCCTCTTTTCCATTACTGAAACCCATTACCTATTCTGAAATTGGTGCTTGATTAACTGTAGACTATTGTTGGTAATGTTTCCACTGGCTGATGTTCTTTTCGATGCACTTACTACCTCGCCATCCAAATTATCCACTATATTGTTCTGAGGGTCACAGATGAATACATCCAAGAGCATGATTGCCTTAAGAAGGAACTTAAGCAAACACAAGAACGAGCAAGACGTGGACTGAAGATAGGAAGCGGGAAAATCGAGAACGAATATGGGAAGACTAAGAAAAGATCAAAACTGATGGATGGAAACTTAATCTTAACGGGTCAAAACTTAAAACAATAAGAAACCTTGGCAGTTTCGTATGACTCATATGGACACCACTGGAATGAAATATCCTCAGAGGACATGCGGCATCAGTGGGTTCGACGTTCTCTGGGGGTTGATGGATAATCGAGTGTGGTACCTCTTGTTTGAGCCACCGACTGGCCAATGGGGACACGCGGTGCGGGGGGTGACAGCCCGATTGTTCGGTGGAGGACCTCCAGCTGATGCGGTCCGGACCGTCGGTGGCCATGTTGGTCTGGTAATTAGCACGCCGGCTAACATGGCGCCGGGAGTGATAGCCCCATTGTTTATCCGGGCCATTGTTTTTCGCACTGCCAGCCATCTGTCCCCGGACAAACCCTGATGACGTGTCTGGCTTCACATTGGTGACCCTACATAATTTCCTACACCCAATCCAGCGTTTTTTACATTTTTCTTAACCTATTACCCCACGGCTCGATTCTCGGTCCATTCAATTAGGGTGCTATGCCCCAAACAAAACCTGGACTACAACGATGACGTGACTGGTTTCGTCCTGACGATCTTACACAATTTCCTACAGTTAATCCAGCGTTTTTCCATTTTCTTGTACTCTTTACCCCACGGCTCGATTCTTGGTACAGCTATCCAGAAATTCTTGCCGGTATTACGCTGATAGCAGTATCAATGCATAATGGCCTGGATATTATTATTAGTAGCTCTGCGGTCTAAGTGATGTACCACTGAATTAGCTGCGTAGTCCGCCTCTGACGAGGAATTTGCTTACTCTTCTGCTGTTATCGTAAACGAATAGCCAGAAACACACGAGCGTACTAATGAACTCCACTTGCCCTAAGCAAGCTTTGCCAGAGGTTAATAATCGTATAAAGACCTTTCAAATAACAGCTAATAGTGGAATTTAAATCAAAGCCTTTCGAGCCGTAGTGAGAAACCTTGCCATTGAATCACCAGATCTTTTACTGGTGCAGTGATATTTCGTCGCTACAAATTTTGAACAATTATCTTACAGTTTTTTGCTATCGTTCAACTTAATGATCCGTCAAAGCTATATTTGTTATGAAGTGCGTGAATTTACCAATTTAATTGTACGTGCTACTAAACTGAGATATGTCATAAGATACTACGTGATCAGTGGACGGAGCAATAAACAATAATCTTTTTATTAACTCAATAGATAGGCGTCAAAGTTCATTTTACGTCAGAGACGAATACATCTTTCGTAACCTGAAAATGTATACGTCACATATCACACTACATCAAAGATAAAAACCTGTATCTTTGGATTCAGTTAGTATTATCGTTAACTACATAATTATTGTTGTTTAGTAACATGGCACGCGTGAAAGAAATATAAATTATTAAAAACCAAATTTTTCGGGTTTTATGGATACAACACTTCCCAAATTATGATTATTATTTTTTTAATTTATATCTAAGAATTGTGAATAAGACGTAGGAAAATCTACTGGGAGTTATGGTTACAAATATATTGTATTATTATTTTTTTTTTTTTTTAAATCGAAACAGCACTCGCATTATTTCTTACGAAGGCCGTTTTCAAATCGTAAATATCAATAGGATCGAATAAGCAAATATTTTTAACAATAAGGAGCATTATTGTGAACTTTTGATCACACCCCATTCATCGTTAGATGCACAAGAATCATTGCAGTCACCCCTCTCCAAATCATATGTTCTGTCGGATAAGTTCTGCCATACAAGACTTTCCGACAGCTACCTCCGCAGCCGTCATCAGGTGAAATGTCATGTCGAAATGGTTACTGCGACACTACTTCGTGTATGGCCGAACTTAAGCAAGTTTTGAATTCTCACTGAGAACTAATTACGCTAATATCAGACAGCATGATTTGTACATCCATCTGTTTTTTTTTTTTTTTTTTTTTTTTTTTTTTTTTTTTTTTTTTAAGTATTGAAATGCAGTTCTTACATATGATTATTAATGGCAGAATACTGTTATGGCGGGTTGTGTACCACAATTTTGACACAAGTACTTTCAATTAAATTTTAAACAATTTTTTTTCCCAAGCATTACGTTGACCTTTTTTTTTAAAAAAATTAATTCCCTTTCAAAGAGAGACATGTAAAGAACTTATGTAAAAGTGGCCGCAAGGAGAGGTTGCCAGCTGTAAAAGATATGTAAGAGTGAGAGAGCGATATCGCACTACACCATCCATCAGACGGTATGGTAAATTTAATAACTCGCAAACCCCAACTTTTTATAGGCAACCCAAAGTTTTTTAAGTTCATTACATGTTTCTCTTTGAAATTAATAATAATTTATTTAAAAAAAACGAGTGGACGAAATTTTTGGAGAAGAAAAATATTTTTTAAAAAAATAAAAGATCCGCTACAACAGAGAATAGAAGATTTTTTGTTTGTTTGTGGATTTACGCCTCGTCGAAGTCGAGATCATTAGAGGCGGGATGGGATTGGGGACCAGGAACGGGAAGAAATTTGGCCATGGCATTTGGAGGAAGCATCCCGGAATTTGCCTGGAGTGATTTGGGGAAACCAATGAAAACCCAATTCTGGATGCCCGGACGGGGATTCGAACCGGCGTCCTTCCGAATGCGAGGCCAGAACGTTAACCGTTCACCCACGACGCTCGGTTGAATAGAAGAATCTCGGTTACAGTTGTATGAGAACGTAAAGAGAATGGGAGAGGAGAAGTTACGAAGGAAGAAGATGCTGGACGTGGAGCTGAAAGGGAGGAGGCACAGTGGAAGACCGAGGGACCGACGGGTAAAATGTGTGGAACAAAGTGGAGGATATTGACTGAAAGTGGAAGAAGAGACATGGTGGTTGGACAGGAAGCGCTGGCGAGGCTTTTGTTCCCAGCAGACCCGGCCAGCGGATGGAAGGTGTTGTAGATGATGATGATGATGATGAATTGAAAGTACTCGCGGACATATTTTGATAGGAAACCCGCAGAACCGTATTCTGCTTCTAATAATTAAACATTTCAATCAGAGAACAGATGCAGCCTGTTCTCTTTCAGCTGCTGGGAGTGGTATTTGGAACCGCGAATGTTGGAGACAGCCACTCAGCGGTGTCCAGTGTCTGGAGCCGACCGCTGGATGACCGTCTTCGGCTGACCGCAGTCCGAGCAACTGGAGCCCGCTCGCGAAGGCCTGGCTGGAAACTGGAACTCTGGAGCTCGGCTGGACCGTCGGTCTGCGGTTTGATCTGGAGGACGGGCAGGGCGATCGTCCCGGTTAGCCGTAACTGGACACGCGGTCTCTTGGCGCCTCGCTAACCACTCGCTCCTACGCAAACGGCGCGGAACTAACCACACGAGACGGAGTAACTGTTCCTATACTTCCGCGTTACGACCTCACACCTCGCTGTTATAGCCACTTAAGTCTATTTTGGGCTGCCTCTCTAGCAACCGTAAAGAGTTGGGTTGTCAACATCACAGCGTACGATTGTGGTTCCCACCGCTGAGTATTGATCAAAGGGAGCGTTTCTGATCCAAGGCAATTTTAGGGGGCGTTGAAGACAATCAGCTACATCCTTGCTGTCCAGTATTATATCTGGTTGGCCAGTTGGAGAGATTGATGAGAGGGTGGACGACAGAAGTAAGGAAATTGAGTTACAAAACTTTGGTCAAACCAGTGTTTGAATATGGTGGTGTAGTATAGGACCCACATTTTGAGTATCAAATACAGGAGTGGAGAGGGTGAAGTTGGTTGGCCAGTTGGAGAGAGTGATGAGAGGGTGGACGACAGAAGTAAGGAAATTGAGTTACAAAACTTTGGTCAAACCATTGTTTGAATATGGGGGTGTAGTATAGGACCCACATTTTGAGTATCAAATACAGGAGTGGAGAGGGTGAAGTTGGTTGGCCAGTTGGAGAGAGTGATGAGAGGGTGGACGACAGAAGTAAGGAAATTGAGTTACAAAACTTTGGTCAAACCATTGTTTGAATATGGTAGTGTAGTATAGGACCCACATTTTGAGTATCAAATACAGGAGTGGAGAGGGTGAAGTTGGTTGGCCAGTTGGAGAGAGTGATGAGAGGGTGGACGACAGAAGTAAGGAAATTGAGTTACAAAACTTTGGTCAAACCATTGTTTGAATATGGTAGTGTAGTATAGGACCCACATTTTGAGTATCAAATACAGGAGTGGAGAGGGTGAAGTTGGTTGGCCAGTTGGAGAGAGTGATGAGAGGGTGGACGACAGAAGTAAGGAAATTGAGTTACAAAACTTTGGTCAAACCATTGTTTGAATATGGTAGTGTAGTATAGGACCCACATTTTGAGTATCAAATACAGGAGTGGAGAGGGTGAAGTTGGTTGGCCAGTTGGAGAGAGTGATGAGAGGGTGGACGACAGAAGTAAGGAAATTGAGTTACAAAACTTTGGTCAAACCATTGTTTGAATATGGTAGTGTAGTATAGGACCCACATTTTGAGTATCAAATACAGGAGTGGAGAGGGTGAAGTTGGTTGGCCAGTTGGAGAGAGTGATGAGAGGGTGGACGACAGAAGTAAGGAAATTGAGTTACAAAACTTTGGTCAAACCATTGTTTGAATATGGTAGTGTAGTATAGGACCCACATTTTGAGTATCAAATACAGGAGTGGAGAGGGTGAAGTTGGTTGGCCAGTTGGAGAGAGTGATGAGAGGGTGGACGACAGAAGTAAGGAAATTGAGTTACAAAACTTTGGTCAAACCATTGTTTGAATATGGTAGTGTAGTATAGGACCCACATTTTGAGTATCAAATACAGGAGTGGAGAGGGTGAAGTTGGTTGGCCAGTTGGAGAGAGTGATGAGAGGGTGGACGACAGAAGTAAGGAAATTGAGTTACAAAACTTTGGTCAAACCATTGTTTGAATATGGTAGTGTAGTATAGGACCCACATTTTGAGTATCAAATACAGGAGTGGAGAGGGTGAAGTTGGTTGGCCAGTTGGAGAGAGTGATGAGAGGGTGGACGACAGAAGTAAGGAAATTGAGTTACAAAACTTTGGTCAAACCATTGTTTGAATATGGTAGTGTAGTATAGGACCCACATTTTGAGTATCAAATACAGGAGTGGAGAGGGTGAAGTTGGTTGGCCAGTTGGAGAGAGTGATGAGAGGGTGGACGACAGAAGTAAGGAAATTGAGTTACAAAACTTTGGTCAAACCATTGTTTGAATATGGTAGTGTAGTATAGGACCCACATTTTGAGTATCAAATACAGGAGTGGAGAGGGTGAAGTTGGTTGGCCAGTTGGAGAGAGTGATGAGAGGGTGGACGACAGAAGTAAGGAAATTGAGTTACAAAACTTTGGTCAAACCATTGTTTGAATATGGTAGTGTAGTATAGGACCCACATTTTGAGTATCAAATACAGGAGTGGAGAGGGTGAAGTTGGTTGGCCAGTTGGAGAGAGTGATGAGAGGGTGGACGACAGAAGTAAGGAAATTGAGTTACAAAACTTTGGTCAAACCATTGTTTGAATATGGTAGTGTAGTATAGGACCCACATTTTGAGTATCAAATACAGGAGTGGAGAGGGTGAAGTTGGTTGGCCAGTTGGAGAGAGTGATGAGAGGGTGGACGACAGAAGTAAGGAAATTGAGTTACAAAACTTTGGTCAAACCATTGTTTGAATATGGTAGTGTAGTATAGGACCCACATTTTGAGTATCAAATACAGGAGTGGAGAGGGTGAAGTTGGTTGGCCAGTTGGAGAGAGTGATGAGAGGGTGGACGACAGAAGTAAGGAAATTGAGTTACAAAACTTTGGTCAAACCATTGTTTGAATATGGTAGTGTAGTATAGGACCCACATTTTGAGTATCAAATACAGGAGTGGAGAGGGTGAAGTTGGTTGGCCAGTTGGAGAGAGTGATGAGAGGGTGGACGACAGAAGTAAGGAAATTGAGTTACAAAACTTTGGTCAAACCATTGTTTGAATATGGTAGTGTAGTATAGGACCCACATTTTGAGTATCAAATACAGGAGTGGAGAGGGTGAAAGTTGGTTGGCCAGTTGGAGAGAGTGATGAGAGGGTGGACGACAGAAGTAAGGAAATTGAGTTACAAAACTTTGGTCAAACCATTGTTTGAATATGGTAGTGTAGTATAGGACCCACATTTTGAGTATCAAATACAGGAGTGGAGAGGGTGAAGTTGGTTGGCCAGTTGGAGAGAGTGATGAGAGGGTGGACGACAGAAGTAAGGAAATTGAGTTACAAAACTTTGGTCAAACCATTGTTTGAATATGGTAGTGTAGTATAGGACCCACATTTTGAGTATAAAATACAGGAGTGGAGAGGGTGAAGTTGGTTGGCCAGTTGGAGAGAGTGATGAGAGGGTGGACGACAGAAGTAAGGAAATTGAGTTACAAAACTTTGGTCAAACCATTGTTTGAATATGGTAGTGTAGTATAGGACCCACATTTTGAGTATCAAATACAGGAGTGGAGAGGGTGAAGTTGGTTGGCCAGTTGGAGAGAGTGATGAGAGGGTGGACGACAGAAGTAAGGAAATTGAGTTACAAAACTTTGGTCAAACCATTGTTTGAATATGGTAGTGTAGTATAGGACCCACATTTTGAGTATCAAATACAGGAGTGGAGAGGGTGAAGTTGGTTGGCCAGTTGGAGAGAGTGATGAGAGGGTGGACGACAGAAGTAAGGAAATTGAGTTACAAAACTTTGGTCAAACCATTGTTTGAATATGGTAGTGTAGTATAGGACCCACATTTTGAGTATCAAATACAGGAGTGGAGAGGGTGAAGTTGGTTGGCCAGTTGGAGAGAGTGATGAGAGGGTGGACGACAGAAGTAAGGAAATTGAGTTACAAAACTTTGGTCAAACCATTGTTTGAATATGGTAGTGTAGTATAGGACCCACATTTTGAGTATCAAATACAGGAGTGGAGAGGGTGAAGTTGGTTGGCCAGTTGGAGAGAGTGATGAGAGGGTGGACGACAGAAGTAAGGAAATTGAGTTACAAAACTTTGGTCAAACCATTGTTTGAATATGGTAGTGTAGTATAGGACCCACATTTTGAGTATCAAATACAGGAGTGGAGAGGGTGAAGTTGGTTGGCCAGTTGGAGAGAGTGATGAGAGGGTGGACGACAGAAGTAAGGAAATTGAGTTACAAAACTTTGGTCGAACCATTGTTTGAGTATGGGGGTGTAGTATAGGACCCACATTTTGAGTATCAAATACAGGAGTGGAGAGGGTGAAGTTGGTTGGCCAGTTGGAGAGAGAGATGAGAGGGTGGACGACAGAAGTAAGGAAATTGAGTTACAAAACTTTGGTCAAACCATTGTTTGAATATGGGGGTGTAGTATAGGACCCACATTTTGAGTATCAAATACAGGAGTGGAGAGGGTGAAGTTGGTTGGCCAGTTGGAGAGAGTGATGAGAGGGTGGACGACAGAAGTAAGGAAATTGAGTTACAAAACTTTGGTCAAACCATTGTTTGAATATGGTAGTGTAGTATAGGACCCACATTTTGAGTATCAAATACAGGAGTGGAGAGGGTGAAGTTGGTTGGCCAGTTGGAGAGAGTGATGAGAGGGTGGACGACAGAAGTAAGGAAATTGAGTTACAAAACTTTGGTCGAACCATTGTTTGAGTATGGGGGTGTAGTATAGGACCCACATTTTGAGTATCAAATACAGGAGTGGAGAGGGTGAAGTTGGTTGGCCAGTTGGAGAGAGAGATGAGAGGGTGGACGACAGAAGTAAGGAAATTGAGTTACAAAACTTTGGTCAAACCATTGTTTGAATATGGGGGTGTAGTATAGGACCCACATTTTGAGTATCAAATACAGGAGTGGAGAGGGTGAAGTTGGTTGGCCAGTTGGAGAGAGTGATGAGAGGGTGGACGACAGAAGTAAGGAAATTGAGTTACAAAACTTTGGTCGAACCATTGTTTGAGTATGGGGGTGTAGTATAGGACCCACATTTTGAGTATCAAATACAGGAGTGGAGAGGGTGAAGTTGGTTGGCCAGTTGGAGAGAGAGATGAGAGGGTGGACGACAGAAGTAAGGAAATTGAGTTACAAAACTTTGGTCAAACCATTGTTTGAATATGGGGGTGTAGTATAGGACCCACATTTTGAGTATCAAATACAGGAGTGGAGAGGGTGAAGTTGGTTGGCCAGTTGGAGAGAGTGATGAGAGGGTGGACGACAGAAGTAAGGAAATTGAGTTACAAAACTTTGGTCAAACCATTGTTTGAATATGGTAGTGTAGTATAGGACCCACATTTTGAGTATCAAATACAGGAGTGGAGAGGGTGAAGTTGGTTGGCCAGTTGGAGAGAGTGATGAGAGGGTGGACGACAGAAGTAAGGAAATTGAGTTACAAAACTTTGGTCGAACCATTGTTTGAGTATGGGGGTGTAGTATAGGACCCACATTTTGAGTATCAAATACAGGAGTGGAGAGGGTGAAGTTGGTTGGCCAGTTGGAGAGAGAGATGAGAGGGTGGACGACAGAAGTAAGGAAATTGAGTTACAAAACTTTGGTCAAACCATTGCTTGAATATGGTGGTGTAGTATGGGACCCACATTTTGAGTATGAAATACAGGTGTTGGAGAGGGTGCAAAACTGGACTGCTTGATTTGTTTCTGTAAATTACCGCAGAACGTAATCAGTAACAGTTATGATAAAAGAGCAGGAATGGGATTCACTGGAAGACAGGAGGAGGGTGAAGGGGGTCATGGGAGAGTGCAAGGCGTATATTGTGATGACACATGGAAAGATATTGGTGTAATAATGAAAAGTAATGCATGGAAGGGAAAGGATGACCATGACCACAAGCTGGCACTCGATTTCAGGCACAAGAGTGTGGGAAGAATTTCTTTTTACGTAAGTGTTTCAGGGATTGGAATAAGTTACCAAGAGAAATGATGAATAATTTATCTAATTGTTGAAAGAATTCAAAGTTAAAATTTGTAGAGGTCAAATGTAGATGGGTGCAGGTAAGGAGGAAGATGGGTGTGTGGGGAGATTGCCACCGGAGCGTGCACTCCATTGTAATTTTAATTAAAATAAGTTAAATAAATGTGCAGCCGAAAGAAAATTTACCACAGTCATCAATTTATTAGCTGCCATTATTGGAACGCAGCGACTTAATATTGCTAATGACAAATAAGGCACCAATTATCTAAAAATTATTGTCATTACACCGATCTCATCCATCTACATAATAATATTTCTTAATAATATGTAATTGTTAATTAAACCGTGAACAATATACTAATGTTGTTAATATATATTACTAAGTAATTTCTGAAATTTGTCCTTGTTTTTCTGTATATTATAATATTGTACACTTCACCTAACCGAGCTCCATGAAATGACTGTTTCAAAAAGTGGGTTACGGGATTTCATAATATTTTTCTAAAAGGAAGTTGTAGGCCAAAGAATGTTGGGACCCTATAGTGCACAAAAATCTAAATTCCACAGGGGTCCATATTGTGTCCTTAACTAAATGACATCACGCTTACTGATTTACTCTGAGAGATAATAATTTTGAGACCATGAATGAAATGTATTGTCAAAGATTCAAATGACTTTATTACAAGCAGTCTACATGAAAACTGAAATCGAGATTCTCGTATACTGAACATGCGGTGCATGTTTGTCATATAATGTTCCGCAATCTCTTTGCTGAATAATTGTAATTTATAATTTTCAGCCAAAAGAAATGCTAATTTGTATTAAATAATAACACATCAAACACGGTCATGGAGTGGAGATAGATATTAACCCTAAATTCCTTCCCATATAAAGGCTACCTCTAGAAATGTAAATGAAAACTTAAAGTTTCATATGAAGAAGAAAATATTTTTTAAATGTACTAAAGAGCAGTATATAAAATGTTATTTACGTAATGGAATCGTACCTCTGTCCAATTTATAGGAGCTGTTTTAAGCTGAAATAAATGTTTGTTCTCAAAAATGTTATAATTTATGGATTTTTTAAAAATACTTTCAATTATTGAATCCAAAAACGTTGCTAGTAAAGTAGTAATGACACGGCAGTGTATACATTACTCCATTAATGCTGACAACGCAATAACTCTAAAGTTTATGCATAGGTTTTATTACATTTTTTCGCATTAATCTTAGTAAATGTAACACTGTATATTATTACACGAAGTTTAAATAGTTAGCTGGATTCAATTTTTGATCCAAATATCTAACAGTTACGTTTTACGAATCATACAGTTAATTACAGTTCACTCATTTTCATTAAGAGGGACCCAATACTGATCCTTGAGGAAAAATTTCGCAATGTGGGGTACATGAGAGTGGGACACGAATTTTTTAAATAAATTGTTAATTATACTACGAGCGTTTCAAGCCAAAAAATTTTAATGATACTTTTTCAGGTTCTCTACGTCATTATCATTGAAGTGGGAAGAGTACAGTTGGCTATGAACAGGAAGAAATTTGACAGCATCCTTCGGTAAAAAATCTCATCTGCATCCGGACGGTTTGAACCAGTGTCCTCCCGAATACGTTTCTACTTTCCCAGCCATTTGAACGGGGCCCTGTCCTAACACTGCGAAGCAAGTATCGTGGTTTGCAATAAAAATTCCATTATTTTGAGACGTTCTTTGTGTCCAACAACGTCTTTGTTGCCATAACCCGTTCCCCTTGTTAACACACAACACAAGTAATAACAGACAATATACATACATCTGAAGGAACGGGGCGACCTTGCGGTCAAAAACTACTCCCAAATCCGGTTAGACACCTCCTGTAAGTCACGCAGGGTCTCTCTTCCGGCTGCGTGAGATAATTGGTGACTTCACGTCACTCAACGAGCTGGTTTGCCGCGCACACCGCTTTTTCTTATTTACTTTGCGCGGTCCCGTTTGCAGAAGGTCGGTAATGAGGAGAGCCAAGTGAAAACCAATCTGCCTGCCGTGCGGACCGCCAAGTCCGGTTTTTATTTTGTTTTCCGCGGCGTCCAGCTGTGAGTGCGGGCCGCGGAGGAACTTATTTTCGGGTACCCCGCTCCCCTCCTGCCCCCTCGAATTGTTGACTTATTTTCTTACTGCCACTCCAGAACCTGTTTCTCTCTCTCCGCTCTCGCGCAGTTTGTCCGCTAACGAGATCCGTTTTGACGGGTGCGACAGCACGCTCGGAAATGCTGCACCGACACTGTTAAATCGACGCAGATATCCGCTCGACCTATCGATTTTGCCAACTATCGAATTAATTGCTTCCCAAAACAAGTAGTACAGGTATACCAATCCCTTAGCCAATGAAATAAATTAATACTTAGATAATCTTAAATTAAAAATAATTGCTAATAAGAAAAGTAATCCAATTGAATAAAACATATTGAACCTGGAGGCTGGACGTCCACCTAATAACTCGGAAATCTTCGCCGAGTCCGATGATACCCGAACTGTTATTTACCCTGGCCACCACCACACCACTGCTTGGCTAACCAAGAAATTTCAAATGAATAACCGCATTTATTTTATTTGCGCATGTACTGTTAAAAGGAAGTGTAAATTTCAAATTAATAATTGGATTTTATTTAATTTTCAATTTCATTGTGAAAAGGAATTTAACTGTGATGCTTACTGAAAGGCACTTATCTGTTGTGGAAGTAAATGTAATGAACTGACATAGATTACAATGCGAAGTGGAGATGAAACAAAATTACAGTGCAATGTTTGTTTAAATTTTCAATTTCTTTGTGTTTATTTATGACGAATAGATACAGAAATTAATGTAAGAAGAAGAGCATTCAATCTTTATGCTATACTGTAGCATTACTAGAACCAGGTTATGACATAACCTACGAATTTTCTAATATAAAATAAAAAGAAACAGAGAGGTTTATTAAAAACTCACAAGCAAGTTTTCACGAGAAGTAAGTAACCGCGAAATGTATCATTGAAATAAATAATGGTTATTCGTTTTTGCAGTTCTACTTTACTTATTAACCGTTTCATACAAATAAATAATTTCATTATTTAAAATTAAATACAGTTATTTAAAAAATATCGTTATAAAATACTCCGAGAAATTAATCAGAGGAAATTTACTAACATCACGAAAAATATCAGTAAAAAAGATCGTTTTTCCTTAGAAGCTTTTGCAGAACGAATTACAACTACCACCACAGCTGATTCCCGTAATTTTTGAAGGGTGTTTGAACCAGTTTTAATAATAATAGTCGTTTCCTGCTAACAAGATTTGGAAAATCTACCCGTAGGTATAAAACAGCAATTCACTGCGATTTTGGAAATTCTTCGGACTATGCTAGCCAATGTACACGGGAAATCATAAAACCAATCATGAACGATTGTTGGTAACGGTCTAGCCTCGTATTCGAGATAACTCTTGTTCGAGTCCCCGTCAGGTAATTCAGAATTCGGTTTTCCATGGTTTACCGAAATCAATCCAGGTGAATGCCGGGATAGTTTCTTCTAAAAAGGCTATGGCCGAAGTCCTTCCCGTTCCTCGTCTCCAGTCCTTTCTCGCTTTTAATGGCCTCACCGTCAATTAAACGTAAAGCCATTAAAAAAAACTCTCAACGACTTAACAAAAGTGACGTTATAACTAGTGAAGTTGCGTTTCTATCAACATGATATATTTTTCAGGAGTAAAAAAATTGCATTCTGGAGGATGTGGGTTCGAATCCCGGTCCGACCATCCAGATCTGGGTTTTCAATGGTTTCCCGATATCACTACAGGCTTATGCCGGGATGGTGCCTTTTAGAGATCATGTCCAAATTCTTTCCCAATTCCTTTCTCGCCTCTAATGACCTCGACGTCGACAATGCGTAAAGCCAAAAGAAAAAATGAGCCAATTAAAAAGACTGAAGTTGTTACGTGTTATGTTTTATTCATATCAACAGGAAAAGTTTTTCAGGAGTAATAATGAGGACTTTGGAGAAAGCATAAATTAATTAGTGACTAATTAAAACTGGAGTAAACGGAACAGCTAATTAATAAGGTAGAACAGACATTGTTTTGTTGTTACATGGGAAATACTCTTAACTTAAGCATCGTAGTTTTACGTCGCTTAAGAGTTATTTAAAAAATGAGTACTTGTGTATGTAGCTATCAGTGTGTACACGCGCAAAAGTGAAACTTTATGGATCATTCACACCTTTTTCTGTATATTTAGTAACTAAAAGTACTGGTGCGTGTATTAGTAATGGCTCATACATAAAATTACTGTTAGAAAATATCACCGAGCGTTATGGGTCAGCGGTAGCGCTTGATTCTGTCATTCAGGAGGACTTGGGTTCAAATACCCTTTCTGCTATCAGTATTTCGGTTTTTCATGATTTCCCGAAATCATTTCAGAGAAATGTCGAGATAGTTCCTTCAAAAGGCAACTGTCGAATTTCTTCCCGTTGATAGTCCCCCTCCAAAAACTCCCGTGGCTTTAAAGACCCCAAAGCAGACGATCCACAAAATTAAAAAAAAAAAAAAATACTATAACGTAATTTGATAGTATTTTTTCAAAGTAGAAGTAATCCTAAATATTTACTACAGTACGCAATGAAAGGAATTTTGTTCATTAGTAATCAGTACAACGTTTTGACCTTCAAATGACCACGTAGCAGTGAAACGTTTTTGGGTGGAGTCGCAAAGTGTTTTAGTGGATGCCCATCGTCCATCGCGCTATCACGTGAGTTGTTATCGGCTTAGCGATCCATTAGCTGTGGATTATGACGAGTGATTTATTGTTTTACAGTAGAATCAGTGTCTCCGCACACGTTATCGCGGGCAGTATTCCGACCCGCCCATATCCGCCTTCAGATATTCGGACAATTTCCAGCCACATCTACTCTGACAGTTGGGCAACACATAACTCCAACCCAAATCCAGAAAATATTGAGTCAATACCAATGAAATTTTTGAGTCTTAATAGATCTGTCTTGCAACCACAATCACCATGCCCAACTGAGAGCGTATTTAAATCTCTGTTTGGAGAGGCTAAACCAATCTTTATTAAATTTGGCTAGGAAATACTGTAGATCATTAAGATGGACATAGGATGATCTTTTGTCATGAAAACTTGAAAACTAACCGAACAGGGAGCTACAGGAGGATAGTGTATGTAAGTCTCTGTAATGTTATATCGATCATTCAGGCTTTGTTTCTTTCGCAGTATATTTGTGTATGATCTGTTTATAAATTTCATATACAGACACAACTTATAATGCAGTAAACACGTGAATTTGGTAAATTCTAGAGATAAAACCATAAAAACCTAAGGTCATTTTGTAGTCTGCTTATTAATTATTACTGTTAATTTATTTAATATCTTCGTAATACTACAGCCATCAATTGGGATTAGAGGAGGTGGTTGTAGAAAATACCGACAGATGGTGTTGAGATAGCTCTACATTCTTTTGTTCTTATCTTGATCAGGTATTATTTTCCTGATTCTTCCCTATTTGAGGTTATACGATGACACACACCTCAAATTTTAGATAAAATACTAAGTTTTCAAAATTTTAAGCCCTGTCTAAATCTGTTACTTAAATTATAAATAATTTGTTGTTTAGAACAGATTATAACTGCGATGCTAAATGACAAAGCGTCATAAGACGTTTTTTTGAGATTTAAACCTCGTCTACGTTGATGTCATTAGAAGTGGGAGACGACGAGTGGACAAAGAACGGGAAGGAATTCGGCTACAACGTATTTTTAGGAACCATACAGACATTTGCCTGGAGTGATGGCTGGAAACCATGGAAAACTGAAATATGTAAAGCCGGTTGGGTATTTAAACCCACTTACTCCCGAATAACACAGAACTAAGCTTTACCCTTCACCTTCCAGTCTCATACGAGAAATATTTCACAGATTCAAGACCATAAACTGGTATCAGAATGTTTAACCCACTATCAGTAAACTAAGCGTATGGCCACATGTCCCATTTATTGTAATGTCGAAAAGTCATTTACAGTTCAAATATCAACACTGTAAACTGTAATAATTTATATATACATTTAATACTTTATTTCAACTGCGAGTGCAGATGCCACTAAACGGTATTAAGTCGTAGTGCCATTTCATTCATCGTATGCTAGGGGCAGGTTTCGTAGAAAATCCATTAACATCTGCAAGCTCCACGGCTAACGGTAAATTAATGAACCTAGGCACAGAGACGTGTATGGGAGATATTAAACCTTTCACACTGCTTCACGGAATCACGACTCGAGATGCGGATGTGTGTGAGCATTAGAAACGCTGACCCCTAATGCGATTATACGGCGTCATTACGTTCAGACACATTCTCCAAACGAAAATTATTTCTTAAACTTCTAATTATACACAAAAAAGATGCATGCAGTTCCCATTTCATGTTGCTTTCTACCATTACACCCAAATACTTCAGGAAATCAAACATCTGAGCTGTTTACGAAATTATTTTTGTTAGTTATTCAAATTTCCTTACAGTTTTTGCTATTTAATGTAAGATACCATTGATAGCACCACTCCGAATTAACATCCAGATCACGCTGAATTTCTAAGCGATCGTCAGAGCACCTTACTTCCATATAAATAACTGCATCATCAGCGAACAATCAGCATCTTTAGTGATCAAATGTTTTGTTTTGTTTTTACAATATTTTACTTGAGAACTCTACTTCCCGCTTGTTCTACAGGTTTGACAGATTAAACATTACAGAAGTAATTTACGCGTTTTATTTGCTGTCTTATTTACTGATAGTGCTTCTGGAGAAGTGATGAAACGTTTCTAAAAGAGGGGAAGATAGAGAGGAGAATGGACAAAACAAGTCAACAGATACAATCATGGGAGAGCATTTGGTGCTAAAGTAAATAGGTTGGCGTTTGGGTTGCTAGATATGACAATGTGATATCTAAAAATTTACTTGAAGGAATAAATTTTTTTCAACATATTTTCACCAAATGCCAAATGTTCTCTTTCTTTTTTTTTTTACTTATGTCCTTACGCCTCGTCGACGTCGAGGTCATTAGAGGCGGGATGGGACTGGGACAAGGAACGGGAAGGACTTCGGCCATAGCCTTTTGAAGGAGCATCCCGGCATTCGGCTGAAGTGATTTAGGGAAACAATGGAAAACCAAAATCTGGATACCCGTACGGGCCAAATGCTTTCCAGTGAATATATCTGTTCACTTGTACTGTCTATTCTTCTTTATATCTTCCCCTCTTCTGTTTTCCCATTTATTTACACACTTTCCAGGGTCATATCTACGTCTGACATGCCTGTCCCATATAAAATAGCGTATGTTTATTTGCTCAAGTTGTACTCATTAGTTTTTTTCCTAATACAGTAAGTGGTGTGAAATGGATACCCTTCTACTCTTCGTAAGAAATTCTTTTCCCCTGTCTTCCGTCTTTGTCGGTTTCTTTCTCTCATTTTGCAGGTTTCAGAATGGTATAACAACATACCAGAAACTCCTGTATCAGACGCGAATACTATTTTCTTTGTTTTGCTAGTTATATATGGACATTGCGTTTCTGCGTTGTGTGTCTTGATTGTGGAATTCTCCCCAAGCAAAAATTTGCACACATCATTGTAACAAAACAGTGATTATTATTAATTTGTATTTTCTCTCTGAAGTACTACTTGGGACTACATTCTTCGGGTTTCCCAACGTATTTACTATATCGCTTATGAGGTGAAGAAGACGAATACAAACGAAATTAAATTCAGTTGAATATAATCAAGGTCGCTTCATATTTTCTGTAGCTGAATTTTGTATTCTAAAATATACGGAGAGTAGCTCAAGAATGTTCCATGTACTGTTTGAAAATATTCCGATTGATAGGAAAATTCTTAAGTGATATGTTTACCGTGCATAAAACAATTAATACTTACAGTTTGGTATACTTGAATGAGCTACAGCAGGAGAAATTCATGCTACATACCTGGAACCAAGATTAAGCACATTAGAAAATATTTTTAAACACTAGTCCTAATTATAAATTTTAGAAATTTAAACTTATTTCAATACCACATTAATAGAATGAAAATTCTTATGGCATTATTGGCCTGAATAACACAAGAGGCATCCTGGTATATAAGTAGCAGAATTTCAATTTACCGCAAAATCCACCTCTTTCATAGTTACCCAGTAATGCTACCAAGTAATAGGGATCTACAAATCTACGCGGAATTTGAACCCCGAAGGGTGGAACAAGCAAAGCAAATGACCAGGAGTGGTGACTGGCAGTTTAAAAATAATCGTAAAAAGGAACATAAAGGAATTCTGACATGGCCTTTTTAAGGAATAATCCCAGCATTTAGCGATAATAATTACCTAAATCTGGATGGTCGAACTGGGATTGAAACCTGCAGCCTCTCAAATATGAGGTCCTTGCGTTACGGTTCATCCACAAGAATCGCTGACCAAATTTGCTTAACAGTCCGTTTGCGGTTTTTCGAATGCATTGCTCGTAACTTCAAACAACCCAATGACCGAAATTCCCATTCATATTCGTCTCGTCAAAAACGCTAACCTTACTCACCAGGCGCGAACGTCAGGGGAACAGATGAAATGCCGCTGATAAAAGGTGGCACTTAACCAGCTAACAACTGACTGAGTGTATAAACCTCCAGAATGAGACAGTATAACGGCGCGGATAGCAACAACATTGTGACAGGCTAGGATGTGAGCGCGCCAACATGAAAGCGTTGTCGTAGGATGCGGCGGGATTATTTATACGACTGGCAGCTAATACGTTACCAGGAGCAGCCAGCGGAAGAACCAAGGACGCGCTTTCGGAGGAGTGACAAAAAGAAATGAGACGAACCGCCGCAAGGGAGGACGAGATGTCCTCAAGGATGTCAGAGGATCAAGGCTAGGCGACCGGAAGAGAGGTGCAAGGCAGTGAGCCTGAGGCAATTAATACTTCAACAGCTGAGTGGATTTTACAGCACAGGAAGGGGACCAAACAAGAGTTAAATTATGGTAGTTTTTAATAAAAATCAAAGTAGTTAAGAGTTATGAACACTGGAGAAAGTCTCAACATTGATAAATTGCAGAGGGATACGTGTTGGGATATCTTTGTTATGGTAATACCCAAATAACACCGAATGGGTCTTGGTGAGGTTTTCGCACTTTGAAACCTTATAATCTAAATTAAAATGTGCGGTGTGTCATAAGATTCCGTGTGATCGGCCATTTGAGTAAAAAAATGTTAATATTTTCTTAACCTATCACAGTACTGAATGAAAAGTTCGTTTGAATCTGACTATTGCTGACCTACCATGGAAATGTGCCATTAATTTTCAGTAGATTATAGCAAGAGGATATATGGATATGAAACAGGGATGTGTCACAGAGAAGTAAGGTAGCGATGTTTCGCACATACGACATTCCTAATGTACGGTGCTGAATCCTGGACAATGAAGAATTGGGATATTAACAGCATTCAGGTAAGCGAAATGAAGTTTCTATGCGGTAGAATGGAGGTTACAAGAATTGACAGTAAAAGAAATGAAACGATTACACACAACTTAAAGAGGAACACCTACAGGAAATGATAGAGACTGCTAGACTAAGATGTTAAGGACATGTTAATAGAATAGAGGAGCAGGAAATCCCAAGAAAATTGCAGGAAATTAAGATATACGGTAAACGATCCAGACGAAGCTCAAGGGATGGGTGGCTGAAAGTAGTGGAGGAGAGGAATGGATCGAGGTGGTGGTGATAGATATTTGGTGGGAAGAAAGAAGAAAATGGAGAGACTGGTACACAAAGCATACCTAGCCGGTAGTTGTTGGAGATGATGATGATAGCCTGTAAGTTTAGTGAAGAAATTAATAAAACATTTTTACACGCTTTTAAATGTTTTGGTATAAGGTCAAGCAACTCAAAGCTATAATAATTTCAGTTCCTGGGGCAAGAGGTACTTTAGTTTGAGGCTATGAGAAAAATATTTTATACAGGAACCTAGTAACATCCGAGCCCTGGTAATGACTAATTTTTCTTCCCAAATAGGTGCCACAATACTTCTACCTGCAGAGGTTAGAAATAACCAGCCTTCACGTTCGTTGGTCATCACTGATCTTACGAAAACTTTCCTCAAGATTCATCGATTTTGGAAGATATTTCTGACTCAGATAAGATCATTGACAGCTGTAGAGGCACTGGTAGGAAATTTACATGTCTTTTCCTGCTTAGAAGACTGTACTCGACGTATGGAGCGTCCTGGCTTGTCCCATCCAGAGTGTTCACTATGACGCGACAAGTCTGATAATCCAGCGCTAATCCCCCGCGGATCAGAGATCCCACTCGGTACTCGGTGGTTACGTGGCCTCGAGTTATGTCCTCCAACTGTGGGTGGGATTAGTGTTCCTCAACTCCGACAGGCGGCGACGCCGGATTTGTGGCGACCGTGCCAAATCTCACGGTCCACTGTTGCGGCCGCCCAAGTTCCTGACCCAGCGGATCACCGCACTTACGTTTCTCGGTGGAGGATCACTTTCAGAAGCGGACCAGTGTTGTGGTAATGATTAATATGACCAATGTAATTCTTGTGTTTACAGCGTCATACGGTGCTTCCTGGCACATAAATTTACATTTTCGTTTGTAGTCAGAAACTAACCGCTTCATTCGCAGCAAAAGATGTCTACACCTCTTCCAAATCCTCATTCCATATCCATATTGCAGGCAGTTCTAGCGATACCAAGAATCTGTAAAAATACGTAAATTTTTTGTACCTCAAGGATGGCTAGGTTCAAAACAATTGGTGATGGTAAAACATGTAAACCTACTTTTTCATTTTCGAACTGAAACTAAGCACTGTATTCGTATCAAAAGATGTGTACACCTCTTTCATGTCCTTATTCTACATCTATATCGCATACGGTTCCGGTAATCACACGAATCTGTGGCAACAGAGTTTATGTACTTCAAGGATGGATACTAGGTCCAAAATAATTGGCAATAATTAATTGATACTATTAAGGTGTGTGGAAACTTATTTCGTTATAGCAGTTTCCAAGTTTTCTGTATAAGTATTTGGAAGTAACATTCCGGTGAACTTAAAGTAACTGTGGTTCTCTAATTTGTCCATTATTTGCCTCCCGCTTGTTTTCATACAGCTTGGGTGGGTTCAACGAATCCACAACAGAACCACATGAACCGAAATATTGAACAGAATTTTCAGAGTAACAATAAGTTATAAGCTTTGATATACGTCAAATTTTTATTTATTTTTATTTTTTTAAATAGCTAATATTTACATTCACCATTTTATGCATACAAGAAGGATAAGAATAAGTGTTGAAATATCTATTCCCTATGTTATATCAACAGGTGGGCAATATACGAAGAAATGTTCACTGCAAGACCGAGCTGAATTTCCGATCTACTTTCAGGAAACAACAATTATGAAGAAATAAAGATAGAAAATTCTAAAACGATACAGTAAAAGTAGTCCCCAGCAAAGAAAAGATATTTGCTAAAAAATAGTATGTACTGAAACACATAATACACCACGAAAGTGAATGCTATTGTTAATAATCATTCCACTAATAGAGCCTACTTAAATTTAGATGTTGGTACCAATGATACCTAAGGACGCCATATTTTACACCATTAAGGTAGTAAAATTGTTTTAATACTTGTAGTTTTAAATCAGAAATACTATGCTATCACATTTCTGGAAAGCGAAATATTGGTAGGTGTTTATGTATAGTCGTACGGAGGGATGCTGAAAATCTGGAATGGAATAGGTAGGAGTACAAATGTTAGAGTATATTAAGCACATAACAGAGCGGAAAAGTTTTTTTTTTTTTTTTTTGGTAACAGTTTAACGTCCCTTTTTAACAACGTGGTCTTTAGAGACGGGAAAGGATGGGGGCAAGGAATGGGAAGGAATTCGGCCATGGCCTTTTTTTGAAGGAAGCATCCCGGCATTCGCCTGGAGTGATTTGGGGAAACCATGGAAAACCCAAATCTGGATGCCCGGACGGGGATTCGAACCGCCGTCCTCCCGAATGCGAGGCCAGAACGCTATCCGTTACACCACCACGCTCGGTGGAAAAGTTTCTCACGTTTCAGAGAGCTATTACTGCGCAGAACAAAGACTACCTGTCGTCTTCACATCTGGCTTATTTTTGAAACACTGTTTATGCGATTACAATGTTTTCCTTTCGTATTTCGTCTTCAACATCGATGTTTTGCGGCATCATCCGAAAGTGGAAGGGAATGGCCAATTTCCTTGCCACGAATATGATGATAGAAGGTAAGGAATAGTCAGAGGCATTAACAGAAAACTAATGGATCCGTTGGTAGCGGCGAAACTCGACACACTCGAGAACTCTTAGCGTCAAGTTGGTCACCTGTGACCTCTCGCACAGAATTCCCAACAGTTTTCTCTCGTCGTCGCACAGTGTTTGAACGCCGTCGGTTCCAAGAACCACGGGCAGGACCTTTTGTTTTCCCGTCCTCGAAAGGGTCAAGCGGATTGCGCAAGAGGTTTGCGTCCTGTCAGTCGCTCAAGGTGTTGAGGGAATTACGGGTACCAACATTGACATACCTAATTCTTTGCTACCAGCGATACTGCTTCTGGACATGACTTGGAAGTTCTGAAGTGGGAGGAGAACGGGTGGAGGGGTGAGATGTGGATAGGCAACATTCGAACCCGCCATTAGTGAGGACATGAAAACGACTCCTGGTGTCGGAATCCACTTTTACGCCTTCCGTGGTTTCCGGAAATCCCTTCAGGCTAATGTCGGTATGGTTCATTCAAAAGTCGATTGCCCAATTCCTTTCCCATTCTTTGCCCACGACCCAATCAAGGTGCTAATGACCTTGTCGTCAACAAGCCTAAGAAATTCTGGTTGAATGCTGTATATTGGCCAACATGTTAATACTACAAAGAAAATCACGAGTTTTGATCGGAATGTTACATCGAGTGTACCTCAAGGAGTGCAATAGGACCACTTCTTTTCTTAATTTTTATAAACGATCTCGGAGACAAATTGAAAAGCCTATTTAGATTGTTTGCTGATGATGCGGTTATTTATAGGGAAGTAAGAAATTTGGCCGATTGCTTAGAAATTCAGCGCAATCTGGATGTTATTTTGGCTTGGTGCGCTGAGTGGCAACTTACTCTAAATTGTAAAAAGTGCAAGACAATGAGCATAACTAACAAAAAGTATCCGATTGTTCAGAAATACGAGGTAAATAGTTCAGTTATTGATATGGTCGATTCTATGAAATATGTGGGAGTAACAGTACAAAGGAACATGAAATGGGACATACACATTAATTCGTTAGTAGGTAGAGCAAATTCTAGGCTGCGATTCATAGGTCGAATCTTGAAAAATTGTAATGAACAAACAAAGGAGATAGCGTACAAATCTCTTGTGCGTCCACATTTGGATTATTGTTGTGCCATTTGGGACCCGTTTCGTAAGGGATTGATCGAAAGTATAGAGAAAGTACAGAGAAGAGCCGCTCGATTCGTGACCGCTTGCTACAGTAGTTAAGAAAGCGTCACAGATCTGATTAGTAGATTAGGTTGGGAGTCTCTGGTAGATAGACGACACACGTTTCGTTTAAACTTATTGGAAAACATGCGTACTCCCACTTTCACTTTTGAGTGTAGTGAAATACTTCTTCCACCAACCTATTTGAGTCGGAAGGACAGGAAAGATAAAATTAGAGAAATAAGGTGCCGCACTGATTCTTATATGAATTCTTTTTTCGCTCGTACCATTAGGGATTGGAATGCACAGCAAAGAGATTAGCTTTGGTGCTGAGCACCCTCTGCCACCCACAATTTTGTGAATTGCAGAGTATATATGTAGATGTAGATGTAGAGATGTAGATGAATAGGCTATTTGTTTTCATTTTAAACGACAGGGACATGACTATGAAATTCCATTGCGGAAAAAAATATCGGAAACTGTTGATATAAGTAGCTTGTGAAAAGTGTAACTTCATGGTCTAGGCAAGGAAACAGATGAACCAAGACTCTCGAGAAAAAAAATCTGTATTAGTTAACAAAACATAATAACAACAAAAATCGATAAAATCAAAAACGTCCTAAAACCTCCTAAAACAACCTAACAAAAGCCTAAAAATCGCATTAAAATACCTAACGTGGCCTAAAATGGCCCAAAACGGCCTAAAAACGACCAAAATCGGTATTCCCAACGCCGGAACACCAACATGGATACATTAGCACTGAAGCTTGAATGCATCTAGTCGAACACAACAGGAAATCTGGTTTGGACGAACAGTAAAGTTTGCTCAAGCATGACTCGACAAATCGACCAGTAACAATAATAGCAAGAACAGTCAATCACGAGTTTTACTGTCCATTGTTTGAGTTCAGTGTGCTCGTGTACCCATTAAAAGGTGTCGTGAACCCTGTCAAGTTGTAATTGCAATAAGTCACTAAGTTGCGGCGACCCTTCCACTGTACGTACATGGCTGTCACACAGACCAAAATAGCAGTATATGACGGCTCACCCGTCAGCTTCACAGAAATGCCGCCACAGTCCTAGGCGACAGGAAGCCTAAAGTGATGCCGGCTCTTCCTTACAATGACAGTTCACAGTTACTTAACCTGTGAATGACCCTGATTTTTAATTCTGTCACACTTTGAAACACCACTAAGATTCAGACAGTTTTATCTGCAAACTTTGCTTTATATTACGAAATTTTCAGTATATCACGCCCCGAAAGTTGGTTTGAGTCATTTTATAAGAGGTATTCGAGAACAGTATACACATATTAAAGAGATTAAACGGTATGAGTTGATTATGTGGGAATAAAAAATTCCTGCCTCATTTCATGATTACACTTACGATTTTATCTCTGCTGAGTATGAACTTTATTTATTTGTTACATCATTTTACAAAATAGCCCAGTACCTAAGTATCTGGTCTGTGCCCAGTTTACTACTACGTACACGTATGACTAATAATTATGTTTGAAAATATTAGTTGAATTTTGTTCAGAATGTAACGCAAGGTTGGCGTATACACTTATCAAATTACATGAATGTTGGTTACTTAATAAAGTGAACGGTGAGATTAAACGGATTAGAAAAATCTGTCAGCTGTTACTGCCATTTAGGTAAGTAATGATTACAAATGAGTATAAATATATGCACACACACACAAATACAGACACGCATACAAACACACACACACACAAACACACACACACAAACACACACAAACAAACACACACACACAAGAACACACACACACACACACACACAAACACACAAACACACACACACAAACACACACACACAAACACACACACACACAAACACACACACACACTCAAATCCCATACTATGAACTCATGTAAGCTTATGCTGCTTTTATACTATTAGAAAAACCTAACGTCAAATAATTCCAGAATCAGAATACATTCTCTAAGGAATTACTCAGTAATTTATCTGACTTAAGCCACGCATAAAGAAATAAAAATATCTCTACCTGTCATCAATTGTATTTAAACCAACATCATATCAGCCTGCCTCCGTTTCTGTGAAAAAAATTTACTTTGACATTTAACTCCCCATTTGGGACGTTCGATTCTCTGGAAGAAGCAGTCGTTGCGTCCAATCAGAAGAGTTGGGCTATCACGTGGTTGGGTTGCCCGGTGGGGGGTCTCAGGCTGAATTGTTCCCTTCATTGCTACCAACTTAGCATCCGCCGGGAATTCTCGAAATATATTAAATAAATCGAATAAACAAGAAATATACGTTTGTTGATAATATACCACAGAATGGCCAGTAACTTTCGTCACTGTATCTACTGCCCCAGTATTTAAATATCAATGAAATAAGTATGCTGTTCGTATTGTATGTCGGAATGGGAGAACATGAGCATAAATACGGTTCCAATCCCAACTCTAAAGACACTAAGAATGCTGCTAGTCTAAATTTACCCTTCCGGGAGGCAATTCTGTGTTTATAGTGTCGTATGCCAGCACTTCATACGCCTTATAGGGAGTCTTGGGGCTTAACCGAGGTATTTCGCTCACAATTGTGTGATCAGTAATTATAGTAATTGTATTCTACCACCTGTTATGTCCTTCTGCATTGCCACTTAAGTAATAACTTTAACCACACCTGGATGTATGTAGTGGCAGTAACGGGATTCGGACAAATGGCGTTACACGTTACACTCTCGTAAAACAAGAATAAACACAGCCCAACCAGAAGATTTGAGTTTTCAAATGACTGGAAATAATACCTAAAAAAAGATTTCTTCACTTTCCATTCAAGAATGAAAGGAAACACTTGTTAGAACAGGAGGCAAATGTTGGTAATTACTATGAAAGGTGGAAAAACGTTTCGTAACTATTTTTTACTGTAGGGTTTCGTAAACAACAAGTGAAAATTATACCTTCATAATTTCGTAGTATCTACCACCATATCAGTATGTTGTAAAATCATAATCTGGATATTGTTCGTGATAAAATTTTTACGGAAAATTTGTGATAGTGTCAAAAAAAAACATATTCTTAGGCAAATATTAGAAAACCTGATTTTTCATTGTACTTCCTTACACGTACACAGATAAATTTTTTATTATTTTTTTTTTTCACATCGCCCATTGAGTATAATATCATTCAACGGGTATCCAAAATGCGATCCATGTTGTTCCGAGACTTTTATATATTTAGATATATATTTCCCTAGATAAGAACTTCCAAATTTGATGAAAACATGCCCCCTTCAAATACTCTTAGCTTATAATTAAAAATACTTAAAATTTTGTAGCGTAGTAAGCAATTTTGGCGTATATTCATTTGAATAACATACGTTGAAAAAATTTCTTTCTTTTTTAAGATATTCGCATCATATTACGTATGAATAACCTGGTAATTTTTTCGCCATTGTATAATTTATAGTGTTCGTTGGTAGAGTACCTTCCCATACATGTAAGGGAGGGTTAAACGATTTCTTGTTTCCTTATCCTATACATTACGGAATCTTAATACGGGTATTCGAAAATTCCATCAAGGTTGTCTTTGGTACAATTCTATCGAGGCGTTCATTTCCCGAGATACTAGCTTGCCCATCTTAGATTTTTCTTAGTTGATGTGTTTCTCAATTACCATTTGTTAAGTTGTTACAGCGCACCCCATTGGCAAAGTTGGTAGCGACTCCATGATGGAGTTCGGCACCTTACATGGGGTTATTTGGTTCGATTCCTGGCGGTAGAAGAAATTTTCACCATCAAGGTTAGGTATGTAAAGTAGGAGAAAAAAAGTACCCAAAATTACGATGTCGTCGGGAGTGACCTAGATGTTTTTTTTGGGGGGGGGGCGCTTGAGTCCCTTAGTACTCCCTCCCCAGGTTCCGGCACTGGATAGAGATGGTTTGCTTGGTGGTCTTCGGTGTCTTTCGGAATGGTAGGCCTGAATGATACGACATTGGGTTTCACCCACCCCCACCTTCATTTCCCATTCGTTCAAAACGCAAACAACACTGAACATACATACATCACATTTTTTTACGTTTTTTGTTGTTTTTTTCGTTTTTTGTTGTTTTCGTTTTTTTGTTTTTTGTTGTTATGTTTTTGTGTTTATTGTGTTTTTGTGTATTTTTGTGTGTTTTTTGTTACTATCCTCCCCATGTCTGATAATAAACATTGTGGAACATTGTGGTATAATGGTCAAGAATTATCATTATCTTATATAATACTTTCGAATATTGCTTTAGTAGGACATCAGCATAATCAAATAACAGTTAAGTAACGCAGGTTTTTTTTTTTTGATTAGTACACTGGCCCATAAATGGTATGTTCTCTGCTGATTCACTTGGCTACGGTTCTCTGAAAAGTATAATCCCCGGTTTACACTTGGCATTCCGAGTGGCATACCAGACGCAGTGCTGTTGTGTCATACCCTGTGTGAGGCAGTTAAAGTCGCTGATTGCCTGTGTTCTCGGAAGAGAACTATAGTCGACTCCATGTGCTGGGAGTAGGCGATGCTGCCACAAAGCAGTTTCCTACCACGAGTGTTACTGAAGGGGAAGAACGTCAAGGTGAAATAGTCTTAGTAAACACCCATTCCTAATCAGGTCCCATTCAGGATAAATGGAGGAAAAAGGGGAAATGTTTTAGTTTTGTATCGATTAGCCGAAACACGGGATTGAACCTGTAGTATGGGTTTCTAATGCAAGAGTTGGACAGGATGCAAAGAATGGCAGACTTGTTCATGGAAATTACCGCAGAAAACAATCAGCAAGTGATAAGAAAAAGGAGAAGAATTTGGTGAAGTTGAAATACACGATGCGGGTAAACAGTTTTTTTTTTTTGGACTGTACAAAGTATACTGTATATTGGCGAAAATGTTTAGATGGATTTGAGTAGAAGAATTAATAGTTGAAGGGAAAATTTGATCACCATCACAAACTGTCAGTCGTGACGGAATGGGAAATTTCTCTTGTTTAAGAAAGATATTTATGATTTATGCAGTTCTATGTATCTGCTTCTTGTTTACCTAAATAGAAAGACTGTTCATACAGACCTATATCCACACGCTTTTAAGTAATGTGACCTCTATTGTCATGGAATTTGACCTCCATCATCTATAAACAGTTCGTGGTGCGTCTTCTTGATACAGGATTTCTGAAAAATTTGCAGATATTCATAAAATGGGTTATTAATTGGGACCAACAGCAAAGTCCCATAAGAAGGGTGTTACCTTGGTTATTAGGGAATAAAATATGCAAAATCGATCCATCTTGCGTGAGTTATGCCGTTGACCAAGAAGACCGAGTATTGTGGGTGAGCGGCAAAGCACTGTCATCGCATTCGAGAGATCGAGGGTTCGAATCTCCGGCCAACCATCCAGATTTCGGTTTTACATGGTTTTTCCAAATCATTCCAGGCGAATACCGGAATAGTTCCTACAATATGGCCATGGCAGAATTCCTTCCTGTTCCTTGTTCCTATCTCTAATGACCTCAACGTCGACGAGCCGTAAAGCCAAAAGCTAAAAAGAAGGATAAGAATCTCTTCCGTAAACCTTAAGCATTACGTAAACGTTGAATCTGTTTGCATAGAGAGGCCATCAGATCGTAAACTTGGTGAAACTAGACTCTGAGTGTTTTCCGTCTCCACGATAACGCTTGACCGTCGGATTCGGAAAGAACCGGCTTCAAATCCCCGTCCGGCCATCCAAATTTAGGTTTTTCAGAAATCACTCCAGGCGAATGCCGTGATGGTTCTTTCTAAATGCCATAGCCGAAATACTTCCAGTAATTTGTCACCAGTCCTTTCTCACGCCTAGTAACCTTAAAACAAGAAGGCATAAAACTGTCAATGATAAAAGAAATAGAAAGTCCTTTTCCTGAATCCGAAGCTTTTTGGAGTAAAAGTGACTAACGGTGGCAACAGAAAAAAAAATGAGGGCTAATAACAATACTGTCTGGCATTCGAAAAACTAGGATTCTGTTCCCAGTTCAGTTTTTTTTTTTTTTCCTTCGGGCTTTTACGTCTTGCCAACATCAGTTTCATTGGCTCACCGCGATGACACAGAGTTGAACGTCAGAGATAGGTCTTGATGAGATGATACAGTGCCTGTTTAACAGTAGCTCCAGAATGATGCAGTTGCGTAGGAATTCCCTAGATACTTGTGACAGACAATTATTTTTCCTTCAAAGATGTAATTATGGTGGACTAGTTTAATTGTCACCGCAGTGACACAGATTGTTGATGAGATGATCTGGTACCTGTTTGACAGTAACTCTAGGACCACACATTTGTCTAGCATGATAGTTTACTGTAGTTTAAATTCTCCAAACACTTGCGACATATATCTACTTTCCCTCCAGAGATGTAATTATGATGGGCTAGTTTCATTGGTTCACCGCGATGACACAGAGTTGAACGTCAGAGATATGTCTTTATAAGATGATGCAATACCTGTTTTACGGTAGCTCCAGAACGATGCAGTTGCGGAGCCTGATTCCTTACCGTAATCTAGATTGACAAGATAGACTTCACAGATGTAATTATGGTGGACTAGTTTAATTGGATCACCTCAGTGAGACTGATTGTTGATAAGATGATCCGGTATCTCTTTTACAGCAATTGGAGGACCATACATTTGTCGAGCTTGATATCTTACTTTGGTCTCAATTCCACAGCAACGTGCGACAGATATTTATATTCCCTCCAGAGATGTAATTATGATGGGCTAGTTTTATTGGCTCACCGCGATGACGCAGAGTTGAACGTCAGAGATAAGTCTTGATAAGATGGTACAGTACCTGTTTTACAATAACTCCAGAACGACGCAGTTGCCGAACCTGATTTTTTTCCGTAATCTAAATTGCCAAGAGACTTCACAGATGTAATTATGATGGACTAGTTTAATTGGATCACCTCAGTGACACAGAGTGTTGATGAGATGATCGGGTTCCTGTTTTACAGTAGCTCAAAGACCATACATTTGTCGAGGCTGATATCTTACTTTGGTCTCAATTCCCCAGTAACGTGCGACAGATATTTATTTACCCTTCAGAGATGTAATTATGGGAGTGTCTTCGTCCGGCCGTCCGATGGAGCCCAGGGAAGCCGGGAGGTATTTCTGTAGGTCGTTAGCGGAGGCGAGGGCCTCGCTTCCTAATTTACGGCCCAGATGGACGGGGGTGTCCCCTCTGTCTGTGTCCGCCGCTCTTCTAAGTTTAGGCTAGGTCGAGGAGGCGCGGCCCACTGTTAAAATAGCCCAACTACCCTCGCGCGGCTGGGAATGTCGCCACGCCAGGGGGTGATCTTCCCCGACGCGTCTGGGGTGGCGACGCCGTCTGGGCTGTTTCCTGCACTACGAACACACCGAGACGACATTAATGGCGACATGGCGCCAGTGTACCTCCACTCTACGATACCGACAAGTACCTCCAAATTCATCACCATCATCATCGCCATTCTCCAGTTCCAGTCTCACGGGTGATGGTCAAGAACACTCTCCACTTCTTTTTTATGGTTTTACGCCTGGTCGACGTCGAGGTCATTAGAGGCGGGATGGGGCTGGGAACAAGGAACGGGGAGGATTTCGGCCATAGCCTTTTGAAGGAAGCATCCCGGCAATAGCCTGGAGTGATCTGGGTAAACCATGGAAAACGCAAATCTGGGTGCCCGGACAGGGATTCGAACCTCCACTTCTATCTGTCCATTACGTTTCCATGTCCGGACTGTTTCAAATGCATCTTTCCAGAAACTAGCTGCTTTGATCGCTTTCGTCATTGGTTAAGAACAGGTCTTCTGCTTTACACGCGAAGCCCATGACTCTGCTTATTGTTATTATTACTTTACGCCTCATCGACGTCGAGGTCATTAGATGCGGGATGGGACTGGGAACAAGGAACGGGAAGGAATTCGGCCATGGCCTTTTGAAGGAAGCATCTCGGTACTCACCTGAAGTGATTTGGGGAAACCATGGAAAATCCAAATCTGGATGCCCGGACGGGGATTCGAACCGCCCAAGGTGTCTGAACGGAGATGCAATAACACTTGTCGTCGTCCGTGTATCCCCACTTTTTCATACTACTCCTGCATCTTAATACCAAACCCATTCAAAGCTTTCCATTTCTCATAAGAAAAATTCCATCCAACATCCAGTTCTTCTTAGGCCCTGAAGTTTTAAGGTGCGTGAGAAGTTACCTTCTCCCACGAGGATAGTCTTCTTTCTTCTGGTGTTCTGTAGAGGATCTTAGTTCTTTTTAAGAAACTTCTCCATGAGCCGGGCGTGGTGTTTAGGACTGGAGTCAAGGAACGGGAAGGAATTCGGTTATGGCCTTCTGAAGAAAGGATCCTGGCATTCGCCTGGAGTTATTTGGGTAAACCATGGAAAACCCAAATCAGGAAGTCTGGACGAGGATTCAAACCCACGTTATACCTAATGCGAGGCCAGAGCGTTACCACTCACCTACCCCGCTCGGTGATTCAAATAACGGCGTTGGTAAATTTTGTACACCCCTTAACTTTCGGTATCTGATACTTACAAGGTTGTAGCTGTAATATTTCACCATACTAAAGCAAGGGTAAGTTCAATATTTTGTACACCCTTTCAGTTCCCGTTTCTGATATCCACAACGCTTCAACCATATTATCCTAACATCAAGCCAATATTTTGTTCAACCCTACAATTCTTGTATCTGATATCCAAAGGGTGTAGCAACAACAGAGTCCCACCATACTTAAACTAAGGCGTGGTCAATGTTTTGCACACCCCTTGTATCTGATATCCATAAGATTGTTGTCATACTCTCCTACTATAGTCAAGCTAGAGTATGTCCAGTATTTTGTACATTCCTTAAACTTCGATATCTGATCCCGTAAGCATGTAACTACATTACTCAACTAAGGGCGTTGTTACATTTTGTACACCCCTTCAACTACAGTGTCTGATACTCATAAGGTTGTAGCCGTACTTCTATCCCACTATACTCGTTCAATTCCTGTGTACTGTATGCATAAAATTGTAGCCATGCCATACGACTATACTCAATCAAGGGTGTAACGAAGGTTTTGTTAACTAGTTGCTTCACTTTCTTGGTGAATTTTCTCATCAGCAAATCCAGTAATTATACAAGCTTACAGCCTTTTTCTACCAGCTGCGTCGTTTCAAAGACAATTGCTGACAGCTTTTTTGATGGCGCCAAATTCGTCTCGACGCTGTCATTTGAGTCCACCGAGTTTGTTTGCCTGCGACGACGGTGTTTTTCAGAACATCGCGCAAACAGGGAACTGCTCTGGGCAGAGTCCTTGAGGGATTGCGAAAGAACGTCATATCTCGCGAGTGGACCAGCCGACAATTTTATGAGGCTGTTAAGATAGCTTAGTCCCTGTGTCGAGCTGTCGAGACTCCGTCAAGCTCAAGCTCGCTCGCAAACAACGCTACACCCACAAGATCCTAAACCACATCCTCCTCAATAGTTCTCCACTCCGCGTTGACCACCAAGAGATGTGTAGACACCAGAAATGGCAGAGATTATTGGATAATTCCGCTTGCATAAGCAATTACTGGAAAGAGAAAGGTGTTGCGTAATGGAACGTAAGCGACTCAATCCTGTCAAACGGGTACGACCAGAGAGCCTCGTCATTATTTCTCCAGTACGTCCATCGTCACTTGGCCAGAGATGCGTACGTTCGATTAAATGAAGACGTATAATCCCCATCCAGAGAATCATTTACAACTGTCAATGTACCGTCCGTTCCAGTCAATCTTAATTGCCATTTTTTTTTTTTCAGTCTGATTCTCCACACTTCACTGGGCTGATCACTTTGACGTCTTCATCTTCCAAGGACTTGTTTCTTTGTTTCCAGTCTCACTTTTCCGCAGATCCAGAAATGTGGCCATAGGTCAGAAACTTTTACCAACTACTTTTGGTAAATGTCCGACTTATCTGTATTATTATTATTATCTGCAATTAGACCCTGTCGGATCACGCAAAGCATTAACGATTCAGTTTTCTAAGTTTCCATACAGCTCTCATTTTTTCTCCGTGGATTCTCTTCCTTTCTTCAGTCCACTTCGTCCCCGGTCTCTTAATGACTTCATTCTCTGGCGGTACTTCCCACTTGTTAATTTTTTCGCTGTATGTTTGTCTATCTCCGATTTCTGATGAGTTTATGTGGGCTTTTTCCATGTCTTTTTTGATCTCCTGGACCCAGGGCATAGGTTTTAGCTGTTCTATATACGTCACAATTTTATGAATCAGTCTTGTTGCTGGAAGTCTGTGGATATGTCCATAAAATCTTAATCTTCGTTTTCTGATGTCTGCCGCGAGGTTTGACAGTGTTTCTGTTGTCTTTCGAGATTTAAGTCTATATCCGTCATCTGTATTAATTTGGAACGATTTAATTTTAGTAAAGTGTCGGAACTAAACGTAGTATCACATTGTTAATATATATTTTAGAAACTCAAAAGATTTTCTAGACAATTGCTCGAAAGGTTATGCAATGCCATATATTTTGTGCCTTGATCAAACAGGAAATATTGCGCCATAAAGGTTATCGAATTTATGATGATATTAGCAGAATCCGTAGATACTAGAAAACAGAGGATCAAAAAAAAAATTTCAATGGTCGTAATGTTCTTGGGAACTCATACCTTGGAAAACGTAACATCGGATTGGCATGTGACACGTCGATCGAAGTTTGACCAATTCTGACTTCCGATAGAACGACGATTCGCGCAATATTTAAGACTTACAGCGAAAGGGGAATAGAATTCGTGAAATTTGCAAGCTCCATCGCATGATAGCACACATCTGCAACGTTATGAAAGAGACTGTAATCATTACTATATGGATATACAGTAAGCTATAATCTAGAGAAAACAAGTTTAAATTTAGGGATTATTGCGGAAACATATACATCAGTTGGAAAACATTATTAGGTTACCCACGATTTCTTACATTTTGAGTTCAGTTCACTAAAACCAATTTGCTTTGGAATATACTTGAGTGTGAAGATCCTTCAATAGGAACAGCTTTACTCAGATTTCAGCTATCTTTCAAAGTCGTAACTATCTTAAAGAATATACAGATTTGCACGCATTCCGAAATCTTATACCCAAAAAAGTAAAATGATAATGTTCCGCTTTCATTTTAATACTTTTTGTCAACAGAAAATGAAATAAAATCCTATAAAACCCAGATTCGTGTAAAATAATAATAACAATTAAACCGTACTCAAGCAAAACCCGAGGATAAATCCGAAACTATCTAACTCGTTGTCTTTCCCCAGTCTGAAGTGATCTTATAAATATGAATGCGTGACGCAAACTCAAAAAACGTGGCGTCTTATTCTCGGAAGGCGCCTCTTCCATGAGTAATGTCGGTGGACGCCGTGACTAATATGGCTTTCCAGAGCGTTTTACATACATTCCGCTCTGATAATGACATGGCGCCATTGTGTGGAGTAGAGCGTGTCACGAAGGTCTCGCGATTACTCAAGTGGTGCGATGGAATAATCCCTCCGCACTGCCCAATTAGGTCCATAATCGCGTGTCCGCGCTGCCTGCGTAATCCACGCGATAAGATTGTGGTCCTCAGGTGAGATCAGCGTCCATCGGAAAGAGTGAAGACGTCAACTACTTTGCTTGAGAAGCCCTCTGTATTTTGAGAGTTAAATCAGAACTGAATGGATTTTCTGATCTCAAACGATGTTTGTATCAAACAAAACTTCCATTATTTTGATGATAACCGTCCTCAAGTTGAACCACCCAAATGGTGTTTGATGGCGTCACCTCTTTCTTCTGAACTCGTTCCAATATCTCACTTTTAGTATAGTATAATTTGTCTTACTCTGTTCTCAACTGAAACTGGTCCTAAAGATCGTATCAGGATTCATGAAGAATTGATAGATGATCGTCCTCTTGTGCCATGTACCTGTCTGGGACACCATTCAGTCAATTTGCCAATTTCCGCCTAATTACATAGACAAACCGGATTAATTTCTTAGCAAATGTATCCATATGGAGAAGACCTCTTAAACAGGTACACAACAAGCTTGTGTTCAATGATTTTCGACATATTCCAAATTAGCAAATCCGATTTTTGGTCAGAGATCTATTCACGGATACAAATCTGAGAAATGGAAGTAGAGAAACGTCGATTGGCTATTATTGGACGAAAATGGTTCTGTATGCGACTGCATCAGAGAATTTAAACATGAAACCCTTCTACAACTTACCCAAACAGGTCCATTCCGGAAAAGAGTGTCTACAAGGGTATCAATTAGCCGACTACCTGTCAACGACACACCGATATTATTGAGAACTTAAAGTTTGTATTGCAGTGATATTAGTTTATGGCTGGTAATCCTGATTCTGACACCGAAGAACATTTTTTTTTTTTTTTTTTTTTTTTTTTTTGGAGGAAGGGATTTATGATTTGTCTACGTCGATAACATCGGAGCTGGGAAAGAAAAATTGAGGAAAAATAGAAAATGATGTGGGTATAGTCTTCTAAAGGATCCATTTCAGGAAACTGTGATAATCTGAGTCATGACAGTTGTACTAAGATCGAGCGTACTCATTCACCCACCAGGCTTTGTGATGGTTCTACAACCCTGTGGGATCCTCAAAACCCAAATTGTTTCAGAGCTAGGACATCCACTAGCCTCGGAATCGAATGTCCATGCGTGAGAAGGTGAAGTACAACCAACCAATCGTTTCGATGTCACTTGTGAAATGGCGGTACCAATGGTGTTATATGAAAAGCAGGCTGATAGAAGACCTTCCAACAGGCAGACTCTCCATCAACACCCGCAAGGTGGACAAAGGAGGACCGCTGACGTAGCTGGTTGCGGGACAGTGTTTGTCCGCGGATCGTCGGGGCCCATTGTCTCACGGTGCAAAGTGTTTGCTCGACGCCGGTGCTAAATCCCTCCGGCTGATAAGGCGGTGAGTTACAATCCACCGGTGACCGTCCTTATCTGACCTCCGGCGGTGCGTGTTCCAAGTTGCGACACTCCTGGAGGACTCGTGGGTGAGGCGCAATCAGGCGCTCAGCCCATCCAAGGCTTCAGGACTCCAATGGACGGGAGTTACCCATGACCCTCATCCCATCAGAAAGCTGAGATCACCCTTGAGGCGTCATCTCTCACCAAAGAAGCCAATTGATGATAATTTGTGAGACATCAACAGTAACTAAGAACAAATTCATGTCAACAAACTTTCATCCACCTATAGATATTTACTCAAACGATTCTGCTGAAGCCCTGATACTCAAGTCATGACCACTTGACCTTATATAACAAAAATTTATGCTTTGTTTTATTTACTCGATTCTGATGATCATATTCATCACTTCGACCAATTATCTTAGTATTCCATGACCATAAGTTCCCTTAAATCTAGTTCGTACTGCTGAGGAACTGGGGAAATCTTGGGTGATGAGGTCGGATGGCTGTTGGTACTCATAACGTACTGCAATGTATTAATTGAAGGTATGACACAACTACGATCCTAAAAAATTCTGACAGTAGTTGGGGGAGATCCATGAATTACGTGAGGTGTTTTTCTGGATTTTCGGGGGGGCCCTGTGGTGTGATCTGGTCCCGTGAGACTCGCGCCCCCCCCCCCCTACAGATCGTCTTTGCAATGTTTTGAGACCTTTTTTTTTTTAGGTCTCACTCACACTTTTCAGTCAAATACCCCCCTAAAATCGACTTTCGCGTCATTTGTAGACCTTTTTTTTTTTAGCTCTACAGTCCTGCCCAATTTTAAAAAATTTCACGTGTCGTTGACCCCCCCCTCCCCCTTGGTGAGATCTGGTGAGATTTCCCCGGACCCTCCCCCCCCCTATTTCACCTCACGTAATTTATGGATGCTTCCTTGTTGTACAGTGTACAATCAAACCTGGTTGGTAAATGATACCGCTTAATCTACGATTACGTGGGGTTCGATACCTGGCTTGCTCACCCAGATTTTGTTTTTTTCATAAAAAATTAGCATTTCATTTCGCGTGTTCAGTATTCTTATTCCGATTTTGTGTGTGTGTATGTGTTTGTATTTTGAACACAGTGTTGTTTCTTTGTAGTTGCTAAACTGAAAAGCCTTTCCAGAGTTATTAGGCCGATTGTATCGCGATAAATGTGGGACTGTTCTAGACTCATGACGATTAAAGACTAGGGCTTACACCTGTTTTCCGTTTTCCAATATTCTTCTTGGAAATGAACGCATAGTAATCGTTCTTTGATACATCTGAGTGTGTCCTCTGCTTTCCAGGAGTCTTTGGAGTCTTGGAGCTCAGTAGATACTCGCTGCCCTGCAGTGACCTCGGTACACCTCCATTATCACCGCCACCCATAAATTGCTCACTTCTAATTTGGGAGCTTAATCCCAGGTAAATATGACCCAAGTGTCAGGGACGGTGGACTCGTTTTGTTCGCGGCGACCGCTTTAAGACCACTGGCTCCAGTCTCGCTTGTTTGGTAGCGTCTTAAGTGGCGCGAGATGGCAAAGAGTATCGCACCTCAGTTTCGTCAGAGATGGTTTGTTGGTGTCGATGGTACTAGGGTGCGCAATGTTTAGGGAAAATTATTGCTATGGAAAGGTTTTCTCTTGACGACGCTCCAACCGTTTTTCGTTTAAAAAAATACAGTAGAAAGAGCTCTATACATACGGATGATTCTATATTATTAAGGTTGTCTCCCATCATCCCCAGTAATGGGGCTGAAACTGGTAGCCCACTTCTTCCTAATTCCGTCCGCAGTTTGATGATGGATTTTTATGTAACTTGACGAGACAAATTGAAAGTGAAGAATAAATTTTCTTGCTATCTCGCTTTTATCTCCAGATATCAAATGTCAAAAATTAGTTATAGGTATAGTTCTTTGTGCCTTTGCATTTTAACCTAATTACAACCGCTAGGAAGAAAATTAAAAAAGCCACTGTGCAAGTCCAACGCGTTTATTTTTCTCGCTTTGACGAATTTTTAATTCCTTCCAGGCTACATTTCAACATAACTGCCTCAGTTTCGAGGTACGATAACTCAAGAACTAACTCCACTTTCTATTTACCTCTCAGAGTAAATAGGAATCCATCATCAAATTTGACTTTGACTAAATTGTCCTTCTGGTCAGGGCTGTATTTCAACCGAACCACCTCAATTTTGAAATACGAAATCTCGAAAACTAAGCGATATTTTTAGAAATTTTATTCTTGACTTTCGATTTGTCTCGTCGAGTTGCATACGAATCTATCATCAAATAGCGCGCCACGGTTGTCGTAGAATACCCCTAATTGCTGAAGCTATCGTTCCGAAATGCCTCCTGGTACAATAGAGAGATCGCTGGAGAACATTCGTGCACTAACGGGAAAAGTAATTTAAATGGGTTGAGTATTTCGGATCTACTTCGCAGTTGCTGAATTTCTCCGGATGAAAGCTCATATACTTTCTCAGTAGATTTCATATGCAAGCACAGTTCCTTCCGTTTGATAAATGTGTGCAAATCCCATCCAATGACTACCATGGTGCGTACATTACACGAAAAAAGAGATTTGTGACTTTGCTAAATGTATGTTTATCATACAATGAAAGATAAACGAAAATAATATATCATTTGAAGGAAGATATAATTTATTATTATTATTATTATTTATTTATTTTTATTTTTTATTATTTTTTTTTATTATTATTATTTTATTTTTTATTATTATTTTTTGCTTATGAATTTACGTCTTGTCGACATCTTAAGAAGCAGGAAACACCTGGAGACGAGGAACGGGAAGAAATTAGGCCATGGCATTTCGGAAGAAATATCCAGGAATTCACGTGGAATGATTTAGAGAAACCTTGGAACACCAAAATCAGGATGGCTGGACGAGGATTCGAACCCGCATCCTCCCCAACACGCTCGGATATGATTGGAATTCTGAACAATATCAAAAACGTGTAGTTAAATGAGAGATACAAAAAATTTCGAGCATAAATAAAGTGTTCAAGGATGACAAAAATAAATTAAAAAATGCGTAAGGTATCAACAAGGCGTGGTAACAACTAGAGTAATTATTTTTTGATATGGATTATCGAACGGTTCCTTCTTAACATTTTGCTGTTACAAAACACAGTGAATCTTACGTTTGAACAGCGTTTTTTTTTTTTTTATTTTTTTTTTTATTTTTTTTTTAACGTCTCTTAACAGCGAGGTCTTTAGAGACAGGAAAGGATGGGGGGCAAGGAATGGGAAGGAATTCGGCCATGGCCTTTTGAAGGAAGCATCCCGGCATTTGCCTGGAGCGATTTGGGGAAACCATGGATGCCCGGATGTGGATTCGAACCGCCGTTCTCCCGAATGCGAGGCCAGAACGCTAACCGTTACACCACCACGCTTGATATGTTGACAGTGGTGTGAATATACCTACATAGGTACCCGAAAGGAAGATATTGTCAGAATTCAGAAGCAGTTCCCTGGTTGGCTTGGACACTGTAGATAGAACTTCCACAGAATACAGCTTGGGTTCATTGCCCTTATACAACGTAGGATGCAAGAGCATAAATCATGAGCAACACTAAGGGATTGAGCGATTTAGCATTCACGGAAGAAGATATGATACGCATGAAAATTAAGGAAGAAAGAGGAGAAAAAAGTGGACAACAATATTGATGAACGATGCCAAAATAAGCAGACAGAGCAGGAACAAAATGGGCGAAGAGTAATGTGAGAGGCTGTAGGTGGCGAGTGTTCGTCCATTTGGCGTTGTCTATCTCCGCCAATTTGGCACGGTGCGGAGGTGACCCCTTGCAACACTTGCGATTGATTAGTGATTGATGGACCACCTCGCGGATTGATCCACCGGAACGGAGGAGCCTCTTCCTCAAGACAGCGACGCCGCAGGGGTGTCCACGACCTCACCCGGCCGGTCAATCTGGCATCAGTTTCTCTGATGGACTGCTGGGATGCATATTCGCACTTGCCTCGACCAATAATGTGATTGACTAATGTTGAGTGGGTCATGCGCCTAGCGAAAACTGTGGAGGATTCCTAGCTTGAGCTCTTCCCTTTACCTAAATAGAAGCTATAAATTTATGGATGGAATGGTTCCATCATTGCTGAATTGCTAGAACATAACTTTTGTTTAGTTACGGTTTTTTAATATTTTTAAGGAACGAACCCAGCAACCGCCCAGTAATTTCAGGAAACATCATTTGAATTTCCAGACGGGGATTCGAACTAGCGTCCTCCCGAATGCCTGGTCCTGATGTCACCGTTCAATTACCAGTCTCGGTGGGGGGAAAAAAATTACTGGTGGTGCCAGTGAAGAAAAGATACGTAATTGGAAAAGAAGTGAAGACTTCAGTAATAGTGACCGTGGTTCTAGAACTTGGCATTTAAAGAAGAGGTCATCAACATAAGGAACAGGAAAGTGGTTTACGTTAGATTTGGTAGGAAAGGAAATATATTAGAACGTGTAACGTTGCGTAATTGACGAAACAGTAGGTCAAGGAAAGATAGTAGAAGAGAAGTGAAATAAGATAAGAAACCAGATTAGGTGAAATAGAGTGTAAAAAAGAAAAACACTTGGAAAGATAGAAAAAGATTAGAGGAACGATACAAAAGGAAGAAATTTGTACAACAGATTTTACAATACTGTTTCTACGAGATTGAGGATGGTTATCGAAAGAAAAGAGGAGAAGATTTGGGATAATTGAAGAAAGAGGAAAGACAGAGTCGTAAAAAGAGAGTACAACAAGGAGGAATAATGGAAAGAAGATGAAAAATGATGAAGTACCAAAAGAGCTAGAAATGGAGTAACTATATAGTAGAAATGAAGAATTTCGAAAGAGACGGAAAATATTGAAAATGAATGAAGTATAAATACAGGAAGTGGAAGATTGAGGATAGATAAAGGAATAGGACAGGCAGAGACGTAAAATGAGAGAAAAGCTAGGTGGGATAAGGTAAAGAATGTGTAAAGAACCGGGAAAAGATTCAGAATAGATGAAGTACCGGAAAAGTTAAGAACAGAGTAAGAAAATAACAGAAAAAAGATAAATAGTGGAAAAGAGACGGAGAAAGATTGAAAACTGATGAAGGAATAGGACAGACTGAGGCGTAAAAAGGGAGTAAAATAAAAAGTAATGGACCAAAGAGTAGAAAAAACCGGAAAAAGATTCAGAATTAGTGAAGTAGGTACTAGAACGGCTGGAGATGGAGTAATGGGAAAAGGAGAAATGAGAGAAAAAATGGGGAAATGATGGGACAACATTAGAAAAGGATGAAGTACAGCAACAGAAAGTAGAAGATTTAGATAGATTAAAGATTACGACAGGCAAACACGTAAAAGAGGAATGGTGTGAAGAAAATGGAAAGAACCGGAAAAAGATTCAGAAAGGATGAAGTGCCAAAACTGCTGGAAGAGAGGTAAGTAAATAGGAGAAATGAGAGAAAAAAATACAAAAGAGACCCAAAGAGATTCAAAATGGATGATATGCAACAACAGGTTGTGGCGCAGAAGATGTGTAGAAGTAGTGTGTTCCCGAGCATAGGTCGGCAGGGAGTCGGTTTCACTACTTTGCGGTGTCGGCTCCTTTTGACGCCCCTTCCTCTTCCATTACCTGCGGAGTCTCTTCCTTTTCTCCGGTGTCGACTAATTCCTCGCAGGTCCTACTGATTAGCCGCGGGGCGTCTCGGGTAATAAATTGCAGCCGATTTATTCAAATTAGTCGGGTGTGGGCGCAGGCTGCGCGGGCGATATGCCCCCCAACAGACAGCGGCCGCTAGGTCCAGTTTCGTCTGTCACCAGCATCCTGGCGCAGCCCACAGTCGCCGTATATATACTGCACCAGCTATTTATTTTTAAAAAAAAAAAAACCTTGCGTACTGTCTGTCCTGACTGCGGTGTTTTGTTGGTTTTCCTCAGTTCTAGCAACGAAAGCGGTTTTTAGGCGACTTAGTACGATATATAGTGTCGTTATGGAAGTCATGATTGATATTATATCACTGCCTTGCTTTGGCACTCGTTCTGTTGATAAGGGATTTACAGTTCGTGGTACCGAGCGTGGTGGGTAAGCGGTAACGCTCTGGCCTCACATTAAAGAGGTCGCGGGTTCGAATCCCCGTACGGACATTCAGATTTGGGTTACCCTAAATCACTCCAGTCTAATGTCGGGATGCTTCCTTCAAAATACCATGGCAAAATTCCTTCCAATTTCTTTTTCCAGCCCTTTATCGCCTGTAATGACCTCGAAGTCGCCAAGGCGTAAAGGCATAAGCAAAAAAAAAAAAAAAAAAAAAAAAATATTCGTGGACTTCGATGAAGTTATAGTCGAAAGAAGGGATTCGACCATAATGTTTTGAATTAATCATCCCGGTATTCGCATGTAGTGATTAATGGAAACCACGCAAAACCGAATTCTGAATGCTCGCTCGTAGGTCTCTGATTTTCATGATCTCTCAGCAACTATATTCGGTTATGTTCCTTGGTCTTTACCAGAATCGTCAGTTAATGGTCCTGGAAGTCCTTCAGCTAAAGTCTTAGACTGTAACTACTCACCGATCGTTCTACCATAAAAACTTTGGTACAGGGCAAGCCTCGTAGAAGGCCCGAAGAATGAATACAATTTCACCAAAAATTTGGGGATAAAAAATCTTAGATGAAATAATTGAGTTACATAAGAACGACGTTTTTATCGGCGTTGAGAATTAATGTAATGGTCTATGGTGACTAGCCTTGTTAACTAGTTGATCATACACGACATTTCAGCAACCAAATTCAGCGACTAATTCTTGTAATGATGGCAATCTGAAGATGGTGACAGTGTATTTTATCGTTGAAACATCTCGTTATCTCGGCTAGTCACCCTAGAAAATTACATTAAATAACTGAATTGTTTTTGTAAATTAAATTTTTCAACGAGCAAAGATTTTTAATTTCGGGGTTTATGAATCGTCGATATTAAGGATGATAGATTTTTTTTCTTTTTTGCTTATTGCTTTACGCCTCGTCGACGTCGATATCATTAATGACTGGGGACAAGGAACGGGGAGAAATTCGGCCATGGCCTTTTGTAGGAAGCATCCCGGCATTCGCCTACAGTTGTTTGGGGATACCATGGAAAACCAAAATGTGGATGCAAGGACGGGGGAATTCGAACCCGTGTCCTCGATAATGCGAGGCCAGAGTGTTACTGCTCACCCACCACGATCGGCAGGATATTAGATGCGAGAAAATAATGGGGAAGAAATTGGAAGTAATTCGGCCATGGTCTTTTGGTCCCAGGATTCGGCCGGAGTGATCTATGAAGTCTCTGAAAAAACACCACCAGATTCGAACCAAGATCTTCCAGAATCTAGGATTCTCCACATTCAACAGGTTCAACATATGGTTTCTACTATAATAAGTGACTGTAGTTGGACATCTCTTTCAAAATCATTCATTTACTGGAGGGAAGTTGGGGAATTGGGTTATAAAACCTTAGTCTGACCATTGCTTGAATATAGTGGAGTGGTGTAGAACCCACATTTTCTGTATCAAATTCAGGAGTTGGAAGAGGTACAAAGGAGAGCAGCTAGATTTATTTTGTGGAATTTACTGCAGAAGCAATCAGTAACTGATATGATGAAGTAGCTGGACAGGGAGTCATTTGAAGACAGAAAGAGGGTGAAGAGAATTTTTAGATTGTTCAAGCCTTATAATCGCTGAAATAAATGGATGGATATTAGGAGCATTTTTACATGTAAGCGAAGTGATGGTCAGAATCATAAGCTGGCAACTGAACTGAAGCGAAACGGGGTGGGAAAAAATTATTTTGTAGGTGAATGAGTCAAGGAAATGATGGACGGTTTATCGACCACACTGAAGGACAGTTGTAGGAGGGGTGGAGGGGGAGGTGAAAAAACATAACATGTTGAAGTGGAGGTTTAGGAACATTGCAACCGGAACGTGTGTGCTCAATTGAAATTAAATTAAATATCATCGATCTCAGAAACGGATAGACCCAGCTAACGCCAGTAATGGGAATTGTGTTCACTCCAATAGACCTCGAGCTAAAGTCGATACTGTTCGATTGCAGGGAACGACAGCGCGGAAGTCAAAGACAGAACTGGTTTTCAGTTATCTTCCCCTGCCCTGACCTCTCCGGGTTGTATAGCTATATACTCCAGTCGCTCAACAAGGAGAAAAAAAAAAAAAATATCGCGAATAGCTGGAGACTCCATAAAACCTGTCTCCAGTGCATGGAATGTGCCGATACTACGGACCTGCGCATATATCTCTCGCGGACACTGCCTTAGTCCACCGATTAAAGGCAACCGGGGGTCAAAACGTTTATTGGCTCCTCGCGCTTTCATCCAGGCTCGAGATGCCATCACCTGAGCTGGACATTATTGAGTGAGTGGGGTAATTAACTCGCAGAGTGCGCGTGTTCGCAGTCTGAAAGCTGCTTCGCCGCTGTAGGCTCCGCGGTTTTATGCGGCAATACAGGATCGCCGACGACTCGCTATCTAATTTCATTTATTTTGTGGCTGTACCGAGATAGTTGCGAAAACTTAACACTTTCTCGAATGGTGATTTCTACTTGTCGGAACGTTCCGTGTTTTTATGGGGTACTAACAGAGCATTAAGGACTGTAGAGAGACATTTAAGCTTGTTTTATGGTTACACTTACTAGTTTAAAAACACAATCTCGGTGAAATAATGCCATATCTTCAACCGGTTTGACTATTTAAGTCTTTGCAACTTGTCGAAGGTGAATAAAATAGAATGGAATAGGCAATCTCCTATACGAAAAAAATCAATCCCACAATCTAATTGAATGATTTTAGTAAATTATACAAAAAAGTTTACCTGGTTGGCAGATCCGGGAATTGAACACTCAACTTCCAGATGTTCACATAAGAGGCTCGATTCTTCTCCTTTTGTATAAACACTTAACCATCCTTTATTTTTGTTTCCAGTCTAAAGATTTAATTCCAAACCAAAATTTTCTGTCCAATAAATCTATATAGTGCTTGAAATGTTCTTTGTTGTATTTAGATTTTTTTTTTTGTGAATTTTTTTTTTGTTATTTTTTTCTTTTTCTTCGTTTTAACAAAAACTACACTTGTGTACAATACAAAAAATTAAACGTTTCACTGAAGGATGACAACCCAAGACTTTTCTCCAATATATAAGGTACGCCGGGCCTAACATGCCCGGATAGACGTCGGTCATGAACTCAGTTCCTCCCCCTCTAATAATTCACACTGGCTGCTTGAGTTGGCCAGTGTTCATGTGATCCACTGTAGCCAAATCGAAGAAGAAGAAAGGACAGCATTTTTCACCTCTTGAATTTAACAACTCTTCCCTTCAACAATCTTAAGTAAGAAAGTTTCATCAAATTCAGATTGGTGATCCATAGATAGTGAAACTATTTTATTTTTGTGGTTCGGAGAGATCATTATTAATTTAATCGGAATGGAGCTAACGCTTCGGTGGCAATTCCCCTAGTAATTTAATTTCCCTTTTCTTAAATTATCTTTTGTATTTAAAGTATTAAATTATTCCCCCATTTACTTTTCCAATTTAGAAATTTTAATTTAAATTCTTATCCATTTTTGGTAAATTATTCATCACTTTACTTGGTAATTTGTTCCAATCGCTGACGCCCTTACCAAAACAAAAAAACAAAAAACAAAAAAACAAAAAAACAAAAAAAATTCTCACTCCCTTTTGTATGAAATCGAGAGACAACTTAGGGGGCATCCATAAATTACGTGAGGTGAAATAGGGGAGGGGGGGGTCCGGAAAAATCTCACCAGATCTCACCAAGGGGGAGGGGGGGGGTCTACGGAAATCTCACGTGAGATTTTGCGAAAAATTTGGGGACAGTGGAGCAAAAAAATAAATAAAAACAGGTCTACAATTTGCGGCAAAGTCGATTTTAGGAGGGTATTTCGTCAAAAAAGTTATTTCCAGGGCGATTTCTAGGGGGGGTTCTCACGGACCAGATCTCACCAGAGGGGGGGGGGGGGTCCAGAAATCCGGAAAAACACCTCACGTAATTTGTGGATGCCCCCTATAAGTACATGGTCGTCTTTCCTCTTCATGCAATATTCCTAATTCTTTGAAGAGTATCCCTCAATGCCATGTTACCAATATATGCCCAATACATTCACAGAACTCTCTCTACTCTCCTCGTTTCCTCCAATGATTCCCAGTCCAGCTATCATATCAGTTACTGATTGGGTCCTGCGATAATTTGCACAAACAAATCTGACTGCTCTTCTTTGCACACCCTCCAACTCCTGTATTTGATATCCAAAATGTGGGTCCCAAACTATACCACCATATTCAACCAATGGTCTGAAAATTTTGTAACCCAACTCCCTAACTTCTCTGGTGCATCCTCTCATCACCGTGTCCAGTCAACGAAGATTTTCAAATGAAGAAGTTTGAGATGGGTGTGAGGTTTGAGGTGTGGAGTGTAGAAGTTGGTGTAGGGATAGTTTTTAGGAAAATACTAATGCAACCTGAGCTATGTGCATTTGAGACAGTTTTTATTCTGTTGGTTTGCCCGCGTTGTTACGGGGGAAGAATTATGACACCTCCTCTCCATAATTTGTCAAGCTGTTACCTCCTAAAATAATGATAGCAAGGATAGATTTTTCGCGGCCCTCTTTAATCATAACTGTGTCCAGGGCACGGCGGGACTTTAAAGCTCCGTGTCCGTGTACATCAAAGCACTTTGACCGCCTACTGCGAGGTGAAGACAACGGAGTATAAAAGAACCGCGCGAAAGAATGATCGGTGAAAATAAAGAAAATCGAGGAGCATCGAAGTTCGCACAAGCGGTGAGGATGTGGGTCCTGCTCGAAGACTAATTGATCCCTAATTAATGCCGACACCCGAGGTCCTGTAATTAAATTAACAGGACGCTGCGCCGGTGGGTCCAATAAGTACAGGCCTGCGGCGACCACACGTGACTGGCGTGACGTCACAGGCGAGGCGGCTCGACCAATGGCTGGTCACGACTCCCACACGTCCAGGAAGACATGCTTCGGCAAAGTATCGACATCCGTAATCGATCCTTCTCCTATGAAGACACCCTCAGCCGCGTTGCTTGAGCCCAAATCGTGTTGGTGAACAATCGTTGATTGATGCTTGAAACTAGTCAGGGAGATAACCCAATTTTTTGAATCATCAATGGAATCTTCTGCACAAAATGAAGAAACTAGTACTGTAGGATGACCAAATTTGTCGTATGTTAAAGGTTTTAGTTTCAGTACGTCCAATAGTCAGGAATGTACTTCAGCTAAGCTGGTAGGTAGCAGTGACGATAAATCAGAAGGTAAATACGACTTAATTGGTCTTTAAACTCCCATTAGAGATTCCAACTTCTGTACGTCTTGCCTTTCGTCTATTTGACTACAATACTACGATAATAATAGAGAAAGGGAACTTCTGATTCCATTACAACACCAGTTTTTTACGTCTGTCATAATTCTTAAAGAAACATGGCTGAGTCATTGCCATTTGTAGGTGAATGTTTTCTTTAAGATATCATTAAATGATCTACTGTGATCTTGGTGAAGAGCAAAGCATTGATTTTTCCATAACTCGGTGGAGAAGAAGAGAAAGACCGCTAGAAGACATATGTAGGATCACAGTATTTGGCAGGGAATCGTCCAATCTGGGCTTATGACTCTGAAATTGCTAATCATTGCGTGATTGGATTGATTGATCGTCATTGATAATGAACAGTGAAAAATATATAGATTTACTTAAAGCTAGATCAAGTAAAATCCCAATTGTTTCGTCTACAGTGAGGAGCAAATCTAAGTGCCTATTTTTTGTTTACTGGCTCCTTTTTCTTGTCACAAGCAAAAATAACCAACAGAATTTCGTTTAAGGCTCAGTTTGTGGATGTATCCATAATGGTTGTACGTGAACATGTGTTTTGTTTCATTTCGCGCACTTCGAGACGTCTTCTGTAAATCTGCGTTCTTTCAAGTGGAGATGTAAAGTATTTTAACAATTGGCGTTAGTAGTTCTGTTTACGAGCGTTAGCTGATTCGATTCTAAGTTTAAAGTTTTTTCATAGGTGACGTACAATGGCGTAGCCAGGATTAAATTAAAGGTGGAGCAAAAACAAGGGAACTTAACAAAAACATTTGTTCAAAATAGTTTGACTTGAATAAAAAAAAAAAAAAAAAAGTCATTTAAGTACTAGATGCGAGGGTTCTGGCTATATTTTGACATTTTTTCAGTATTAAAATTTGGAATTTTTGTTTTCACATATTTTTCACTCGACTACTTGAGGCAGGGAGCCAGGGTGGGGGCAAACACCCCATTTGCTCCACCCTGGCTACGCCCTTGGTGACGTAACATTCCAGATTTCCAATAAATACCGACAAATTAATTCTAAATGTGCTAAATGTGATGAATCTAGTTATCTTCATACTGAAACTATAGATTGTATACTTCTGAGTAATTGTTTTCTTTTTTTCGTTTTTTTGTTTTTCTGGTTTGGAAGAGTGTACAACGCTCCGTTTCCAATAGCCATCTTAATTCAATTATGAAAACGAATGAAATGTTTTTGGCGACAGACTTTGTTGTCCAGGTAGGTAGAGAGGAGCATAAGCTGGTGAAATTTGTTTGTGGTATCAGATTTGTTTGTGGCACCATATACTCACTGATGTAGGCCACTCCACCACGCGATACCCCCGTGTTAATGGTAATGACAGTTCAGCAATAATATTTCAAAATATTCACTGCCAGACCTCCGTATGTCTGTCTTATCCTCCCGACTGTTGTTTGGAACCACTGTACTCTACTTAGTACATTTTTTTTAACTGCTTAACGTCTCCTATAACAACTAGGTCTTTAGAGACGGGAAAGGATGGGGGGCAAGGAATGGGGAGGAATTCGGCCATGGCCTTTTGAAGGAAGCATCCCGGCATTCACCTGGAGTGATTTGGGGAAACCATGGAAAACCGAATGCGAGGCCAGAACGCTAGCCGTTACACCACCACGCTCGGTACTACTTACTTAGTACAGGTGTCGATATTCGAGATCTGAGCTGGTCACGACACGGTAGTTTGGGAGGGAGGCAGGAAGCGGCTTAAGACATAACGAGAGGGAAGTGGCCGGGCTGATCAATGCAGACGACCAAGAAGGGTGTGGTCGTCGGGAGGGGTGATGGATTGCCGGAAGGGCAGTGGTCAGCTTGTGGGCAGGCGGCGGAAAAGCCGGCCAGCACGGCACCGGCTAAAAGGAAAGGGGAGCCCACTCACGAAACACACTGCCAGGTCAGTGAACTCGCACTCAAACCTACCTGTTACTGTGTCCAGACCATTTGCTATTGTATTGTGAAGTGACATATCTTGTTTTTTGTTTTTCTTTTGTTTTGTTTTTTTTTTTTTGTTTTTTTTTGTTTATGTTTTTTGTTTTTCTTTTGTTTTTGTTTTTTGTTTATAAACTTATTTGTGGTTATTTACAAGTTGCGTTATACTCTAACCTTTTTCTCGGCCTATTTATTATAAGCACCACTTTGCTATTGTATTGTGTGTTGTAATCAATGATTTTTAGTTTGTTTTTTTGTTGTTTTTATTTAGATTTCTAGTTCTTGTACTACACATATTTAGATATTCTCAAACCTTTTGGTCAGCCTCTACCATATCCTTTATAAGTATCAACTTGTTATTGTATTCTGTATGGCAATTTCTTGGTTTTTTTTTAATTGGTATTTGTTGTTTTCTTTATTATCATTTTGTTAAGATGTCGATTTATGGCTTTACACACGTAGGAATTTTTTTTATCCCTTTGTTCTGCTTCAATCCTGTTGATTATAAGCGCCAATTTGCTGTTGTACTGTGAATTTCAGTTTATTTTTTTGGTTTTGTTTATGTGTTTTTTTTGTTTTTTTTTGTAATTTTGTGACGTTTTTTTAATTTTTTTTTTGTTCTAGGCATTTTTTAGTTGTTGGTTTTTTATCATGTCAGTTTCTGGCTCTACATATATTGGGAACTTATCTAATCTTTTTCCCAGCCTGTAACATGTTGGAACATCAATTCACTCCTGTATTTTGAATTGCCATATCTGTTTTCTTTATTTGTTTAAATGTATATTTAGTGTGCCACATGTACTGGAAATTCTTCAACTTTCCCGTCAGCCTCTAGCCTGTAGTTTATAAATATTAATTTACTATCGTATTGTGTAACACAAATTCTTGTTTTTTGTTCCCGTTGTTTATTTTTTGTTTCTTAATTATTTTTTGCTTAGATTTCATTTGGCTTTACACACTTAGGAAAATTCCCCAGCCATTTGGTCAGCCTCTAGCAATGAGCATCAATTCGCTGTTGTATTGTGTATTGAAATTTCTGTTTTTTTGTTTGTTTTTGCAGTTTTTATTTAGATGTCATTCTTGTTTCGCACACGTCGGAAAATACTCCTACCTTCCGGTCAGTCTTCATCCTGTTGTTTATAATATCAATTTGCTATTATATTATACGATTCAATTTCTTGTTTCTTGTCTCTTTTGTTTATTTTTTGTTTTCATTCCTGTTTACGGCTTCTCACACATAGGAAAATTTCACAGCCCTTTCGTCAGCCTCTAGCTATTGGCGTCAATTTGCTATTGTTTTTGTATTACAATTTCCTGTTTTTTTGCTGTTCTTTTTGTTGGTTTTTTGTTTTTGTTTTGTTTAGATGTCTATTTATGGTCCTATATGTTCTGGATCATTTCCCAACCTTCTGGTTAGTGTCTTTATGGTCGTCTTTTTATACTTAGTGGTCTACTAAGGTGGAGAGTTCTGCACTGACGACTTGCTCTGCTTGCCTTGCGATGTGATTCGGCGAGGTGCCTCGGAACGAAGGCACCTCCCTCTTACGCCACATCTTCTGACATTACCGACCTGCGCGCTCTTGACCTATGCTGATTCCACGCGCGGCCGATCTTCCACCACCGACCGATCTCTCTCTTTCTCTCTCTCCCGCCATTGTCTCGCAACCTCTCGTTTCCTCTCGGAATGCGGGAGTGTGGGCCGGCACTGCCCACTTCCGTCAACGGCCAAGAACGCGGAGGTCATCAGAAGAGTCCTCGGAACCTCCCGCTGGGCGGAGGACCACTTCAGCAGGTGATGTGTGTCCTAGCTCCCGGCTACTCTGCAGTAGAGTCGCGTCCCATTCCCCACGGCCTCGAGCTGTCAGAACCCAACAAGTGGCTCGGTCACAAGAGGTTATGCTTTCCATTTCATCCGTGGTGACGACGAAAAGTTGTCTGACGTTTTAGAAAAACCATGAAAGTTTATCAGTAAACAAATAGCTTCATTGTCTCGTCAAGTCTTTGACCTGGATGAGCAACTACCTCAAAAAAAAAAAAAAAAAAAAAAAAAAAAAAAAAAAAGTTTCTGAGCATAAATAAGAATCATAAGAAGAAATTAGTGCATGTCACATACAGATTAACCCAATGACCATCAACTTCAACATAGGGTTTGTGTGCAAACTAGAGATGGGTCATTCGCGAGTGAATCAGTTCTTTAGAGCAATTCATTTAAAAGAGCGAGTGAGCAGTCGCTCACTAAAAAGTGAACGGTAGTTCTCCTGGGTGAATCAGTTGATTCCGAAGATATCATGAAGAGCTAGCTCACGTGGGTTTTTGTGAGGGGCGAGACTTAAAAAATAAAATAAAATAAATGAATAAAATGAAAAAGGTCTCAAATAAAACGGAGCTACTGATCAAGTGAACGATTCAAAAGAACTAGTTCTTTTCATTCGGTGATCAAATGAACAACCGCTCTTTTTGTGAATCACTTTGCCCACCTCTAGTGCAAACCTCTTCCGAAGGATTTTTTTTAAATGAATTTAATGTAGGTCCCAAGACATATCGTTCCAAGTTACATCCTTAAAACACAACCAACTTAGAGAAGTGACCATTCGAAAATACTGTTCAAGCCAATGAATCACTGATGGCATGAATCTCCCGGCAGCGTTAGTACTAGTTTCTTAGCCCGAAGGGTCACGGGATCGAATTCGCACTCGGTAGCGTCGTTTTATTTAAGTGTTGTATTTGTCTTGTGTTGTCGATACTCCATCATTAAGTGGAGTAGCCCTTAATATTGTACAGCAACAATCCAGACACATCAGTACATCTGAGTATCTTCGCAAAGCAGGCAGTTTATTATGAAAAATACTATTATAACATTTTCCTTTGATAAAACGAGTTCTATGCGCTATCAACTGGTTGAGGTTATATTTTATGCAACCCTGGACATTTCTGATTAACTATTCACACATCAGAATTTAACCTGCACTGATGAACCAAAATATTGTGACCACCTGTTTAATAGGGTGTTAGTCCACCTTTGGAAAGCGATGCTGTTGCAATCCGTCGTGGCATGGATTCTACAAGTTCTTGGTAGGTTTGCGGAGGTATCTGGCACCATATGTGCACATACAGGTCACGCAGTACCCTTAAATCACGGGCCGGTGGTTTGTGGGCGCGGCATCTGGGAACGAGCATTCGCGTGCTACTGTAGTGAGCATCTATGGACAATGGTTGAAGGACGGCGAAACGACGAGCAGTCGACAAGGTGGTGGACGTCCACGCCTCATCACACAACATGGAGGTTGGAGGCTTGCCCGCTCTGTTAAGCAGAATAGGCGGCGATCTGTGGCAGATCTGACGGTTGAGTACTATACTGATGGAAGAACAAATGTTTCATAGCACGCGAATCACTGCTGTATTACATTCCAAAGGTGGACGAGCACTCTATTAAACTTACAACCTTTGGAGATAATATACAACAGTTCGGATGTCTGCACCTTGTGTTAGGCCAATTAAGATTTTCATTTATTTTAAAAAAAATTTTTTTTGCTTATTGCTTAACGCCTTGTCGACAGCTAAGGTTATTAGAGGCGGGACAAGGAACGGGAAGTGATTCGGCCACGGCCTTTTTGAAGGAATCATCCCGGAATTCGCCTGGAGTGATTTCGCGAAACCACGGAAAATCCAAAATCTGGATGCCGGGACGGGGATTCGAACCCGCGTCTTCCAGAATGCAAGACCAGAACGTTAGCCGTTCAATTAAGATATAAACAGGAATTAGAAGATGATGCAATACTAAATTAATTGACCAAATGGCATGGTAAATAATTTTACAGGTCCCTGTTGACAAACTAACCACAACATACGATGATAAATCATTAAAAAAAAACTACTTCTACTGGTGACGAGAATGTGTAATTGAATTGCTTGATGTATTTGTTTAGTGTGTCGTCAACAAAATCTACTTGTCGTCTCCCTTGTAATTACGCACTCACGTTTGCAGTAAAGGATTACCTTGTTGCCTATTAACCAACGCTGTTGGTTTGTCGCTATATTTCTACGACAAGCATAGCTGTCACACAACCCACCGAAGATCGTACGTTGCGATGATATTTCTTGGGATATCTGTGCAGTCGATAATTATATAGAGGGCGGTGAGTCCAGAGATTACTACGAACGCGGCAACCAACACTACATATCACGCAGCAAAGTTGACTGTCAAGTCGGCAGTTACAAGTCTGAGGATGCCGGACGCCACTGTTGGTCGAAACTGCTCTGTCTGAAGGTCAAAACTTTTTTTCAGATGAGCAACACCATCCAGTACACTGAACTGTGAGAAATATCTAAAAAATCTGTTACGATTAATGCAAATCTTAGATATTATGGTCGTTGTTATCTGTTTGGAACACGTAGCAAGACTGGAAATCAAGTAGATACTTTTGAGAGGCTGAGGTATTTGTTTCTCAATGCCAACCACAGATGGAACCACACTATCACAAGAGTGTCGAACCAAAAGTGAGAAATTAGATTCTTTTATAAATATTTTTTAATTGTATTGCATTGTTCAGCTGACAATCTTCAACGTAACAACCAAGGTCTTCGTCAACGTGGGGGAATGAAAGTTGCCGTTGGGTGACCTATGATTTAGCTTTCCGTGATATATAATTAGAATAGTTAGAAATTTTTTACTATTTCGTTGTGATCTGAGAGTATGAATGCAGTAAACATCGAAAAATATTTAGTTCTCACCCTTCTCGAGTCGCACCGCACCCTAGTAATAAATTCCAACGTTTTTATCTATCTACTTCGCCCTTCTTTTACGGCACAACTGCACTGACTTTTCAAACGTCGTATTAAACACACCTAACGTTTGGTCGTCTGGAACGTTTGAACGGTCCGTCCAATCAGGGAAGCGCAGCTGTCACGTGGTTGGGTGGCTCGGTGGGGGTAAAGCTCTGTTCGCAACGCGAAACTCTAGGCCACAGTGCTCGTCGATGTTATTAGGGCGTTTAGCAATATGTAACGCCTCTTTTATCAATTTCTACCACCATAAAATCGTAAATTATTTCTCTGTTCATCTGTTTCCACAATATCTCCACCATTAAAAACCAGGGACCGGGTGGCTAGGTAGTAAAAGAGTTTGACTGTAGATAGCTAGGTCCTCGGTTCCCTGTTTCGAATCCATGTTTCGGCGTGGATTTTCATAAGCCCTTAATCCGACCTCCACCTCTGGTAGAGTTTTCTGTTCAATGTGAAGAACTACAGAAAACTTCCACGGTTCGGATTCCAAGTTTAACTGTAGGTCCCCTTTACCCCGGAGGATTACCTGGTTAGGTTAGGTAAGGAAGGAACTGGCCAACCAACCTCCAATATCCTTTGGTAAGGTTCAACCAACCTTCGGTCGGAATACAGAGCTGTAGTTTCTTTTAAATCCGATGCTTTAGCCACAATTTTATCAAAAAATTATACATACTTTTACTAAGAAGAACAGTAGTAGTAAAATGTTGTCTTAATCCATTACAGATAACTAACCTGCTTTTGGATCCTAAAATTTTGTGTTTCAGTTTTAGCTAGTCTATTTTTTGACTATATAGAAGTTTTAAATATTTACTTTGTGAATTTGTTTTTATTTGCAGTATGACCCGTCATCAGTTTTATTTTTCTCTTATCCCATACTTTCTTCTAAGCTATTGTTAATTACTTTTGTTATTTATCTTTGCTAATTACTTCCGTGTTAGGACTCCAATAATCGTACTGAGCGTGGTGGGTGAGTGGTAACGCCTGGCTTCGGATTCGGAAGGACGCGGGTTCGAATCCCCGTTCCGTTATGTAGATTTGGGTTTTCCATGGTTTTCCCAAATCACTCCAGGCTAATGCTAGGTTGCTTGCCTCAAAAGGCCATTGACGAATTTCTTTCCGTTCCTTGACCCAAGTGCTTTCCCGCCTCTTATGGCTTTAACGTCAACAGGACGTAAATACAATAAATATATATATATATATATATATACTGCGATTTTGTCGAGCCTTGAGGTATCAAAAACTATAACTATCAGTACGAATGTATTTAAGCCTCGTAAAATATTATATCTTGAAACACAGATGGGAATGTATAATTAGAGATCGTGGGAAGTATACAAACAATGGGCCTGCAATACAGGTGCCCCGGTCACTGACATTTGGAATACCCTGTTCTCGAGTTCGGTGCTCCCGTGATGACGTATAAGGAGCGATCACGCAGGGTCATAAATATTCGCCCGGAAAAGGACAAATGGACTGGATTGTTTCTGATGACCCAGAAATATGCTACAGGTGCCGGCAAAACTGTATCTAATAGGACTGCACCTAAATCGTCGCCCCACCCATTCGCGAGGTAGCACTGTGCCATTAACAAAGCTGACAGGGAAGAATTAAGAAAGGGTGGGTGGAGAGAGAGAAAACAAACAACGCAGCCAGAAATCAAACGGGCCTCGGATTAAATTGCTTCTTGCCGATAATATAGTGCGTTAGTGAAATGAAATACTGCTGCGAGAGAAGCTGTGCTTCCGATGTTATCTTGACCGCCAGCTGATTGCGGGTAGGGGGAGAAATTATTAATTACTGTGGAGTCGTAGAACAGGATCCGCACATTCTCGTGCGCCGTTCGAGAGAGCATTGTTTTGATGCGACAGAAATGTGTATACGGCGCTATTCAAACACGTTTACACCAAAGAAGCAACAATCTAACTTGTAGCTGTCAGACCAGAGCATAAAACTTTTTCTGTGATTAATCGCATCTGAGAATAATACATGACGGTATTGTCCGTCTGGAAATTCTTCCGCATCTTTATGAGAAGCGTTTTATGGCAATTTGACGCTGTTTTATCGATTCATATCGACCTAGCGAGGTGGGTGAGATGTAAAGCTCTGGCCCTGCATTCTCGAGGTAGCGGGTTCTAATCCCGCCCGGTGATACAGATTTTTATTTTCAATAGTTTCCCCATATCACTCCAGGCGTATTTCGGGATGGTTCCTTCGAAAGATCTTGGCAGAATTCCTTCCCATTCCCTGCCCCCTGTCCTGTCCCCCTTCTAATGGCTGCGAACTAGAAAAGAAAAAGGTTTGCTGTATCACACGGAAAAAATGAAAGCTAATGGAATCAATGCACTGTTATGACAACTGGGGGTGGTAATGGTACTACTGGTAGTAATAGTGAACTAATAGAAATAGTAATATTAGTAGTAATAGCAGTATTAGCTGAAGTAGTAGTGTTGGTACCCACCCTGTTAATAACAGTAGAAATAGTAGCAGTAAACAATTCAGATATTGGAACTTAAATTGTCTTGAATTCATTGTTCTAAATTGAGTATGTTAAATACGTAAGATATAAATATATATAATGACCTAAACTAATGGAAATAAGGATCAAGATTATACTATAGGCACTAGGCTACGTTGTATATTGTGGAGTAAATAAATAAATGTATAAAATAAAGAAATTATGACACCCATGAGAAAAAGTACGAGTTCAAACAGGCGTGTAAAATTCAGGAAAACAAGACAGTTTTCTTCTAACTTTGAGGAGATTTATCTTAGTGTTTCAGCTTATAGACCACAACGAAGATGAAACTAAGCAGAACTCTTGAAAAGCATAAACAGCAATTATATTCGCAAATTTGAACTGCAGTAGGTGATAATGGTATAATCGTTGTACTAAAAATTATAAAATATAGTAATCAAGCAGCTCAACTGTGAGTTTTATTAACTGATACATCCTTACATATTACAGCCAATTTGTACACGCATGAACACAATATAAGGTGTTGCCGTTGGTATATGCATTGCCTATTATGGAAGTTGTCATACTCTTAAAGTTTAGTAAGAATGTCTGTTTGAAAGGACTCAGAAGATGCGCAGGCGACTATCGTAAAAGTTGCGTATACTTGTTCGTTCGAAACACATGTTGAGCACGTGTAACATACAAGTAGTCTCCGCACACGGGAGAGTTATAACCAGCACTAATGGAACGTGTTGTGCGACAGAATAACGTAAATTACATCTCTCAACATACCACTGGATTATCTGCAATGCGGCGAAGATTTAAACCGCTTTCTCGTTTCGTAAGTTTCACATACTGTATTGCTTTTTCACTGCTTCCTTACGGAGTCACCGTAAACTACTAAAAAAAAATCGTTGAACCAACGTAATCAACCAAAAATAAAAGTATAATGAATCAATCCACAGCACTGGAATAGTTTATAAAATTTTTGTGATCTGGTTGATTGTTTAAAACTAATTAATTTTTGTCACTAATTTTCCTTTAAATGAAAAGTAAATAACGTAAGCAAAATAATAATGGACCACAAACAAATCCTTGGGGTAAATTACATTTTCCATGACATAAAAACTAATATTTTATTTCAATGTTTTCAGATTTTCAATTAAGAACAGTAAAATATTATTATTATTTTATTGCGAATTATATGCCAGATTTGTCATTTATTTTGGTCCTTTTTTTCTAAATAAACGATTGTTTAACCGTTGGGCTATGTCTCTCAACCAATATTCTGCATTATGCTTCCCGAATAAGCGTGAAAAGTCTCTTAATTATTGACAGCGTTAAAACATTAAGAATCGAAATGTTACAAACTTTGAAAAGTGAATCAGTAAGCACGACCACAAAATAGAGAATAGTGATGGACCTAGAACACATTCCACGCTAGAACCACAAAAACCACGGACTTAATTTCTGCCTCCAGCACCAGAATGTAGGTGGCTTTGTTTTCTAATTCATACGTCGGAAGTTCGGAAGTGTTTTTTATCTTTGATCCACTAGTCTACATAATAATACCGGATCAAAAACAAATATCTGAGGCTAACTGGGATTCCAAGGCATAAAAAATACCGACAAATATCTTACTTCGATATATTTGACGATTTTCACTTCACAGCAGTAAAATCTTTTCTTTTTTTTTCAGGAATTGTGGAGCAGATTCGTTATTACGGCAATTTTTCGAAATAAACGATCCCGCAATGTGTTCCTAATCCATCCAGCGTATACATGGTTTGTGTTGTGTAGGTTACTGAAAGCATAAACGAAACAGGCCTGAAAAATTTCCGGCAGTCTAGTAAATTATTACACAAATTGTTCTGTGATACAATAAAAACATAGAATGTGGCAGGAATTGGTCTGTAGGATCCACTCCAGATATCACGCACTGGGTTTTCCATGTTTTTCCCATGTCACTCCAGGCGAACGGCAGGATGGTTCCATAAGAAAGCCCATGTGAACCTTTTTTCCATATCCAGTATATCCCTTCACGTGCTTTAAAGGTGTAACGTACCCTTCGCCTCCCACTTTGTAATGAATTGTGCAGTAACAGTAATAGAAGGAAAAATTAATCTGCATAATGTTGAAATAAGTTTATATTGTTGTAGGTGGAAAGTGATGATCGACAAATTTTTGTGGATTGTCGGGAAATTTAACGATATAATCGACATCTTTAGGCAAGGTCGAGAAATTTTCAAAAATATTAAAATATTAAGATAAAAATGTAAAAATCTGTAAGAACTTCGTTGTTTGACTTTATTTCAAACGTTACACTTAGTTTACTTCTTATTTTGCAGAAAGACGCATTAGTACTACGCGAAGTAATTAGAAGCGTTTGTTTGCGTTCTTTTGTGCCCATATTTTTTTCATAAGCTTCCTGTGAGCATCTTTTTTCCCATCAGACCATGTTGTTCAAATATTTTTATTCGGTATTTCCTTCCGAACAACTTGTCACCTGTGAATTTTGGATCTAAAGGTCTCCCTGTTTTCAATCCTCTTTGGAGTGATTCCTGCTAATTTGAAGTCTGCATTTAATTCGTAAATCCATTTGATTGTATATGATATTGCTTTAATTCAGTTTTCACAGAGCTTAACTATTTGTGTTGTGAGTCTGTTAGGGCTAATTTTATTCTGCATTTTCTAATATCGCTGTGAACGTCTGTAAGTTGCAAGATTTCATTGTTATTTATGGGTATGTATTGGTTTCTTGTGAGTTTCGGGACCAAAATTTTCTTATAAATTCGCGTTTATTTTCTCAATAGATGTTTCCGATTGATAGAAACATTCTGGTTTAATAATTATGTTTTAATGTCTCAGTTTTGTGTGTTTGGAGATGCTTTTTTGCTACAGATGTTTCGTGCTAAGCGATAAGCTGCTTTCGTCCTTCGGCATCATATTTAAATGAATTTTATTTCAGTTCCATTTCTTGGATTGTTTGTGACTCATTTAACTTTTCCGTATTTTGTTTCCATGTATCTTGGTGTTTATTGGTTGCAGGTCAGTGTATTATTTATTCAAGTTCTTTTTTTCCATTAAAAATAATGATATCAATAAACATGGGCTTAAAACGCATCCTTGAGGTAAACCTTAAATAGTATGAAATAAACACATCAGGGAAGCCACCAACGAAATTTATTGATAGTTATTGCATTGCCAAGACCATGAACTATGTATAGACGTCACATTCACTACACAAGCTTCGCACTGGACTCTATTAAGGCCCCTTCAGCCGGTGAAGCAACTCCTCCGGGTGGAAGGGTCAAGAATCGCGACCCCTGGTCGGCACTGTGCGAGGCGGAACCGGTCCGGAAACCGTCGCCGGGGTCGGGGGTCATGGTATTTGGACGATACGCGGAGCGGATTGCGGCAGAAAAAATGACCTTTCGGATCAGGGGCAGTCCGCATCTGCCGGCGGTCCGGTGGAAAGGTGAAGGCCGGACTCCTCCAGTCCACTGCACAGAACTGGAGCTCAGCTCTCACTGGAATATTTCGCCGGTGTGAGGTGTTGAGACTCTACTACAGTAACAATTAGAACTTGGCAGTATCTGTGTAGACATTTGGAGATCAGACAATTTTTGGCCACTGTGCAGAAGTCAAGTTGACCAGAAGAGAGATTGAACGATAATACTAAAAACATCTTCAACTAGAGGCCGAAACATCTTCAGGTTAGACCTTTAGGGCAACTTAAGTTCTTGGTCTGGTAGTTCAGTGGTTAAGGCACTTGTTTTCAAAAGTTTGGGTCTCGTCACGGGTTCCATTTCCGGTGAGTCCTGGAATTTTTAAACGTTGTGTTTCATCTTATGAAATAAACCAACACGTTTCCGCCAAAATCGGCAAAATGAGTAAATAATGATATTGCGAACCACCATAGGCTACTAGCATTAGCGAATAAAAACACGAGAGTTTTTTAACGACCCGTTACACTGCAAATTTTTTGACCAATGTTGACATATTCTTTGGTGAAGAATTTCGGATGAGTAGTAAATAATAAAATAAAAGATTGTATGATACGGTAGAATTCAGAATCTAATGTCTGTGAATGTTAATTCCTGATTATTTTCTCCTAAAATCTTTCTTCGGTGTATCCGTGCGTCTATTAACGCAAAATTTGTATAAAAAAGAGAAAGAAAGGTGTCCCTTATATAAGCATTCAATAATTGCCACTGAAGGCAAAAATAGAAAAATGGGTCATACATTCCTCAATGGCTTTTACGAGACTTTATGGAGAATTTCAGGAGTAAAAACGAGGTAGAGAATCCTGCTCTATGATCTCACTCCGGTCACGTAGCAAGCTGGGAAGTAACCCATTCTTGCGTAGAGTCTGACTCAGGAGCGTCGTATAACCGAACTGTATGGCGGTATTATGCTAAGTGGATGAGATATCACCTGTTCCTCTGCTGTTTTCGTCGGACAGCTCCCAGAGGAATCTTGCATATAAATTCCGTGATCTCTCTACACTAAAATTCCTAGAATATGACAGTGTCGGGTCATTCATTTCCGCGACCAGAAGTTTTGTTTACACTTCCTCGAAATTGTGTCACCCTGATTTTCACTGTGTCAACTATTAAGAACAGAAGTCAGAATTTATGATGTAGGAAACAAGGTTTCTGTCAGTTTAACCATCATAAACAATAAAAAAAAGTATTTTCATGCAATACTCCAAAGTGAAGACTGGTATTTTGATAGTGTTTGATAAAGAATGAAAAGAATGATGGCTGTCCTTACAGTATCCTTTCGTGAAATTGGTAGCAGGAAGATAATGCTGTTCTAAATATAACGTTCCTGAAATTTTTGGCTCTGAAGTTCTTTTTCCTCACAACTGACAGAAACTTGAGAATGTTCAGAAAGCCCATTCGGACCTTTAACGTCGAGTATAACTGTCTGGTTTTTATGAATTTAAAATCTAAAGACCATGGGTATACACGAACGAAATGTATATGACCGGCCCTAGAAATGAGCCGTGTGGAATAGCTTGAGTGATAACTCTGGCAAGTGATATACTTATGGTAAGAGCAGATTGATTAAGAAATAGCGAATTTTTCCGTCCTCTTTTCCAAAAGTTGTGGGCGAAAGAGCCAATGGAACCGTACATGAATACCTGCAACAATCACTCCTACGCATTTTACATCAGTCTTTCGTAAAAAGCCTCATTTATTAAACTGTGGCTGCTGAGTCTGAAAATTTGATCATTCTGCCTCTATGCATATTCCTCTCGGAATTTTGAAAAGCATATATGCAAGTTATGTAACGCACATGTCGGAAAATTACTTTAAACGTGTAACACAGTAAAATATTATCTGTACGTTAGTTTATATTCACGTAGCTTTAAAATTAATTAGCATTTCATCCACGTGAACATGGCATTTTGCAGAACGTAAGGGGAAAAAATTAAAATATAGTTCAATAGTGGAATTAAAAGACACATATATTTAATCAATTAAATTTGTTTTGAACAGCTCCATATTACTGACGTCATAACTAATCTCCACAACTGAATTTATTTTTAATCATTTAAATAAACAAGACGCAAACCATGTTACTAAATAACCAAAGTTATATAGTGAATAACGATGTTAATAGAAGTCGTGTTATTAATATATTTGATGCAATGTTATCTTTGCTGCCTATATGTTCAGGTAACTAAAGATGTGTTGTTCTTTGATGTTGTGTGGTTTTTTGAGCCTATCATTTCAGTTACTAGATTATGATTTATTGCTCAATACACCGTTCAAGTAGAGAAATAAGACCGTAGGCATTCAACTTGTAAAAACCCTATCCAAATCCCCAATTATATGGTGACTAGTGTACCACGATGAGTTAATCACCGTCTAAAATAGTCTCACATTTATCGCCATATTACTAACAACTCTTTTAGTTTGATAAATAGATAAAGATCACAGTAAATACATACAAAAATCCAATGAATAAATGCATATAATAACGTAATGACCCATTGAACCAACAGAATTATATGGTAACTAACCACTGTCTGAATGCGCAACAGGTTGGTGGAAGACTTAATACTCTGCTATATAGGCCCACTGATTTTCCGATTTGGAAGAAGAATCGCATAAATTATTTAGTCTGAAATACATTCTATGTTGACTGCAGACACACGCTGCAGTATCATATTATTTACAAATACAGTCGGGCAAGTGCAAGTGCGGGAGATTTATGAGTGGACCAAGCATAGCGCCGTAGGGAACAACTTTTGCGATAGCTGCGGCTACAGCTCATACTTGCAATAATAAGCCTCTCGGGTAGAACATTACGGATAGAGGTTAACCTGAGCCCCGATTTCATGGTCAAGCGTCTCACAGACCAAAATAGCTGAAGAACAGAAGACGTGTATCATAGTTTGGTTACACCATCAAGGACTTTTCTAATTAGTTCTAATTTGACTTATACCTGCTCAATTACATAATTTCCCAGTTCGGAGAAGAATCGCATAAATTATTATTTACAGTAGTTTGAAGTAAATTCTTTGTTGACACACTTTGCAGATACACTCTGCACTATCACATAATTTCTAATTACAAACAGACAAGTGCTAGTGTGGTCGATTTATGAGTGGACCAAATATAGCGCCGTGGGGAACAACTTGCGCGATAGCTCCGGCTAGTAATATACAACACAAACTTAGTGACAGTGGAGCCTTTAGTGTGGCACAGTATGAAAAGAGGTCACCTTGAGGCCCCGGCTCGTAATAAAAACAAAATCTTCCACCCAATTGAAGAATGAAAGTAGTGCACCATCGTTCAGGAACTTTTGTGTGGTTTGACGACTGAACATGTGGGTGTCTAGACAGGATATGTTTGGACGTCATATGACCTGTATAGAATCTAGCCAGGCGAGAGTGGCGCTGCAGTCTCGCCCGTGTGGGTGGGTCTGTGGCTGCTCTTCTGCCTCTCTCGCGTTTCGTTTCGCAAGCCAATCCCAAGCTTCTCCGTCTGGACTTTCTCTCTCCGACCCTCGTGGCCACGAGATGACCTCTCTTCGTACTGTACTGCCCTCGGGGCTTCGCTACCGCAAAGTGTATGAGCTGTATATCACTACCGCGCGAGGTGTTCCACACGGCTCTATACTCGGTCCGCTCATAACTCTTTAACACATGCGCTTGTGGTACTGCAAAGTAAGTTTGCAGTCGTCGTCGTCCTGAGCATTTTCTGCTTTATCTTATTAAGCAGTTTATTGCGAAGGGTTTGTCTGTTGACACTTCCTTCAAACGTTAAAAGGTCAGTTGCATTACTTTTGGTGTGTCTTTTGGTTTGCTCGGTTCTATATTTAGTTTTATGTCAGTATTGACAGCGGTCTCTTGTGCTTGTCGTACAATGTATAGTATTGCCCTAAGTTGGCAATTAGGGGATTGTTTGAGAAAGTTTGCAGTCAATACGTAATTTATATTATACTAATATTAATTTATGTGCTTCACAGATTCAATAAGAAAGAGGAGATTGCTGTTTTATAGACATATCTATAGAAAAAGTTATTTAGTTACCTTAGGGGAACAAACTGGATCTAAGTCATCAAGAAAGATTTGGAAAGAAATAATATAAGAGAAGAGGAAGCTATGGAGAGGGAGATTTTTGGAAAGAAGGTATTAAATTTAGAATGATTCCAAGGCAGAAGAGGATAGAAATCCTGTCCGAAGTTGTCTGAAGAGAGAACGGTCAAGTATTGAAGGAATATTGGATAGAACGGGAGAAAAAAACAACAAGAAAGGATGAAGAAGTGAAATTGACACGTGATCTTATCAGGCTTCATCAGAAAGAAGAATAATTTACGTTCTTCGAACTATGTAATTCATTAACATATCAAGGCAATACCTCTCTAAATTAATGATGTCATCATGGCGTAGAACTTAATCATTATCTATCAGTTTTCTTTAAGTTCGTCAAAGACAGCTCACCACAAAAAAAAAAAAAAAAAAAAAAAAAAAAAAAATCCTTTTAGAAATGTTGTATATGACTTGTGCTCTGAAAAATAAAAATCTCGCTAACTATCAGGATATCTTCTCAGTGTTAACAATTACTGCCTATACTATATTCTGTTTCCTAATTAGACGGATGCTAAATGACACTTGTCGGTGGTCTGGCAAAAAGAGTGCGCCTAAGCGTAATGGAAATTATAACGAAATGTATTACGAAATCTTGTTTTTTTTATATATATAAAAAAAACCTTGTGATTCTGTCTTATTAACACGACAGCGAGAGTAGATATGAGAAGTCAGAGGCATAGTTATGTTCGGTTTGTAGACGTAAAAGAAATACAAGCTGGACTAACGGAGGCCGAATCTCTCTCGACACCCAGTTCGTGTCGGTCGGCTAAAAAGAAAAACAAAAATTCTGCGAACACATCTCACATTAACGAACGATGACGCGCCAGTGGCCGCCGTCTCTCATACATATGCTAATTCCCGATTGGCGAGCTGCTACAGTGAAGACATTCGTTGTAAGTTGTCGTACACCTTTTGGCGGGCGTTGGCTCCAGAGGTGTTCCGCCAACGACGTGTGATCGGCAGGTGTGGGAAGGCTTGTAGACAGGACAGAATGTCCAAACTGGGTACCGTTACATATGTGTGCACTGGCCGTGTACTACAACCAGAGTCAGAATGTTCACATGTCTGAAGCCTACAACGCTAATTCACGTTGGTCACTTTAAATAACGAAATACTGAGCGTCAGAGTTCTGGTCTAGTTGATGATGGAAAACAACTTCCAGGTAATATACAGGACTACACTTATGTAGCTCTACACTATAAGCTAACACTATCACCTCAATTGACATCAATATTGATTAACTCTATATCAATTACTCTCCATGAAAATACAAAATAGCAATGGACTAAAAACTCTTCCCTGAGGTAAAATCTAATTTCTCTTACTCACGGAAGACCATTGATTTTAAAAAAAAAAAATCACTGTTGCTGGTGATATCAAACAATATAACGAATACGTAAAATGATAGGCAGAATAAAATAACAAGATTATATGAAATAGTAATGGACCAAAACTTCATTACTAAGGTGAAATCTGATTTTTCTTCACTCTCCGAAGTACCTTGCTAAATCAATACTGTTTATGGTGCTATGAAACCATTTTATGAATATATAAAGTGTGTAACAGAATGAAATAACAAAACAATATGAAATATTAATGGGCTAAAAACTGATCCCTGAAGTAAAGGCAATTTTTTTATTAACTAAAGTACCTTGCTGAAATAAAACTGTTGCCACTGCTGTGAAACCATATTATAAATACGCACAGTGGTCAGCAGAATGAAACAATAACTCTCTCCACAACATTACGAAAAACTTATCCCTGAGGTGAAATCTAATTGTTGTTCACACTAAAGCACACTGCCAAAATAAAATTGCTGTTGGAGTTATCGCGCCATATTTTGAATACGTACAGTGATCCACTAAATGAAATAACAATACACTCCAAGGCGATATGAAATAGTAATGGACCAAAAACTCATCCTCGAGGTAAAATCTATTTTTTTCTAGTCATCGAAGTTTATTACTAAAATAAAGCTGGAGCTATCGCACCATATTATAAATATGTACAGTGATTCGCTTAGTGAAATAAAAACAAAGTTGTAAGCAGAAGAGTGGTTTTTAAGTTATAAGGAAGGTGATTTGAAACGTAAGCATTCTGTACTTGAACTGCGATCATCCATATTTAAAGCTTCTCATACGTTCAGCACTCTAGACGAACGGCAGTACAATTCTATATCATTGTTGATGTACGGTTTAATAATCGTTCTTTCTGAAAAATCTCAACTCTTTCAGTAGATAAAGCAGTATATTCCCGCTCCGCCCATTAATTTATGAGCGCATTTGCAACGTAATCAGTTATATTTTTGTGTTGGTATTCGTGAAAGTTGTTATAATAGATAGGTTTTGTTATTATCGTAAGAAATTTAGATCAGTTGGCAGAATTTGTTGATCCACAAATTTTCCTGAAACGTCTTCTTCTGACAGGCACTTGTAGTTTCATGACTGGATAATCATGTGGTCTGGTGGCTCAATGGTTAAGGCTGCTAACTGGAGACCGAAAGTTATCCTGTTCGAATTCCTGTCTCATCGTGAATTTTCAAAGGTCATTAACCCGACCTTCACCTACGGCACAGCTTCTGTGTTTTGTGACATACGCTAGAACGCTTCCAAGGTTTGGATTTCACGTTAATCTGCAGGTCCCCTTTCCCTGGTAGGATTACCGGTTTAGGTTAGATAAGGAGAAAAGGAACTGACCGTCATTCCTTTGATACCAGGCTTAGTAAGCTTCCTTCGGGAAGGTCCAACCAATCTTCGGGTAGAGGACCACACTTAGGTTTTCAAAGAGGATAATGTAAACAGCGATTTGGGTAGAGTACCGTATTACAGTACTGAATGACAGACAGATCCCATTGGCTGATCCTTAACGATTGAGGCTGGCATTCGATAGTATAAGTGTTCAAATCCTCTTTCGGCCATCCAGATTTACGTTTTCCATATTTTCCCGAAGTTACTCCACAGGAATGCCTGGATGGTTCCTTCAAAATGCCATGGCCGAATTCTTGTCACCAGCGATACCCCGCCTCTAATGACCTCGACGTCGGTGAGGGATGAAGTCCTAAATAAATGAATTATTAACATGTATCGATGTTTGACTGCATCGACCATTAACGTTATTGACTGGAGAATTGAGTTAAGATAGACAGAGCAGAGTGACAGATTTCGAGAAGGCGTTTTGCGAATTCTTGTTGTACCGAAAGCAAAGTGTCGGCTGCGCCTGAGACGAAGTCGGAAGTTGCGGAGATGTCGGCCTAGGAGCCGTCGGTATCGGCATGGTCGTGCGACCCGTGACCACGAACTGACCCCACGACCTCCTCGGCCATCTGACTCAACATGGAGTGGATTGCCGCTCGCCAAAGCGAACCGACCGCTCCCACGACCAGGGGTCACAGAGAGATCCGCAGACAAGAGGAGACTCGGATGCCGCGTGTCAACTCGGCTCCGTCACCGGAAAGGTGGTCAACCTGTGGCTGAGTGAAAACGATCGCTTATACTACGAAAATGGGAAAACGGAAAAAATTTGGAAATGTTCAGATGGAAAAAGGGAAGTGCGTATTGGAGGATTTTTTTTTTTTTTTTTTTTTTTTTTTTTTTTTTTTTTTTTTTTTTTTGTAACTGCTTTACGTTTCTTTTTAACATCGAGGTCTTTAGAGATGGGAAAGGATGGGGGGCAAGGATGGGGGTAAGGAATGGGAAGGAATTCGGCAATGGCCTTTTGAAGGAAGCATCCCGGCATTTGCCTGGAGTGATTTGGGGAAACCATGGAAAACCCAAATCTGGATGCCCGGACGGGGATTCGAACCGCCGTCCTCCCGAATGCGAGGCGAGAACGCTAACCGTTACACCGCCCCGCTCGGTGCGTATTGGTGGAAAGAGAGCAGAATATATATATATATATATATATATATATATATATATATATATATATATATATATTACTTATCCGTCGACAGCTAAGGTCATTAGAGGCTGGATGGGACCGTGGACAAGGAACGGGAAGGAATTCCGCCATGGTCATTTTGAAGGAAGCACACCGGCATTCCCCTGGAGTAATTTGGGGAAACCATGTAAAATTCAAATCTGGATGCCCGGACGGGGATTCGAACCCGTGTCCTACCAAATGCGAGGCCAGAACATGAACCGTTCACCCACCACGCTCGGTCAGAATGCATAAAAAGTTTTCGATAATATGGTCTTATCAGTGACTGAATTCTAAGCAAAATACTGAAAGATCTAACGGAAGCTTGAAAAAAGTATTGAGTGAGAATTACTATAGCAAAAGCAATGAGTGTGGTGATAGGTAAAGGAAGAAAACTGGTCAACTGAATATCAGCCTAATAAGAGCCTCCTGATATCTTGCAAGCACAATCATTGAGGACCTGAATGCCACCAAGAGGTGAAAACTCGTATTACTGTGGAGAAGGAAGCGTTTAATTGGAAGAGTTGATAAAGTACTGCGAAAAATACCTTGCAGATGATTAGTATGAAGTGTGGTGCTTTATGGGGCAGATACGCTGACATTGAGACGAGAGTATGTAAAACGGATAGAAGCGTTTCAGATGAGGATGTGGGGGATAATGGAGAGGATAATCTCGATGGATAAAGTGAGAAATGTCGAAGTTCTGGATAGGATTGATGAAAGGAGGAAATTACTCGAAGTTATAAAAGAGAGAAAGAAGATCTGGATTGGATACACGTTGAGAATGGAGTATTCGTTAACAGATCCCTTGGAAGATCTGGGGCAATAAGGGTAACAAGAAGGTACAAGACCATAGACGACATCAAGTGAAATGGAACAGAAGAGAACGGCAGAAGACAGGAGAAGATGGATAGCTACCAAGTGAAAACCTGTCTTAAGGCGGAACACGAATGATACTCATATTAAAAAGATGGAATACGTAACTGACGATTGTTACTATTATTTCAGCCGCTATAGATTTGAGTGTTATAGAACTGATATGGAGTAGGGATTCACAGCAAAATAGAAAGGAAGCAATCTATGAAACCTACTTTGTACCTGTTGTGAAGTGTGGATCGGAAACGTAGGTGATGGAGGAGAGTGACAAAAGCAGAATAAAAACTACGGAAATGTTTCAGTGGACTGAACAGCTAGTAACTTATAAAATATATTATAAATAAGTGTTTTTAGTATTTGACGTTTAAATACATGGTAAGGCCGACGTAGGAGACAAATTTCAAATCCATAGACAGTAGAAATTTTTAATATACCTGGTAGTAAAAATAATCTAAAATTGACAGCTGTGACAAACTTATTTTCGAGTGAAAAAAATTAAAAATTCATGGTCCTTTATTCGACGAACTCTAAACATCGAAACCCAGTACGCTGAGTAGGAAAAACAATTGTTTGACTCGCTTTACTTCTATGTATGATCCACATAAAATAGTTTTACCAGATTTTAAATACATTGTTCTGTTTTGGGTAGTCTGAACCTTATTTTGTTTACGAGTTAGGGGGCTGTGGGGTGGAATATAGCAACCACTGTAACATAGCAGCTCTTTAAAAACAAGTAAAATTATATATTCTTACTCATAAAGGCCATAATATTGGCAAATTAATACTTAAAAGAATTTATAAAAAAGAATAGTAAGATTAATAAATATTGTTTGCTCAGAGATGCTTGAAAGGATATATGATCTCTAAAAAAAAAGTAGAAGTTAGGAGCTGATATTGTCTCAAGTTAAGAGAATTGTTGGTAGAAGTGGAGAGAAAATCAGGATAATTGAGCAGAGAAGCTTGAAAATATTAGTTGCGGGGAAATAAATTGATAGATCTTGAGTAAAAAGAACCTGCTAACCTTTCGGAGCGAACTCAATGCAAAAAGTACTCCAGACACGGTCAAATGTTGGTATGAGGGGATTTTTGGACATAGCAAACAAAAGGAAATAAACTGATCAAGATTATAAATCAAAATACAGTATACAAATTATATTTATTTAATTACATAGATTGCTTTTATACATGTTATATTTATATGCGACACCACATTAAGAATTCTCAATCTTAGGTCTTCCAGCTCGTAGTCTGCTACAGGTACCAGTTTGCAAACGTTGAAAAATATATGTATCTCTTTGTAGAAACAACTTGTATTAACACTTCCCCATTTTATAGATGCAGCAGAAAATCAGCACTGTAAATAATTACATTAGTTCATTAACGCAAAGTTGGATAAGACGCACAGATTCAATGCAAACTCGCATGCAGCTAGCGAGCTGGGGCTGCAAGAGGGCCCATAAGGTCTGCGTTGTTCCTGCTCGTGAAGTTCTTCGCCTGGGCGTTGTCTCGAGGTCTCGGCAAACAAACCTCTCGGACAGAGCTCGACTGTTGGTTCGCTAAACACCGAACACCTGGCTCGGGATACTGTACTAAATGCGCTGCAGTTGATAGCTGTTGGTCTAACAGCACTGGACACACACATTACCTCAAGGATGGACTCTGGGTCCTTTATTTCTTTACAGGACCCAGTACCTCTCTCTCTCTCTTCCTCAAACACACACACAAGGACGCTTAAAAGTTTATGCATGCATTCCGTTATCCTATAGAAAGTCTGTGTACGGTAGGCCAAACTGGATAAAATCTACATACCATGGCATGGGGTGGTGTGCCACAGGTTTTGGGAGGATATCAGCACTAATATTGTAAAAGCGAAAGTAACTCTGTTTCTCTGTCTGTTACGTTTTCTCGACTAATCTACTGAGCCTATTTGATGAAATTTGACATGGAAATACTATGTATCATTAGAAAGGACATAAGATACATTTTTCGGAATAAGTAATATATTTTATCATAAAATTTTGAGAAATAATTGAACGGTGACAAATAGCGTGTGTACGCCTCTGTAATGTTATATCGGTCATTCAGGCTTTTTTCCCTCGCAGCCAGTTTGTGTGTGAAATCCCAACCCACAAAGGCTACATATGTTAGCAAAGTATATCAATACCAAAAATGTTGTCAAAAAGTGACATAATTTTAAGCTGCAAACAAAGATCTGCCGTTCAGTCATAGAATAGTGTGTTGTTGACTTCTCCATCATATTATCTATCCCTACTCCGTGTTTTTTGTGAAACCTTTTACTTAACTTACAGCTTTCTATATCCAGTTCTAGCAATAAAATTTTAAGTGCATTAATATGAAGTTGCAGATAACAGCTAGTTACTTATAGCTGTAATATCGATACAACTAACTTGTTCTTCTTCCTAAAGAGATCTCTATCGAAAACATCTTCAGGTTCAAATCCCAGGAAATGAAGGTCTTCTTTGATATTTACAAACCTTGGCGTTATGGTTTTGGGTTTTGCATCGTAGAAATTCAAGATTTGTTTGGTCAATCTGTTTTACTCCATTCGTTTCAAGTGGCCATACAATCGTACCAGTCTTTTAGGGATTTCCTATATTTTGCTATAGACTTTTTGCTGGATTTCTTTTGATAGACCCCATTCTTGAAGTTGGAACCCATTATTCCTCTAATAATGTTTTGCTTTTTTTTTTTCTCCAATTATCCCAGGAGTCCTTTATCAACATTCAGGAACTAGATTTCTGGTGCATATAAAACTACTGCTTTCGGCACTGTTTCATAATGATGTATCTTAGTATAGTGCAAAAGATTTTTTTTTATCTATGATCAAGTACCATGTTCATATACAATGGTGTTATACTAGAATTTATCGATGCAACCTTCGTCACATGTGGAACTGATATAGATATTTTGAAAGATATTCAAGTTCCATCTCTAAGCTACATAAATTTAACTACTAAACGTAAAATAAATGGTATCTCTGTTACCTACACTTAGGACTACTACATTTCGTTGATAAGCATCAGCTAACTGCCTATTTTCCAGTGCCTTCACTGAGATTTAACGAGAAAAACTAACAAAAAAATATCAGTCATTTAGGTTTTTACCAATAATTGTCAAACTTCCTTGGAGTCAATCACTTTGCATGTCCATACTACAACACTGTTTCAGTTGACTATAACGATTAAAACTGAGAAAATTATGAGCATTGCTCTTTTGATTAGTTAAGGTTATGTGAAATTTAAACCTTAGGTTGCATAATGTTCGCAATTCCTTAAATCATCCAGCAGTTTATGCTTGAACACCAGTAATACAAAAAGACAGAAAAAAGTTTCAAAAACAGTCTATTTCTTCTCCACAGATTATTCATCATGACTTGGATTCTTATTCTGGAAATTTCTTAAAAGTAAATAACATTTTTGTTTTCTGTTTTATTACACGTGTAGGCGACAGCAAAATATAATGTTTCAAAGATATTTGTTGAAGTTTCTGGCAATTTTATTTACAGTTTGGTTTTGATTATCCACTGAACATTCTAATTCAAGCAACACTATTAACATTTTCGTAAATTTTAGAGTTATCGATCGTTTTTTCAGAAGTGTACAATTCATTCGGTACTCAACATATCGGAAGAATGTGGCAGGGACATCCTCGGGAAGGGATTTCTGCAGTGCCTTTGATCACGTGACCGGATGCTATCAAAGACGCCCACGATGCCCGCCTGTCTTTCCTCTCGTTATTTCGGCATTACTTTCGTCCCGCGTCTTCTCTCCAGCCCTGAGTTATACAGGTAGGCCGGGAGTCACTTGAGATATTAAAAAGTCCTCACCAGCGTTTGTTAGTTTTTCAGATAATAGGTTCAGGTCACCAGGTACGATGACCAGGAAAAAATTCGAATAATAATTCCGTCGTTTCAGTAATCACTTTCACGTGACGTCAGACCAGAAGCAGTAACACCAAATCTGATATTATTCACGTATTCTGATATTCTGGTTCCGCTAAACTGAATTTTCGCATTGGGATAGTAATTGTTCATATACAATGCTAATTTCCGTTCTTTACTCAACTATTTCACTTTATAAACCTTTTTTTTACGTTAAATTTTGCTATATTCAGTGATTAGGACTATACACTTTAAACATTGCTTCTCGGTACCAGGAATATGTATATACATCACAATCATTGTTGTTTCATTCATGCATACATCGGTAGTGACATTCAATTTAAAAATTAAACAAAAATACAAAAACATTGGCAATAAACAAACAACTTTTACCAGCAGCACACACAAACAAACACAGATATATATATATATATATATATATTGTTGACCAAAGTTAACTCACTTCTAAAATCAACCGGTCTTAAAAAGCTCTGAGTGTGGAAAAAATAGAAAAGTAAAATAGGTTCTTTAGGAGACAAAATGTGTAAATCCGGATATTTGTAAACTTGCCACAAAAAGCTTTGTTCTGTAAGTGCTAAAAAGGAAGTTAATCTTAGATTGGTTGGTATTCAACCCTTCAATTATCAATTTTTATATATTTATGAAGTTTATTTGCTGAAGTTTAGAAACATATTTTCGACGTTCGCGATTTTTGAATACGAATCTTTTGAAAATAATGTTTTCCATTCCTTAAATTTAATTTCTTGAAATAAAAAGGTCTAGTTATTTTTCAAGATGATGTTTCAAATGTTTCGTGCCTTGTTTCTAGGAGAGTAAAGAATTCTAATTTCTCATTTTTAGGAAGAAATTAAGAACTGCTGTTAGTTTCCTAAAACCATTCGTAAACTTAATAACATAAAATAATAATTCTGAAAATAAAATAAAACAGAACGTTTTCTTGTTGTGAGTAGAAAGAAACTGAGGATTTCGGGAACTATTCGATACCAGTGACAAAGGAAAAATCCTTTAGAAACATATAAAAAAAACATAAAAAACAAAAACAAAAGGATGAAAACATTCAGGATACGAGAAAGAGGAAGGATAATACCAGTAAAATTCTGATTAAAATACTGTACATACCAGACCAGACCAGAAAATTTTTTTGAGGAATCTAATCTCGGCAGTCAAAAATATTGGAACACCAAGTAGTAGTGTCTGCAAAGGGTTATTGCAGTGTGAATCCCATCTGAGGAGAACACACAGCGAATGTAGCCAACTGTTAAACATTTCCAACCAAGGACTGCATGATCTCACTTGTTACCAAACCGAGCATGACAGGATAAAAAAAAAGTTATGCTGGGCGGAAATACCAACTGAAACAACAGCCTTCGACCTCAGAGAACACACAAGCAGACTTCCTGTATGTCAGAATGGAGCAGTCCCTTTTATGTTGACGTTTTACGATCGTCCGAAAGAGCCATAACGTGTGGCCAGAAGAGGGACTCAGAATACCTCCAAGCAGTTCCAGATGGTCAGGAACATTCCCAGTTCATACCGTTCACAATAGGGAGTAAAATTTCAAGCCATTCCTGCTTATATTACACACTTCTCGATTTTTACCAAGTGCAGATCACATAAAACAATGTTTTCATTATTCCTTGTATTTCTCCTTTCTCACTTATTTCATGTGTCTTCACAATTCTAGCCTTTTTTTTACTATGTTTCCTTGTAAATCCTGAAATTTCTTATTTATTTCTGCCTTATAATGTTTCGGTCTACCACGCCCTTCTCTATTCTGATCAGTTCTCCTTTCTTACATCAATCTTATGGTATCCATTTTTTTTTGAAATTATTATTATTTATATATTACGTTGGAGTATATACACTTGTACTAATTTTTAACCAATGCATAAAACGCAGTTTTTTAATTTAAAATTCTTTATTTGACTAACACCTCCCTTGAATATCAATTCCAATTTCTGATTCCCTTACCCATGTACGCAAAATTTTCTTGTTCATTTTCAGGGAGTAATGTACTAATTTACGTTTCCGTCTCTAATGACCTCCACGTCCATAGGGCGTAAAACCCTAAGGGAAAAAATCTATCCAAGTATGATAAGTATAAATTTTAGGCTGATTTTATTTAAGATCTTAATTTATACACTTAAATTGTATTGTCGTTTTGAAAATTATTTCTTTTGATTTATTTATTATTTACTAACCTTTTTTCTGATTCGTTACCTAACCACAATAGATGAAATTCGTTGTAGTTTAACTGATTATATGGCCTCGCATTTGGAAGGACGCGGGTTCGATTCCCCGTTCAGGTATCCAGATTTGGGTTTTCATTGTTTCAACAATCACTCCAGGCTAATGCCGGGAAGTTTCAAAGACCATGGCTGAATTTCGTCCCTTTCCTTTTCCTCAGTCCTTTCCCGCCTCTAATGACCTCGACGTCGACAAAGCGTAAAACCATAAACAAAAAACAAGCAAAAAAAAAAAACTGAGTATAGAATGACAAGGATATTAATTTATGCACTAATATTTGAAATTTAGTTTTTTAGTTGGTTTGTTTCGATCATTAATCTTAGTCAAATTTGATATATCGTTTATTTACTTATTCTGACGATTCTTTGAAATCCATTTTTCAGTTAATTTTTATTAATATTTTTTAATGCATCATAGAATCTTGATAAATTTTATATCATTAAAAAGTAAACGTCGTATATAGCCGAAACTTCATTTGGTGAAAATCATCTATCAGTTCTTATCTATAAATGTCGCTTAGTGTTGTACACAAAAACAATTAAACAGCGTTACATTAGCTTCAAATGTCGCTATATCGCGAGCAATTACTCCCTGACTGTTCAAAAGAAGATTCGCTTCAAAAGCAGCGGTAATGAGTAATTTCACACCGTTGAACTCCGGGTCCAACAACATCAGACACCGATAAGCTGTTCTTCCAGCTTCACGTTGTGTCCATTTCGCAAATTACTCCGCAAAAATTAAGCCCCTAGCTGGCCGTCGTGGTAAATCCTTTTCGTCGAACGTGGCGAGGATTGTAAAGTCCGAACGCATTAAAATGGCGGACGAATCGCGGGATTTTGTAACGCCTCCGGGCAGGATTAATTCGACGAGATTAAAGTCGGCGGCGGACATTTCATTAGCATATTGCTGCGCGGAGTCGATTTTAAGTGAGTAACGAATGGCAGTGAACACGAAAACTCAAACGGGTTCCGTTTGTATAGCGCTTACAGTATCTAGCAGCATTGTGTACAAGTGATATTCACTCGAGATGTGTTACGTAAAATGTTGTCTGGGCAATGCTGTCTCTTCCATCAGCACTGGCTTTTTACTCCCATACACTCTTTAACGGAGATCCTACGGACGATATTAATACACTTCTGTCCTTCTCACAGTTCTGTCGAGTCTATTTCTCTTCTTAATTTTCCTCGTCATGTTCGCTATAACTATTTACTAACAAAATATCACATTCCGCCACAGCTAAATTCAATCCTTCAAACGAAACAACTCTTTGTTTTTTTTCTGTCTTTAATCCTGATACTTAGGAAGTACAATATTACAACTGATGGACGAAGAAGGAATGATGTTAAAAGCAGAATAGTACTATCAAGAAGAGCCTTCTTGATTCAAATAATGATCTAGAACTCAGAAACAACTTTTGAAACTCTATATATGGGACATAGCACTTTATGGTAGCGAAGAATGGGCTTAGAAATACCAAAGGAAAATTGAAGCATTTGAAATGTGGTGCTGTAGAAAGATGGAGAAAAATAAGTGGACAGATTAAGTGTTTTGGAAATGATGGCCGAAATACGAATGATGCTAAAAATATAATAGTTTTCGCGAAACGAGCCTTCTTGTAAAGAGAATTTTGTTTTGTTTTAAACTTAGGTGTAGCAATCAGAAAAAAACTCTATGTGTGGAGTACAGCGCTTTATGGTAGCAAATCGTGGAGCATGGGAATACGAAAAAGAAGGAAAAATTAAAGATTTGAAATGAACGTGTTTGGAAATGATGAGTGAGAAAGAAGTTTGTGGAAGATTCTCACAGAAAGTTGAGGTAGAAAGGCTAGTGGGTCACATTTTAAGACTTGAGGGATTGGTTAATTTATTACTGGTGGGAATAGGCGACTGAAAAAATTGTAGAGGTACACAACGATTAGAAATATGAAGCAGATGGTTCCGGTCGCAGGTTGTAAGTGGTATGTTGAGCGGAACATGTTAGCACAAGATAGGAAGAGATGAAGGACTACATCAAACCAGACAGTAAAATGATAATAACAAAATTGTTAGGGCGCTAATGACCCCGCTGTCGACGCGCCCTAAAGCAACAACAACAACAACAACAACAACAACAACAACGATAATAACAACAACAATAACAATAAAATGCTACTTTAAACACCACGCTTAATTCGGTTACCTTATAATTTGTTGAGAAATCTGAAACGATAAAGCTTCAGCAATAAGTTTTAAATTATCTACCTAGCACTGTAGCACTGTAATAATTGCTTCCGAAAAATCAAATTTTTTGAATTTAATGTAGATAACATCGGAGATTAGCTGCAGTAGCGATTTCCTTTCAACTGTATAATGTATCTTCTTAAATATGAGAGTTTTAACGCAGGATTTGTTACATTAATATGTGATTAGTATTCTCTTTATCAACTAGCTGTTCGCTCGATTCTTGGTATTAAAAGTGTCTTAGATTTCTTTTTTTTTTCTTTTTTTTTTAACTGCTTTACGTCTCTCAACAGCGAGGTCTTTAGAGACGGGAAAGGATGGGGGCAAGGAATGGGAAGGAATTCGGCCATGGCCTTTTTAAGGAAGCATCCCGGCATTTGCCTGGAGTGATTTGGGAAACCATGGAAAACCCATATCTGGATGCCCGGACGGGGATTCGAACCGCCGTCCTCCCGAATGCGAGTCCAGAACGCTATCCATTACACCACCACGCTCGGTGGGTCTTAGTTCAAATAGTTGGAAGCAATTTTCTTTATAACCAGTAGAGCTCAAAACAATAAATAAAACATAACGATGAACAGACTAGGAATCACTTCGTAAGCTACAAATATGATAATCGATACTGACAATTTCGAAACAATTATCAAAACGATATGACCGCCGATGGAAGAGAGAAACAGAGGAAACATAGGGAAAGAACGAAGGAAGAGAGAATTCTGAAAGAGTAGGTATTCGAGGTATTGGGAGATTTGAAACAAGTAGTTTAAGTGAATACTTCACTGACTTCAAACGCAATCCTAGAAGCGAAGAAAAAGATATGTCCTTCATCTATCTATTGCATATTATATACTGCATTTACAGTTTTGTGTAGTTGGCAGCCTGTGGAAGGGATGAAAAGTCGTAAACAGACCTAAATTGTCGAGATTATGACTAACAGCCTCCGTCGTTATCTCCGAAAGCTCTCTGTTTGGTGGAGTGCGGTACCGGTGCTGCCACCTAGCAGCGGACGGCGGCAGCAGCGCGGTGGGGGCGTAAGCGACGCCGCCACCCCCACCCTCCACCCCCACAACCACCCCTCGGCAGCGCGATTAGACATTATGCCGGATTCCTACCAACACTGTGCGGGGCAGGGCGCTATGAGCCGTTTCGCAGTGTTAAGCTCAGTCAGGGGTAATTCAGATTGTCGACTCCGCGCTAAGCGGAGCTGTGATGTGGATACTGCAGCCCACCGCAAGTCGGGTTTCGTAGGTTTTCCCCTTACGATTGTCCGTCTTTACACCACTCTGCTGTGGACCTAAATCACGTATTCATGCTAGGCAAAAAATAAAATAAGGAAAGTCTAAATATTTTACCCAGTAAAAGAGATTAATGTCAGAATTGGCAGCACTGAATAATGCACTGGAGTGGGTACTAACGTACTTAGGTCGTTCAGCAACACCGAACGTGGTGCGTGAGTGGTTAACGTTCTGGACTCGCATTCGGGAGAACGCCTGTTCGAATCCCCGTCCGGGCACCCAGATTTGGGTTTTCCATGGTTTCCCCAAATCACTCCAGGCGAATGCCGGGATGCTTCCTTCAAAAGGCGATGCCGAATTCCTTCCCGTTCCTTGTCCCCCAGTCCCATCCCGCCTCTAATGACCTCGACGTCGACGAGGCGTAAAGGCATAAGTAAAACAAAACAAAAAAAAGTTCAACAACCACAAGAGAAAAGGAAAACAACAGAAATTCATTCAATAATGGAGCGGTATACTTTTACACGGTTTCAAACTAAAAAGAAAAAAATCTAAAACTATGAGAAATTTGTGAATAATTTCAAAGACAGTTTGTCGACGAAATATTCTAATACATATGCGTCTACAAAGCAAAAAAAAAATCTTTAAAAAATGGTGGAGAAAGTGACTTATTTTTCTTGAGAGATGTCGTTACGTTCCACATCTGCGAGATTTTATACACAATTTCGACGAGATGGTCCTCAAGAATTACTGATTTAATCCCATGCGAATTTTTTCTGTGTACTTATGTAAATGATGTAGTAGGTTTTTTAGACCCTGCTCCCTAACATCGGCTAACTTAAAACGAGAGTAACTTCAGCCAATGAAGCAACAACGCCGGACATGCTTTTTAGAGTGTGAGTTAAGACTGAATACTGCATAGATATCGTTTAATTCTATCGTGACGTTAACACAGAAAATTTGTGAATTTGTGTTGTTTTGAAGTGATCAATACAAAGGTTCTAAACCTTTTTTTTCGTTTTTTAAATACGGACTTTTAAAGTTGGACTGTTCTTTTGTAATCACCCTGTATATTTTAAATTACTTGTGTATGTTACCTGTTAATTAAGAGGTAGCTGTAAGAGGGATTGAGGAAATTATAGCTTTAATGAAATAACCGTCCTTCCATTGCCTGGAGTTATTTCGGCTATCCGTATGACAAGAAAATATGCATAACCAAACTGGGAATCAAACCCTGGTTCAACAAGTTATCAGACCAGAAAGTTGTTGCCCACACAACAGGTGAAAATTGTTTACTGCATGATTCTAACGATTCTGTACTGGCTGATCTAAACCTGACCACTTACCAAAGGGTCACAAACTTGGTACGAGAATAGTCTCCGATTCTCTGGTAGATATATGATGTAGTTTTCGTACAAGCTCGTGATGTAGTTTTCGTACAAGCTCGAACAACTTGTGTCAGTTTTGAATGCAATGAAAAACAACTCTCCCCAGTTTACTTTGGTGGCATATGATTAATTAAATAAGTTCCTTCCTTCCTTGATCCATTACGGACTGGAATGTACAGGATTTAGAATAGTTTTAGTTCAAAGCACCATCTTTTAATCACATTTCTCTGTGTATTGTAGAATACAGATGTAGATAAACTAAATTTCACGCTTCATTACGTTCTATGAACCAGGCTAGCGATGTTGCTGCGGAAGGAGATTCTAACGTGAAGACGCCATTGAATAGATGGAGATAACGACATCTACAGGCCGAGTTTAGCTTCGTTGCGATAAGAAGTTAATGCGCATAAAGGAAGCAACCAGACCTATAGTCCCATTTTGTGTTTCTTTCCGAGAAATGAGGTCCTTACACCAAGACGTTGCGTTTATGTAAGAACAGAAACTTTCCTGACGTATAATTGCAGTTTAGTCTTCATTGGTGTACCGCCGGACTGTGATGTGAAAACACGATATTTCGACGACTAGCTCCGTCATCTTCCTCAGGTGCGAAATCATCTGTACTGGTCGGCTGATGCTGACCGGTACAGAAGTTTTCGCACCTGACGAAGACGTCGTCGAAATATCGTGTTTTCACAATGCAATCCATCGGTACACCCGTGGAGATTTCACTGCACATCGTGATCAGTTTTAAGATTTTTATCTGAAGTCCGTTTTTACTCTAATATAACCTCCTTTCGGTAAGATATCATCAATCAGACGGGTACAATTCTTTCCGCATCCCCTGTTGGAGGGACAGTTGTTATTGTAAGTCATCTTCAATCATATGGAGGCAATATCTTCTGGAGGCAAACTTTGGGTTCTTATTCCAGAAGAAGTTTCTTATGGTAAGACGCCGTACACCATACGAAGGCAGTGCTTGGCTTCTTATTGTGGAGGAACTTTCTTGTGGTTGTATCGTCTTCGATCAGATGAAGGTGTTGGCTTCTGCAATCCTACTTTGGGTTCTTACTGCATAGAAAGTTTCTTATAGTAAAATAATGTAAACCACTAGGAGAGACAAAGCGTTCTGCAATCTAAATTTGAGCTCTTAGTTTGGAGGAAGATTCTTGCGGTAAGTAGTCATTAATTTGATAGAATAAATGCATTCTGCAATCCAGGTTCTTACTTTTGAGGAAGGTACCTGTGGTTATATGTAGTATACCACACTGAGTTAGTGCATTTTGCAACCCAGGTTTGGATGATTATTGAGGAAGAAGTTTCTGACGGTACAGTAAATCGTCTTCGATCAGATGAAGGCAATGACTTCTGCAATCCTGCTTTGGGTTCTTACTGCAGAGAAAGGTCCCAACAGTAAAATATCGTAGACCACATGGAGAGGCAATGAGTTCTGCAATCTAAATTTTGGTTCTTAGTTTGGTGGAAGATAGTTACGGTATGTAGTCATCGACTTCATACAAAAAATGCCTTCTGCTATCCAATTTTAAGTTTCTATCTTTGAGGAACGTTGCTATAGTTGGATGTTGTGTAGCACATTAAGATAATGCATCTTACAACCCAGGTTTGGATTATTGCTGAGGAAGAAGTTTGTTACGGTAAATCAGATGAAGACTATGGCTTCAGCAATCCTGCTTTGGGTTCTTACTGCGGAGGAATGTTCCTACAATAAGACGTCGTTTACCAAACGGAGGCCATGCGTTCTGCGATCTAAATTTCTGTTCTTACTGTGGATGAGAGTAAAAGAGGTAAAATGTCATCGATCACATGAAGTTATGCGTTATGCAAATCAAGTTTGCGTTCTGATTGTTTAGGAAGCTTCTTAGAACTAAGACGCGATCGAACAGATGGAGGTAATCTAATCCATTTTTGGGTTCTTACTGTGGAAGACGAGCCCTTCGGTAAGACATCATATACTATATGGAGGCAATGTGTTTGGTGATCTATGTTTGGGTTGCTTCTGTGATATTGTGGTTCTTACGGAAAGATTTCATCGACAAGATGGAGGCATGCTGTAAAACCAGTTTGAGTTATTACTGTGGATCATTTGGGTTACTGTTGAGGAAGGTAAGACATCATAGAGCAGATGTAGGAAATCTTTATATATAAAGATGAATGTATGTTTGTTTGTTTGTTGGTTTGTTTGTTCTTCATACAAATCCACAGTTTTCATCCGATCTCGATGAAACTTTGCACACTTATCCTTTGAAACAAGGAGAAAAATACTGTCTACATTTGGTTGAAAAATTATCTGTATAAATAACACATGTTGTGTCATAACTTCGAAATACGGCGACAGACAGACACGTTGGATGTGGACGTCTCCAGACCGTGTTTCCGTGTAGTGAACTGGCAGCTCAGTGGCTAAAGAACTTGCTTACGAACGTCGTGGTCTCCGGTTCAAATCTCCGTATAGGTTAAGATTTTTAAAAGTTGTTTTTCATCGTAAGAGTCAGGCCTGGGCCGTAGGTTATTTGGATTGAATGTTAAACTGTAGATATTATAAAATTATGGGTGCAATGCGAGGCAAATCGTAGGTAGTCTTGCAATTTTGTAGGTGTACACTTTTTTACGTTATAATGATTCCTCAGGTGTTGTTCGCAGTCAGTGTGTGAGTGTGAACCACAGTAATACTAATATAAATACGGAAGTAAGTCTCTGTCTTTTTGTTACGTTTTGACGAGTATATGGCTATATCGTTGTGATGGCATTTTATAAGGAAAGCTGTATGAAGGGCACAGGATATTTTTTCCAGTATGATTAACAGTTGTAGTCACGAAATTTTGAAATCTTATCGAATAGTGACAGAAATATGTTGGAAATTGATTCTCTTCAAAAGGCAGGTTCGATGGTAGAATGATATAGTGATAGCTTTCCTTTCATATTATCTTGACTCGATATTGTTAGGGGACCAATCCTTCGTTACCAACAACTTTTTATTCTTAATCCACGCGTACGAAGTCGCGGGTACGAGGCTAGTACTTTATAAAACTGGAGTTTTGTTTCTTTGTATGGAAGGTTTCGACTGTGAGACGTTCTGAATCAGATGCAGGCTTCACTCAGTGCTTCCTGGAATCAAAGTTAAGGTTTCTATGGAGGATGGTCGTTTGGGTACAACATCGCAGACCAGACGCAGGCAATGCGTTATAGATTAGAGTTTTGCTTCTCTACAAAGAAGAAGGTCTTGATGGTGAGATGATCTGAATGGGTTGCAGGCTTCGCGTCAAGCTTGACAGTGAAGCTCCCCTCCGCAGACCACGTGTCTTGCACGCGACGCTCATCCCTTTCAGAGGTCGGCAGGCACCACAACCAGGTGAGAGAGCCCACCAGGTCTGCTCATAAAGACTGCCCCGCCCGTTGTTCTAGCGGCAAAAACAAGGAGCGCCTCGGATAAAAGGACGAGTCCGGTCGCGTGCTGTCGTGGAGATAGGGGTGTGCCCGAGACAAAAAAGGAAAAAACCAAGACAACGGGCGCCGGGGAAAAAACGGACAAGCACGCTCCCGGCACGAGCGAGTGGGTATTAACGGTTAATTGCCGAAACACCTGGCGTTTTGCCAACACGAACTCGCGACTCAAATGGTGCTTCATCAGCGACGTGTCCCTTCGGGATGCTGGGGGTTCGTTGGTGCAGAATGGGCTCATTACATCCGGCGGACGATCTGTTAGCATAAAACGGTTGAGACAAAAAAAAATTAAACAATGCGAGTATAATTTGGTGCTGCAACGGCTGACGGATCACCAAGCCCGAACGAGGATCCATTATTAGAGTGCATAATCGAAACAGAATGAACTAATTTGACTTGCATCAGGTCCAAAGTATTTCTAAGAGGTGTTGAAGGTGGTACCATTTGTATCGCAGAATATGCCAGGAACGCAGCTGAAAGTATTTGAAGTAACAGTTGATTTATCATGAGCACGGGCGGCAACGACATTACTGGTGCCCGTATCATCTGGAAGTAGAGGAAAGGTGGTGATGCACAGTTTGTAATAACCAGACTGTACGTTAAAGTTGTGTGTTAGATACCAAACCTCTCCGCTGAGCGTATAGATTGATGGCATACACCACGGTCGTTTGTTCATGGAACTCTGCATATAATGTGTCTTTCGGAAGAGCAGGCATCGATGGACTGTAACCGGGTTTCACCCACTCGCTTCTTCATTTCTCATCTTATAACTTACAGACTAGCAACGTGCCACTCTGAACACACACAATGTCACAGTAATCCACACCAACAATAACACATTCCCACACAAACTGGGGAAGGCAATGGGAAATCACTCCAGTACATCTTCCCCAAAAAGTTCCCATGGACTGTAAAACCCTCCATGGTTACTACCTATGCCCAAAATGATGTATGGTATCGTCTCACGCAGTACAATTTCGTCATTTAATATCACTAAACACGTTTATACATGAAATAATGAAAAAAGTGGTATTCATGTTAGTATGAATTGCACCATTCTTCTGAAGAGATGGTGCCTTTGGTGTCGAAATTGTTGATCATCAAATCATTCGCATACGAAATCATGGAAAACTGCACTGAAACAGTAGGAAAGGGTTCCGAATTCTTGCCGTTCGCAGATTTCCTTTCCTAGCTAATTTTTCGTTTCTTTTCTTCTCCTATTCGACTTTGATCATATAAGCAGCGCGAAAAGTTCATCTCAGCGTATCTTTTCTTTACTTTCAGTAGTTCTTCATCCTTTCACCTCGTGTTTATTCCTTTCTTGGGTTCAGATGGTATTACATATTGTATTACAGGGTAGTGAGTGTGTGAGTGGTAACGCTCTGACCTCGCATTCGGGAGGACGCGGGTTCGAATCCCCGTCCGGGCATCGAGATTTGGGTTTTCCATGATTTCCCCAAATCACTCCAGGCGAATGCCGGGATGATTCCTTCAAAAGGCCATGGCCGAGTTCCTTCCGATTCCTTGTCCCCAGTCCCATCCCACCTCTAATGACCTCGTCGAGCCGTAAAGTCATAAGTAAAAAAAAAAAAAAGTTTGAATGTTAGCTACTGCGTCTTGTATTCTGTTTACTGTTGTTCCCATCTCTATTATAAGTCTCTTTAGTCCTTTGATCAAATGGTTGGCATTATCATTCCTGTAAATGTTGTTCATAACTGTTTTTGAAAGATTGGTGTTTTCCATCCTCATTATTTGTCCAAAAACTCTGAATCTTATCTTTATGATCGTGTCTGACATCCTATGATTTTCTTCCTTATTGTATAAATCTTTATTCCACCGGTGCTTAAAATCTCCTTTTTCCGTTTTCAATAGTCCCTATATTTTCCTCAAGATTTACCTTTTCCTCTATCTCTTCTATTTCTCCAGTTTGCTTAAAAATCGTGTATTCTATGGCGTAGACTCTCTGGTTTGCTTCTTTTATGAATCTCACCTTCCGCGAAATGTTATAAGCAGTGATTACTCATCTCAACCCAACTGGATATCAACAGACAAAACACGGGATAATCTTTTGGGACCCGAAACAGGTATATATATTCACTGCCGAAGCCCACCCAACAGCACATCGAACAGAAATCAAACACGAAAAATAAAACCAGAGATATAATCAAGGTGGACGACCTGCGCGAATGTTCAACACCCGACCTTCGATAATGGATCATCGATGACCAGAAAACTTGTTCGCCGATGTTCCCACTACATCCACTGATCAGGCGAATAACAGGTTTGGAGATGAGGAGAAGATAGAAAAATAAAACTGACGAGAACTATATAATGTGCTACCGGCGCGGTTCTGTCATTCCCGTTTCGTAATATCGATTCGATCGCTTGTCCCGTACGTGTAGAACTTGACACAGACAACTAATTTCTCGGTCGTGCATGGTAGTTGGAACGTGTCCTCTTCCCATACAGGCATCTCGGCACTAATCTCTTTCTGCACTCAACAGAAGAAAGTTTTTGCTGTCTATAGTCTCGATTTGGTCTCAAGATTCGTAGCGGACTTCGGTTATGTGTCAGATCAATTTGAGAGAAGTGAGCAGAAAGGCCATGGATTGGAGTACTCGGATTTGAATCCCAAAACTGTAAACTAAATTATGGAGGAACAAACTGGTAAGGAAAGATAGGGCTTTGCATTTGGAAGGTCGCGTGTTTGATTCCTGGTCAATCACTGACACTTAAATTTTTCGTGCCGGCACAATTCATTACGAGTACTTCTACCTGGAATGTCTCCTAGCTATAATGTTACCATCATCGACTAGCGATAAGCGTAGGGTTAGAAAAGAGAATAATCTTTTTCCATTTTTTTAAGTACTTAGCGTCATACGATTATTCTAGTTTCGGACCAAAGTATACGTACAGTCCTTAATATATAACTTCTCTCTCAGTCACAAAAATGTTGATTTACTTTAAATTGTGAAACTGTAATGTCTTGTTTGTACCGAGACGGGAGGACGAGGGTCAAACTTCGTTCGGCCATCCTGGTTGAGGTTTTCCGTGGTTTCCCTCAACCACTCTAGGCGAATGCTGGGATGGTTCCCTACAAGGCCACGGCCGACCTTCCATCCCCCTTCCCTCCCCGTAGTACTAGATAGGCTGAAAACAGTCCTCGGTGACTCTCCAGCAGCCCGCCTCCCAGCCTTCAGCTGGGAAGAATCAAATGTAAAAAAAAAAAAAAAAAAAAAAAATATGTCTTGTTTGTGTGGAAGTTTCATTACCGTGTGGAAACTGGAATGGTTTGATTTGAATGTGGTGTTATTGGGGTCAATTTTAAAACTTTTGAACTTGGTCAGTCTTTGATCTGTTAACCCTTTATCGATTCTAGCACTTACTACATTCTTTCCATCACTATATATAATGTTACCCTTGAGGTTCGTTTGTGCTGACAGCATGGAACCTGTAATGAAGATCTCGTATTGCTCCAGTCCTGTTACTAAACTTTTCTGTTTGGTTTACTATTGCTTGTTTTACGGGCAGAACAGATCTAACGGCATGTAACTCGCGATTCTAGTTCTGTAATGTGATAAGAACAAGCCTCACTTATACTCTGATTTCATTTCTAATGGCATAAATAAATACTCTATTACATCACAATTAAAGATAATGAAGGCTATAATAAAATGTCAGCTTTACAAAGTGACGTAATGTTAATCCTGAGAAAAAAACAAATCACGAACATTTTTACATATACTTTACAAATGTAGTGGTATTTAAACTACATCCGCTGATATCAGGTTTTTTTTTAATCTCGTTTATTCGTACTAATTTGACTTACTTTTACGCAGCTACAAATTATTAAAAAATGTGAGACAAACAAAACGCTAACATTTTTACGTATACTTTACAAATGCAGTGGTATTTAAACCACATCCACAGATATCAGGTTTTTATTCAAATTTTGTTTATTCGTACTAATTTGACCTACTTGTACGAAGCTATAAATTATGAAAAATGTATCACTGAAAGGAGTGTTACTTGTGTTCAGAAACTCATCCTTAATGCATCGCCTGCTAAATGATCCACAGAATTTTTTTTTTTTAAAGTAAAATTTATTCTTTATTAAAATTTGGGTTGATTGGTAGGCGAGAAAAGATCAAAAGCCATGCTTAAGAATTACAGCTCCATTACAACCGCATAGAATACTAATTTTTCATTTAACAAAGCCTCAATTTTCTTTCTGCAAACGATGGAAATTTGACATGCGGATCCCTGCAACCGGGGTTCAAACCAATGGGCTACCTAAATTTCTCCTTCCCTCTGAAGGAACGTCTTCATCTAAAGGATTCAGTCTAAGAGGTCGTATTAAGATATCAGTATCACTGAATGTAAATAGATTGGAGCGCTTAGGAGTTAAGACTACATTTTGAGAACGATGAAACATAATATTATTTTGCAGAAAATAATCGAGCCTAGAAACGTGGAATGATATTTTCTATTCACTACCAACAAGTAGAGATATATATTAATCTCTTGGTCGTTAATTTTTTTCTTTTGTTGAAGAAAAAATGCCTGGGTAGAAATTCTAAAAAGTATGTCGATGGAGCACAAAGTTTTATACAAGTGGTGTTTGAACAACAAAGTAGAAATATTGGAGGTATAAAAAGTGATGCATTTAAAGTATGTCAACAATCAAGAAAGAAATGATCATGGTTCGGATACGACGAAAAAATTTGATACTTGTGTGAAAACGTTACGGAAAGAAAGATCAGGATCGTGGGTGATATTTTTAGACGAGCAAGATTGTTCGTTTGCAGATTTAAAGGCTGAAGAAAGTTAAGGGGGCAGGGTTTAGAGTACTTGAAGCAAATTTCAGATTAACAAGGTTGTTGCGGACGGACTTTGATTGATAATTTAGTGACTAACATTTATTACTCTGTCCACCACTCACGTAGAATCATAAGGTATACTGCAGTTTTTAAGGAAGAGCCTAAATTTTAAAATGTGGAAATTCCGTCGAAAGCTGTTAAGTAGTTATTGCGAAACACCTTAGCAACGAAACTGCAGCATATAGTATTATGAGTGCAATGTTAAGGTTATAGGTAATTTAAATTCTGCACCTCTTTTAAGTAAAACTAATACAAATTAAAAACATGCACTACAACTTGCAAATGCTGTATGTAGGGACATGGATTCTTCTTAATGCTGTGGTACTCAGTTAAAGTACGGTCTTTGGATGGAAGGTTTTTAATTAAATGTTGAGTCCGCACTGTGTTGAAAACGAAGTAGGTACTACATACCGGAGCTGTCCTTATAGCTTATTAGACAAATCTAAGGAGGGGAGTACTAGCCCCATATAATAAATGAGATATAACACTTGGTCAAGTTAACAGGCTTTTTAGTTACATACTGTACAGGTAGATATTACCTCCAGCAACTGTCACAGCTTTTACAACACGCGGTTAGTATATTTTTTAGGATTTTACAACGCGTACTCAGTATTTTCGTTGCATGTCGGACGGGTCTAATTTCCTGGCGTTTTACACCTTTGTCGGCATTCAGGGAATCTTACGTACAGTTTAAACTTGTCTGCTGCCGTTGGTGGACGGCGTTGCGTGGTATTTACCCGCTTTATCGAAATACTAGTCACACCCAAGATATATAACCTCTTTCCTCCCGTCCGTTATTCCGACACGAAACATTTCTGTGCCGTCAACACAAATTCCAGGAAGCATTTCCAACACCTTGCGTATTTAGATAAAAAGTATAATAATAATTTTATAATGGTAATCACTGCATACGTAAATACGCAATTGGTCGTTTCTTAGGGATTTATTTGTCATAAAGTATCGAGAATGAACTACAGAAACGATTTGCGAGGGTTTTCAAAGTTTGAAAATTTTATAATCTAGCTTCAAAACAGCGCTAATTGTTACCATTATAGGCAGCAACAAATGATAATCAGATCGTAACTTGAATTGCTAGACCAAAAATAAACATAAATTTCTTATCCTGAAAACATACTCACCAAAGATCATACTGCATTATAGATAAACTTTCTACTCTTTGAATTCTGTTACTATTGTTACTACTTACGTAGTTCTGGTTATTTATTTCTTATAGTTTTCTGAAAATAGTATTTTAAAATGCAAGGATGAACAGACAAAATCTTTCAGATAGCTGTACGAACCCATGACATATGACATTAATTACGATATAACGGTGTTTGATTATTTATTTTTTTAAACTAAATTCATGGTTTCCTATGCTGTAAAACAGAATTTTAGTTCTCATTATGGTCCAGGCTGTATTCCGCCATAACCACAACCTTTGCTAATATTGTCGTCGAAAATTAAAAAACCTCAAGTACACAATTTCGTGTGCAGGTAAGCTAGTACTCTATTTTGCTGTGGAGTTCTGAAGATGTTTTTATCCTCAAGAATTGGTGCCAATAATCTGGTGGGCATGAATCTCTTAAAACAATGCGATATTCTTAAGACACTTTTTAAATATGTTTATCGAGTATAGAAAATTCTCTACTGTGAGGTCCCAAAAATTTAGAGACTTCCCTGTAACAAATAATTACGCTCAATCTGCTTGTTTTTTCGATTGCGAATTTCCGGTTCGAATACGTCGAGGTCATTGGGGCCTGTATTACCAAGAAGAAAATGACTGTTTTGAAGGAACCATCCTGGAGATCGCCTGGATTTCTGGAACCCGTTGAAAACGGAACTCAGGATTATTGTACATGGCATCGAAGTCATTTCCTCCAAACTGGAAAGTTGAAGCGTTCGGATCTGGATCAATCCAATTGTATGAAAGCTAGGAATGACAGCTTCTCCCAAGTATCTTACTATGAGAGACCATGTAATTGTGGTATATTGCAGAAATGTCAATAAAAAAGGTAAATCATTGATATAATGTGCTCAGATTGCTTGTCGAATTAACGACGTGTTAACACACAATATATCGGCGATCAAAACAGTGTCGCTATCTTCTTCGCCAGAAGATGGCGATAGTGAATTCGGTCCTCAAAATATCGCGTGTAAATACCTCGTTAACTCGAGAACACCTATCAATTATCAACACCGAAAAAAACTACGTTCTCATATAACATAAATCATGTTTCATGGAATCTGGTGTCTTTTAAGAACACTGCTTCCAGAAGTCTATGGTATTTCATTTGGCGTTAAGACAGTTCCTAGGAGTTGATTTAGTTTCGATTGAAGGCATTCGGTAGGACGCGGGTTCTAATACCCCGTTCGGGAATTCAGATTTGGGTTTTCCATGATTTCCCCAAATCACTCCATGCGAATTTCGGGGTGCTTCCTTCAAAAGGTCACGGCCGAATTCCTTCCCGTTCCTTGCCCTCAGACCTGTTCCGTCTCTAATGACCTCGACATCGACGAGGCGTAAAGCCATAAATAAAAATAAAGTCCTTTTCTCTCCTAGTTCACACCAAGACGTAGGAAAAGATATGGTGCGTATGATCTCTTCACATTCGATGGTAAACAATTCTCGTTTCTTCTCAGTAAATATTCTGATGGATCGGCCGTTTTGGTAACCAAATATTAACAGATAAAACTCGAAATTTTCAATGAACGCCTTATAATATTCAATAAAACTTCTTTTTCGTCTGGGTGGTCTAGTAGCTCAGTGAATATGCGACTCATGCTCTAAATTTGTGATACCGCATTGAAATCTTGGTAGGACCAGTAGCTTTTGGGGTACTGCTTCATTAGTATGAGCTATGACATGAGACGAGGTGATTTTGATTCCACCTTAAGCTGTAGATCCCTGAGGAAAGGAACTAGCCGTCTTACCCCTAATATACTGCCTCCCTCTAGCGGATCAAACTTTTTTTTTTTTTTTTGCTTCTACCTTTATGCGTCGTCAATATTGAGGTCATTAGAGGCGGAAAAGGAGTAGGAGAAAGAACGGGAAGGTATTCAGCCATATCATTTTTAAGGAACCATCTGGTGTGCTGGTTTGTTTTGGGGAAACTACGGAAAACCCAAATCTGGATGTCCGGACGGGGATTCGAACCTACGTCCTTCCGAATGGGGGCCAGAGTGTTACGGTTCACCCACCGCGCTCAGTAGAATTTTCTGGTTGTGGACTAAGATGGTTCAGGTTGTTGCGGCATCGTGATGGTTAGCTGGTTCCAGTCCTAGTGGTGCACTTGTAAGGAGAGGTGGAGGTACACAATTCCTAATCACCAGATTTTGCGCCAAAGTCCTGGGTTAAATCCCAGACCTCTCCGCAATACGAAAGGAGAGAGGGCATACGATATTTTTGATGGTGGTTCGTCTTTTTGATTGGGACGTTAAGGTTGGTTGTCTCCTGCGGTCTTCCTGAAGAATAGGCATGAATGGGCTGGTACCTGGTTTCATCTTCTCGTTCTCTTCCTAATTCATTCTTCCTCGGCGTAAACGAAACAACAAACTTAAAACAATACAAATACAACGTTATCACTTACATACACTTTAGGTATTTCATGGGTTACTGGATATAATGGATACAACCATATCATGTCATTTCGTTACACTCGAATAAAAACTCAGTGATAATTTCCATTCAATTTTTGTCAACGGTATATGGCAGAAGTTGAGGAAAATACAGTAGACATCACAAGTGAGGACTTACTAGAACAATGTCAATAATCTTTTCTTTCGAGTTCTTTTGTATCCCAAGCATTTAACGTCTATTTGATATTACTGTGTTTGACGCTATCTTCATTATTTACATCTGTACAATTACGATAAACTTAAAAGAGTTTACTGCAGTTTCAACTCCCGATACAACCGGTAATTGGCACTTTTTGACATTATAACAAGTTCTAGCTTTGAGGTATTATACGGAATAGCGTACCAAGCATGGTGGGTGAGCAGCAACGTTCTGGCCTCGCATTCGGGAGGACGTGGGTTCGAATCCCCGTCCGGGCATGCGGATTTGGGTTTGCGATGGAATACCCAAATCACTCCAGGCGAATGACGGGATGCTTTCTTTTAAAAGGCCATGGCCGAATTCCTTCCAGTTCCTTTCCCCACCCCCAATCTTTTCCAATAGTAACTTCGACGTCGACGAGGCGTTAAGCCATAAGAAAAAAAACGGAATAATGTTTTGTTGCTCAGAAGTCCAGTGGTCGTTAGATAAGTTCCATTGGAGGAGAACGTACGTGATACTACGTGTGAAACCTTGCATCAGTTTGAAAATGTACTTCTAGAAGATTCTTATTAAAAACCCAAAAGATTGTAATTCTCAGAATTAGTAATTGTTAACCAGTTTCTAAAAATCTCTTATTCTGAATTATTATGAAACGTAGTATCTGCGGAGAACTTTATGATTGAATTATTACTGCAGGTATAATATATTTTTTTTTTTACTTATGGCTTTACGCATAGTCCACATCGTGGTCATTAGAGGCGGGATGGGACTAGGGACAAGGAACGGGTACGAATTCGGTCATGGCCTTTTGAAAGAAGCATCCCGGCATTCACCTGGAGTGATTTGGGGATACCTTTGGAAAACCAAAATCTGGATGCCCGGACGGGGATTCGAAACACCGTCTTCCAGAAGGAGAGGCCAGAGCGCTAACCGCTCACCCACCACGCTCGGTACAGGTATAATAAATTCCGCCGATAGCTCCAAGCTGTCTCGTTAGAAACCGATATTTTTTCATTATCAAAGTTTTTATCAGTTTGCGACGCTGGCCACAATCGAAGATACGTGAGGTGTGGTCCAGGCTGTTGGTCCAGTTGTCTATCAACTGGAGGACCTCCAAATTGGCAGCTGGATCACAGCCGGCTTATCAGCCGATCAGCTGTCGTAACTGATTTGCGATAACGCTCTCATCACGACACACGCCGAAGCAGGTTAACTAGCTCTATCTGACGAGGGAGAATGTATCAGACGATCGTTGATACTTCATATTATGATCAAGTACAACATTCACCAAAATTACTGTAAAGACACAGTCATTACTTCTCGAATCAATTAATCACCCGTTACTACTACTTTTTTTTTAACTGCTTAACGTCTCTTAACAGCGAGGTCTTTAGAGACGGGAAAGGATGGGGGGCAAGGAATGGGAAGGAATTCGGCCATGGCCTTTTTTGAAGGAAGCATACCGGCATTTGCCTGGAGTGATTTGGGAAACCATGCAAAACCCAAATCTGGATGCCCGGACGGTGATTCGAACCGCCGTCCTCCCGAATGCGAGGCCAGAACGCTAACCGTTACACCACCACGCTCGGTGTTACTGCTACTGTTCTTCCTTCTCTAAACTTATCGACGTCGTGGTTATTAGAGGCAGGAAAAAACGGGGGGCCATGATCGGGAAGGAAATCAGGCATGGTTTTATGAAAGAAACCATCCCCATTCGCCTGAGGTGATTTGGAGAAACCAGCAAAAACCGAAATGAGGAGCGCCTAACGGGGATTCGAACCCGCGTCCCCTCGCGAGGCGAGAGCGTTACCACTACACTGGGTAACGCTATTTTTCTTCTCAAGGGACTTCAACTCGTTTTGCTCGAAATTCTGGTCTTGCTAACAACTATTCGGCAATGTTTTCTTTTCTGAAGGCTATAATCCTCATATGTTACGATCGTCGCAAGAAATGAAATAAAATTAGTAATTTATAAGAAAACTGTTAGAAGATTTATCAAAAGTAATAAGAAACTGTATGCAACCGTTTTAGTGGAAATTCACATATTGGTGACGATATTAAAATGCACAGAATCAAAGATTCATATTGCGGAAGAAATTTTAAATCATTTAATACTTGTTTCCAGGGAA
>CM061918.1:110148693-110219699 GCA_031002005.1 Vandiemenella viatica
TATCGTGATACATCTATCTACATCTACATATATACTCTGCAATTCACAAAATTGTGGGTGGCAGAGGGTGCTCAGCACCAAAGCTAATCTCTTTGCTGTGCATTCCAATCCCTAATGGTACGAGGGAAAAAAGAATTCATATAAGAATCAGTCCGACACCTTATTTTTCTAATTTTATCTTTCCTGTCCTTCCGACTCAAATAAGTTGGTGGAAGAAGTATTTCACTACACTCAAAAGTGAAAGTGGGAGTACGCATGTTTACCAATAAGTTTAAACGAAACGTGTGTCGTCTATCTACCACAGACTCCCAACCAAATCTACTAATCAGTTCTGTGACGCTTTCATAAGGACTGTAGCAAGCGGTAACGAAACGAGCGGCTCTTCTCTGTACTTTCTCTATACTTTTGATCAACCCCTTCCGAAACGGGTCCCAAATGGCACAACAATAATCCAAATATGGACGCACAAGAGATTTGTACGCTATATCCTTTGTCTGTTCATTACAATTTTTCAAGATTGGTAAAAACTAAAGTAGTTACAAATTTCTGATCTGGAGTGTTCGTAAGTTGAAAAAGCTATACAGGCGAACATTAGACACACAACTGAGTCTATCCATAAATATTCAGTCTTCTGTTCAGAAGTTTTTTTTTTTTTTTTTTTTTTTTTTTTTTTTTTTTTTTTTTTTTTTTTTTTTGCTGTAATTTCTTCATCTCAACATACCCATTACAACCTACGTCTTCCGTAATCTTCTTCACATATTCTAATCTTGTCTACCCCTATGGTACTTTCCTTCGACTCTTCCCTCCCCTAACATATTAACCAATCCTGCATGTCTTAAACTGGGACCACCATACTGTCTCTTCTTTCTGTAAGACTCTCCTCATCCATCATCTCCTTATTACGTTAATTTCGTACATTATATGTCCACTTAATTTTCAACATCCCTCTTTAGCACCACATGTCAAATGCTTTAGATTTCATTCTTTAAGAACCCATAAACTTTCAAGTTCGCCGAATTCCGGACTGATAATCTGGTGACGACGTTGGTTGGTGTATGTGGTGACCCTGTTTCCAGTCCTCTGGCGATATTACTCGAGGCCCTCCTGGCTGTGGAGGCCGGCTTTGTTTACCGGCGCCCTGGCCTCCAGACTAAACACAGTAGTCCGTCCAGTCCCATGTGCAGACCCCCCACACCGCCGGGGGACTGGGAACAACGGCCACACGTCAGCGCACGCAAGTCCGCCGACAGTCCTCCAACCACACAGCAACCTCATCGAACAGTGGAGACCACTAAATACAAGTCCCTTAGAGATAAGGTGAGGCTACGCTATAGGCCGATACCACTGATGTTCAACACTTGTTGATCTATACATTAATTTCGTGAACTCACTGGCTCACCTCAATAGCTACTGGACGGAGAACGGTGACGTCACGCGCTGGCCTTCACTCACAGATTAACAATGGCCACAGATGTTACTAGAAATTTGATATTATGTGCAAAATTTAATAACTAAGCACCTGCGAATACATTCATCAAGTTTGCTTTTCGCAACATTTCATTCTCTTTATCTTTTATATACGAGGGATATGTATGAGGGTAGTAAGAGCTGTTTAAAAGTGGGAACGGATAAGACTGGATGGTTCATTTGAAAAATGGACTAAAACAAGGAAGTGCACTATCACCCCTCTTATTTATTGTAGCTATGGACGAAATATTGAAGAAGGTGGTGCAGAGCATTGGGGAACGAAAAATGAAAGCAATGGTATTTGCAGACGACCTATTAGTTTGGGGAGAGGATGAAGGAGAGGTGCAGGATCAGCTGGATGTGTGGGAGAGAGTAGTTGCAGCCTATGGTATGAAGTTCTCTGCGAGAAAAAGTGAAGTGGTGATAACAACAAGAAAGAAGAACAGGACGTACATAGGCATATCACTTAGAGGGGAGCAAGTAAATAGAGTGGAATGTTTTAAATATTTGGGAAGCTGTATTGAAGAAAATGGAGGAAACAGGATGGAAATAAACGAAAGAGGAAGATGTGCAGATGGATTTTTTTTTTTAAACATATTTTGTGTCAGTTCTACCATATGGGGCGGAAACATGAGTGATGAAGGAGAGAGACAAAGGGAAAGTACAATCTGTGGAAATGAAATACCAGAGGAGTAGAGTAGGAGTAACAAGAAGGGACAGAATAAGGAATGAGAGAATCAGGGAGATGATAAAGGAAGAACCACTACAACAGAGAATTGAAAAATCTAGGTTACAGTGGTACGGGCAAGTTAAGAGAATGGGAGAGGAGAAGATACCAAGGAAGATGCTGGACATGGAGCTGAAAGGGAAGAGGCCCAGAGGAAGACCGAGGGACAGATGGATTAAAGGCGTTAAGAAATGTGTGGAGAAAAGAGGTGAAAATTGGGCGTCAGTGGAAGACAGGAAGCGCTGGCGAGGCTTTCGTTCCCAGCAGACCAGGCCAGTGGCTGGGAGCTGTCCTAGATGATGATGATGATGATGATGATATATATATATAAGATGTTCTTGTCGTTGCCATCTTTCAATCGCTACCGTCATGCTGCCCGGCCGTCATTAGGTATGTGCCTATTTACATCGGACATCACACATGAGTTATATCAGACTGTAACGATGTTAATCGATACTTGCCACTTAGAGAGTATCTTGGAAGACGTCAAGATGGAGGTAGGCTATGAAGAAGTGTGGTCGCGCGTATTTGTTGGTGTCTGTGCCATGAACTAGTGGACCGTATGTTAGCTAAAAGGAACTTGAGAAAGCGTGACAACAGCTTTGGTGGTGGTGTCGGCGATAGTTTAAGTGCAATACAGGAATGAGTGAGAACTGTGAACAGTGAAATTGAGTGCAGTCAATGTGTGACGGTTGTTTCGATCGCAAATAGTCGCAATCTTCAGATTCACTAAGTCCGATTAGAGTTACATCTCTGATGGTTTATGACGGTGCGCTGTATCTTCTTTCTGAACTTTAGCGTTATAATAGAAGTAGCGAGCGTGGTGGTGTAACGGCTAGCGTTCTGGCCTCGCATTCGGGAGGACGGCGGTTCGAATCCCCGCCCGGGCATCCAGATTTGGGTTTTCCATGGTTTCCCAAATCACTCCAGGTGAATGCCGGGATGCTTCCTTCAAAAGGCCATGGCCGAATTCCTTCCCATTCCTTGCCCCCCATCCTTTCCCGTCTCTAAAGACCTCGCTGTTAGAGAGACGTTAAGCAGATAAAAAATAATAATAATAAAGAAATAAAGGTAAAACTGTGTTCATGGAATACTGTCCAATTGGTGTGCTTCTGGCTCCTTTGAGTGACTATAAGTATTTAATTTCGGGTAATTACCCGTGGCTACCGTGTTCAAACCTAATCTGCAATCATTCGAAGTTGATCAGCACCTAATGTTGTAATGAAGTTGTATGGTCATGTTCAGAGAAAACGAACAATATTAATTAACCAGAGGATCAGCGTTTGTTGCATTACAACACTTCATTTTAAGGCTATTAAAAAAAAATAAATTGTAAACAAAAAAGTAGGATGATGTTTAATAGCATTTTCTTTTCTTTCAACGTAGGGTGCGTGTTCGTTGTTGCTGGTTCACTTACGTTATTTAGTACCGTATTTAGACATTAAGTCATATCGTCTTTATCCGTGTTTAATACTTCTCTTAATATTTCTATGTCCCATCAGTCTCGAGAGATTTTATTCAAATTTTGAAGATGGAGGCGATTATGGTGAATCACAGATCAACTTCCTATTTACCCAGATCACGTAACCCTGTTATAACATTAACACTGAAAAACCGAAATACTGTAGACCCATCACTATCCTTAAAACACCATCTCTGGTTGACACCAGTCTGGTAAGTTTACCTTACCGTTTACTGCGGAAACCAAATTCATAATAGTTCACTTGTTTTTCAGGTTTCATGACTTGTCGACGTCATGAGTGGCGGGAGAATATTAGGCTCAAAAAGCTGGAAGGAATTCTGCCATGACTGTTTCACCGTCCCGGCGTTTGCCCGGACTCATTTCGCGAAACAATATGAAACCGAAGTCTGAATGACACGACGGGGATTTGAACCTTCGTCTACCCGAATGCCAGACACCAGCGTTAGTGCTCACCCACAGTACTCTTCGAAGCTCCTTTCTAGTATGAAGACTTCCTACAACAACGGCGACTTTATCTAAAAGACCAAGATAACCGTTACTATCATGGATAATCCCAAAATCCCGTAGATTCTATAAACGAAAACATGTCGGTTTCACTTCCTTGCAACAATCTCTGAATAATTTTTTTTTATGATAATGAATGGACAGTATCGCTTCAGAAAATTTACTTACGCTGATGACATTTGTTTGGTGAACCAGAAACCTAACTTTTCTGATGCAGAAACAACTTTATCAGCTGATCTGGAAAAGTTCAGGAAATGGTGCCTCCATCTAAATCCTCAGAAAGCAGTTATTTCAACATTTCATTTACGCAACAGACAAGCACACCATAGACCAGAATTTAATTCAGAGGCCAACTCTTGCCGTATTGCGGCACACCAAAATATCTTGGTTTAACACTGGACAGAACTCTAACTTTCAAACAGCATCTCTCAAACGTGGCTGCCAAAGTCAAAACGAGAAATAATATTCTCCAAAAGCTTGCAGGTACTTTATGGGGAGCTAGTGCTCACATTCTAAGATCCACAGCCTTAGCTCTGTCATACTCTTTTGTTGAATACTGCTGCCCATCCTGGATCAATAGTGCCCATACAAAGAAGATAGATGTGCAACTCCATCAGGCAATGAGGATAATTACGGAATGTATTCACAGTACGAACACCATATGGCTTCCAGTGCTATGCAACACCTCACCCCGAGCATTAAGAATATCAGAAGCTCTCTTAAAAATCTGGAAAAATATCCTGAAGAACCCTCAGCTGCCTATCAAGACACATGATTCAAACAAAACACCAACGCTTGAAAACCATCATGGCGCACAGCAATCAACCTTAAGGCCCGTCCCCACGATCTCTTGTAACGAAGGCGAGACGGGACGGGACGAATACTCAACCACACGCCATGGGAACAGGGCCGCCTCTGCTAGCGGAGACGAGACGCAGCTACCCACTCTGTGTCCGTAAACATCACAGGCGTGAGTAGCGGTGCGCTGTTGCCATCGGTTTGCAGAAGCGGTGCACACTCCTTATGTTGCTGTAAAGTGCTCTGTGCCAAACGACACTAGGCAACGTGGTGCGGAGGTGGCGGCGAGGTAAGCTAGGACTAACCTGCGGCCCGCGGTCGTCCCTACACTTCGGCTAATGAGGTCCCGTCCCGTCTCGCCTTCATTACAAGGGATCGTGGGAATGCGCCTTTACAGGGTCCTCTTTCAAGCTGTGGACAACTCAATGGGAGCAGTCACCAGTAGCCAATAAAAATCTAGTTGAGTACCCCCCAGTAAGGTTACGAGGTTTCGATCTCCCCAGGTGGCAGTGGAGAATCATCAATCGGATTCGAACAGGACCAGGCAGATACGCCAACTTACAATATTATACAAATGGGGCTGGGTAGATTCTGCAAATTGTGACTGTGGAGCCACCTTAGAGACAATCAATCACATCGTTTCTGGCTGTCCTCTTCCAGCCTACAAGGGAACAATGACGGAAATACATGATGCGTCGATCAGTGCAGTTGACTGGATTAAAACATTAGATCTCGAGGTATAAAATTGTACAAGCTTGTGATATGTACATTTCCTACTGTGTACCTTGTTGAATAATCATACGATAAATAAATAAAATCGCTTCAGTGATTTCGTTGTAACATTATTAAACGAATGCGGTTGCTGGATATGACATTCACCATTATGCGCTGTACACATTCAGATTCAGGCCCAACGTCAACTCCCCCTCTATTCCTACCTCTCCGAGCCGACCACTGTGTCCATGTAAGCGAGTGGGAAATTTCCCCTCCTTATATAGGGTTAATGGCAGCGGAGTGGGGATAGAGCAGTCTGGCCTCTATTACACGTTATAACTGTGTTTTATAATGATACAACAGTCCTTAAGAAGAGCACTTCCCAACCTTTTTCAACGTTGGTCTTTTTAGAATCTAGCCAAGGACACCTTAGTAATTGTAACAATGATAATAATTGGAAACTGGCTATTCTTGAACTATCATATGATAGTTCGACTCGCATCTCATACATTGGTGTCAAAGTTCGGGTGTTCTCAACCATCCATTTATGTTTTCGTAATTATTAATTTTATTTTGTCCGCGAACCCCTTTGGATAGTTCCCCGCAATCCGAACCACGGTCGGGTTCTAGCATAGTTCACATTAGAAATCAAGTTGTGTGAATCCCCGCCGAAATAGGAATTCGAACCGGGGACCTTTCAATCTTTATTCAGATACCCTAACCAAGGAACCACAAAGCCATTACTATACCTTTTTTTTAATATTATTTTAGAAAAATTATATACTAATGATTGGTCGTAAGAGCAGTTACAGATATTTGGATGCATTTTACTATTACTTTCGAGGTTCAATTCCGGGTTTACCTAGCCAGTTTATGATATTCCACGAAGTCGTTAAATGTGAATGCCGGGAATGGTACTGTCAAAAGGCCATTGCCGAATTATTTCCTTTTCTTTGACCCCCATCCTTCAAATCTCAAAAGTTCTTGACATCACCGAACTTGGTGGGTAAGTGGTAACGCTCTGACCTCTCATTCGGGAGGATTTGGGTTCGAATCCTCTGCCGCGTTTTCCATGGTTTCACAAAATCACTCCAGGTGGATGTCTGAATGATTCCGTCAAAAGGCCACGACCGAATTTCTTCCCGATCCTCACCCCAGTCCTTTCAATGATATCGACGAGGCGTCAGGCGATAGCAACAAAAAAAACCGAAATGAAGTTTGTCAACAAATTTTTTATATCAAAGGTCATATTTTCAGCTAAGGACAATACACACATAATCAATCCTACCAGCTAAAGGAGATCTACAGTTTAACGTGGAATAAAAACTACGGAAGCGTTCTGGCGAACTTCACATTACACAACAAGTTGTGCCAGAGGTGAAGGGAGGTTTAAGGCCCTATAAATTCCCGGCCGTACGGGATTCGAACCAAAGTCCTTTCATTCCCCCATCAGATGCCTTGACCACTGAGCCACCAGACCAGCTTAGCCTAAGCGGGTTATGTGGCAATTTGGAAACTCGCTACAGAACCATTAAAATTGCAACAAAAAAAAAAAAATTACTCTAGTTGATCAGCAGCGTGAACCTGGAGCTATGTTTTTTCAGTCTGTCGGGAACGGCTTACCAGTGCAAACAAAGGGGCAGGCAGGCAGGCGTCTTGTCCTAGCGGTGAGTTACGGAACCACGCGTGACTTAATAGTTTTATTTCTTTTGCAGCTGGTCTGCTCTCAGTCAGAGAGTTACTGTCGGTAGAGTTAATGGGGAAAAAGATGGACCCACGATGGCTGCTAGTTTTAGTTCCAGTCGCTACCGTACAAAACAAATACCAACAAACAAACACACACACATATCATACACGCACACATACAAACATACACGCACGCAAATGCACGCGTACAAACAAACATACACACATACATATATACAAATTCACACAAAAAAACATACACACAAACAAACAAACAAACATACACACAAACAAACATACACACAAACGCAAAAATATATACGCAGATGCACATACGCACACTCACGCACTTGCATACGCTCAAGCATGCACTCACATATTAGTATATACTAGGTGTAAGCCCGTGGTAAAACACATGTAGCATATAAAAAGATCAAACAAAACTTTGGACAATTAATAAAAGATGTGTAAACATTAAACCTCTTTTTAACTAAAAAGATAGAGCTAACCGATGGAAGGAATACAAAGAGAAACTGTATGATGGGGATGATTTAAACAACAGTGTACTGGAAACAGAGGGCGATGTCGACATGGATGGCCTAGGAGAGCCTGTTTTAAGAACAGAATTTGACAGAGCTTTGAAAGATCTGAAGTCATATTAGACAGTTGCTGTTGATGAGATACCTCCAGAACTTCTGAAATCACTAAGAAAAGAAGGAATCCAAAGATTATTCAAACTGGAAACAGCAGAGATTCCAACTGCTTGTAATAAAAGTACCATCTTCACTCTTCCGAAATAAGCACCAGCCGAAAATTATGAGAAATATCGCACTATAAATTGTAATGAGCAAAATTATCGACTCATTACATTTTCTTTACATTACATTATCTTATAGATAGATTATCACAATGCAGCCACGTATATGGACTTGACATTAATATAAATAAGACTAAAGTAATGATCATTGGCAAAAACAATAACTCTCAATGCCATATTATGATTAACCAGAAGATCATTGAATGTGTATCAATGTATACGTAACTTGGCACCACAGTAAACAGCCAATTGGATCCATCTGATGAAATAAAGTCACGTATTGGTAAAGCCATGGCTACTTTCAATAAAATGAATAAGCTTTTTAAAAGTCGTAATTTATCAGTTACCACTAAGATGAGACTCCTGCGCTGCTATGTGTTTTCTGTCCTCCTGTATGGCGTTGAAACGTGGACATTAACAGAAACTATCAGTAAAAGGCTATAAGCTTTTGAAATGTAGCTATATCGAAGAATGTTGAGAATATCATTGACAGACCACACCACAAATGCTGAAGTGCTCCGCAAAATGAAAAAAGATATTGAAATATTGACCACCATAAACACACGAAAGCTTCAGTACCTTGGTCACATCATGAGGAATAATAGCCGTTATGAACTCCTGCAATTTTTTCTCCAGGGGAAAATACCAGGAAAGAGAAGTGCTGGTGGATGAAGAACTTCCTGGTTAAAAAATCTAAGGATATGGACCTCCAAGACAACTACGGAGTTAATCAACCAGAAGAGTCGAGACAGCCAAGATGGTTGCCGACATCCGGAACAGGTAGGGACCAGAAGAAGAAGACATTTTCTTTTAAATAAAAGTAAGTGCGACGTAAAAGCAAAATCGTGGGCTCCTGGACTGGCAGCTTTCAGTTCGCTCCGCTTATTCATGTGAAGCCTCCCCTAAATAATTTCGACAGTGGTCAAGGGAAGCTTCACACAATGGACAGGACTTTCCTATTGAATTGGCTTGTCTGCGCCAAGAAGTTAACAGCGGGAGGTAGGTAGTTGTTCTTGATAGGGTCAGCGACTTTAGGAAGAGTGGAGAGATAGACAGACGCAAGTTTTGGTGTGTACAGAAACAATTGGAGGACATGAACCGGTTTAAAATGTACAAATAAGAACTTGTCGGAGAACAGATTGAAATAGTGTGTCGGGATGATCACAGCAGTTCCTTCCGACTTGCTAATTAGTCCCCTTTATAATTAGTTTTTTTTTACCACCTAAGATAAGGTCCATCAGACTTCGTTATAATTAATTATCGGCCGCCACCATCGGCTGGCTAGGGTACAAATCCAGAACAAATATAACTATAAGTTTCTTCAAGGAATCACTTCGAGTATGTAGACCAAAGATTTATTCTGAGTTCTGTGCTGCACAAATGCACCCAGCCACCAATGGAAAAAAATAGCAATAACACACACTAGCAAATTACTAGTGACAAACGATCCGAAGATGCAGGTTCTTCAGAGTGTAAAAACAATTCTTTCCATCACTTTCACAAAACCAGAGGAACGATACACACGACGTTCTCTGCACGACTCCACTACACTCTCTCTCTCTCTGACCGCTCCTCAACTGTCCGACTCGTAAGTCACCGATACTCATAGAATAAATATAATTAAAATAAGTTAAGCACTGAAGGGGCAAGCCTACTATAATGTGACAAACTACGTTCCAAATAATTACAGCCAATAACATCTTTTCTTTCTCTCTGTTTTCTGTTTTCGGCGGAACCTGGAGAGAAGCAAGGAGGCAGTCTAGCGGTGGCTAGAACAGGGAGAGGTGGAGGGCGAGTGGTCGCCGAGGTATTGGCGTCTTCCCCAAGTGATGTAAGTACTGTAGAGTAGGGATGTAACGGATATCCCCATCCGCAAGTACGAAACTTTCGCGTGATATCCTACATCCGCTTTCGCATCCGCAATTTTTAATGTGGATCTATAGTGGATGTTTTGTTTACATTGCAATATATACAAGGGGTGATCAAATGAAAAGGTACGAAACGACGTAAAAACGTAACAGGTAAATATTTGCATATTCCGCCATGGGAGAACGTAGCGAGACATCTCGGGATGCGATTGGAGTCTCTGACTTGGATCGGAGCATGCGCGGGTGCCCGCATGCGCAGTAGAGAGCAGAGGCTCTTATCAAAAGCGGCGTCCAAATGATGCGGTAGTCCGTATGAGGACAGGATGGCGTACAGGTGGGGAAAGTGTACTGTGAGACACTCCGAAGCCTACAAAAGACCGGGGCTGCCCACGGAGGGTGTGGTTCTGCTCCATGATAACGCGCGTCCACACGTCTCCAGAGTCACACACGTGGAACTGGCCAAGTTCAATTGGGAGACGTTGGACTATCCGCTTTACAGTCCGGACATGTCGCCCTGCGATTTCCATATGTTTGGTCCACTGAAGAAACACCTGAAAGGGAAGCGCTTCAACTCGGACGACGTACTCGAGGACGCTGTGAAGGACTGGGTCTCGTCACGGCCACAGGAATTCTGGGAACAAGGAATCCTGCGGCTTGTTCATCAGTGGGATCGTTGTGCTCAGGCCTATGGTGTATATTTTGAATAAAGTCTACATTTGTACCCACCGTGTCGTTTCGTACCTTTTCATTTGATCACCCCTTGTATAAGTACTGTAGAGTAGGGATGTAACAGATATCCCCATCCGCAAGTACGAAACTTTCGCATCCGCAATTTTTAATGGGACCGAGGGTGGTGGGTGAACGGTTAACGTTCTGGCCTCGCATTCGGGAGGACGCGGGTTCGAATCCCCGTCCAGGCACCCAGATCTGGGTTTTCCATGGTTTCCCGAAATCACTCCAGGTGAATGCCGGGATGCTTCCTTCAAAAAGACCATGGCCGAATTAATTCCCGTTCCTTGCCCCAATCCCATCCCGCCTCTAATTACCTCGCTGTCAACGAGACATAAAGCCGAAGCAAAAAAATAAATAAAGGGGATCTGTAGCGGATGTTTTATTTACATTGCAATATATATTATTATTTTCTCTTTAAACGTGATTCTGCCTATCGTCGCTTCGCTAACAACAAAGTTGTTGTTTTTTTCTGACGATCTTGTAGTAAAAGTAACAATGAACTGAACGTTGTTATAACCTAAGCGTCGAATTTACAAGTTTGAACTTTCATATGTATAAGGTAAAGCGGCCAATCACGGTCCAACTTATAGGACATTCGTGAAGAAGTACCGTAGGATTCGCTCACGCATTCACGCAAATGGAAGGGGTCCAACAAAATGTTTCATGTTGTACTGTGAATGTGCCACTAGAGCGGTGGGAAGGCGGATGGCGAGCACGGAATTGAGCGTGGCGGGTGAGCGGTTAACCCTCTGACCTCGCATTCGGGAGGACGCGTTTTCGAATATCCGTCCGGGCATCCATGTTTGGATTTTCTGTGGTTTTCCCAAACCACTCCATGCGAATACTTCCTTTAAAAGACCATGGCAAAATTCCTTCCCGTTCCTACTCTAATGACCTTGACGTTTAATGTTGGATGGGACAAGTTAAAAATTTTAAAGAAGTCGGGTCTAAAATATCGAGATAGGAGAATACTCTATAAACATTATAAGAATGAAGTGGCTATAATAAATGTAAAGAATGATGAGAGACATGCGTCAGTTAAATACTGAAAGAACATTTTGGAATAAATATAAACCAAATCCAGACAAAAGTGATGAAGTACAATAGACCTGAGAGCAGTTATAATGGATTAAATGTATAAATAGGATTGGATGCGATAGCAGAAATAAATAAATTCTGCTTCTTAGGAAGTAAGATCACAACTGACAGCCGAAACAGCAGTGATATTAAAAGCAGAATAGCACTAACGAAAAGAGCTTTCATGAAAAAGAAAAATATTTTTGTTTGAAATATTGATCTAAGACTCAGAAAGAACTTTTTAAAACTCTATATGTGGAGTACAGCACTTTCTGGTAACGAAACCAGAAAAACGGAAAATTGAACATTTTTCAATTTTGTGCTATAGAAGGATGCTGAGAATTAAGTGGACAGATAAACTACAAAATTAGCGTGTTTTGGAAATGATAGGTGAGACAGTGAGGTGGGTCACATTTTAAGGCACGCGGGTTTGGTTAATTCATTAGGGAACAATCGAAGGAAACAACTGTAGAGGCATACGAAGATTAGAATATGTGAACCAGATACTGAGGTTGTAAGTGATATGTTGAGATGAAGAGGATAGCACAAGATAGGAAATATCCACATATTTAAATCGTATCGACAAGAATATCAAACAGAAAATGTACAGTACATCGATAATCTTTAGGTGGCAGTACTGAGTTAATTTTCAACCTACAAAGTCATTAATTAAGAAATCGTCACTGTGGAAAGATATATCACAGTTCGTCGACAAAATTCGGAGCAAGAAATTCTCCTTGAAGAAGGTATTCGACCGGTTTCCTAGAAAGCGGCGGAACAGGGATGAGGATCGGGGATAACGGGTGGTCATTGTAACACGGAGGCAATCCACATTCCTGCTGGCCATAAAACTCCCCCGCGGGTAGATACTCGGACCGACATTCCTCTTGAGTGGTCAGTCCTTTGAAAGAATGGAACTCAACTCTGTGTCCGCAACCCAGGGTCGAAAAAACGGAAAGACATAAAAAAAAGTATCGGACTTATAGCCAGGAATCATGAGTTGCTCATTTGGAGATATGACAGACTTCAACTCCTTGTTCTTCCATGCACAGAATCTAAATCTGGCAGTGTTCCAATCAACTAAAGTTTTATAATAATGTTGGGAATTTTTAGATGGGTAAAGTGATAGCATTTTCGATTGAAATGGCAACGGTATCTCTTGAGCAATGTGAAGGAACCATAATCTACGTACGTAAACAGAATGCGATTGTAAGCCAAAAAAAGAATTAAAATATGTTACCAGTCATACTACGTTTCACAGTACCCAAATGTATGTATGCACTAAAGTTGGTTGCACAGTGAACTCCTATTGTGTAAACTAGTGCTAGCAAAATTGTTGCTATGTTGGAGATTGAATGCACATAAAATTCGTTGGAGTTACCTAAATCCCGTGCTGAGCGTATCACTAAAATTTGTTGGTAACTCAGACAGTATCATAATTGAGGGAGATGTTTATGACCACATGTCAGGGTCAAGGTCTATGTCACATTATGACAATGACTGACGCTCAAAAATGAGTCAGCTGTTTCGAATCCTGTGGGTGCAACAAAAAAAGGTAGGAGAATTGATTGTCCGCAATTCCTAGTCGCAGGATTTTGCACCAGAGTCTGCGTTAAACCTGTGTATGGAGTGAGGGCATGCGACAATGTTGATTGTAGATCATCAGTCGAGTAGGGACGCATGGTCTTGAATTTCGGATGAGCAGGCAAATGGAGGGATCAGTTTTTCATCTTCTTTCAGCTTTCGTACATAACAAAACCTTACGCACACCACTCAACACTTGCACTGTAATAATGATCCATACATGTAGGAACACTTTCACACTTGGAAATGATGCAAAAATCACCGTAATTACATCTCTACGGAAAATTGTTACTCCCTAATTAACAAACCTATGCTCAAACACTAATATGGCATATATATTATTTATTATTATTTTGCAAAATGACTATAGCGGTAACCATTCTTTTTTTGTGTTGGTTGACTTTTGGTTTCTGGTTCCCGCTCCGTAAACAATACAGCATTGTCGCTGTATCAGGATAGCAAACAGTTCAAAGTTCCTAATCACATTGTATACCAAATACCCGAGCACATACCCCATAATTCTCAGCATACGACGATGGTAATTTGTCAAGTTGGACGGGGACTTTAAAATTGACTGTCACCTTGGTGTCCTTCGACCTGGTCTGGTATTCGGGGGGACACGGGTTCGATTCCAGCAATCCAGCGATGTGTAGAGCACGCCAGAAATATTCGTCTAGGGCAAGAAGAAAAATCTGCGATGGCCGAACATAGTGTGCAAGAAGGTCACACTTTTGAATTTGAAAAAACAACCATTTTAGCCCGGGTCAAAGATTTTTGGGCCAGCGTTATTACAGAGGCTCTAGAAATAAGATTAACTGATTTATTAGTCAACAGGGACACTGGTTATCAATTCAGTGCGGCCTGGAACCCGGCGATTAAAATGCTGAAACAGTTTCGCGCCGGTAACGAGCAGAAGAGCGGATGACGTAATTGCGTTGTGTTGGTTTTTGTTTTCCACCGTTTCCGTAGCAGCGGCTGAATAAACAAACAGTTATACACTGACATTTGGTTGAGAATGGAGGCACAGATGGACGCCTTCGAAACGTCCCGCAAATATGATATATTAACACGGCTGGTTGCCCGAGAAAAATATAATACAATCCAGATTTGTGTTTACTGTGGTTTACCGAAATCACTCCAGGTAAATGACTGCATGGTTCCTACAGAAGGTTATTGTTGAATTTCTTCCCGTTCATTGTTCAACATCCTTCACCGGCTGTAATGATACCAATGTTGACTAGCCGTGACGACCTAAGCAACAAAAGTCGGTGTTCTTTGGACGAATAGATAATGGGAAAACACCGACACTGGTTCGATTAACTGTATCTTTTCACAGATTAGCTGTGAGTATGATAATAATCCAGCGAAAGGACACTGATTTAGTAAATTATTTGTCATTTATCCTCAGTAATTAACACCAATCAGGAAAAAATTTCCCTCTGTTTATACATGAAATCCTGGTTATTTTCATCTTTTCCTTTACTCTCTTAATTCTTCCACAAATGTTTCCCCACGTCACATCACCAATATAAGACTTGTACACTCCCGCCGCTCTTTTCATCCTCCTCCTGTCTTCCAGTGAATACTATCCCATCTCCTTTATGATATCAGTTAATGATTGTATTCTGCAATAATTTCCAGAGACAAATCTAGCAGCCCTTCTTTGCATCCCATCCAAATCCTGTATTTGACGAGCAAACTGGGTACCATATTTCACCGCCACATTCTAGCAACGGTCTGACCTAGGTTTTGTAACCCAATTCCTTTACTTCTCTCGTACATCCCGTCATCGCTCTTCCCAATAAATAAAGGGTTTTGAAACCTTTTCCTACCAACTGCCCAACGTGTCTTTCCCAGGTCAGTTTATTAACAAATGTTATTGCGAGGTATTTACATTTCAAGTCTTCAACCAGCATTTCTTGCCCCACTTTATAATCATAATCAACCTTTACTTTTTTATCTGTGTATCTAATAAGCTGAATCTTCTTTGCATTTATCTTCATCCCATGTTGACCTACCAAGCTAGATATCCTGTCCATATCATCTTGCAGCTGTTAACAATCTTCTACCGCTTTGATCCTATTGTATCACATTGTATCACTTGCAAACAACCTCATTTTTGAGAGTAAACCATCAACAGAGTCTTGCATAAGGGAGGACGCGGGTTCGAATCCCCGTCCGGGCATCCAGATTTGGGATTTCCATGGTTTACCCAAATCACTTCCTTCAGTAAGGCCATGGCCGAATTCCTTCCCATTCCTTGTTCCCAACCCCATCCCACCTGTAATGACCTTAGCCGTCGACGAGGCGTAAAAAAAAAAAAAAAAAAAAAAAAAAAAAAAAAAAAAAAAAATATATATATATATATATATATAATAATAATAATAATAAATCAACACAGTCATTTGTTAGAATAACGAATAGTAAAGGTACCACTGTAACTCTTCCATATTTACTTCCTTTTCTATTGGATATCACATTTTATACACCGACTTTTTGCTTTCTCCCCGATCTAAAGGTTTTTAATTTATTCAATCTTTCATCTGGTTGGCTACAAGGCAGCCACGAAGCACAGCACTCAATGTCCCATTTCTCATCTCCGACGAGGAGATAATCTCTAATTGACCGACACGCCCGTCCGGTCCTTATCGCAAGTGGTGCGTGTTCGCACTTTCTCTAGGACACAGTTATCAAATTGCTTTTCACCGTGTTGCACCAGGCAGAGACATTAATGTGGTCGTTGCAGACACACAATGCTTTTCTCCCGCGCCAGAGAACCAAATCGACCGACCACTGACGCCCCGGATAGGTCCAACAACTTAATTGGCCATTCTACTTTCCCCAGTCGCGATATAAAATTTCAATCACAAAAGATTTCAATTAAAACTCACACATCCCTGTCACCTGCTGCGATTGAAATGTGCTGTCCGTCGGGTTTTAATCGCCAACTTTCATCATATGAATTGGGAGATTAGTTGGCTTGACACAAGGTGTAAATGCTTAGACTCGTATACAGCAGTACTAGGGTTCGAAACCAGGCCACAATCTGGTTTGATGCAACCCTCCGTCCTTTCCTATCTTGAGCTAACCTCTTCATCTCACCAAATTCCTTACAACCAATGTTCTCAATTATCTTCTTCATGTATTATAATCTCCATCTTCTTTTACAATTCTTTCCTTCAACTTTTCCCTCAACTAACAAATTAACCAATCCAGTATGTCTCAAAATATGACCCACCATCCAGTCTATCCTTTCTGTAAGCTTCTTCCACAAACTTCTTTCCTCACCCATCACTTCCAAAACTCGTTCAATTAGTACTTTAGTTATCCAATCTCTTATAGCAACACATTTCAAACGCTTCAATTTTTATTCTTTCTGGTATTTCTAAACTCCACGCTTCGTTACCATAAAGTGCTGTGCTACACACATAGAGTATTAAAAAGTTCTTTCTGAGTCCTAGATCAATATCTGAAACTAAAAGATTTCTCTTTTTCATTAACTCTTTGCTACTGCTATTCTGCTTTTAACATCATTCCTACCAGGGCCATCAGTTGTAATTTTGCTTCCTAGGTAGCAGAATTCATTTACCTCTACTATCGCATGGAACCTATTGTTATATTAAATCTACAATTGTTGCTATCATTTCTGCTACATTTCATCACTTTAGCGTTGTTTCGGTTTAAATTTAGTCCAAAATCTTCCTTCAGTTTTTGTTCATGTCATTCAGTAACTTCTCAATATCCTCAATCTGATCTGCTAACAGGACAATGACAGCAAAATGTAGCATACTGATTTTTTCTCCTTGAACATTTAAATTCAGTATAGAGTGTTGATTGTATTGCATGAAATAAGGGATGAAGAAAGGAGATGGTGAAACCCGATGCCAGACCATTCAGGCCTACTCTTCCGAAAACCACCGTTATGCACCGAGCTTACCCGGGGTGCACATTGAGCTGCGTGGCGCAGTAGGGGCAACGCAGAGCAGGGCAGGGCAGCACAGACTGACAGTTACTCGCGCATATTAGAGCGCAGTTTACAAAGCATTGTGTTGTGCGAAAAAACCGACAATAAAGAGTAACCAAAAACATGTCGATGCAAAAACTCGATTTTTGATTTCTGAATCAGATTGGGATGCTGAGCTTGGAAAATTATTATTACTTTAACTGAAGCTGAGTTAGATAAAACTATGCAAAAGTGAGTATATGAAAAGAAGAAACTCTCATCTGGCTTTTGCAGTGAGAAGAGAATTCTCAAAAGATTATTTCCAGCTGACTCGAGCGGAGATTCACGGCATAATGTAACCTGTTATTTTCACGACAAAGCTCATCTATTAGAACTGAAGAAAATCTCGCTGTATTTTCGTGGTTATTTATTTAATTATTTAGCGTTTGACGGTACATGACATTTATAAGAATGTTTCTCTCTTTTATTTCATATTACATTTTTAAGAAAACTACATAACAGAACATAAACACTTGAAACTAAAAAAGAGTGTCAACAAATTAAGTGTTTCTCGGGGACACTATTGAATGATGTAGTACAAATAATAAGAAAACAAATAATGTGATAATAGCCTATATATATCAATCTTTTTCGAAGTTTTATTAAAAATGAATTCAAAAAAAGAAAAGAAAAGTGAAAATTGTAAGTGGACAGTTGTATGATAAATAAATGCTGAATTTACTCGCCACTTGTTGGGCTCATTGTCCAAATCTCTCGTTTAAATTTAATTTTTATGTATTTTTTTACTACTGATATTGTGAATCGCAGGTTGGTTACGTACCAGATTAATCAATTTTTCTTATTCCATAGTTGAAAATGATTATAAGTAAAGCAGGATTATGAATAACACAAGAAGTGTTATGGCAAAAACCGGCACGAGTGAGCTGCGTGGCACAGTTTCTGTGTCGTGATCACAACGTCGCGCAGGCCACGTGCGGCGCAGTACTGCGCTGCCCTGCTCTGCGTCTCAATACGCGCTGTTCCGCCCCAAAACATAGAGACACAGAAACTGTGCTGCGCTGCGCTGCGTCGACTGCGCGTCAATGTGCACCCGGCTTTAACGTCCCACCCCGAGGGAACAATCACAGTGAACATTGTTGTATGCCCTTACTCCATAGCACCACGGAGAGGTTTAACCCAGGACTCTGGCGCACAATATGATGATTAGGAATTATGCACCAGACCCTCTCCTACCCTGCCTAGCGTTGATGACACAAATTTCTTCCACCACCAGTAGTCGAACCAGCTAACTCCGTGTCAGCACCAGAGATCATCACAGTGCCACAAACACCTGCGGTTCGAAACCCCGTCCGGGCATCCAGATTTCGGTTTTCCGTGGGATGCTGCCTACAAAAGGCCATGGCCGAATTCCTTCCCGTTACTTGTCCCCAGTCCCATACCGCTTCTAATGATCTTGACGTCCATGAGGCATGAAGCAATTAAAAAAAAAACGTAAACAATTGAGCCAACGGAGCGAGTATTTTTCTCATGGTCCCTCAAAATCAGTTCTGTAGACTGCGTAGATTGTTGACATCCTAACAGATGGGTCGAGTTCATGGACTTAGTGTTTAACTTCCGTGCCTAGGACACGGTGTATATCAAATGCGATGATGATGACTATTTCAGTAATAAAATACTCCCACTGATGATTTTTTTACAATGACTCCATCCTTGCGGCAATTGTGTGAAATTATAAAAAAAAATATTGATGCAAGATTAGTAGATCTGAAAGTAATGGAGAGTTGCGTAACTTTTGGAAAAGTGTCTTGTTCTCGATTTCATCGAGATAGAGGTAATAATTTCATCAGATTCAGTCAGGGATTCGGACTTGGCACAAGACAGGAATTAATAGCTTTCCAGGAAATGGAAAAGTTTTTATTTATAGAAAGCTACTCATATTTACGAATAAAACTATTCTTTCAGTTATTTATATAAAAAAAACCAACTTTGTATGAGTGGCTAATATTTAGATCAGCAACGACGAAATTATTTTCAACGATTTTTTTAGGCACTACACTTTTTCGTCCCAAATATTAACGACACGGATTTCTTTCGACTGTTTTCACACTTTAGTTTATCATCACTTTGTTACGATTATTATTTTACATTAATTGTCTTAATGTTATTGCCATACTCGGCTACCATGCTTAATTTAATTGCTATGGAGCACGTGCTCAGGTGTCAATTTCCCTACACACCAATTTTTTCCATTTCCTGTACCAACCTACTTTTGCCCTCTACAAATTTCAACTTTAAATTCTTCAAACGTTTTTGGTAAATTATCCACTGATGTCAAATATGCAGATAAAAATTATATTAACATAAATTAATTTAGTTATAATTTTGACGGAGTACATATGCTACGGTGAAAACCCGAGCGTGGTGGGCGAGCAATAACGCTCTTGCCTCGTATTCAGAAGAACGCGGGTTCGAATCCCTGTCCGGGCATCCAGATCTGGTTTTTCCATGGTTTACCAAATTACTCAAGGGATGATTCCTTCAAAAGCTATGGCCAAATTCCCTCCCGTTCCTAGTTCCCGGCCTTTTACCATATCCGATAGAAACTCTTTCTGTCTCATCACATGTTTTGCCACCAACAACCTACTTTTTACCCTATAATTAAAAAGAAGTGTTATGACAGCAGAAATGTCAGCTGTGAAAGTAGCGATGGAACGAATTCTCAATTGAAGTATTTTGGGGTAGTTTGCCGCATTTTGGTAGCAAAGTGGTGGAAGATTCCAGCCTCGGAGGACTCATCTGTGATATGCGGGATACTTGATCTCTGTTGAATGATTCGCTACTGTTCGCTGGAAGGAATAGTTCTAATTAACAGGATAACCAGGTGGTTGGCAAGCCTGGATAACAAGTGGTGCGTCCCTTTGGCGCGAATCCACGGCTGCAGCTGTGCCAACAGCTGCGAATTCAGTACCAGATACGCGGAGGGAGAACAGTATAGAGTGACACCGCGTAAGAACTACAGAGTATCCATACTGAACTGCAACAGCCAGTCTTACGCTCTTCAGCACAGGTTTCTTTGGAACAATATACCAGGTTAATACTGAATGCGAAGGGGGACACATTTCAGTCACCCATAATATTTTACAGAAATTAATGAAATGTAACGCTTGAAGAGATATTCAACCTCGGTGGTACGTGAAAGCAGTTTCAAATCATAATTCATCATTATCAGCCAGTTCAATCTTTAACTGGTTTTTTCAATTTTTTTTTTTTTTTTTTTTTTTTTTTTTTTTTTTTGTCATCAGTTTTTCGACTGGTTTGATGCAATCCTCTTCATGTCTACATATCCCTTATAACCCCAGTCATCAATTATCTGCTTCATATATTCTAATCTCTGTCTTCCTCTGTTCTTACCTTCGACTGTTCCTTCCACTAACAAATTAACCAATTCAGCATGTCTCAAAATATGACCTACCAGCCTGTCTCTTCTGTAGAACTTTAGCAGTCTTCTCCAGTTCGCACGATCTTGGGCGATCCTCTGCCAGTTAACTCCGACTACCCAGCGTATGTCCTTGTCCCATGGTCTGGTGGTCTTCCTCTTGGTCTGTGGTGATCTCTTGGGCTCCATTCTAATACTGTTTTTGTACACCTCTGGTCTTTTCTCCGTGCAATATGGCCGGCTCATTGCCACTTAAAGGATGCTGTCTTCTCTAAGACGTCATTGACCTTTGTAACTGACCTATTGCCTGTTGCTCTTTTCTTGTCTTTTTTCGTGAAGCCTAGCATTGACCTTTCCATAGCTCTAGTTTACCTTTTTTAAATTCATTTAGAGACCAGATCTCGCAGCTTAAATTGGATTTAAGAGGCCAAATATTGAAATTTTGCTGCTATTGTTCCAAGAAAGACAGTATACAAAACTACTCAACGTCTTCTTCTAGAAAAATGTTGTTCTGTATGTGTTCAAAGTTAACATCTTGTTTTTAAGTGCTGATGAGTATTAGGTTGTGATAATTCTCAGTTATGCAGCAGCAGTTTTAAAATAACTGTACCATATAATATAGTAAGTAAGATTATTTCTTTAAAAATTTCATCTTCAGGTAGTATTATCATACAAATAAAAGTTTGTAATAGATTCAACTGAACAAATTATTCGAACGCACAGATAATAAACAAACTTGTGGATTCAGTATCGCAAGGGACAACAAAAGTGTACAGGCTACGTTATGCTCTCAATTCAACAGCTGAGAAAAATTGATTACATTAATTAAGTTTACTTTTCGAAGCAATTCCATTTTTTTTTTTTTAAAAAAGATAAAACTTAAAGAAACGTAAAACTTAAAAAAAAAAAAACTTGGCATAAATTTTTACTTTACATTTCAATGAAGTCCTTTCCGTCTTTTCCACTTTTCAGTCACTACTGTCTCGCTAGGAATGCACGAATTTACATTTGACATCAGATATCAGAAATGAATTACATGATACTTGATGTTAAAAAGCTTAAAATTTCGTCTAAAATTTAAAAAGCAAGCGATTTTTTAATGACATTTTCTTTACTTTGCTTTTAGTGGTGGGTGCGTGTTCATTGTTCCTGGGTGACTGGCGGTAATGATCTTTAGATATTTAACGAGAAAGTATCATTCCGTTTTTAATACCTGTATTATTATTTCTCAGACGCTTCAGACTCGAGAGAAATTTTGCAGAGGGAACTGTTAGGGTGAAATGGATGCCAACTTCACATTTTAGCAAGATCTGATACACCTGTCATTACTTTTCACCCTAAAAACTGGAACTATTTTAGACCCGTGACCATACTGAATAAATCGTTACTAATATTGTATTAAATTAATGACCTGAGAACTATTCTAAACCTGTGACAGTACCTAAAACACTGTCACAATGCTGCATCTAGTTAATAATACTAAAAATAAAAAGACGTGGTTTTCAGTGTCGCTGATTGCTTACGTTATTGCGGACTGGCTAATACGAAGATACCAGCACACACAGTAGACGGTAGACGAGGTGTCGCTATGATGCGACAACTGACATCTTGTTGCTGTTGTCGGCGTGGTGGGTTGACCTTGAGGTCCGCTGACCGCTATGTTTGGAGGGGGCAGGTGTCGGGGGTGGCGGGGGTGGCGGCAGGTGGTGAGGTCCGCATTCCACCTGACACACACACAAACAAAGGGAAGCCACCTGTCCAAATGGTTGTTAGCTAACCAAAAACTTCTCTGATAAACTGTTTTCAAACTTGTGTTTGTCAGGTGAATACTGACAATACATGAAGACTTCACTATCCTTTATATCTGGCCACTCCACACATATCATCATCCAACTACAAAGGATTATCAACATTTCTAAGCAGCTAACTTTTGAATTTAATTAATTGTTCATTTAAAGTCTTTGAGTGTTCGTTTTATTACTACTCCTAGCTCCCTTACAGAAGAAAACCACTTTCTCACTTCCTTATTCCATGTATCAATTTATGATCATTATCATCCTTTACCTTCGGCGTCGTTTACTAATTCTTTTACCAATATCCTTCCAGAAAACATTACTAATAACTACCTTGTACTCTCCCAGTACTATCTTCATCCTACTCGTATCTTTCAATGACTTACAATACAGTTTTTTATCATATAAGATAAGAAACTGATTGCGTTCTGCACTAATTTCCACAAAAAATGTGGTTGCCCGCCTTTTCTCACCCTCCAGCACTTTGCTCGTTGTTAATATTTGCAATTCCAGTTGTTTCTTAGTGCTTTACAGTTCCTGTAAGTTGAGGGCGATGTAGCCGGGAAAGCACTAGGGAGAAGGAATGGGAAGGAATTCAGCCACGGCTTTGTGTTGGATCATCCCGGGATTCGATTTGGGGAAACCGAAATCTCGATGGCCCGAGTAGATTTGTATGAGCATTTGATGTTAGTAATAAAGTTTTCAAGTCCATCAAAAGTTTTTTTGTAAGAAAACCTATCATTTTTTATTATTACTACTTGTAATACAAAAGCAAACAAGTTTAGCATTAACCATTCATTACACTAGATCTTTGTTTCGTAAATATTTGGGGGGAAAAATTGGCACAGACATATACATATATATTGTTTCAAAATAATAACATCGACAGTTCAATCAATACTAAAAGTGGCAGCCTTTTATTTCAAGGAAATTTTCAAAGGAAGACTTGTGTGTACGCAAAATATTTCTTTTCTTAATAATGTAATGACGCAAACATGTTGTATCGTTTCCTTCATGTTTTTAGAGTTGCTGATTCAATGGTATTTATTTATTTTTATTGGATACAATGGTATAAAATCTCCAAAGTCGGGGGGTGCAAAGGCGTTAGATCGAGTTGGCCAATTAACTGGACTTCCACGTACTATCCAATGTAAACGCGTTTAGTATTGTACTACAAATAAGAATAAACTATAAAAAAAATACAGATTTCTTATTCTTCATTTTGCGCACTTTCCAATTCCTGTCCGTATATGCTTCGAGCGAAAGTTTGAGCAACACTTCCTATTCATTCCCGATATCTCTACTTCTACTGTCATCTACTTTGCTCCTCTTTCCTCAACACACTTCTTAATCCGTACCACACATCTGTCCCTCACTCTTCTTCTATGCTTCTTTCGTTTCCTCCACGCCCAATATCTTCTTTGGTATCTTCTCCTCTTCCAGTCTCGTCACACGACCATACCACTGTAACTTTGATTTCTATATTCTTTGTTGTGACGGTTACTCTTTGATGATATAGGATGGTATTTTAGAAAGTTGAGTCGACATTGAAACTACCTCAAAAATTAATTCAAAATAAAATTTGAATAACGCATTTTGCTAGACCTCTTAATATCAATTAGGTACTGCTTTATACAATATATTTTTTTTTTACGTATTTGCGTTTAATTCAATTACTATGTAGCGCATGTATTGTCACTATTTCCGTAATCATCTAATTACCTGTTTCTATTATTATCTTATATACTTTTAAGTATTCAATTTCCCCACACATCTACTTTTGACATATTTTAATTTTGAAATCATTCAGCGTTTTTGTTAAATTATTCACCATTTTTCTTGGTAATTGATTCTAATCTCTGACACACATACAAAAAAGATCCCATTCCCTTATGCATTAAATTGAGTGCCAGCTTTAGGGCATGGTCATATTTCCATTTCCACTTCCATTGAAACTCCTAATTCTTCGACCAATATATCTCCAAGGCCCCTCCCCCCCCCCCTCCACCAACATACGCCTTGTACACTTTCAGCACTCTCTTCATCATCCTCCTGTTTTCTAATGACCCCCAGTCCAGTTCCTTTAACTTATCAGTTATTGACTGAGTCCTGCGATGATTTCCATAAACAAATCTACCTGCTCTCCTATTTGATGCCCAAGCAATAGTGTGACCAAAGTTTTGTAACCCAATTCCTTCCCTTCTCTGGCACATCCCCTCATCACCCTCCCAAATACTTCACTTTAAAGATAAATCAAAGTACAAGCTTACATGTTTCCCTCAATATATGTAAGAAACAAAGTTATTTTGTTGTCTGGAGCTAATGAATCTGTCCTTTTTATATTTTCAAACCTGTTTTGAGCCATATATAACGGAGATTGTGTACGAGCACGGACTGAAACAGTCAAATAGTTCGCTAATTTTATTGCAACAATTCCTTATCCACTCAGCAACGGATTCGTGGGGTTGAGGCAGGTAAGCGAATACCTTCCCCTCCTCCTCTCGCGAAAAACTATCCCCTCAGCCCAGCGTCCTTTCTCCACAGCACCCCTGACGGTTTTTTTACCTGGCCTGGCCTTCCTTAAAAAACTCACCCCTCACGTCCGAGCCTTGTGTGACCGCCGACGAAAAAGAAGTCCTCACCCCACGGCCATAGTACACCGCGGACGGAAACCGGATTTTTTTTTTCACCGCTCCACCTCTTTCCTCATTGTGCCGACGGGTTTTTTAATGCCATCTGGTCCTCCGTGGTCGCTTCCCCTCTCTCTCTTACGGGACCCTGACCCAAGGTTTTTCCGTTAAGGCAGGTCGGGTTCCGGACTGTGGATGCTGTTTTTTAAGCGTCCCTCCCCTAACTACTACCCCTCGGAACACGCAGATGCCCACCCTGAGGCTGCTAGCATGTGTTTTTTTATTCTTTGTGTCTTTCAGACCCGGGGCTCGCAATAATGGACACAGCATTGATCCTTGTGGAAGCCTGCCTCGTACCCGGTATCTTAGCCGCTTCCGAGTGTTTACGGTGGAGGGAGGGGGCTAAAAAACTGCTGTCCGTCTGTCTGTGTCCTTCCTGCGTGTGAGAATGCACCAGCTCCTGGTTTTATGTAAGAAGCCGAGGTCAGAGGCTCGTGGGAACTCCGTGGTTGATCTTCCCAGGCTGGGAAGCCGGGTCGGATGTGCCCGCAATTTGGCCAGGAGGCCAGCACGCCTTTCCTGGGAAACACTGTGACAGGACCTCAGCGACCATCGGACTCGGACATCCAGAGAATGACATCAACTAGTTGTTTACATAACGCAATGGTTCTGAGAGCTGTGGAGCTCAGAAACAAAATTTGGAAGAAGTCCCTTCATTTTCCACCAGGAGAACTTCATCACATAACATCATCTTCAGTGTTCTGCGTTAAAGGAGATTTTCACTGGCAGGCCTCCATCTTCTCTTTTCCTTTGCCCTCCCCTTCATGACCATATAATTTCCGTTTCCCTTAATACCTCCATCTTCTTCTCACTTTCCTAGTCCTTCCAAGGCGTCTGGTAACAGCCATTCCCCTCTCAACAAGTGGCTGTTGTTCTTCCTTCGTCTAATGACTTCCAGTAGTTTCCTCCTTTTACCAACACTTTTTCAGCAGTTCCGCATTACTCACTTTTCCAATCTAGCTTATCCTCTCCATTCTTCTTTTTTCATCCTCTCATCTCAGTACCCACGGTTCTTCCTCATAAAATCCTACACTCCCTACAAAACGCTTTCCTAGTCTTTCCCTCAATTCTTTAACTAATTTTATAACTATTGAGTAGGTTAATATTTAGGACCAGACGTAGGTAGGATACTTTACCCTTTCCTTACTCATGTCAGATGAAAGAAGCGGGTACGCGAAACTCGTTTCCCGACCAAATAGATCTGCTCTTCCGAAAGATTCGTCATCATCATCATCATCATCAAGGGTCTTCTGCTACTCAGCAGGTCCACGCACAGTGAAAGCCCCCCCCCCCCCACCTCCCTCTGTTCCGCCATTCTCTTAGTCTCTATGTATTTTCCATTTATCGTTATATCGTCAATCATTTTCTTCCTTCGCCTACCCCCTCTTTTCCTTCCGTTTTCAATCCCCCCCAGAGCAGTTCTAAGCAGGCACTCATTCCTCAGCACATGACAAATCCACTTCCTTTTTCTGTTCCTTATTGTTTTTATGAGTGACATTTTCTCTCCTATTCACTCTAGCACTTCATCATTCCTTACTTTCTCCGTCCAACTTATTTTCTCCATCCTCCTCCATATCCACATTTCGAAAGCTTCCAACCTTTTAGATCTTTGCGTAGCGTCCATGTTTCTGCTCCATACAGTTCTACGCTCCATACAAAACATTTAGCTAGTTTTTTCCTCAGGTTTTTATCTAGCCTTCCGCATAGTAAATCTTTCTTTCTATTGAAAGCTTCCTTTGCCATTGCTATTCTAGTTTTCACCTCCTTCTTGCAACTCATATCACCCCTCACAATACTCCCGAGATATTTGAAGGACTCCACTTGTTCAATTATTTCTCCTTGTAGCATTATCATCATTTCTTTCTTATACTTTTCGCACCATCATACATTTAGTTTTAGTCCTATTGACCCTAATTCCGAATTCCTTACACCCTTTGTGTAAAGCCTCTAACATTCTTCTGAGTATCTTGACACTTTCCGCCGGCAAAACCATGTCATTACCAAACCTACCAAACCTTATGCAGCTAATCCTTCATCCACCCAATGCATACACCTCCTTTACCTCTTAAACTTCTTTTCATAATTTCCTCCAAATATATGTTAAGTAATCTAGGTGACAAACAACATCCCTGTCTTACACCTTTTCCAATCTTTCCTTCTTCTGTAAGATCATTTCCCACTCTCACTTTCACTCCATGTTCGATGTATAATTTACTTATTAGTCTTCTTTCCTTCCAATCAATGCCTTTATTTTTAGAATATCCATTAACTTCAGCCATTGCACTCTATCAAAAGCCTTTTCCAGGCCTATGAAAAAAGTAACAATCTATTTCCCTTTCAATGTATCTTTCACCCATTGTTCTCAGCAAAAAATAGCGTCTCTTGATTTATGAAATCCAAAATGTTCTTCAGGAATTGACCTGGACAGTCTGCTAGATATTCGTCAATTTAACACTCTTAGTAATGTCTTAACAGCTTGGCATAAGAGGCTTCCGTGTCTTAGCCTCTTATGGCACTAAAGAATCAAGTGGACCGATATTTTAACGTCCCTACCTGATGGATGATTCACCTTCAACATCGTCGTTTATCTTGAATCCAGAAGCATTGAAGAGAGATTTGGGATCTAACGAAGAACAGTGGAGAGCAATAAGTTGATTAGGAATCGTTTAATACCACCGTTTCTATTCTATCAGCCAAGTCTAGATAGTTGAAAATTTCTCCCAGCACCAGAGATCGAACCAACAGACCCCCTGTCAAGCGCGCTACACCGCCACGTTGCCCCAAAGTTAGCGATAATTCCCAATATAGCCATCCATATTTTATTTTACAGAGTTTTGTACTAGCGGATTTCGGTTGCTTGATATTGATGATGATCAAATTATTTCGTTATTGGTTTCGAAATAAAACGCCTATGTCTTGGTTTTAATAACATAAATATCATCGAACTTCACTATGTTGGAGCCAATATTTTGATAAAATTACTGCTCAGCATTTGCTGGAGGGATACAGCAGTATGGTTCATATTGTAGTCCTTTAAATCTAAGTTTAAATTTATCATTCATTTTGAAAAGGGACAAAAAGGAAGTTATATTGACGTGATATTACGCTTTGCTGATGATATTGTCCTGTTAGCAGAACAGGCTGAGGATATTGAGAAGTTACTGACTCTCAAGAACAAACTATGAAGGATGATTTTGAACTAAATAAAAACCAAAGAAAGACAAGAGTGATGAGATGTAGCAGAAATAATACCAATAATAGTAGATTAAAGAAAAAAATAGTGTCGGATGAGATACAAGAAGTTATTGACTTATGCTACTTGGGAAGGAATATGGTAACGTTAGGGCTGAGGCAGGAATGATGTTAAAAGCAGAATAGCACTAGCCAGATCAAGTAAACCTGTCATAACCTTTGAGTGCACTAATTATAATTCAGTCTGAGTTAAGTGTATTATCAATTAAATGGAATAATTACATGGCAAAGTAATAGTAAAATCAAAACTTTTGTTTATTTCTCTAGTAATTTATAAACGCTTCTATTTCATGTAAGTATTCTTTTGTATTTGGTGTTTAAATGTCAGATATGGTCGAGTTTGTCACATAGCATTTACTGATTTCTCTTTCGTAAGCAGCTGCTGCGAAGGTTGTCGTCTTGTGACATTTCCTTGGAGCCTACAGCGTTATGTCCCATTATTAATGGTAGGTCTTAACGTTTGCTATATATCAATTTAACGACTATGTCAAAATGGATAGCCGCCTTTCACGCCTGTCGAATTTAGCGTTATAGTGTCCTAAACTCACGATTGGGACTTCGTAAATGTTCTCACTGTCGTGTAGAATGTCTTCTCTATTATTTCTCAGGGAAGGTCAACTAAATCGACGTTCCTTCCGAGTTTCATTTTAGGTCTAGTTGGTAGGAAGAATCGTCTAGCCTGTCCTAGCGGTGTGAAGAGGCTAGTACACTGGCCTAGCATTCTGAAGGTTGCCGGTTTGAGTCCGGCCTCTGTCATGGTTTCGTGTTCGACTTGTGTTGTTATCAAAGCAAAGTGTGTTATGTGAGTAAGAATAGTATAAACAGGAGCTTCCTATTGGTAGCAAAGAACGAAAGCCATATTTTAAATGAAAAATTATTTTTTCCTAAAACTGGCTACTTTTATGGCTCTAAACCACTCAATGCAACAAGCTTGAGTGTAGAAAAAAACAAACAATTTTTTTTCCACTTATTTTTCTTATATAGGACCTAGCATAAAATTTTACAAAATTTCACATGCAAAGTTTAAAGATATAACTACAGTGTAGCACGCAAATAGTGCAAAATTGGTTTTTGCAATTTATTCCGTTTAAGGCCTAAGGTCTTGTAAGGAGCAGAAACAATAGGACTCCGTTTTATGCTTGAGCAGAGCCTTAAAAACAATTAAGTAATATAGAAATTTAGTTCCTTTATTGGGAATCGGTTTCGAAATGCCTTGGTCGAATTCGTTCCCGTTCCTTATCTCCAGTGCCCTCCAATCTCTATTGACCTCGACGTTGACGTGCTGTAAAGCTATAAGAAAAAAACCTAAATTTCTATTATTTCTTTTGAAGCAACTGCCCCATTCTTCATTTATACCCTCAACATTGACGTTTTTAGGCTAATTACTATTACTATTACTATTACTCTGCGATTCACTAAAAGTGTGTGGCAGAGGGTGCATTGCACCTATCCGAAAGGGTAATAGTTTGGAAGGGATATACGGGATATGGCAGGAGGCGCCCATGGGCTATTGTGAGGAACCATACCAGCATTCGTGTGACCTGGGTAAACCATGGAAAACCCAGATCAGGATGGCCGGAGAGCTTTATCGAAAGCTACTCCTGTCGGATTTTATGTTTACTCGCCCGGTAAATCCTTTCTATTCCATTCCCTAATCGCACGTGGAAAAAATGAATACAAAAAAGAATCGGTTCTGGCCCTGATTTCTCTTATCTTTTTTTCACGGTCATTCCGAGATACGAATGTTGCTGGTAGCACTATTTCTTTGCTGTCATTCTGAAATATGTCAATCGTGAATTTTTCAATTAGCTTCCGTCGAGAGCAACGCCTTCGGTGTTCCAGGTCTTCCCAACCTAACTCCTTCAACATCGCACTTACGCTTTCCCTCCAACTATACATACTTGTCACTAATCGGCGGCCCTTCTCTGGACCCTCTCTAATGCCTCCATTAAACCATTTTGATGGGGACCCCATACAGAACAACAATATTCCAAGTGAGGACGCACTAGTTTCGATACCCTATATCTCTGTTTTTGGTTGTCTGTTCTTGCACAGGGTCGTATGTTTTTCGAATTACCTTTCTCTCTGTTATCATAATGTGGCGAAAATTCAGTTTCAGTATACCTGGCATCAATAGTATGTGTCAGGTTCTATCAGAATTCGCATTTGGGTGACGCGGACTTGAATCCTCGTCCGGTCATTAAGATTTGGGTTTTCCATGGTTTCCCCAAATCACTCCAGGCGAATGCCGGGATGCTTCCTTTAACAATTCAATGGCCTAATTCTTTTCCGTTCCTTTCCCTCCAACCTTTCCCGTCTCTAATGACCTTGATGTCGATGAGTTGTAAAGGCATAAGCAAAAAAAAAAACAAAAAAAGTTTCAGATTTCTTTAAGAGTAGGAGCTTTGTATTTATGAAATGAATACGTCTACATCTACATCTATACTCTGCAAATCACAAATACTGTTGATGGCAGAGGGTGCTAAGCACCAATCCTAATTCTGTGCATTCCAATCCCCAACAGAACGAGGAAAGAAGGAATACATAAATGAATCAGTACGGCATCTTATTTCTCGAATCTTATCCTACCTGTCATTGCGATCTAAATAGGTTGGTGGAAGAAGTATTCCGTTGCACTCATAAATAAAAAGGTTTTCGCATATTCTCCAACAAATTCAAACGAAAATGACATCGTCTGTCCGCAAAACAATCCCAGCGTATCAGCTCTGCGACACTTACGTAAGGACTGTAACTAGCGGTCACGAATCGAGCGGCTCTTCTCTGTACTTTCTCTAACGTGTCAATCAATCCCTTGCGATACGGATCCCAAATTCCACAACAGTATTCAAAATGCGGACGCACTACTGTTTTGTACGCTATTTCCTTCGTAGGAGCATTACAACTTCTCAAAATACGACCTATGAATCGTAGTTTAGAATTAGCTTTGCCTACGACGGAAGTTATTTGCAAGTCCCATTTCATGTTGCTTTGTACTGTTACGCCTAGATAATTCAGGGAATCCACAGTGTCAACAACTGAATTGTTAACTTTGTACTAGTGAGCAAACGGGGTCTTTTTATTACTTATGTGCATTGCCTTGCACTTTTTGCAGTTAAGTGTAAGCTGCCATTTACGGCACCATTCCGAAATAACATCCAGAGTATCGATTGTAAGTTGTGGTAGGAACAGGTTGTTTTTAAATTAGTTGCATCCCCTTAAATCGCCCTGCCCATTTTGGCAAAGTAAACAGTGAAATTCGTAGAAGGTGATCAGGTGTTTCGTTGCAAGTTTCACTAAGAGTGTTAATTCTCATTATGTACCTTACCCATCCTTCAATATACTCTCAATATTTATCTCTATCCTTCATTTGAACCTTATTCCCCTATTTCGGGTAGTCTGATCTAGTACCAGTCCCATATTTTTTTCGAATTATCTTTATCTCTGCTAATATTCTTCGGCGAACAATATCTTCAATATACATTTTTTAATTTAGTTTTAATTGGAATGGAGTACACACTCTGATAGCAATTTCCCTACACACCCATCTTCCCCCTTTCCTGCAGCCACCTACATTTGCCCTATACAAATTTCAACTTTAAATTCTTTCAACGTTTTTGCTAAATTATTCATCATTTCTCTTGGTAACTTATTCCAATCCCTGACACCCTTACCTAAAAAAGAGAATCTTCCTACACCCTTCAGCCTGAAATCGAGTGCCAGCTTGTGGTCATGGTCATCTTTTCCCTTTCATGCATTACTTTTAATTCTTACACCAATATCTTTTAATGCCTCGTCACCAATATACGCCTGTACACTCTCCCATGACCCTCTTCACCCCCCTCCTGTCTTCTAATGAATCCAATTCCAGCTCTTTTATCGTATCTGTTACTGAGTGCGTTTTGCGGTAATTTCAGGAAACAAATCTACCAGCCCATTTTTGAAGTTCCTCAAAATCCTGCGTATGATAGTCAAAATGTGGGTCCCATACTACACTACCATATTCAAGCAATGGTCTGACCAAAGTTTTGTAATTCAATTCCATTACTTCTCTCCTACATCCCCTCATGACTCTCTCCAACAAGTGCAGAATTTTCCTACTACCTATCCAATGTGTCCTGCCCAGTTAAGCTTGTTACCAAATGTGATACCAAGATAATTACCTTTCAAGTCTTCAACAAAAAATTCTTTCCTTACCCTATAGTCATAATCAATCTTTATTTTTTTGAACTGTGTATCTAATAAGCTGACTCTTCTTTGCATTTATATTCATCCCATGTTTACCAGTAGTACACTTGACCTACATATTGTGTGTCAGGTTGTGTCAGGTTTCTTCAATGGTAGGAACTTTGTGTTTATCGAAAGAATACGAAACTTGAGTAAACGATTATAGGTTGTGGTGACAACAGGCTGCTTTTAAATAAGTTGCATCCCCTTAAAGCGGCCTGCACCGCATTTATTCCTGCCTGTTTTGGCAAAGTAAACATTGATTTTTTTATTTTATTTTTATCTGTTTAACGTCTCTCTAACAGCGAGGTCTTTAGAGACGGGAAAGGATGGGGGGGCAAGAAACGAGAAGGAATTCGGCCATGGCCTTTTGAAGGAAGCATCCCGGCATTTGCCTGGAGTGATTTGGGAAACCATGGAAAACCCAAATCTGGATGCCCGGACGGGGATTCGAACCGCCGTCCTCCCGAATGCGAGGCCAGAACGCTAGCATTTACACCACCACGCTCGGTATAAACATTGAAGTTCATACAGATGATCAGGGTTTTCACTGCAAGTTTCACTGAGATTGTTTCTTCACTAGTGCTGCTGCGATTGGCGAACTGTCAGCTCACTGTGTCAGGTAATTCCCAGCAGCGAGATAACTAATTGCATACGAGACGAGCTGTGTCTTCATCAGGGAGAGTCACATCACCCGTCGGCTCCTCGGGAGGCGATAAAACTTCCTCGTCCAGTAATAAGCGCGGAAGCATAATCACCGAGTCTCGGGCGGCGCTACCACACTTGTTAGAGAGCCGTTGCACCCGGAAGGCAAAACCCATCGCAGAACCACCTCAGCCCCGGGGACACTAGCAAGCACAGTGGCTACCGGGATATAACCAACACACGATATCATTCACTACTCTCCCTGAAGCAGGCGACAAATGCGTATGAAAGACCAAAGCAAGGATTAACTGAGCCAAAGCTATATCATACTAGCTCGTACCCGCGACTTCGTACGCGTGGATTAAGAATTTTTTTTGCCAGAATTAAATATAGAAAGTTGTTGGTAACGAAGGATTGGACCCAAACAATATCGAGTCGGAATAATATGACAGGAAAGCTAACACTATATCATTGTACCGTCGAACCTGTCTCTTGAAGAGAATCAATTTCCAACATATTTCTGTCACCATTCGATAAGGTCTCAAAATTTCGTGACTAAAACTGTTAATCATATTGGAAAAAATATCCTGTGCCCTTCATACAGAATTCCTTATAAAATTCCTTCACAACGATATAGACATTTAGTCGTCAAAACGTAACAAAAAGACGGAGACTTACTTCCGTATTTATAATAATATTACTGTGGTTCACACTCACACACTGATTGCGAACAACACTTGAGGGATCATTATAACCTAAAAAAGTGTACACCTACAACATCGCAAGACTACCTACGATTTGCCTCGCATTGCACCCCTAACTTTCTAATATCTACAGTTTAGCATTCAATCCGAATAACCTACGGCCCAAAACTTAGCCTCCACGGAGATTTGAGCCGGAGAGCACGACGTTCGTAAGCAAGCGCTTTAATCACTGAGCTGCCAGTCCACTACACAGAAACACGGTACGGAGACGTCCATATCCAACGTGTCTGTCTATTGCCGTATTTCGAAGTTATGAGACAACATGTGTTATTTATACAAATAATTTTCAACCAAATGTAGACAGTATTTTTCTCTTTGTTTCAAACGATAAGTGTGCAAAGTTTCATCGAGATCGGATGAAAATTGTGGATTTGTATGAAGAACAAACAACAAACATACATACATTCATCTTTATATATAAAGATAGGAACATACACTGGTGAGCCAAAACATTATGACCACCTGCTTATTATAGTGTTGCTATATCTTTGGAACGGGGATTCGATGTGTCATGGATTCTTCAGGTAGCTACTTGGTAGGTTTCTAGACATATATCTAAGCACAGGTTACAAAATTCCCTCAAATTAAAGTCCGGTGTCTATGTGGGCGGAGCTGACATCCAATAGCGTCCCAGGGAGCGGGTTGCCATCTGTGATGTTAAGATGTCAACGTCGGTTCACTATCATGCTCCTAAAACCACTGTCCCAGAATTCTGGCCTTGTGAAAATGACAGTTATTCCGGTGGAAGGTGTCATCGCCATTTTGGAATACATGAAGTATGAAAGGACAAAACCGAGCGTGGTGGGTGAACGGTTAACGTCCTGGCCTCGCATTCGGGAGGACGCTGGTTTGAATCCCCGTCCGGGCATCCAGATTTCGGTTTTACATAGTTTCCCCAAATCACTCCAGGCGAATGCCGGGATGCTTCCTTCAAAAAGGCCATGGCCGATTTTCTACCCGTTCCTTATCCCCAGTCCCATCCCGTCTCTAATGACCTTAGCCGTCGACGAGGCGTAAAGCAGTAACAAAAAAAAAAGAAAGGGTAAAGGTGGTGCGTAATAATTTTCGCGTAGATGTCAGCGTGCCTTTGCTCACTACCACTGGTCCCATGGAATCACAGGTGAACCATCTTTTTTTTATTATTTATACAGCCTAATATCTTAGTGACTAAATTAGGCCCTACGTATTAATTTTTACATTGTTGATTACATAATGTTTTAGGATTTGTACAAAATATTTACATGCAAGGAATTTGGCATACAGTTCCGTTTCACTTTGACTTACTCTCTAATTAATTCTATAATATTACATCTGGTCTTGCTTACAGTAATAACAGTTACAGCTGCTATTGCAAATTTTAATGTTATACTGAATAACAAATATCGCTTATTGTTGTTATAGTGCTAGTGGTTTCTATTGAGATATTCCAGTTATTCTTAGAGTATCCCATTATTCAGTTAGTTGCAGTTAACCCAGTTTGTACATATCTTTCTGTAATCTGTCATGTAGTTATACCGGATTACTGGGTAATAACAGTTGCTTATGAGTAACATTCACTTAATTATATGTTCTCAGCCACTACAGTCCTCCAACCGTCTTCCAAAGCACAATACTATCCCGGCCGTCTGCGTCCGTGAAGAGGTACATGTCTCCAGCAGCCGTTCACCCGGTCATCCGGACACGGCCAACAACGTATTGTAACAACAACCGTGATTCATTCGACCAGCTGACACGTTTCCATTGATCCACAGTCCAATCTCAACGATCCTGCACAAACTACAATCCTAATATAGGATGTCGTTGGGTCAACATGGAAAATCGTAGTACCCATCTGCTGTGTAGCCCCAAGTTCAAGAATTAGCGTTGAACGGTGTGCTTCGAGGCACTTGTGCCAGCATCAGGATTGTACTCTGCCTAGTGTTGCTAACTGAAAAAAAGATTTTTCTTAGCTTTGTGAAAAAAAAACATTAAAAAAACCTAGCACCCTGGTTTTTTTTTCTATTTTTTTTTTTTTTTTTTCAGAAAACAATATATTTGATAAATTATTGTTTTATTTACGGAACTTACATTTTACATGTGTGTTTTAAATCTTACTGAGTCATATAATGTCATATATAAAGATTCATAAATGTATCTATATAGGTAACATAATTTTATTCATCCTCTATGTCAGTACCACATTCACTAGTATCAGCACTACCAACACTAGTACGCTCGGTGTCGAAATTTTCTGTTTCTTCTTCTGTCTCCTCTAGATCCATAACTTCAGAAAATGTTACATTTTCTTTTACTGGTTGTTCTTGTATTGTACGCAAAAGATTTTGAGATTACAATTTTAAATTTTGAGCAAAGTACACACTGTGCATAAAGACTGCGCCAATAGTTCTGTATTACCGGCTTTTAAGTTTGAATTTAAATCTATTATCATACAAAATAGGAGCTTTATTTCTTTTTCACTCTGTTGGTTTTCGCCAACGGTTGCAAGGAAACGATTCATAGTTACTGACAATTTAATGACTCAGTATCACTATACGCTGAGAGTTTAAAAAGTCTACGAATATAAGGAAAACACAACAAGTAATAAAAAGAGGCAAAAAACTGTAGATAAATTTAAAATTCCTAATTTTTTGAAAAGATCCGTAGGTCTACAGATAAATTCATAGGGCTGGCAGCACTAGTTCAAATAGCGAGTATCAATCCAAACAATGGGGATCTGGGATTCCTTCTCGCGCAACCTAGCCTCTACGGGAAATCCCCTTAGTAAAAGAAATGTTGCCAATATTTTCGTAATTTTCTTTTCAACTGAACCAGAAAAATTTAGTAGATTTTAAAATTAAGAGAAGTACTTAGTATAACCTCTAAACAATCATATTAAACGATAAATGCCTTAAAAATTTCAGATTTATTAGTTATGAAAAAAACGTGTCCCAGAAAAAAACGTGTTTTTTTCATAGTTTTTTTTAATGTATTTTTTTAAGTCAGAAAAAAACGTTTTTTTTACAACACTGACTCTGCCACATATCACCCCCTGTCATGTTTTACCGAAGGGGCAAACCTCTGACCCCCACGTTCTGTGATGAGGCGCGGACATCCACCACCTTGTCACCTACTCACGGTTTCACCGTCCTTCAAACACTTTCCATAGATGTTCACTACAGCAGCGCACGAACAGCCGATCAGCCTCGACGTTTCCGAGATGCTCGTTCCCAGGCGCGGGACCATAGCAATCTGTCTCTAGCCAAAGTCACTTAGGTCAGTGCAGTTCTCCATTTGCCACACGCATAGTCACTAGAACGACTCCCCCATACGTATCTACACCATTTATATACTTTTTCTTGCCGATTGAAGCACCCCTAGTGTCACCAGATGGCATTAAATCACGCGTTGGTAATAATGTTTTGGCTCATCAGTGTATATGTCCCTTCTGTGATACAAATTTAAAGGGCAGTAATAAAACTTGACTTAGTCCACAACCCAAAGGTTGGTTGGATCCTCCCGAAGGAGGCATACTAAGCCATTGTGTCAGAGGTAGGACGGCCAGTTCCTTTCCTCTGGGACCTACATTTTAACGTGGAATCCGAACCACGGAGCGTCCTGGAATAGCTCATATGACCAAACACAACTCTCAAAATTCCTGCGCCTGCCGGGATTCGAACCCGGGGCAGTAATACAAAGCCAAATATAATACAGGGAGATAAAGTTACATAAAAAATTTAAAAAACTTTAAAATATGTCTAAAATTTTAAAACTAAATTAAATCCTCTGCTGTAGATTTGGCCCTTTACAGGCAGAGGAAGAAAAACCTCTTTAAAATACGCATGTTGCAGGAAGGAAACTAACTTCAACAATTCTTCGGACGTTCGCTTCAAGTTATTCTGTCACGGTCGCCATTACTAATATTTAATTAGTCAACTCCAGGAATTACGACATCTTATGGGAATTGAAACAAATCTTCTTTTATTAAAAACTGAATTGCAGGTTGACTTAGCAGTCACAGAAATTCATTTTAATATCACGAACATTTTTGTGTACAAGCTGTACTCGTTAATTCTCTATGCCACGCCTCTCGTGATATTGCTCCGTTGGTTACTACAGCTCAAAAGCTAGTCTCTCTCTTCATTTGTCATCTGTTTTAACCGAGCATGATGGGTGAGCGGTAACGCTCTGGTCTCTCGAATGGGAGGGCAACAGTTCGAATACCCGTCCAGACATCCAGATTTGGGTTTCCCATTTGTTACCCATATCATTCCAGGCGAATGGCCAAAAGACCATGGTCGAATTACTTCCCATATCTTTTCCCGAGTTCTATCCCGCCTCTAATGGCCTCGGCGTCAACAAGGTTTAAAGCTAAAAAATAAAAAAAAAAAAATAAATAAAAAAAAAAAAACTGTCAACTTCTGAAAATTTATACTTTACAAGATTAAAAAATAAACGGATATATTTTAAGGGGAGGAAGGTCTGTTTCTTGACAGAGGATGTTCCAAATCCGATGGTATTATTCACTAGACGACCTGAGCAGTGAATTAGTATGCCGGTCACTCCGTGCAAACATTGATTCCCTCAAGTAGCTGGCAGTAACACTGCAAATCAATCCGAAATCAAACCACCACAAAAACTCTGCTGTAGATAAAGCTGATTCTACTTTACCATTCACAGATCCACTTTCGCAGAAATATAACAAAAGCAAGAAAGATTTTTTTTCGTTTAGCTTTACGCCTTGTCGACGTCGAAATCATTAGAGGTGGGTAAGCACTGGTGGCAAGGATCAGTTAGGAATTCACCCACTGCTTTTTGCTGGAATTATTCCTGCATTCGTCTGCAGTGATTTCATAAAACCATGGGAAATCGATACCTAGATGGACGGGCGGGGATTTGAACCCATGTCCTCCGCAATGCGAGACAACCACGCTCTGTAGGCGCTTTGAATTACTGATATCAAACAAAAATTATCACTGAAATGCAAAACAGTTATTTGCAGGACTCTCTTTTTGAAAATATTGATATATGGTTGATGCGAGAAAGGTATGAAACAAGGATGATGTAAAAAATCGAAATTAGTAGAATCCAGTACATTGAGTTTAGTTGCAGAGAAGTATGGGTGAACAAACTAGATTGAATAATATTCCAAATTGGTATATGTAAGAAAATATTACTTGAGGGGGCCATACTGGCTAAAATAGAAACACTAATAATCCAACTTCAAAAACAATTGAAGAGAATAAGCAAATAAGAAAAGAAAAATGTGCATATTGAAGGTTGAAGGAAAGAAGATTCTATAATGACCAAAAGAGGATGAAGGGAGTACGATAGAGTGTACACGACAGAGGAGTGAATTGAAAAGTTGTGGGCAAGGAGGATTGACAAAAACACAGTAGACACTAAAAGTAATTGTGTTCTAGAAAAACCCTACCAGAATCTGCAAACTTTCCAAGATTATGACAGTGCCAAAAATGACCTAGCCATAGGAGTAGCCGAAAGTTTCTCTCACCGCAGTGTCTTTACTGAGTCCGATTCATGTTGTAAGCTGTATCCAATATAGAGTGAAATTTACTGCGAGGGTAAGCTGAAAAGTTCTCGGCCTAACACAACGACGGCATTAGTAGGAATGCACGCTTTTGCGATGTTGTAATAACACAATGGATATTCAACTTAATGTGTGAACTAGTTTTCTTTATACCAACTGAAGTAAGCCCTCCTCATACTACAATATGACTCATGGAAATGCATCAGATGAAATTTCGTGTAGTAAAACAAATTATTCGTATTGGTTGGGTTACCATCAAAAGAAATTCAACCAAAGCTGCTAAAGGTTAGTAAGGTAGCTGCTATTTCGTTCTCAACAGTGACCGGATTTAAACGCGGTCGTACATCTCTTGAACATGATAAACGTGATTGTCAACCAAATACTCCACTGAAAGACGAAAACATTCAGAAAGTTCACAATATGGGATTGGAAAATCGATGATTTAACGCCAGGACGTAGGTATATCGGAAGAGAGGGTACAGTAGATTTTGCATCAGTAATTAAATATGAGAAAGGTTTGTGCAGGACATGATGAAACTCTGGCCAAAAAACAAAAGCAAAAATGAATTTCTCAACGCTGACCAGTTCTGTGAGCCAATTTGTTTCTGTGGATGAGCCTGGGTCCACCGCTGTACTACGCCACAAATAGAAAAGTAATCAAAACCGTGGGTGAAAGCCGCAGGCTCTACGCCAAAAAAGGCGAAGTCGATTTCATCTGCCGGAAAGGTTTTCTGGGACCTCACATCCAAAGGTGAAGGGAGTTGAGTGGAGAACTGTGGTGCTCTTAGATACTTGGACTGACCCTCCGGTGTAGAAGAGGATGTGTTGGACAACCTAGAAAGCGGAAACACCAAATTGTTTATTTTATTACTCGTATACACATTACCACATCATTAACAACATTACCATTCGCAACAAATACAGTTATAACAGTTACTATTATACATGTACAGGGTGTTACAAAAAGGTACTGCCAAACTTTCAGGAAACATTGCTCACACACAAACAAAGAAAATATGTTATGTGGACATGTGTCCGGAAACGCTTACTTTCTATGTTAGAGCTCATTTTATTACTTCTCTTCAAATCACATTAAACATGGAATGGAAACACACAGCAACAGAACGTACCAGCGTGACTTCAAACACTTTGTTACAGGAAATGTTCAAAATGTCCTCCGTTAGCGAGGATACATGCATCCACTCCCCGTCGCATGGAATCCCTGATGCGCTGATGCAGCCCTGTAGAATGGCGTATTGTATCACAGCCGTCCACAATATGAGCTCTAACATGGAAAGTAAGCGTTTCCGGACACATGTCCACATAACATATTTTGTTTGTTTGTGTGTGAGGAATGTTTCCTGAAAGTTTGGCCGTACCTTTTTGTAACACCCTGTATATAATTCCGTGTGGTCGTAATGACCTAGTGACAGGGTTTCTACTGGCTGCGCATTCCGCCCCAATCGTAGCCGCCTTAACCTTACCCTACCGGGTACAGGACACCTACAGTTTAACGTGGAATCCGAACCACGGAAGCGTTCTGCCGTTCTTTACATTACACTGCAAGCTGTGCCAGAGGTGAAAGTCGGGTTAAGGGCCTTTGAAAGTCCCCGCCTAGACAGGAATTCAAACCGGGGGCCTGTCGATCTCCAGTCAGAGTCATTAAATACTTTTTTATTTATGGCTTTACGTCTCGTCGATGTCGATGTCATTAGAGGCGGGATGGAACTGGGGACAAGGAACGGGAAGGAATTCGGCCACGGTCTTTTAAGGATGCATCCCGGCATTCTCCTGGAGTGATTTGGGGAAACCATGGAAAACCCAAATCTGGGACCGGGACGGGGATTCGAACCCGCCTCCTCCCGATTGCGACGCCAGAACGTTAACCGTTCACCCACCACGCTCGGTAGGCAAGTTTTCGTACCATTGTTGCCTGCATTCTATAGTAGGATTGGAGTGGCGGCCAAATGATGATTGATCACCTTGAAAATGGTAAAATAATAAATGGCTGATACTAAGTATGTCTTACGAATCAGATGAATAAAAGGATTCATAAAGAAGAGTCTAGCTTCTGGTTTCTTTTTTTTTTTTTTTTTTTTTTTTTTTTGGACAAAGTAATCGCCTATATTGGAAATTCGGTAATCGAAAACTGAGGAATATAAAGTACGTACCGAGGGAACATCTCCCTCATTCGCCATATTTGGTCCCCTACGACTAACTCCTATCACCAACACTGAAAAAAAAGTAATTTAATTTAATTGAGCCGGAACGCACGCCATTCCACAAACACCCACTTTTCACGTCTATATTTGCACTCGACTAATTTCAAGTTCTTTTAGCGGTTTTTGTAAATTATTCATTGTTTCTGTTGGTAATTTATTCTAATCCCTGACACTCTTACATACTAATGAAAATTTTCCCACACTCTTATACCTGAAATCGAGAGACAGTTTGTGGTCATGGTCATATTTTCCTTTCCAAACATCTCTCCTGATTGTTTCACCAACATCATTCAACGCCTCATTCCCGATATACGTCGTGTACAATCCTATGACTCTCTTCACCCTCCTCCTGTCTTCCAATGAATCCTATTTCAGCTACTTTATCATAAAAGTTACTGATTGTGTTCTGTGTTAATTTCCAGAGGCAAATGTAGCAGCCATTCTATACCCCCCCCCCCCTTCCAACTCCTGTATTTGATACCTAAAGTAGGATCCCATGCTACACTACCATATTCCAGCAATGATCCGAGCAAAGTTTTGTAACCCAATTCCCTTACTTCGCTAGAAAATTCCCTCATCACTTACAATAAAAGAAGGATTTTGAAACCAATGTGTCCTGCCCAGTTGAGTTTGTCATCAAAAGTAATGGCTGGAAAACGTTTTTAGTTAAATGATGAGTTAACACCAGCCGTAGATAAGCAGTTTTTTTTAAAAAAATAGCTTAGGACCTTTTCTGCCATTCAGGCAGCTACAACTATAGCACGCCATACACGGAACTACTATCGCAAAGACTGTCAGTCAAACCAAGCGTGGTGGTGTAACGGTTAGCGTTCTGGCCTAGCATTCAGTAGGACGGCGGTTCGAATCCCCGTCCGGGCATCCAGATTTGGGGTTTCCATCGTTTCCCAATCACTCCTGGCAAATGCCGGGATGCTTCCTTAAAAAGGCCATGGAATTCCTTCCCATTTCTTGCCCCCCCCCCCCATCCTTTCCCGTCTCTTAAGACATCGCTGTTAAGAGACGTAAAGCACTTAAAAGTTTGTTTGTTTGTTTTTTTTTTTTTTTTTTATAAATGTCAGTCGAACCGTCGCAACGACAGCCTTATTACCACACATTCGTTGCGACTCGTCGTATAGACGGTTCTACAGAATTTCACCACAGTAGTCGTACTGTCTCTTTTAGTGTCTGTTTAATATCATTAAAATATATAGTACATTTTCATTAATATTTACATGTGAACAAGCAAAAAAAAACCAGACTCCTACTTATGTAACTTTTTTTCTGATGTTACTGTAGATAATTTAATAAAATTTGTATGACGTAATCTAATGCTAATGATACAACTTCTGAAGCAAACTTACTGTTGTTCAGAAACTGGTTTAGATTTTATAAATTTGAGATTATGTTACTATTCTTTATCAAATATTTCATATACTTATTATACTACAACTGACTAACTATTCCTTGATTATTTTCATTTTTCTTTACAGATCGTGATTTATAAACTTCTGTAATTGTGCAAAATTTGAAGTTAATTCAACATTCCATTCCTAAAAAAAAGTTACATAACATAGAAATTTTCGAGTTTAGAGAAAATCAAGTAGGTGTAGCGTCTGAGCATAGGGTTAATGAAAACCGTCAATAACAACCCGAAGAAATGTATTGTAGCCACTAAACTGTATATCATTGCGATCAAGAAAGTTTGTAGATTATTTTTCACTCAAAAAATGTAAATTCCCTATTTTTGATATTTTATACTATCCTGTTCTGATAGCTTTGTCGCAGGGACCGTCTCAAACATCAACACTAACATAACGACCGGTGCGATCGTGTACGACCGGAGCGTGTCGTGTCGCAAGGTTCGATGAAAATTTCAACGGACCTGTGACATGACCCTGGTCGTACAGTCCGCTTTACAACCAACACATTCAAAATCGGATTCCGTGGGTCGGTCCGTGCAACCGTCGTAACGTGTATGGCTTGTTTTAACTACGTTATTTTCTTTCTCCAAGTGTATATGTACTGTATCGTACAACCACCCTAGCCCTCGGCCCGACTCAAAGCGGCGACCATTGCAACGTCAAGGAAACTCGCTAGCCCTCACGGAACAAGAACCGAGAGATAAGAAGTTTTCAGACCTTGAGAGATAGAATCCACTCTGTGGAAACATTCTGCTAATTTCATTGAACTAAATCGGTACTACGAAAGAAAACATACGCATTTACGAACTAAAAGACACAATGTCAAGCCGAGAACTTTTCAACGTGACCTCATCCTTCGAAAGAAACCCTTTATTTAGTCCATGAAGATGGTTTCAGTTTAACGGTGTAGAGCACATTGTGAGCGCTCACCTGTTCCTTCGACTGTCATAACTCTGCAGCTAGGAAGACGCTTTGCGCTGCGGCAAAACCGGTTCTCCCAATGAAACGCGCTGTGCGGTACTAGAATACACACAGCAGAGGCGTCCGCAGTGTTTGCTTCCTGGGCGCTGCTCCGGGCACCATAACCTGACGTAATACCACACGTCCGCGCTCCAGCCGTTTCTGAAGCAATGGTGGCTGCTACATTAGCATCACTGCGCACCAAGTATTCGCTTTATCGGCGAACCGAGACCTTTTGAATTAATGAAGCCTTTCCACTTTGCTGCCAGCACTTCAAGTGCCTTACTCCGTGCGTACTATACACTTTGCTTGATGTTGCCTAACATTGAGTTATTTTTCATCTTCCCTTGCCTTCCACCCATTTATTGCCACCCTTGTTACGTTCTTCCACCTCTAAAGACCTCGATGTTGACGGGGTACAAATCCAAAAATAAACAAAAAAACTAAACAAAACCCCCAAAACACAAAGAAACAAAAAACAAAAACATCTAAAAAAAAACAAAAAAAACAACAAAAAACAAAAAATACTAGAAAATGAAAATGAAAATTGAAAATGAAAGACAGGTTCTTTTCGTATGTTCCTATTGTCTCGGTTACGTATTTCATAAACAGAATCCCAAATTTCCAAAAGCTGGACGTAATGTTACGGCACAGTGATAATTGCGCTACTTGTAATCCTTAAACCACGGATCTTCCATTGCTCAGACAGAAATCTAATCAGCAGGCCATATCATTTATCTGCAGGCTGTTCTTTATACGAAGTTAACAGGATATTATGGAGCCCTTCGGGGCAGCAATACTTATTGGGCCTGTCATTCGAGAGGATACGAGTTCAAATTCCCATCCAGCCATCCACATTTCAGTTTTCAATAGTTTCTCCAAATAACTCAATTAAATGCCAATATGGGTTATTCAAAACGCCACAGAATAATTTACTTGTTTCCATCCTCTCTTGCATCTAATGATCTAGCCGTTGCTACGTGAAAAACCAAAACGGAAAGCTCAAAGAAACCTCGAAAAAACACAAAAAATACAGAAGAAGTGTCTTCGAGGTTATAGAGGTGAAAAACCCATAGCAAACCTAAAAAACTTAAAACAAACCCAGAAGAATATAAAACCACTAAAAACCCACTAGAAATGATCTCAACGTTCATAATTGGGGGGGGGGGGGGACCACCACAGGAAACACAAAAATTATAAACCGGGAAAAACCAAGAAGAAATGATTTCGACGTTGGCGTGACGAAAAACTCAAAAGAAACCCGAAACAGCTCAAAGAAATCCAAAAAGCACAAAAACAAAATAGAAGAAATGATCTCGATGTTGACGAGGTGAAAAACCAAAACAGACACAAGAAGATCAAACAAACAATTTTTGCTTCTGTCTTCACGTTTCGTCGACATCGGGCTCATTAGAGGCGTAAATGGATTGGGTGCAAGGAACGGGAAGGAATTTCGTTATATCATTTTTGAAAGAAACCATCCCGGCATTTACCTGGAGTGATTAGGAAATGATTAGGAAAAATTATGGAAAACCCAAATCCGGATAGTCGGATGGGGAATCGAACCCATTTCCTCCCGCATGCGAAGTCAGAACGTTACCAACCGCACACCACAAACCGAAAAAAAACATCCAGATGCCCAAGAGTAAAAGAACTACAACTTCTCGCTTTGGCCCTCAACACAGCATGAACTTATGGTAATCCAGGGATACTGTGAAGTGCGAGAATTTTTAATATTATACTCCTAGTTCTAATGTTAACGGTATCAAGAGCTTTGGACTACACTTTACCACGAGCATGCTGGAGTATTCCAGATTTCACGCTCTGGACCCAGGACTAGGTCACTGGCCACGTCTCACGCTTCCCAGTATTTCCCGTCGCACGAAATTTCTCCCACGGATACGACCACGCAGAAAGCCGCGCCATAAAAAACGCCGCAATGAAAGAACAGCGAATAAAAACACCTCGGGAGGCAGGAAAAAAAAGACGATGCTGTTAGCCACTCGAGCCAAACCGCTTGGTCAAGCATTGTGAGGCGAGGCTGGACTATCGCAGGTTGCAGTGTAATACCCAGCAGCAAGTAGATATCCCAGCTAGACTCGAAACAGCCAGCGATGCTGTCGAAGCTCGCAATCTTTTTTTAAGCCGGAACATCTGCGCTGACCCCCCCGCGAAACCAGTTCTCACGCCAGAGGCTAGGGGGAGAGGGGGGGTACCGGATAAAAAAGTTCCACCACCGCCGAGAATAAAAAAAAACCGCCTGGGGTGCTTGTGTCTGGGTATCTCGCATAAATTAGGTCGCTTCAGAAAAAAAAATCTCGTGGACTGTAGTCTTGGCGAAATCTGCATTGTGTCCCGTAGGGTGGCGTTCGCTTTTTTCCATCCCCGGACAATATCACACCGAATATCCCCGTTTTGCGTCAGAAGTTTGCTTTTTAGCTCCTGGTAATGTTGCTTCCGGCGATCTGTGGGAATTTCCGTTAGAAAGCGAAGGAAGGGAGATAACTGATTATTTTTTTACATGAGAATAAAAACGTTTACGCCAGTTGCCATCGAAATATCGTAGATTCTCAATTTCCCCTCTTGTTAAAAAATTCATGTGATAGAGAAGTTGTTGTATAGGCGGTGTTTTCTTTCGTTCCTTAACGTGGCTGGGGGAGTCTGCTTCCATCCATCACCAACGCTTTTCGATAGAAATCTGAACAATCTTAGGCACAGTAATGATCAATGCGTCAACATCATTTATTTTCGTAACGGAAAAATTTGCCACCGTTTAGAAAAGCAGTGGAGATTTTTATCGCTATTCAGTAAATTTCTCTTTTTTCTTTTGGTTGCCATATCCCGGGCCTTGGGGCTTAGTAGTTAAGGCGTCTGACTGGAAATCAAAAGTTCACCGGTTCAAATCGCTGTCGTGGTGGTAATTTTTATAGGCCCGTAAGTCTTCCTCCGCCTCTGCACAACTTGCTGTGTAATGTGGAGTACGCCAGAAATCTTCCGTGGTTCAGATTCCACGTTAAATTGTAGGTCCCCTTTAGCTATTATGTTAGGTAAGGAGGAAAGAAACTGGTTACCGAGCGTAGTGGGAGAACGGTTAACGTTCTGACCTCGCATTCAGGAGGACGCGGGTTCGAATCCCCGTCCGGGCATACAGATTTGGGTTTTCCATGGTTTCTCCAAATCACTCTAGGCGAATGCCGGGATGATTCATTCTAAAAGGCCATGGTCGAATTCCTACCCGTTCCTTGTCCCAGTCCCATCCGGCCTCTAATGACCTTAGCCGACGAAGAGGCGTAAAAAAAAAACAAAAAAAAACAAAAAAAAACAAAAAAAAACAAAAACAAAAACGGTTACCATACCTTCAAAACCAGGCTAGGGTCCAACCAACTTTCGGATTCAATACCATGCTTAAATCCCACACCCCTTTCGTCAGGTATGGTACGTTGATATACAGGACCTCGTTGTACGAGATGTGACCTCGATTAGCTAAAATTCCGGTATGCTCGAATTATGCACCTTTATTATAGTTTACATCAGTTTTTAGTAACACTGCTGATTTCCTTCCAGTTCCGTGTTGGGGATGGACTTTTCACAGATAGCATTACCAAATCTTTTCCTATCATCTCTACCCCTGTGAAATACTAGCAAGCCCCTTCAAACTTTACAAAAAATCTTCAAATTTTTCACAGTGAATTCTTAGGGTGAAATATGGGTCAAGTTTGTATGTCATCGAGATCAAGTCACGTCGTTATGATCTTTGACCATAAAAATTTATTTTCTGTTCCTAAAAACTATTTTCTTGTAAATTTTAGAATCTGTGAAATGTATTTTTGGTTTAAGTCGACCTTAAGTTTTTCAACAGCAAATAAAATTTGGGAAATAGAGTAGATCAGGTCACGGGGTCATAACCTTTGAACGTAAAAATACTTTTTTTAATTTTTGCTGTAGAAATATGTTCATTCCCAAAGACAGTACCAGATTTAGAGTTAAGTTAAAATTTAGTTAAGTAGTTCACTGCCACATGGCGATTTTCATACAGTAAAATTTATTGTATGTTCCTGAAATACAAGATTAAAAAAAGGTATGGAATATCTTAGGAGATATGGTATGCATTAAAAGAAGACAAAAATGTCTCGTAAACATTGGGCCGCAAACACATACTTTCGGAGTTAATAGCTGGTGCGTAATATGACGTCCGTCCATGCTAATGCATTCCTCAAGGAGTCACGCACTGTTTGAAACTGTATTGGTTGGTCCTGTACATGTTCGTAGCATGTCAGCGCAAACATACATTGCCGTCACATTTAGCACTAGCTATTAACACTGAAAGTATATAATTTTATAAATAATTCCGTCAAAAACAACTGTTGGTGAATTTTGGTTTTATTTGATTCTCCAGACACGTTTCGCTCTAGTGGTGTAGGGCATCTTCAGTGCAGTTATAGTGGCAATCATCACATGCCGGTCTGGAACAGCAATTCACACACTTTCACTGCACTGTTCATTGAAAGTGTGTGAAGTGTTGTTCCAGACCGGCATGTGAAGATTACCATTATATCTCCACTGAAGATGCCCTACACCACTAGAGCGAAACGCTTCTAGGGAATCAAATTAAACCAAAACAGTTGATTTGATGGGATAATTTATAAAATTACTGTCCAACAACTGCGGAAACATGGCCTATTACCAGATTAATATTGAAAGTATGTGTTTTCGTCCCATTGTTTAATGGATATTCTGTCGTATTTTGGTGCATACTAGCACCCTGTATTTTTTTTTTAAATCTTGTATACCTAAATAATCTCTTCTCGGGCTTCGAGCCGCGTAAATTTTTTTACGTTGCTGAAAACTCGAGAAGAGATTATTTATATACAATGCCGTGAACTACTTCGATCTTACATCCTGTATACCTACAGCGCCACCAAGCGTACTACACCAAATGCACGGACGAATCATCATCAACAGTGCAGTATGCCCTCACTCAATATACACTGTAGATAGGTTCAAAATTTAACCTAGGACACCGGTGCACAATCTGCTGATTAGGATAGAAGAGGAGGTGGTGCATCATTCATAATCACTATATTGTGCCTCAAAGTCTTTGGTTAAATCCCAAATCTCTCCGTAGTGAGTATCGAGTGAACAGAAACAGCTTTCACTTTCTTTGGAGGGGAGAACCAGCGTGATTCTATAATAAGTTGCTGCGCCTACTTCTCATACGCAGTCAGAAATTGTTAAACAAAATCTATTGCATTACCTCCGCAGAGGGCTAGGTTTTCCGCAAACTCCCTCCTCTTTAGTTCGCTTTTGTCTCTTGTCAAATGTTTCGACATCTAACTTCAGGCACCCTGCCAGAATGTTGGAATGCTTGAAATTCCTGTCTGCCAAAATGTCAATTCTCTATCAGTGTGTAAAAATATTTTTTTTTTTTTCATGAAATTGTGGTTTTGTACAGTATTGCCCAAGTGTCTGAATCATCATTACTAGACCAAGTTGCCTTTCTGAAAATTTCGTGCATGGTGTACGATGTTGGTGATTTGTAATAGGATCAAATAATAACCGGATCATTTGCATCATTGTTTATTTTACAGCTGAAATAGGTGCGAATCTGTCGTTTCCCAGGACAACAGCTTCTTGACGCCTGTACTGCGGGACGGAGACAAGCTGGCGGCGGCTCAATTAAGCTCTGGGGAACATTCTCGTGGGCATCCAAGGGGCCAATGGAGTTCGTGTAAGGCATCATGATGGCCTATAAGTATCGTTCACTGGTTGCAGACCACGTACACCCCTTCATAACTACCATGTTTCCCATCAGCAGCGGCATTTTTCAACAAGATAATTCGCCATGTCACAAGGCCAGGAGTGTGATGGAGTGGTCCGAGTAACAAAGCGGCCAGTTGCAATTGATGTGCTGCCCCCCCCCCCCAACTCGCCAGATCTGAACCCGATCGAACACATCTGGGATGTGATTGAACATAGGATCAAATTTCATCGCCCCCCTTCACAGAATTTACAGGCATTAGGTGATTTCTGTGTTTAGATTCGGTGCCAACTCCCTCCAGCGACCTACCAAGGCCTCATTGCTTCCATGCCAAGACCCGTCACCGCTGTTACCCGTGCCAAAGGCGGACATACCGGCTATTAGGTAGGTGGTCATAATCTTCTAGCTGATCAGTGTATTTTAATTTAATTGCTATGGAGCACACGCTGCGTAGACAATTCCCTCAACCTAATCACCCCTTTTTATTTTATTTTCTAATCATCTTATATAATATGATATTTAAATTTCTCCCCCATGTACTTTTGCGATTTACAAATTTTAAATTTTAAATTCCTTCAGTGTTTTTGATAAATTATTCATAATTTGACTTGTTAATTTGATCCAATCTCTTATACCCTTACCTACAAAAGAAAATTTCCCACTCCCTTATGCATGAAATCGTGTGCAAGATTGTGGCCATGGTCATCTTCCTTCTTCCATGCACTATTCCCAATTCTTCGAACATATCCTTCCAACCCACATCACCAATATATACCTTGTACCTTCCCAGCATTCTCCTCACCCTCCTCCTTTCCTTCAGTGATTCCCAATCCAGCACTTTCATTGTAAACAAAAAAAAAAAAAAAAAAAAAACAAAAAAACAAAAAAGAATTTAATCTTTAAAGTGCTACTTCATTTATAGAATTTGGTTAAGTATGAAGGCAGAAAGATGTCTCATCACCAAAAATAAAACATCTTTTAGAAATAAAATATATATAATTACACACAGCCATAAGATTTTGTTTTCCTGTCTGGTAATTAATGCGTAAGAAAAGAGCGAATATTGTAGTTAAATATACTACGGTTACTAGATGCTACTTAAACCCAGTGAAAATCAGTAACAACTTTCAACTGTAATAAGTGGGAAGAAGGGAGAATACTAGTAAACTTCTGCCGAAGACACACCTAAGAACCATATAAGAATGGAAATAAATTATATATATATATATATTATTGTACCTATAGCTTTAAGCCTCGTCTACGTCAAGGTAATTAAAAGGAGAAAAGGAATGGAGCCTAAAAATGCTAAATTCTGCCCTTTTTGTTTCTTTTTTGCTTACGGCTTTATGCCTGGTTAATGTGGAAATCATTAGAAGCGGGAAAGGACTACGGGCAAGGAATTAGTAGGCCACCTGGAGTGATTTGGGGAAATCATGCAAGACCTAAATCCGAATGGCTGGATGGGGATTCGACCCCACGTCCTCCAGAATCCAAAGCCTGAGCGTTAACCACTTACCCATCACACTCGGTAATTCTGCCATGTTCGTTTAAAGCAATCATTCCTGCATTCTGCTCTAGTGATTCGGAGAAAACATGGAAAACCGAAATGGGGATGGTTGAACTGGGATTTGAATCCACGTACTTACCTCCGAACACCAAGACCATGCGTTACAGCTTACCTACCGGATTCGTTATCAAAATTGAACTGAATAGACAGAATCAAAGTGTGGATAATATCAATTTACTACATCACTATGGATATTCTGTTAATTTATTTTCAAAAGTATTAAGGTACGGTGTAACAACAAACGTAAGCGTCAGAGTTCACACAGATAGGGACAATAGTGCTGGCGTGCCTCAAGGCTCAATACTGGGCCCTGCGCTATCCAACAGGTAGCCAGTCCAGCTACCTGCAGACCATCCCTACGGCCGAGGGGTGATTTATAACCACGCAATGCTCAAAGAAAGAGGTCAGCTCTTCCTGCCAGCAAGACATCATCTACAGACAGGATAAATTGCTACTTCTGCTTACCCATTTTCGTTTTAGCATACAGTTACTACATAATGTTACGGCCCGAACTATTCTTAGCGGTTGCATCCTTTATAGTGGAGTAGATCGCAATGCAGATTTCAAGATTAGATCAAGTTTCACAGTACCTCGCTTGTAGGTTGCTCGCTGCTTCCTTTTGTAATATCTGGGGGAAGATCACAGATTAGCATAAGACAATGTATTAAGGTTTTGTGTGACCGCTTGCTACAGTCCTTATGAAAGCGTCACAGAACTGATTAGTAGATTACGTTGGGAGTCTCTGGTAGATAGACGACACACGTTTCGTTTAAACTTATTGGTAAACATGCGTACTCCCACTTTCACTCACGAGTGTAGTGAAATACTTCTTCCACCAACCTAGTTGAGTCGGAAGGACAGGAAAGATAAAATTAGAGAAATAAGGTGCCGGACTGATTCTTATATGAATTCTTTTTTCCCTCGTACCATTAGGGATTGGAATGCACAGCAAAGAGATTAGCTTTGGTGCTGAGCACCCTCTGCAACCCACAATTTTGTGAATTGCAGAGTATATATGTAGATAGATAGATAGATAGATAGATAGATATAGATATGTAGAATTAGTGTTCGTACCACAATGCTGAGAATTACTTCTCATTTCCGTATCATTGCTGCTTAGAATTCTTACTTCTTTCATTTTCTGTTGCTGGAAATCAATTTTTATTTCAGTAACGTACTTCCTTTATATTATGGTTCTCCTTGTGTGTCTCATTCTTCCTAGAGACCTCAACATGTAGTTAGAGTTCAGGTCAATGATTTGATTATTTTACTGTCATCAGTCTCTCTACTGGTCTGATGCAATCCTCCTACTCTTCCTGTCTTACGCTAACCTCTTCATTTCAACATATCCATTTCAACATACGTCTTCAACTATCTGCTTCATATATTCTGATTTTTTTCTGCCTTTACTGTTCTTTCCTTTGTTTGTTTCCTTCACTAACAAGTAAGCTTAACCCCTAAATCAGATACATTCGCAAATAATCAGAAAAAAGGTAAGACACTAAAAGATTTCTGAATAAATCAGGACAGCAAAGTTTATGTTATATGGTCACGTAATGAGATTTAACTGAAAGACAGTGCACTGTCACGAAAGCGAACGAAAGAATAAAGATTTTCCGGCATTACCAAGAAGAAATTAGGTTGAGAGAATGATGCGGCAGTTATATACTGGGGTGCTGCACTATGACAGTCGGGAAAATTGAGTTGAACAAGCAGCCATACTGACAGTTAAGAGATTTCTCCCGTCGAATGGTTGTATCAGTCACGTTGATAGTCATGAATGACCTCGACATACGCAGAGTAGCTTTTGCTAATGGTCGTAACTGAGTATATTATCCTATCTTTCTCTGTGCAAGCAACAGGTGTCGTAAACGTAATATCTCTGACGGGAGAGTAGTGTCGGGTCCCACGGTGGCAGCTGGTGACCCCGTGAGCAATGGAAGCCGGGAGATTTATGACTGGACACAGTATAGCTCCGTGGGGTCGGCCGGAGCTCAGGTTGTTGATCTCTCTGGGACGGCCATTGGCGTCTTCGCTTATATGCTTCAGGGGTTCTTGGCTTTGAAATAGCACAGAAAAAGCATATTCCTCATATACATCTCGGGAATGACGAAACTATCATTACACTGAGACATTAAATAACAGGTAATGCTACTAACGTAGAAAAATGGGAAAACTTTGTCAGGTTTTAGCAACGATGGTCATTGGAGAAAGTAACTGTGACGTATGAATCGCACAGATCCTCTTGATAACGTATAGACGCTTCTGAATGTCGCATGTTGTGGCGACCGTGAAATTATGATTGGTTGATGTAGAGCATTCTTACTTGTTTCCAGCTAAATTCAAAATGTCGATAAATACTTTCTGGTTCATAACCAACTTACACGCTGAATAGGTTGTAATGATCAACCTGCGCTAGAAGATTCTTACATTTTTCGGCTTTTGCTTAATTGGTATAACACATACGAATTAATATTCCAAACCGTCATTCGTTACAAATACAATAATTTAATTTATCTCTTCTGGGTCCTCTTAGCAGAGAGAGTGTATTTTACGTCTTCTTTACGCATTTGACGATAGAGCTGTATGAAAGCGTAGGCTAATATATATTCGTTACTGAGCAACGAGTGTATCGCCTGACTCGAAATTCCAAAATGTTACTCACAAATACATTTCGTTACTCGCATTGGTCGTATAGATCGCGGTTTGATTCGATAAACGAACGAATACAACGCATTAAGGTCGGGCCACACTAGACCGAGCCGAGCCCGCACCGCACCGTCACTTTTCTTATTGTTGTCGCTCACTCGATTGAAGTGAGTTCAAACGACACCGCGTGTCGGCCGACACTCGGCCGTGTGTTGGTCGGGATAAATTTGATTTATATTTTGACGGTGCGTCCCGGTATCGGTCAGCTGTCGGGCTGGTCGATATGGAGAACTGTACAGAAAGAGTTCGGAAATTTCCGGTCCTTTACGACTAAATATTGTTTTAACGTTACTGAAGCTTTAGAAAAGTGTCCTTTTTTCAGCCTCACTTCAGGTTCATCATATATTCGTAAAATGTAGGTAGAGTCCTTGCATGTTCGCATTAACAAATCAAATCTTTGCTAGAGGTGAAAATCGATTTTAAGGCCTGTGAAAATTGCATTCCGAGATCCGGATTTTAAACCGGGGACCTTCCGTACCCAAATCACTCGCCGCAAGCATCTAAATCTAGAAGTACCGAAAAATATGTATTCAATCAAATTAAAGTACATTTGTGTTTTGGGTTAGCAAAATAAATTATATAGAATAAAAGTACGTTTATTTTATTATGTTTGAATAATAATTTTTGATTACATCCAGATTTGTCTTCTGACGTTTCGGCGTACGATTGGGGAACAGAAAGTCCCTGGTTCAAATCCTCGTCTCAGCTGTAATTTTTATGGGTCTTAAAGCTGACCTCTGGAAAAAAGCTTTGATTTGTTAATGCTAAGATGTTAGGACGCTCCGTTGTTCGAATTTCTCGTTAATCTGTAGGTCTCCTTTACAAATTAAGTGAGAACAATATAGGTGTACTGTGCGGCCGATAAGAAACTCTGCGACCTGAATTTTTAGATCTAATGAAACTATTATTATTTTACAAAATCTTTACATTCTGTATTTAAATTAAAATGTGTAAAAACCTTATTCTTTTTTGTTAAAAAAAATATTGAGAGAATCGAAAGTAGCCTCAGACAAAAAATAAAAATGTTAAATGTGAAGTGAGAGATGCTTGACATTTCTTTGTGACTATGTAGAGAATCTTTCAATTAAGTACAGTGTGACGATCATTTTTTTAAACTGCGCTGGGATACTATATTTGTGCATTAGAGATCAAACAGTGTGGTTATAACAGGAGTCAGGAAAAAAAAATTAACATACTTTATTTCGTTCGTAGATTATTATTTAGTACAGTAGTCTATAATAATGTACGAGTGGTAGCCGCAGCTACGATCCCAAAATCACTCCTAAGGTAATTTTTTAAGATTAATTCCGTGAAACAACCAAGTGTAAACGTTAAAGAAGACTGAAGGCCGCGAAGGAACCCGTCCGTCACACGGCCGCGCTACGGACCAGTGTGGACGCAAGGGGGCCGAGCCGATACTAAGCCGAGTGTGGCTCGGACGCGGTGCGGTGTCGGTGCGGTCTAGTGTGGCCGACCTTTATGTGGGAACTTGAATGGTTCGCCCAGTGATGAAACGAATCTGAACGAGGGAATGAAAATTTGAACATCGTGCGTCGCGTATTTCTGGGAAATTTTGACCTGAATTCGTATCGTTATATTATTTTAATATAATTAATATTATTTATGTTATATATATTATATTATTCTTCCGCAGTTGTTTGTTTAAGATCTATAAATGAAAGTACCGTCTATTAATGAATGTTATTTTATTCTTATATGCTCATACGCGTTTCGCCCTTGTAGGCTGGGGCATCCTCAATGACTGTAAATGTACATGTATTATGTTGTTCAGAAATTTGCATAATTGAATAAATATTAACAATGTTCTCTCTACTTACGATTTTTGATACAAGCAATCACATGTTGGTCACGAAATAGCTCTAGTTGCACTTTTTTTTGTATAATACACAACATTTTGCATTGTTCCTTTTTTGACAACCTCACTACTTTACTGTTTTTATGTGGTCATACTTCTTAATTTCGCTTTTTTATACACAGCTAGTGGCCATTTTGTTTAATTTACGTGTACAGTGGTGCCAACTTAATGCTTTAGATTATATTATGCTATTTGTGTTTATTAAAATATCTCTTTTTTTGTCTAATGGTGTCAGTTATTGTGATTTAATGTTTTTTGTATGTGTTTTTTAATCTTTTTGTGTCTTGTATATTCTTTATTGTTTTGAACAGTGTTTCATTAGTTAAATTAGTGAATTCATTAAGCGCTGTTTGCCTGCTTGCGATGGCTTTGTGAATTTGGTAACTATCTTGGACTGTAATTAGGAGGCATCCATAAATTACGTGAGGTATTTTTCTGGATTTCCGGACCCCCCCCCTCCCCTGTGGTGAGACTTCGTGAAATCTGGTCCGCCCCGCCAACCCCTCCCCCCCATCTGGTGATATCTGGTCCGCGAGATTCCCTCCCCCCTCCCTCCCCCCGTAGAAAACGCCTTTTTTTAGACCCTTTTTTTAGGTTACACCCTTCCAAAGCCGGTTTTACCCCCACTTTTCGACAAAATACCCACCTAAAATCGACTTTCACGTCATTTGTAGACCTTTTTTTTTTAGCTTTGCAGTCCAACAAAAATTAAAAATTTCCAAACCCTCACGTGAGATTTCCGTTGACCCCTCCCTCCACCCTGGTGAGATTTCGCCGGACCCCCCCCCCCCCCCCCCCCCCCCCTATTCCACCTCACGTAATTAAAGGATGCCCCCTTAGGTGTTTTTTGTGATTGTTAATTTTCAGTATTTTCATATCTGTCTGTACTGTGGGGGGTTGATGGTTGGGGTCTAATGAATGTTCGTCAAATATTGAGTGATTTGTACATGTAATGGATCTGATATGTTCTTTGTACCTTGTAGTGAAGTTCCTGGTTGTCTGCCCTATGTATTTTGATTAACATTGTTGGCAAGTGAGTTCAAATATTCCTGAATGCTGGTACTGGTCCATTTCATTGTTAACGTTTAGGTTCTTCTGTATTGTGTTGTTTGTGTGAAATACAATTTGTATACCTTGTGTTCTGAATGCGATGCTTATTTTGCGAGTGTATTTGTTCGATGTAGCTCAGCGTTTTTGAAACGTTTAGCTCCACGGACGCCTATAAAATTTCCCAACCAATGGCGAACCCCCATTAGGGGCCATCCATAAATTACGTCACACCTTGAGGGGTAGGGGGAGGAGGTGAACAAAGTATGACATCATGTGACAAGGGAGGGACGTGTCATAAACTTTGTGACATCACATGCATAATTTGTATCACTTTTGGCTCGTGGCGGAAGATGAAGATGATGTTGACACATTGAATATTCCCAACACTATCTAAATCAAGAATGAAGTGACTATTATGCCAATAATAAACAGTATCAAGGAATAGGTTCAAAATCCATGGACACATGATGACTCAATTTTGTATCCTTAATTCGATTTTTAGATTTTTTTTATATTTTCTTAAATGTTTGATTTATTGTTGATATGATTTTTTTAACTACAAATACTTAACTCATTTTGGAAGTGCTGTTTTAATTTATAAATTTAAAATTGCAAAATATGTGACTTCACACCAGGGTAGGGGATCCTACAAATGTGACAACCTGTGACATGGGGGGAGGGAGTGATTAAAAAATGATTAAATTCGTGTGACTTAATTTGTGGATGGCCCCTTAACAGAAAACAGTGACAACTTTTTTTTTTTTTAGCTACAGACAACAATGAGCGATGTTGACCACTGTGCATGGGCGCCTGCAGGATTGCTTTATTGTATATTTTTTTATACATAACACATATTACTTATTAACTAAGGATACTGAATTTATTGACAAGGTTTTGAACAAATTTGTACAACAACCTAGACACAGAGGCGTAGCTACTATGGGGCTAGGCGGTGCAGTGCACCGGGGCCGCTATGCTCAGGGGGCCCCCAAGCATAACTCAGGGGGGCCGAAGCAAACCTCTGGGGACCCCAAGCACACCTCTGGGGGGCCCCAACCGCAGTTCAGAGGGTCCAGGAGCCTTCACAGAAAACTAGTGACCTTTTTTTTAGCTCTACCTTCGCCTAAGGGGCCCCTCACTGCTCAGGGGGGCCCCAACCACTGCTCAGGGGTTCCCAAGCACAACTCAGGGGCCCCCAACCTCAGCTCAGGGGGCCCCTACCAGCAACACAAAGCAAAAAAAAGGTCGCCCATCTGGCCCGAGGGGACAAAATAATTTTTTGCACCGGGGCCCTTGTTGACCTAGCTACGCCACTGCCTAGGCGCTTTAAGTTATTATTCAAACAGTGAATTTAATAATAAAATTTTTGTTTCTTACTCTTTTTCTGTGTATTTTCTTTCGTAGCAGGAGGGTGCAAGCGTCCCCCTTGCACCCCCCTCCCGGCTCCCATGCCATTGTGCATGTTATACGCTTGAGACAGCCTGTTCGCCAATACGTAAAACTTTTCACGAATCCCCTACTATCAACTGGGGATCACGTATCCCACTTTGAGGAACACTGATTTATGTAGCTCATAGTGTACCATTGTTTTTGAGTTTGATTTAGGGTGCCGGTATGTGTCATGTTGAGTGTGGTCTTTTTCCTTTTTCTTCTGTTTTAGATTTTGGATATGGGCAGTACAGTGGTTGCCTGGCACACACTTAACATATTTCCGACATTACCACTGACTCTTTGGCATGTTGTGCAGTTGGTACAAGTGACAACAGACGGTTCTGCGTACTGGAAAGGCTCGCGAAACCAAGACGCGGTCGTAAATTCGCCTCTCGCAGGTCCAGTTCTCACCCGAGGCCGCGAGATCTCCGGTTATCGCTCGGCTGTTAAAACTGTCCGCTCTCTCCGCGCAGACCCTCGTGAGTTAGCTGGCTGCAAATTTACGACCAGACACATTCCTGGACGTCCGCTCGTAGCGCTGTCTTGGGAGACGCAGTGCGTATGTAGTATCACCGAGGAATGCGGGGCGAAAACACTTTGCACGAGAATTTATCAGGACAAACTGCTTTGCTATTACAATTCACCCTAAGATATTCATGTCTCGATGATAAACCGAGAGTTGTGGGTGAGTGGAAACGCTCTGGTCTCGCTTTCGAGAGGACGCCGGTTCGAATCCCCGTCCAGATTTCTGTTTTTCCAGAATCACTCCAGTCGCTCGCTGGGATGGGAAGAAAGGAGATCGGAGTGATCCTAGGAATTATCGACCCATATCTCTAATATCGGTCTGCAGCAGAATTCTGGAACATGTCATATGCTCGAACATAATGAAGTTTCTAGATGAGAACGAGTTACTTACACCATGTCAACACGGATTTCGGAAGAAGAGATCGTGTGAAACACAATTGGCCCTATTTTCCCACGACATAATGAAAGTTATCGATGCAGGTTCGCAAGTTGATGCAGTTTTTATGGATTTTCAGAAAGCTTTTGATTCTGTGCCACACAACCGACTTTTAGGGAAGATTCGAGCTTACGGTATTTCGGCTCAGATTTGCGAGTGGATACGTGTTTTTCTAACTGGTCGATCACAGTATGTCGTTGTTGACGGGGAAGCCTCTTCTAAGATAAATGTTGCTTCGGGCGTTCCTCAAGGAAGTGTAATAGGTGCACTTCTTTTCTTAATATTTATAAACGATCTAGGTGACAACGTCAAATGCTGGTTGCGATTGTTTGCCGACGATGCGGTTATATATAGGGAAATAAGGTGCTCCGACGATTGCTTAGAAATTCAGTGTGATTTGGATGCTATTTTCGATTGGTGCCGTAAATGGCAGCTTACACTTAATTGCAAAAAGTGCAAGGCAATGCGGATAAGTAACAAGAAGAATCATTTTGTTCACGAGTACAAAAAAAAAAAACAATTCAGCTGTTGACACGGTTGATTCCGTGAAGTATCTGGGGGTGATAGTACAAAGCAACATGAAATGGGACATGCACATAACTTCCGTCGTAGGCAAGGTTAATTCTAAATTACGATTCATAGGTCGTATTTTGAGGAAATGTAATGCTCAAACGAAAGGAGATAGCGTATAAAACACTAGTGCGTCCGCATCTGGATTACTGTTGTATCGCAAGGTTCTGATTGACTCAGTTGAGAGGGTGCAGAGGAGAGCCGCTAGATTCGTGACTTGTTGTAACAGCCCTTATGAAAGCATCACAGAATTGATACATAGATTGGGCTGGGATAGTTTGGAAGACAGACGACGTAGCTTGCGTTCGAATTTATTGGAGAATATGCGAAAAAATCTAAATTTCGAGTGCAATGAAATACTTCTTCCGCCAACCTATTTAGGTCGCAATGACCGGAGGGATAAGATTAGAGAAATAAGATGCCGTACTGATACTTACATGTATTCCTTCTTTCCTCGCACTATTCGGGATTGGGATGGGCGGGTTTAGGATTGGTGCTTAGCACCCTCTGCCACCCACAATGTTTGTGACTTGCAGAGTATGGACGTAGAAAACAAAAATACATGGCCGAATTTCTTCCCATTCATTGCTCCCAGTCTATTTCTGCCTCTGATGTTTCAACGATAAGTTGTATTTACGAAAACGAGGATAAAAGAGAATGTAATCATTATCAGGGAATCAGTATGACCAGCTCACTGGTAAGGTTGTATGGTCCAATATTAAAAAAAATAATAGTACCGATAATTAAATAGTCATTACTGAAGGGAAAAGCGGTTTTAGAGCGAAAAAATCCGGCAGTGATAATATTTTTTCGAACAGCTTGTCAGTGTCTTTGGTGGTTTCATTAATATAGTAATTACTTAAGTAGTCCACCATAAGGTTCAGTTTAAGATTTGTTTATTTTCAAAACAACGTCAACGATATAGTTCACATGCATAGATACAATCCGGAGATACTACTAACACAATCTTTGGCAGTTGCAAAGCGAATCTGTATAAACTAAACTAACTATCCTGCTGATTTATTTATATAGGCTCCATCGAAATTTCCCGAACACTTCAAAAGCTTCCGCGAGTTATTTCTCGAACATTAACAATTACTCAAACAATTAAACATATTAAAAACAATCAAAATTATTACATAATCACTTAACATCATTACAAAATGGTCAGAAATGGAAATTAAAGATACTTAAACACAAAATTATTTAGAGAAATCATTTTAAACTGTAGAAAATTGTCCTGTAGACACCGTAACTGGCATTAATACTTGGAATTACACACATTTAAGCAATTCTCTTGCACAATTCTGTTCTTAAACATATTAAATGCCCTTTAAGTAATTTCCTTTTATAAAACAATGTCTATGTACATTGATTTACAAGAATTTCCCAAACAAACATACCAGATCATATTCAAGCAAACTTTAGCTCACTACAAATACTTCATTAAATACAATTCTATTTAAAATTCAGGTATGAGGGCTTTACAAGTAGAGAAAAGGAGGAATAGAAACTTAGACACACATACAGCTTTCATCGACTTGGAGAAAGCATATACCTGGGAGTAATGTTCCACCATGTAAATTTTTTGAACCTCTGGAAAATAATAGTATCAATGGAGTACAAGTATGATCACTTAAGAATATTTGTGAGATTGTGTATTGAACTGTAAGGATAGGAAAGAGCGTCTCCTAACCATTTATAATTAACAAGGACATAAAGCAAGATTGTTGCCTTTCCCCAGATTTATTCAAAATACACATCCAACTTGCTGTAGAAAACTGTTTAAGAATTGGAACAGAAATGTATTGAACGTGTTTGTATAGTCTCATATTTGCAGATGACCAGGTATGAGCAGATATGCTAGGGAAGTTAGTGGTTGAGTATAATGAATGGAGACTACAGGTCAGCACCACAAAGACAGAATACCTGGCTGTCAAAGAGATAACATCACCTCTCAAAGTATTTAAAACCTGACGATAATTACATAATGAAAGTATAAATATTTACGAGACAATTATTACTAACAAGGAAACATTTGAAGAAAGCATAGATCTCAGGACATCGAATAAATGAAACACGGTATGTATAGAACCATTATGGAACCAATTACCACTTATGTGGAAGAATGCTGGACAGTTGCAGAAAGAAAAAAGCCACAAGAAGACAGAAGCAGTGGAGGTGAATTTCTTTCGAAGACCTTCCGAGTACCTAAACTAGAGCATGTGCAGAATGAACAAATTAGGAAGCATCAAACATACAATTGTCTAGAGTATCGAAAGGAAAAAACTATCGTGGTTCGGGCATTTAGTCAGAATAGACGAAGAAAGAATATCAATCATAATATTTGATCATAAACCAATAACCAGAGGCGACAAGGCAGACGACCGCTATGATAGTTGCAAGGAGTATAGCTATCTATAGAAGAACAAAATATAGAACCAAAGGATGTCCTCAACGGACAATTGACTGAAACGCGAAAAAACACAAATATAAATTAAAAAATAAAAAGAAGAGAGAAGAAATAATACTTGCCTTCAGTAAACGGATGCGAGAATACTGGAATGGCAAAAGAAACTCAGACATAAAATGACTACGTTTTGCGTAATCTGTATATGTATATTCGCATAAAATAAAATGAAAAAATGAAGTAATTGGGGATTGTCAACAGAACTAAAAACTGTTAATATCATACGCTCAACACGTTATTCTTATAGCTACAGATATACTGTTTTCATTATCATGTTAGTGACGCTAACTCATAGTATTTGGTCCATCCAAAAAGCTTCCAACGGTTCCTTCGTAGAAAGCCGATCTGGATGACCGGAAGAGGATGTGAACCTACATCCTCCCAAATGCCAGGTCGAAGCCACCAGGCATAGTATTTAATATTTTAAATATGTAGCCCAAACGACCTATTCAGATATACGATGCAACATTTGATCGGAGTAAACGAGTAGTTAAACTACTATATAACAGATGAGAATGGCTTTATCGATGGGAAGATACCGCAAACCTGCGGAAAGCTCCTCAACTAACCAAATTTTGTCAGAAGGGAGATCTGTTAGTAATCGATCATCATCACCAGCTATTTCAATCATTAAATGTTGTGGTCTTTTAGAGTCATGAGTTCAGATAGAGCTTCAGCAGTCTTCTCCAGGTCGAACAAACTTGGGCAACCCTGCCTATGTCCTGGTCCCACGGGTCTGGTGGCCTTCCTCTGGTCTGTGGTGGTCTCTTAGGCTCCACGCTAACACTGTTTTTGTCCATCTTTGGTCTTTCCTCCGAACAATATGGCCGCTCCACTTTCACTTTAAGAAGTCTGTCTTCTCTAAGATGTCACTGACCCCTATGACTGATCTATGTCTATTGCTATCTTCTTGTTCTTTCCAGTTAAACCTAGCATTGCCCTCTTGTCTTTTTTCTAGAATTCCATATTGTAACAGCCCTCAAATCTAGACTTTAAATGGAATTGTATTTTGTGAAACCTTTGTAACAAGCTAGAGTTTTTATTGAATGTGATTTTGTATATTTGTCAATTTACTGTAAATTGGTGCAAATAGATTTTTATTTGATGTAAAGAAATTATGTAAATACCATTTAATATATTTAAGAACAGAACTATGCCAGAGAATTACTTAAATGTTTTAATTCCAAGTATTAAGGCAAGCTACGATGTTTAAAGGACGATTTACTACAATTAAATATGATTTATGTGTATAATTTTTTGTTTAAGTATCTTTAATTTTCATTTCTAAGCATTTCGTAATGATTGTAAATGATTATGTATTAATTATGATTGTTTTTAATATGTTTTCAATTGTTTAAGTATTTTTAATGTTCGAGAAATATCTGTCGGAAGCCTTTGTAGTGTTCTAGAACTTTCGATGGAACGTATATATATATCGACCAGCAGAGTCTCAGAGACGGTATTTTGGACAAAGTTTACGTCGGCCAAGGACATTGTTTAATGAACAGTTTTACAGTGTATGGCAGTATTGTCTTTGGAAGAAGTGTTGTATGTAATCGCTGGAGTGTGTGTTTATGCGTGAACTGTATCTTTGAAGTTGATATTTTTACGTGAAATAAAATAAAAAAAATAATAAAAATTAAATCAAAAAAAAGTAAAAATTTGAAACTGAACCGTGGACTAGATATTTAATATATTATAAAATTAAAACATTGCACAAAATATCTGCGTAATGACCCAGTTGGTTCAGTCACCGAGGCGAGGTAAACATTTATGTTAGAACATATGTCTGAAGTTGTTGGCAGAGAATGCTTATGATGGCAGGCATTGTCCGATAGCCGGAAGGATCTGACCACAGAGCTTGCCGCCTCACCGTTGGCTTCGGACAACCGTGACCAACCGCTAGACCGACCATCGGTCAGTCAAGAAACCGCACGCCACAGTTGACCGAACAAACACCTGCAGGTTCACCACTGTGACTAGTGGACGATCGATCCCAGTGCTAGAACATGCTAACTTGGATCCCAGATGCACTCAGTCGGTCTGTTATTCATCTGTATAGGGGAAGTTCGGGTAACCCCGTACACTTAAAGCTAATTCCAAATAAAAATAAAATAAATACAGCTTTGTCTTTATTTTAATCTTAAAATTAAACTGGGAGCTTCTGCAGGCAAATTAATTAGAAGTTAGCAATCATAAAAATTTCTAACGAATTAAATTGAAAATTTGGCAGCACTAAGCGGTCGGGTAACCCCGGACACAGTAATATTGTAAATGCTGGCCTAATCGTTTTTTGACCTTACAAAATCACAGTAATAATGGATATCTGAAGAATCTATACAATCTATCTTCTTGGGTCCGGTGTTTGCTTCATATCATTAAATCCAGTCTTCCTCAAAAATTTCTCAATGTACGATGCATTCAGTCTGTTTTACTTGATTTGCTTCGGATTTGTATTCAATGTCTTTAATATAGCGTACAAGATTGTTGGTGGTTTTATTCATATGATAAATAATCAGTCCACCATAAAGTTCACTTTAAATTTGTTTTTATTCTTAAAGAAAACACGATGTCAGCGATACTGTTTACATGAATACACACAATCCAGCGATTGTATACAATACTTCTTTCACAGACAATACATGGCCGTCGTAAAATTGAGTCAGTGAAAACTTTGCCGACAAAACTAACTAACTATTTCTCTGTCTTGGACGATCGCTTTATATAAAATCCACAGAAATTTCTAAAACACTTCAAAAGCTTCCACCAGATAATTCTCGAACATTAACAATACTTAAACAATTGAAACATATAAAAAACAATAAGAATTAATACATAATTATTTACAATCAATACAAAATAGTCAGAAACGGAAATTAAAGATACTTAAACACAAAATTATTCACAGAAATCATTTTAAACTGTAGAAAATTGTCCTTTAGACATCTTAACTTGCATAAATACTTGGAATCACGAACATTTAAGCAATTCTCTTGCACAATTCTGTTCATAAACATATTGAATGACATTTAAATAATTTCTTTTCATAAAACAAAGTCTATATACATTGATTTACAGGAAATTGCAAAACAAACCTACCAGATCATATTCAACCAAACTCTAGCTTACTACAAATGATTCATAAAATACAGTTACATTTAATTTTAGGTTTGAGGGCTGTTACAAGCGCCTTTATCTTTTTATTTTTTCGCTTTGCCCTTTTTACTGTCTTTACTTTTGTGCCCGTCCTCTTCACATTCTTTGTATGGTGGAGATGTTAAATCTCGCCCTATTGGATTTTTGGCGGCGACGAAAAACTTCTGCCAGGAACAAAACACACACTAGGTTGTAACTCACTGGGCGCCATAGCCGCAGCTGAGTTGCATTTGTTTTACACTGCAGGGCGCATATTTGCAATAAAGTTATACCGACGCAGCGTGGTCGGTTTGTTTTGTTAGAACCTTAAACGTCCGCTTTTACCCGCCGTTCGGGCTAACCGATCTTTCCCTACTACCATTATAAACTATTCCTAAAGGAGTTTTCTGTGATGAATCATCTTTCTCCCTTCATACCTAAACAAAATCGACAAATGTGGTAACATCATTGACTAATAATATTGAAGTTATCGTCAGTGTTATTGCCGTGTGTTTGTTTAATAATGAGCCACCACAGAAATACATCATATCCTTTCGCCATTAAGAAGAGTTCGATTTCAAAAATATTTAGATATCTAACGACGCACCCACGAATTTTGCATCTGCATATTTAGGCCTAAATACATTAAAAATGCAAACAATGTGATTATCAGCACCTTGCTCGAAACTGGTAATGGGTAAATAAACATAATAACAACAAATTGTGACTGGTTGCTGCTTTCAATATCAACCCAAATTTTATATTGATACTGTTTGTATATATCGATACGATATTTATCGATATGTTTTATTTTTTTCATTTGCCCATCCCTATCGTATTGTTATGGGACATATTGCACATTTTAAGTCAGAGCCTAAAGGTTATAACTGGGAAATACCAAACAAAATCTGCTCAGTAACATTTGCGTGATACTTGCACAAACAGACAATGTTACAGATTTATATGATAGTAATAGCTTTTGTCTGCGGATTTTCCCGCATATAGCTATAGGTATATGGACGAAATTAAAATATGTGTGGTAAAATTTAAATTAAAGGAGGAAAAACCAAATACTCTCTCGTTGATTTTTCAGAATCTTCTTCAACCTTCGTGCAACAATACTTTGCAACAATCATTTTAAAGTGTATAACTACGGTGAGGTAATTTCTTCATCGTATGTATTAGTGGCTTGGGATTACTTCGCTATGTTTATATTGCACTGTGGATGAGTCGCTTATGTGACTGGCAATGGAGATTTACTACCGTGAACCATTAGTGTATTAGCCCAGCTGACCATAAAATCAAACACAAGGGCAACATCATTCAGTGCGTCCGATGGTTTGCAGCGAACAATGCCACGTATATTCTCGCAGCCCTGATGCTCGTAAGGACGAGCGAGTGTCGGTAATTCTAATTAAATTTGCTTGATTTACAACTCGCAGCTTCTGTCGTCACGGGTGAAAAGCCTTTTGTGTACCGAGCAGTGAAGCGAAGTGCAAGCTGGAGGCGAGTGTGGTCTTGAGTGGCATTCATAGCCAACAGCGTGCGCGTCCCGCAGTACCATCAGGCGTCGCTGCTCAATAGACTCCCGTCTACCTCAAGGCTCAGTTCTCGGTACCACGTTATTAGTAAAACGCTGCCTTCGTCCACGCGTTTGATGCTTGTAATATAGAACCGGCGGATGTCGCGCTATCCAGTCCTTCAATTCTTCTTCTTCCTCCGGATGTCGACAACCATCTTGGCTGTCTCGTCTATGACGCTTGTAATAGCTCAGTAGTCGTCTCGGAGGTCCAGGTTCTCAATTTTTTTTAACTAGGAATTTCTTCTCCTACCAGAACTTCTCTTTCTGGTATCTTCCACTGTAGAATACGTTGTAGGAGCTGGTAACTGCTGTTATTTGTCATAAAGTGTCCAACGTACTAAAGCTTCAGTATTTTCACGGTGGTCAATGTTTCCATACTCTCTTTCATTTTTTGGAGTACATCAGCACTTGCAGCGTGGTCTGTCCATGGTATCTTCAACATCCTTTTCTAGAGCTACATGTCGAAAGCCTCTTAGATTTTACTAAATGTTTTTGTTAATGCCCACATTTCAACGTCATGCTGAAGGACAGAGAACACATAGCAGCGCAGGAGTCTCATCTTTGTGGACATCAGTAATTTACGACTTTTAAAAAGATTGTTCATTTATTGAATGTGGCCCTGGCTTTTCCAATGCGTGACTTTATTTCAGCAGATGGATCCCATTGACTAGTTACTGTAGTGTCAAGATACCTACACCACGATGAACATTCAATGGTCTTCTGATTGATCATAATATGACATTGGGACTTAGCATAACTCCCATCTCCATATCATCCAATGCCTCCTTAAATATATGCTTTGTATAGAGGTTAAATAATAATGGGGACAGTATACAACCCCGTCTTCCACTAAGAAGAAAGTTTACTTCTGCATTTTCTCCTTTCAGTCTCACATAAGCAGATTGGTCCAATACTGATTAATAATAATTCTCATATCTTTGTGATCCAAGCAAATGCTTTTTAAATTTTCTATTATTTTCTGATGCTTTACCCTCTCAAAGGCCTTCTAATAATCTATAACCCCGGCATAGATGTAGGCACTATTAAGGGGATAGTCCTACAAATTGTACGACCCATGTTTCAAGTTTCTTATAGACACAGAACATATGCCGTGGATGAGAACCTTAAATTTATTACCAAGAAAATCGAAAATTTCACGCAATTATCACGCAAGTTAGAAAGCATGCTACAAACAACGCGTGTAGTGCATATGCACGAACACCTCTGAAATGCTTCGCGCAATGGACGCATCATTGGGTCAGCTTTGTGCAGGACCAAACAGATTGCTTCTATTTGTTTCCAATTCGAATTGACAGAGAGACTATTTGTAGAATGACTAAGTGACTGAATTATAATTAAGTGATTACTCCTATTTGAGCACGAGTCCTAGCATATATATTTTAGATCTACCTCAAGGCTCAGTTCTTGGTGCCATGTTATTATTAATACGCTTTCTTCGTCCAGGCTTTTGAGCCTTGTGATATAGGACTTGTGGAAGTAACACTATCCTGTAACTGGGTACTATGATTGAGTTAGTTCTGTCAGCAATACGGCACAGGTACCCGTTTTCTTATTGACACAGAACATAGGCTCAGGATGACTTTAAACTTGTCATCAAGAAACTCTAAAATTTCTCGCCAATACAACGTAAGTCGGTAAGCATGCTACAAAAAGTGTGCATAGTGCATATGCAGGAACATTGTCACAACAGAAATACAAAGATATTCTTTAAATTTTTCGAACAATGGAAACACCACCGGGTAAACATTTTACAGTGCTTTAATTTGTTTCAGAGTGGGTTCAACAAAGAAAAATTGTTGAGTGGATACGTTATTGAACTAAGATCCCGATTTTTTAAAAATTATTATTCAATGGGCTTATTGAAACCTTATAACATTACAACATTTCTACATTACAAGATTAAAGTTTCATAATACACTCTACGTTACAGAAACATCAATATGAGTACTCTGGTCAAATGAAGGGGCTATATGCGTCATCAAGATTGGTCACGGAGAAGAAGTCCATCCAGATATTCTCCGAAGTGGCGTTTGTACCTCGTTGATTTTTTAAAATTCCAAAGTGTTATTTTAAGTGTAGATAAATAATCATCTAGATCCTTAGGTTTTTTATTAGAATATTGTACACTGCTTGTCCTAATACCCAGACCAGTGAGTTATGTTTTTCCGGTGGCATGGTCTTGATGTCTGATCGTATTAGAATCTCGCAAGTAACCTCAGATGGAGAAGTTCCTAATAGAGTTGCCGTTGCATGCTTCGTCCAATTCCAGATATGTGCTGCCTTTCCACAAGTAAAAAATACCATTCTATTTTCAAGAATTAAGATCCCTGAAAGGATAAACGACTAAAAATTTATACTCAACCTTGAGTTATAGAAGAAGCAAAAATATTATTGAAATAAAATTCATGAATACAAATTGAGGAAACGTGTATTCTAATATATTTCATACCGATGTTAGCATCCGAAATTCAATTGCTATGGTATAGAGTTTTCACTGACACTATACCGACAAATTATTTCGAATCCATTCAAATTCAACAAACATGTGAAAATGCTGACACATTAATGCATAGATTTGCTTATTGAAAGGCTGAGCACTTCTGGACCTTGACGAATCATGCAATGGCAACTTTATTACAAGTTTCTCCAATTGAAGTTACGTGCAAGTTTCTAATACGACCGGACATCAAGAATGTACCACCAGAAAATCATTAACTCATTGGTATGGATATTATGACAGGCAATGGGCACGATTGTAAGCAAAAACCCCGGTAATCTAGAAGATTATTTATCCACCCTCAAAATCATAATATGGAATTAAAAAATTAGCCAAGTATAAAAATCACTTCTGAGCCAATATATATCTACTTCTTCTACAGAACAAATTTTGACAATATATATTTTTAGCCAGATAAAGTGACTAGTTTACTCCAATGTTCCATAAGGTATTTTATCTTATGACACTTCAACCATGAAATTGTTTCAATAAATTGATTAAAAAGAATACAAGAATATGTTTTATGTTTACGAAGTATTTCCACAATCAGCTCAGACGAATATAGGGATAATTTCTTCATTAGGCCTCTTACAATGTTGTGGGAAATTAGATCAAACCTAGAGCTAAGGGAATCCATGGAAGAGAGACTTAGGTCATCAAGACTTCGGTGGTTTGGGCATGTGAAGAGATTGGCTAGTAAAAGACTGCCAAAAACTTATTTGGAAAAAAGGATAGTGGGTAAAAGACCAGTGGGAAGACCAAGAAGAAGATGGACAGACCAACTGAAGGAGGACGTAGAGAGAAGAGGCTGGAATTGGGAGTACATCACAGACAGAGAAACCTTTCTGGACAGGAAAAGGTGGAAAACAATCGTCTATAACAACCAAGGATCGTAAACCACACCCGGGAAACTGGAGATGGTCCCCAACGATAATGATGATGACAATGTTGTGGGAATGCCACGGGTTTGAGCTAGTTCCCAGGTGTTAGGGGTTTGTTTGTTATTAAACGTTGTTCCCCTTTGTAT
>CM061918.1:110220699-110303199 GCA_031002005.1 Vandiemenella viatica
TAATCAGGTCCCATTCAGGATAAATGGAGGAAACGGGGGAAATGTTTTAGTTTTGTATCAATTAGCCGAAACACAGGATTGGACCTGTATTATGGGTTTATATTGCAAGAGTTGGAAAGGATGCAAAGGATGGCAGACTTGTTGATGGAAATTTCCGCAGAAAACAATCAGCAAGTGATAAGAAAAAGGAGCAGAATTTGGTGTAGTTGAAAGACACGATGCGGGTAAATAGTTTTTTTGGTACTGTATAAAGCATACTGTATATTGGAGAAAAAGTTTAGATGGATTTGGGTAGAAGAATTAATAGTTAAAGGGAAAATTTGATCACCATCACAATCTGTCAGTCTTAACGGAATGGGAAATTTCTCTTGTTTAAGAAAGAGATTTATGATTTATGCAGTTCTATGTATCTGCTTCTTGTTTACCTAAAAAGAAAGACTGTTCATACAGACCTATATCCACACGCATTTAAGTAAAGTGACCTCTATCGTCATGGAATTTGACCTCCATCATCTATACACATTTCGTGGTGCGTCTTGTTGATACAGGGTTTCTGAAAAATTTGCAGATATTCATAAAATGGGTTATTAATTGGGACCAACAGCAAAGTCCCATAAGAAGGGTGTCACCTTGGTTATTAGGGAATAAAATATGCACAATCGATCCGTCTTGCGTGAGTTGTGCAGTTGACCAAAAATACCGAGTGTGGTGGGTGAGCGGTAACGCACTGTCCTTGCATTCGAGAGGACGAGGGTTCGAATCTCCGGCCAACCATCCAGATTTCGGTTTTACATGGTTTTTTCCAAATCATTCCAGGCGAATACCGGAGTGGTTCCTACAATATGGCCTTGCCCGAATTCCTTCCCGTTCCTTGTTCCTATCTGTAATGACCTCAACGTCAACGAGCCGTAAAGCCAAAAGCTAAAAATAAGCATAAGAATCTCTTCCGTAAACCTTAAGCATTACGTAAACGTTGAATCTGTTTGAATAGAGAGGCCATCAGATCGTAAACTTGGTGAAACTAGACTCTGAGTGTTTTCCGTCTCCACGATAACGCTTGACCGTCGGATTCGGAAAGAACCGGCTTCAAATTAGCGTCCGGCCATCCAAATTTAGGTTTTTCGGAAATCACTCCAGGCGAATGCCGGGACGGTTCTTTCAAAATGCCATAGGCGAAATCCTTCCAGTAATTTGCCACCAGTCCTTTCTCACGCCTAGTAATCTTAAAACAAGAAGGCATAAAACTCTCAATGATAAAAGAAATAGAAAGTCCTTTTCTTGAATCCGTAGCTTTTGGGAGAGAAAGTGACTAACATTGGCAACAGAGAAAAATGTGGGCATTACAGTCATTCATCGTTCGGCTTTCCATGGTACACCGAAATCTCTCATGGTGAATGATGGCAAGGTTTCATCGAAAGACCGTCACTGAATGACTTCCTGTTCCTTGGTCAATCTTCTCCCTGCTCCAAATATCTTTATGACGTTGAATAGTAGAGGCAACCCTACCGGGAAAGTTGATTTTTGTTGCTTGGGCTTAACGCCTCGTCGACGGTGTGGTCATTAGAGGCGGGATGGGATGGGGGATAAGGAAAAGCAAGGAATTTGGCCATGTCATTTTGAAGGAAGCATGCCGGCTTTCACCTGGAGTGATTTGGTTAAACCATGGAAAACCCAAATCTGGATGTCCGGACGGGGACTCGAACCCGTGTCCTTCAGAATGCGAGGCCAGAACGGAGAAAGATGAACTGGTTTAACTGAATCACCGCAACAAAAGAAGAATTTAGTGTTGCCAGAGATTATGTCTTAATGAAACAAGCCCATGTAAGTTGCAAAATATCTAGAGGACCATACATTTTTCGATCCTGATACATTACCGTAGTCTAAATTCTCTAAAATCTTGAGTCACATACTTATTTTCCCTTCAAATATGTAACTATGATGCAGTAGTGTAATTGACTCCCACAATGACATTGAGTTGAACGTTGAAGATGTGTTGATGGAATTATCCGGTGACTATTTTACAGTAGAAAACACTCTCGGGATTCTAGCCGCGTCAAATAAAAGTCGACTGGCGACGTTTCGAGAGCTGGCACTGCTCCCATTGTCAAGCCCTGCTTATTTGACGCGGCTAGAATCCCGAGAGTGTTTTCTACAGTGCTGCCGCCGCGAAAACGTTCACAGTTATTTTACAGTAGCTTGAAGACCATACATTTGTTGAGTCTGATACTTAAGCATAGTCAAAATTCCCCAGAAACCTGCCACAGATATTTAATTATCCTTCAGAGATGTAATTACGATGCACTAGTTTAGTTGACTCCCACAGTGACATAGAGTTGACCGTTGAAGATACTTGTTGATCGGATGACCCGGTAATAATTTTACAGTAACTTTAAGACCATACACTTGTCGAGCCTGATACTTTACCATAATCCAAATTCCGCAGAAACCTGCGACAGATATTTAATTTTCCTTCAGAGATGTAATTATCATGGACTAGATAAATTGGCTCACCAAATTTGGATGTGAGAGATTTGTCTTGACGAGATGATCCTGTAAGAGTTGTACGGTAGCTCGAGGATCATATATTTGTCGTGCCTGATACTTTACCAAAGTCCAAATTTTCCAGAAACCAGTGGCAGATACTTATTTTAATTCATAGATGTAATAAGAATGCCGTAGATTAATTGGCTCATCACAGTGGTACATAGTTGAACGTGAGAGATATGTGTTAATGAGATGATCCTGTACCAGTTGTACAATGACTCAAGGACCGTACATATGATGATCCTGATACTTTCCCTAAGTCTCAATTTCCAGGAAACTAGTGACAGATATATATTTTCCCTTCAGACATATAATTATGATGGACCACTTTAATTGGATCACCACAGTGACACAGAGTGTTGATGAGAGACAGTAACTCTAGGACCATACATTTGACTAGCATGATACTTTACTCTAGTTTAAATTCCCCATATACTTGCGACACACACCTATTTCCCTCCAGAGATGTAATTATGATGGGTTAGTTTCATTGGCTCATAACGATGACACAGAGTTGAACGTCAGAGATATCTCTTGATGAGATGATGCAGTACCTGCTTTACAGTAGCTCCAGAACGATGCAGTTGCCGAGCCTGAGTCGTTACCGTAATCTAAATTCCCTAGATACTTGTGACAGTTATTTTCCCTTCACAGATGTAATTATGGTGGACTAGTTTAATTGGATCACCTCAGTGACACACAGTGTTGATGAGATGATTCGGTCCCTGTTTTACAGCAACTGGAGGACCATACATTTGTCGAACCTGATCTCTTACTTTGGTCTCAATTCCCCAGTAACTTGCGACAGATATTTATTTTCCCTCCAGAGATGTAATTATGAGAGTGTCTTCGTCCGGCCGTCCGATGGAGCCCAGGGAAGCCGGGAGGTATTTCTGTAGGTCGTTAGCGGAGGCGAGGGCCTCGCTTCCTAATTTACGGCCCAGATGGACGGGGGTGTCCCCTCTGTCTGTGTCCGCCGCTCTTCTAAGTTTAGGCTAGGTCGAGGAGGCGCGGCCCACTGTTAAAATAGCCCAACTACCCTCGCGCGGCTGGGAATGTCGCCACGCCAGGGGGTGATCTTCCCCGACGCGTCTGGGGTGGCGACGCCGTCTGGGCTGTTTCCTGCACTACGAACACACCGAGAGGTCGTTAATGGCGACATGGCGCCAGTGTACCTCCACAACACGATACGGACAAGTACCTCCAAATTCATCATCATCATCATCGCCATTCTCCAGCTCCTGTCTCACGGGTGATTGTCACGAGCACTCTCCACTTCTTCTTTTTTGTTCTTATGGTTTTACGCCTCGTCGACGTCGAGGTCATTAGAGGCTGGATGGGACTGGGAACAAGGAACGGGAAGGCTTTCGGCCATGGCCTTCTGAAGGAAGAATCCCGGCAATCGCCTGGAGTGATCTGGGAAAGCCATGGAAAACCCAAATATGGGTGCCAGGACGGGGATTCAAACCTCCACTTCTTCCTGTCCATTACGTTTCCATGTCCGGACTGTTTCAAATGCATCTTTCCAGAAACTAGCTGCTTTGATCGCTTTCGTCGTTGGTTAAGAACAGGTCTTCTACTTTACACACGAAGCCCACGACTCTGTTTATTGTTATTATTGCTTTACGCCTCATCGACGTCGAGGTCATTAGAGACGGGATGGGACTGGGGACAAGGAACGGGAAGGAATTCGGCCATGGCCTTTTGAAGGAAGCATCTCGGTACTCACCTGCAGTGATTTGGGGAAACCATGGAAAATCCAAATCTGGATGCCCGGACGGGGATTCGAACCGGCCATGACTCTGCATTAGAGGAGATGCCCAGGTGTCTGAATGGAGATGCAATCACTCTTGTCGTCGTCCGTGTATCCCCACTTTTTCATACTACTCCTGCATCTTAATACCAAACCCATTCAAAGCTTTCCATTTCTCGTATGAAAGATTCCATCCAACGGCCAGTTCTTCTTGGGCCCTGAAGTTTTAAGGTGCGTGAGAAGTTACCCTCCTCCCACGAGGATAGTCTTCTTTCTTCTGGTGTTCTGTCGAGGATCTTAGTTCTTTCTAAGAAACTTCTCCTTGAGTGGGGCCGTGGTGTTTAGGACTGGAGTCAAGGAACGGGAAGGAATTCGGTTATGGCCTTCTGATGAAAGCATCCTGGCATTCGCCTGGAGTTATTTGGGTAAACCATGGAAAAGCCAAATCTGGAAGTCCGGACAGAGATTAGAACCCACGTCCTCCCGAATGCGAGGCCAGAGCGTTACCTCTCACCTACCACACTCACTGATTGAAATAATGGCGTTGGTAAATTTTGTACACCCCTTCAGTTTCGGTATCTGATACCTATAAGGTTGTAGCCGTAATATTCCACCATACTAAAGCAAGGGTAAGGTCAGTATTTTGTACACCCTTTCAATTCCCGTACCTGATATCCAAAACGATTTAACCATATCATCCTAACATCAAGCCAATATTTTATTCAACCCTACAATTCTTGTATCTGATACCCAAAAGGTTGTAACAACAACAGAATCCCACCATACTTAAACTAAGACGTGGTCAATGTTTTGCACACCCCTTCAACTCTAGTATCTGATATCCATAAGATTGTTGTCATACTCTCCCACCACATTCATCCTAGACTATATCCAGTATTTTGCACATTCCTTAAACTTCGGTATCTGACTCCGTAAGCATGTAACTATATTACTCAACTAAGGGCGTTGTTATATTTTGTACACCCCTTCAACTACAGTGTCTGATATGCATAAGGTTGCAGCCGTACTCCTAGACCACTAAACTCGTTCAATTCCTGTAACTTGTATGCATAAAATTGTACGAGGCCATGCCATACGACTATACTCAATCAAGGCTGTGACGAAGGTTTTGGAAACTAGTTGCTTCACTTTCTTGGTGAATTTTCTCATCAGCAAATCCAGTAATTATACAAGCTTACAGCCTTTTTCTACCAGCTGCGTCGTTTCAAAGACAATTGCTGACTGCTTTTTCGGTGGCGCCAAATTCGTCTCGACGCTGTCATTTGAGTCCACCGAGCTTGTTTGCCTGCGACGAAGGTGTTTTTCAGAACATCGCACAAACAGGGAACTGCTCTGGGCAGAGTCCTTGAGGGATTGCGACAGCACGTCATATCTCGCGAGTGGACCAGCCGACAATTTTATGAGGCTGTTAAGATAGCTTAGTCCCTGTGTCGAGCTGTCGAGACTCCGTCAAGCTCAAGCTCGCTCGCAAACAACGCTACACCCACAAGATCCTAAACCACATCCTGCTCAATAGTTCTCCACTCTGCGCTGACCACCAAGAGATGTGTAGACACCAGAAATGGCAGAGATTATTGGATAATTCCGCTTGCATCAGCAATTACTGGAAAGAGAAAGGTGTTGCGTAATGGAACGTAAGCGACTCAATCCTGTCAAACGGGTACGACCAGAGAGCCTCGTCATTATTTCTCCAGTACGTCCATCGTCACTTGGCCAGAGATGCATACGTTCGATTAAATGAAGACGTATAATCGCTGTCCAGCGAATCATTTACAACTGTCAATGTACCGTCCGTTCCAGTCAATCTTAATTGCCATTTGTTTTCAGTCTGATTCTCCACACTTCACTGGACTGATCACTTTGACATCTTCATCTTTCAAGGACTTGTTTATTTATTTCCAGCCTCACTTTTCCGGAGATCCAGAAATGTGGGGATAGGCCAGAAACTTTTACCAACTACTTTTGGTAAACGTCCGACTTATCTGTTTTAATTTGGAACGATTTAATTTTAGTAAAGTGTCGGAACTAAACGTAGTATCACATTGTTAATATATATTTTAGAAACGGAAAAGATTTTCTATACAATTGCTCGAAAGGTTATGCAATGCTATATATTTTGTGCCTTGATCAACAGGAAATTTTGCGCCATAAAGGTTATTGAATTTATGATAATATTAGCAGAATCCGTAGCTACTAGAAACCAGAGGTTCAAAAAATAATAATAATAAAAAAAATAAAAAATTCAATGGTCGTAATGTTCTTGGGAACTCACACCTTGGAAAACGTAACATCGGATTGGCATGTGACACGTCGATCGAAGTTTGACCAATTCTGACTTCCGATAGAATGACGATTCGTGCAATATTTAAGAGGATCTAACTTACAGCCAAAGGGGAATAGAATTCGTGAAATTTGTAAGCTCCATCGTATGGTAGCACACATCTGCAACGTTATGAAAGAGACTGTAACCATTACTATATGGATATACAGTAAGCTATAATCTAGAGAAAACAAGTTTAAATTGAGGGATTATTGCTGAAACATACACATCAGTTGGAAAACATTATTAGGTTATCCACGATTTCTTAGATTTTGAGTTCACTAAAACCAATTTGCTACGGAATCTACTTGAGTGTGAAGATCCTTCAAGAAGAACAGCTTTATCCAGATTTAAGCTATATTTTCAAAATCGTAAGTTTCTTAAAGAATATACAGATTTGCACGCATTCCGAAATCTTATACCCAAAAAAGTAAAATGATAATGTTCCGCTTTCATTTAATACTTTTTGTCAACAGAAAATGAAATAAAATCCAATAAAACCCAGATTCGTGTAAAATAATAATAACAATTAAACCGTACTCAAGCAAAACCCGAGGATAAATCCGAAACTATCTAACTCGTTGTCTTTCCCCAGTCTGAAGTGGTCTTATAAATATGAATGCGTGACGCAAACTCAAAAAACGTGGCGTCTTATTCTCGGAAGGCGCCTCTTCCATGAGTAATGTCGGTGGACGCCGTGACTAATATGGCTTTCCAGAGCGTTTTACATACATTCCGCTCTGATAATGACATGGCGCCATTGTGTAGAGAAGAGCGTGTCCCGAAGGTCTCTCGATTACTCAAGTGGTGCGGTGGAATAATCCCTCCGCACTGCCCAATTAGGTCCATAATCGCGTGTCCGCGCTGCCTGCGTAATCCACCTGCATGCGATAAGATTGTGGTCCGCAGGTGAGATCAGCGTCCATCGGAAAGAGTGAAGACGTCAACTACTTTGCTTGAGAGCCCAATTCACCGGCCAGAACTACAGCAAACTGAAGTCCTCTGCATTTTGAGAGTTAAATCAGAACTGAATGGCCTTTCTGGTCTCAAAGGATCTTTGAATTAAACAAAACTTCCATGGTTTTGATGATAACCGTTATCAGGTTGAACCACCCAAGTGGTATTTGATGACGTCACCTCTTTCTTCTGAACTCGTTCCAATATTTTTTTGGAATAATGGCATTTCTCATCTTTTACTATAGTATAATTTGTCACTCTTCTCAACTGAAACTGGTCCTAAAGATCGTATCAGTATGCATGAAGAATTGATAGATGATCGTCCTCTTGTGCCATGTATATCTCTTTGGCACCATTCAGTCAATTTGCCAAATTCATTGCATCCATCCTAATTACATAGACAAACCGGATTCATTTCTTAGCAAATGTCTCCATATGATGATGATCTCTTAAACAGGTATACAGCATGCTTGTGTTCGATGATTTTCGACACATTCCAAATTAGCAAATCCGATTTTTGGCCAGAGATCTATTCACGGATACAGATCTGAGAAATGGAAGTAGAGAAACGTCCATTAGCTATTCATGGATCAATAACGATTCTGTATGCGACTGCATCCGAGAATTTAAACATGAAACCCTTTTACAACTTACCCAATCAGATCCATTCCGGAAAAGCGTGTCTATCAAGGATATCAATTAGCCGACTAGCTGTCAACGACACAATGATTTTTTTTTTTGATGGAACGGAGGGGGCTTTATGATTCGTCTACGTCGATAACATCGGAGCTGGGAAGGAAAAATAGAAAATGACGTGGGTATAGTCTTCTAAAGGATCCATTTCAGGAAACTGTGAAAATCTGAGTCATGACAGTTGGACTAAAGATCGAGCCTACTCATTCACCCACCAGGCTTAATGATGGTTCTACAACCCTGTGGGATCCTCCAGAAGAATGAGTACAAACCCAGTGTTTCAGAGCTAGGACATCCACTAGCCACGGAATCGAATGTCCATGCGTGAGAAGGTGAAGTACAACCAACCAGTCGTTTTGATGTCACTTGTGAAATGGTGGTACCAATGGTGTTATATAAAAAGCAGGCTGATAGAAGATCTTTCCATATGCAGACTCTCCATCAACACCCGCAAGATGGACAAAGGAGGACCGCTGACGTAGCTGGTTGCGGGACAGTGTTTGTCCGCGGATCGTCGGGGCCCATTGTCTCACGGTGCAAAGTGTTTGCTCGACGCCGGTGCTAAATCCCTCGGGCTGATAAGGCGGTGAGTTACAATCCACCGGTGACCGTCCTTATCTGACCTCCGGCGGTGCGTGCTCCAAGTTGCGACACTCCTGGAGGACTCGTGGGTGAGGCGCAATCAGGGCTTCAGAACTCCAATGGGCGAGAGTTACTCATGATCCTCACCCCATCAGAAAGCTGAGATCACCCTTGAGGCGTCATCTCTCACCAATAAAGCCAATGGATGATAATTTGTGAGACATCCACAGTAACTAAGAACAAATTCATGTCAACAAACTTTCATCCACCATTAGATATTTACTCAAACGATTCTGCTGAAGTCTTGATACTCAGGTCATGACAACTTGACCTTATATAACAAAAATTTATGCTTTGTTTTATTTACTCGATTCTGATGATCATATTCATCACTTCAACCAATTATCTTAGTATTCCATGACCATAAGTTCCCTTAAACTTAGTCCGTACTGATAAGGAACTGGGGAAATCTTGGATGATGAGGCCGGATGGCTGTTGGTACTCATAACTTACTGCAATGTATTAATTGACGGTATGACACAACTACGACCCTAAAAAATTCTGACAGTAGTTGGAGGACATCCATAAATTACGTGAGGTGTTTTTCCGGATTTTCGGCCCCTCCACTCTGGTGAGATCTGGCCCGACCCCCCCCCCCTGTGGTGAGATCTGGCCCGACCCCCCCCCCTCCTACAGATCGTCTTTGCAACTTTTTGAGACCTTTTTTTTATAGGTCTCACCCACACTTTTCAGTCAAATACCCCCTAAAATCGACTTTCGCGTCATTTGTAGACCTTTTTTATTTTAGCTCTACAGTCCTGCCCAATTTTAAAAATTCTCACGTGTCGTTGACCCCCTCCCTCCCCCTTGGTGAGATCTGGTGAGATTTCCCCGGACCCCCCCCCCCCTTATTTCACCTCACGTGATTTATGGATGCTCCCTTGTTGTACAGTGTACAATCAAACCTGGTTGGTAAATGATAACGCTTAATCTACGATTACGTGGGGTTCGATGCTCGGCTTGGTCACCCAGATTTTGGTTTTTTATAAAAAAAAATTAGCATTTCATTTGGCGTGTTCAGTATTCTTATTCCGATTTTGTGTATGTGTGTGTTTGTATTTTGAACACAGTGTTGTTTCTTTGCAGTTGCTAAACTGAAAAGCGTTTCCAGAGATATTAGGCCGATTGTATCGCGATAAATGTGGAACTGTTCTAGACCCATGACGATTAAAGACTAGGGCTTACACCTATTCCTCTTGGAAATGAACGCACAGTAACCGCGCTTTGATATATCTGAGTGTGTCCTCTGGTTTCCAGGAGTCTTTGGAGAGCCATACGCTTGCGCCTCTTGGAGCTGAGTAGACACTCGCTGCCCTGCAGTGACCTCGGTACACCTCCATTATCACCGCCACCCATAAATTGCTCACTTCTAATTTGGGAGCTTAATCCCAGGTAAATATGACCCGAGTGTCAGGGACGGTGGACTCGTTTTGTTCGCGGCGACCGCTTTAAGACCACTGGCTCCGGTCTCGCTTGTTTGGTAGCGTCTTAAGTGGCGCGAGATGGCAAAGAGTATCGCACCTCAGTTTCGTCAGAGATGGGTTGTTGGTGTCGATAGTACTAGGATGCGCAATGTTTAGTGAAAATTATTGCTAATCAAAGGTTTTCTCTTGACTATATTATTTTCGTAGGAACAAAAAAACAACAACAGAAAAAGCTCTATACAGACGGATGATTCTACATTATTAAGGTTGTCTCCCATCATCCCCAGTAATGGGGCTGAAACTGGTAGCCCACTTCTTCCTAATTCTGTCCGTAGTTTGATGATGGATTTTGATGTAACTTGACGAGACAAATTGAAAGTGAAGAATAAATTTTCTTGCTATCTCGCTTTTATCTCCAGATATCAAATGTCAAAAATTAGTTATAGGTATAGTTCTTTGTGCCTTTGCATTTCAACCTAATTACAACCGCTAGGAAGAAAATTAAAAAAGCCACTGTGCAAGTCCAACGCGTTTATTTTTCTCGCTTTGACGAATTTTTTATTCGTTCCAGGCTTTATTTCAACATAACTGCCTCAGTTTTGAGGTACGATAACTCAAGAACTAACCCACTTTCTATTTACCTCTCAGAGTTAAATAGGAATCCAGCATCAAATTTGACTTTGACTAAATTATCCTTCTGGTCCGGGCTGTATTTCAACCTAACCACCTCAATTTTGAGATACGATATCTCGAGATCTAAGCGAGATATATAAAAAAAATTGTTCTTCACTTTCGATTTGTCTCGTCGAGTTGCATACGAATCTATCATCAAATAGCGGCGCCACGGTTGTCATAGAATACCCCTAATTACTGAAGCTATCGTTCCGAAATGCCTCCTGGTACAATAGAGAGATCGCTGGAGAACATTCGTGCACTAACGGGAAAAGTAATTTAAATGGGTTGAGTATTTCGGATCTACTTCGCAGTTGCTGAATTTCTCCGGATGAAAGCTCATATACTTTCTCAGTAGATTTCATATGCAAGCACAGTTCCTTCCGTTTGATAAAGGTGTGCAAATCCCATCCGATGACTACCATAGAGCGTACATTACAACCACGTAAAAAGAGATTTGTGACTTTGCTAAATGTATGTTTATCATACAATCAAAGATAAACGAAAATAATATATCATTTGAAAGAAGATATAATTTTTTGTTATTATTATTATTATTTATTCATTTTTATTTTTTATTATTATTATTATTTTGCTTATGAATTTACGCCTTGTCGACATCTTAAGAAGCAGGAAACGTCTGGAAGCGAGGAACGGGAAGAAATTAGGCCATTTCATTTCGGAAAAAATATACAGGAATTCACGTGTAATGATTTAGAGAAACCTTGGAACACCTAAATCAGGATGGCTGGACGAGGATTCGAACCCGCATCCTCCCCAACACGCTCGGATATGATTTGAACTCTGAACAATAACAAAAACGTGTAGTTAAATGAGAGATACAGAAAATTTCGAGCGGAAATAAAGTGGTCAAGGATGACAAAAATAAATTTAAAAAAATTCGTAAGGTATCAACAAGGCGTGGTAACAACTAGAGTAATTATTCTTTGATATGATTTATCGAACAGTTCCTTCTTAACATTTTGCTGTTACAAAACACAGTGAATCTTACGTTTGAACAGCGTTTTATTTTTTTATTTTATTTTTATTTATTTTTTAACGTCTCTTAACAGCGAGGTCTTTAGAGACAGGAAAGGATGGGGGGCAAGGAATGGGAAGGGATTCGGCCATGGCCTTTTGAAGGAAGCATCCCGGCATTTGCCTGGAGCGATTTGGGGAAACCATGGAAAACCCAAATCTGGATGCCCGGACGTGGATTCGAACCGCCGTCCTCCCGAATGCGAGGTCAGAACGCTAACCGTTACACCACCACGCTCGATATGTTGACAGTGGTGTGAATATACCTACATAGCTACCCGAAAGGAACATATTGTCAAAATTCAGAAGCAGTTCCCTGGTTGGCTTGGACACGCTAGATAGAACTTTCCACAGAATACAGCTTGGGTTCATTGCCCTTATACAACGTAGGATGCAAGAGCATAAATCATGAGCAACACTAAGGGATTGAGCGATTTAGCATTCACGGAAGAAGATTTGATACGCATGAAAATTAAGGAAGAAATAGGAGAAAAAAGTGGACAACAATATTGATGAACGATGCCAAAAATAAGCAGACAGAGCAGGAACAAAATGGGCGAAGAGAAGTGTGAGAGGTTGTAGGTGGCGAGTGTTCGTCCATTTGGCGTTGTCTATCTCTGCCAATTTGGCACGGTGCGGAGGTGACCCCTTGCAACACTTGCGATTGATTAGTGATTGATGGACCACCTCTCAGGTTGATCCACCGGAACGGAGGAGCCTCTTCCTCAAGACAGCGACGCCGCAGGGGTGTCCACGACCTCACCCGGCCGGTCAATCTGGCATCAGTTTCTCTGATGGACTGCTGGGATGCATATTCGCACTTGCCTCGACCAATACATTGACGTGATTGACTAATGTTGAGTGGATCATGCGCCTAGCGAAAATTGCGGAGGATTCCTAGCTTCAGCTCTTCCCTTTACCTAAATAGAAGCTATAAATTCGTGGATGGAACGGTTCCATCATTGCTGAATTGCTAGAACATAACTTTTGTTTAGTTGCGGTTTGTTGTTTGTTAATATTTTTAAGTAACGATCCCAGCAACCGACTAGTAATTTCAGGAAACAACATTTGAATTTCCAGACGGGGATTCGAACTAGTGTCCTCCCGAATGCCTGGTCCTGATGTCACCGTTCAATTACCAGTCTCAGTGGGAAAAAAAAAATTACTGGAGTTGCCAGTGAAGAAAAGATACGTAATTGTGAAGACTTCAGTAATAGTTACCGTGGTTCTAGAACTGGACATTTAAAGAAGAGGTCATCAACATAAGGAACAAAAGTGGTTTACGTTAATTTGGTAGGAAAGAAAATATATCAGAACATGTAAGGTTGAAGGTTGCGTAATTGACGAAACAGTATGTCAAGGAAAGATAGTAGAAGAGAATTGAAAAGATAAGAAACCACATCAGGTGAAATGGAGTGTAAAAAGAAAAAAACTTGGAAAGGTAGAAAAAGATTAGAGGAACGATACAAAAGGAAGAAATTTTGTACAACAGATTTTACAATAATATTTCTACGAGATTGAGGATGGTTATCGAAAGAAAAGAGGAGAAGATTGAGGATAATTGAAGGAAGAGGAAAGAGTCGTAAAAAGAGAGTACAACAAGGAGGAATGACGGAAAGAAGATGAAAAATGGTGAAGTACCAAAAGAGCTAGAAGTGGAGTAACTATCTTAATAGTTAGAAGTGAACAATTTCGAAAGAGGCGGAAAAGATTGAAAATGAATGAAGTATAAATACAGGAAGTGGAAGATTGAGGATAGATAAAGGAATAGGACAGGCACAGACATAAAATGAGAGAAAAGCTAGGTGCGATAAGGTAAAGAATGTGTAAAGAACCGGAAAAAGATTCAGAATAGATGAAGTACCGGAACAGTTAAGAACAGAGTAAGAAAATAACAGAAAAAAGATAAATAGGGAGAAAGAGACGGAGAAAGATTCGAAATGGAAGAATGAAAACAGATGAAGGAATAGGACAGGCTGAGGCGTAAAAAGGGAGTCAAATAAGAAGTAATGGGCCAAAGAGTCGAAAGAACCGGAAAAAGATTCAGAATGAGTGAAGTAGGAGGCTGGAGATGGAGTAATGGGAAAAGGAGAAATGGGGGAAATGACGGAACAACATTAGAAAAGGATGAAGTAAAACAACAGAAGGTAGAAGATTTAGATAGATTAAATATTAGGACAGGCAAACACGTAAAAGAGAATAAAAAAGGAGGAATGATGTGAAGAAAATGGAAAGAACCGGAAAAAGATTCAGAAAGGATGAAGTGCCAAAACTGCTGGAAGAGAGGTAAGTAAATAGGGGAAATGAGGGGGGAAAATACGAAAGAGATTCAAAATGGATGATGTACAATAATAGATAGTGGCGCAGAAGAGGTGTAGAAGAAGTGTAATGATGAAGTAGTGTGTTCGCGAGCACACGTCTGCAGGGAGTCGGTTTCGCTACTTTGCGGTGTCGGCTCCTTTTGACGCCCCTTCTTCTTCCATTACCTGCGGAGTCTCTTCCTTTTCTCCGGAGCCGACTAATTCCTCGCAGGTCCTACTGATTAGCCGCGGGGCGTCTCGGGTAATAAATTGCAGCCGATTTATTCAAATTAGTCGGGTGTGGGCGCAGGCTGCGCGGGCGATATGCCCCCCAACAGACAACGGCCGCTAGGTCCAGTTTCGTCTGTCACCAGCATCCTGGCGCAGCCCACTGTCGCCGTAAGCCCTATGTTAGTTCGATAACACACATAATTTGTCCTGGTCCTGGTCGCCATATATATTCTGCACCAGCTAAAAAAAAAAAAAAAAAAAAACCCTTGCGTACTGTCTGTCCTGACTGCGGTCTGCGGTGTTTTGTTGGTTTTCCTCAGTTCTAGCAACGAAAGCGGTTTTTAGGTGATTTAATACGATATATAGTGTCGTTATGGAAGTCCTGATTGATATTATATCACTGCCTTGCTTGGGCACTCTTTCTGTTGATAAGGGATTTACAGTTCGTGGTACCGCTCGTGGTGGGTAAGCGGTAACGCTCTGGCCTCACATTCAGGAGGTCGCGGGTTCGAATCCCGTACGGACATTCAGATTTGGGTTACCCTAAATCACTCCAGTCTAATGTCGGGATCCTTCCTTCAAAATACCATGGCAAAATTGCAAAATTCCTTCCAATTTTTTTTCCCAGTCCTTTATCGCCTCTAATGACCTCGAAGTCGCCAAGGCGTAAAGCCATAAGCAAAAAAAAAAAAAAAAAAAGTTCGTGGACGTCCATGAAATTATAGTCGAAAGAAGGAATTCGATCACAATGTTTTGAATTAACCATCCCGGTATTCGAATGTAGTGATTAATGGAAACCACGCAAAACCGAATTCTGAATGGTAGCTCGTGGTTTCCGATTTTCATGATCTCTCAGCAACTATATTCGGTTATGTTCCTTGGTCTTTACCAGAATCGTCAGGTAATGGTCCTGGAAGACCTTCAGCTAAAGTCTTAGACTGTAACTACTCACCGATCGTTCTACCATAAAAACTTTGGTACAGGGCAAGCCTCGTTGAAGGCCCGAAGAATGAATACAGTTTCACCAAAAATTTGGGGATAAAAAATCTTAGATGAAATAACTGAGTTACATAAGAACGACATTTTTATCGGCGTTGAGAATTAATGTAATGGTCTATGGTGACTAGCCATGTTAACCAGGTGTTCACACACGACATTTCAGCAACCAAATTCAGCGACTAATTCTGGTAATGATGGCAATCTGAAGATGGTGACAGTGTATTTTATCGTTGAAACATCTCATTATCTCGGCTAATCACCCGAGAACATTACATTAAATAACTGAATTGTTTTTGTAGATTACATTTTTCAACGAGCAAAGATTTTTAATTTCGGGGTTTATGCATCGTCGATATTAAGGATGATAGATTTTTTTTCTTTTTTGCTTATTGCTTTACGCCTCGTCGACGTCGATATCATTAATGACTGGGGACAAGGAACGGGGAGAAATTCGGTCATGGCCTTTTGTAGGAAGCATCCCGGCATTCGCCTGGAGTTATTTGGGAATACCATGGAAAAACAAAATGTGGATGCAAGGACGGGGGAATTCGAACCCGTGTCCTCGATAATGCGAGGCCAGAGTGTTACTGCTCACCCACCACGATCGGCAGGATATTAGATGCGAGAAAATAATGGGGAAGAAATTGGAAGTAATTCGGCCATGGTCTTTTGGTCCCAGGATTCGGCCGGAGTGATCTATGAAGTCTCTGAAAAAACACCACCAGAATCGAACCAAGATCTTCCAGAATCTAGGATTCTCCTCATTCAACAGGTTCAACATATCGCTTCTACTATAATAAGTGACTGTAGTTGGACATCTCTTTCGAAATAATTCATTTACTGGAGGGAAGCTGCGGAATTGGGTTACAAAACCTTAGTCAAACCATTGCTTGAATAAGGTGGAGTGGTGTAGAACCCACATTTTCTGTATGAAATTCAGGAGTTGGAAGGGGTACAAAGGAGAGCAGCTAGATTAATTTTGTGGAAATTACTGCAGAAGTAATCAGTAACTGATATGATTAAGTAGCTGTATTGGGAGTCAAGACAGAAGGAAGGCGAAGACAGTGTTTGGATTGTTCAAGCTTTATAATTGCTGTAAGAAATGGATGGATATTAGGAGCACTTTTACATGTAAGCGAAGTGATTACCATAATCATAAACTGGCAACTGAATTGAAGCGAAACGGTGTGGGAAAAAATTCTTTTGTAGGTGAATGAGTCAAGGAAATGATGGACGGTTTACCGACCACACTGATGAAGGACAGTTACAGGAGGGGGGTGGGGGTGGAGGGGGGGTGGGGTGGAGGGGGGGGTGGAGCGGGGGGGAGGGGGGTGGGGTGGAGGGCGGGTGGAGGGGGTGTGGAGGGGGTGGAGGGGGGGTGGAGTGGGGGTGGAGGGGGGTGGATGGGGGTTGGGGGGGGTGGAGGGGGTGAAAAATCATAACATGTTAATGTGGATTTGTAGGAACATTGCCACCGGAACGTGTGTGCTCAATTGAAACTAAATTAAATATCAGGCAACTCAGAAACGGATAAGGTGTCCAATAGACCTCGAGCTAAAGTCGATGCTGGTCGATTGCAGCGAACAACAGCGCGGAAGTCAAAGACAGAACTGGTTTTCAGTTATCTTCCCGTGCCCTGACCTCTCCGGGTTGTATAGCCATATACTCCAGTCGCTCAACAAGGAAGAAAGAAAAAAAAAATATCGTGAAACGCTGGAGACTCCATAAAACCTGTCTCCAGTGCATGGAATGTGCCGATACTACGGACCTGCGCATATATCTCTCGCGGACACTGCCTTAGTCCACCGATTAAAGGCAACCAGGGGTCAAAACGTTTATTGGCTCCTCGCGCTTTCATCCAGGCTCGAGATGCCATCACCTGAGCTGGACACTATTGAGTGAGTGGGGTAATTAACTCGCAAAGTGCGCGTGTTCGGAGTCTGAAAACTGCTTCGCCGCTGTAGGCTCCGCGGTTTTATGCGGCAATACACGGTCGCCGACGACTCGCTATCTAATTTCATTTATTTTGTGGCTGTACCGAGATAGTTGCGAAAACTTAACACTTTCTCGAATGGTGATTTCTACTTGTCGGACCGCTCCGAGTTTTTATCGGGTACTAACAGAGCATTAAGGACCTTGTAGAGAGACATTTAAGCTTGTTTTATGGTTACACTTACTAGTTTAAAAACACAATCTCGGTGAAATAATGCCATATCTTCAACCGGTTTGACTATTTAAGTCTTTGCAACTTGTCGAAGGTGAATAAAATAGAATGGAATAGGCAATCTCCTGTACGAAAAAAATCAATCCCACAATCTAACTGAATGATTTTAATAAATTATACAAAAAGTTTACCTGGTTGGCAGATCCGGGAATTGAACACCCTACTTCCAGATGTTCATATAAGAGGTTCGATTCTTCTCCTTTTGTATAAACACTTAACCATCCTTTATTTTTGTTTGCAGTTTAAACCAATGTTTAAAGATTTAATTCCAAACCAAAATTTTCTGTCCAATAAATCTATATAGTGTTAGAAATGTTTTTTGTTGTATTTATATTTTTTGTTTTTTTTGTGAATTATTTGTACTTTTTTTAGTTTTTTTGATTTTTGTGTTTTGTGTTTTGAGTTTTTTTATTTTTTTATATTTTTTTTAACAAAAACTACACTTATGTACAATACACAAAATTAAACGTTTCACTGAAGGATGACAACCCAAGACTTTTCTCCAACATATTAGGTACTTCGTGCCTAACAGGCCCGGATAGACGTCGGTCATGAACTCAGTTCCTCCCCTCTCCCATGATTCACACTGGCTGCTTGAGTTGGCCAGTGTCCATGTGATCTATTGTAGCCCAATCGAAGAAGAAGAAAGAACAGCATTTTTCACCTCTTGAATTTAACAACTCTTCCATTCAACAATCTGAAGTAAGAAAGTTTCATCAAATTCAGATTGGTGATCCATAGATAGTGAAACTATTTTATTTTTGTGGGTCGGGGAGATTATTATTAATTTAATTGCAATGGAGCCAACGCTTCGGTGGCAGTTCCCCTAGTAATTTAATTTCCCTTTTCTTAAATTATCTTTTGTATTTAAAGTCTTAAATTACTCCTCCATTTACTTTTGCAATTTAGAAATTTTAATTTAAATTCTTATCCATTTTTGGTAAATTATTCATCACTTCACTTGGTAATTTGTTCCAATCGCTGACACCCTTCAAAAAAAAAAAAAAAAAAAAAAAAAAAAAAAAAAAAAAAAAAAAAAAAAAAAAAAAAAAAAAAAAAAATGCCCACTCTCTTATGTTTGAAATCGAGAGCCAACTTGTGGTCATGGTCGTCTTTCCCCTTCCATGCACTATTCCTAATTCTTTGAAGGGTACCCCTCAATGCCCCATCACCAACATATGCCCTATACATTCCCAGCGTTCTCTTCACCCTCCTCCTTTTCTCCAAAGACTCCCAATCCAGCTATCGTATCAGTTACCGACAGGATCCTGCAATAATTTCGACAAACAAATCTAGCTGCTCTTCTTTACACACCTTCCAACTCCTGTATTTGATATCCAAAATGTGGGTCCCAAACTATACCACCATATTCAACCAATGGTCTGAAAATTTTGTAACCCAACTCCCTAACTTCTCTGGTGCATCCTCTCATCACCGTGTCCAGTAAACGAAGATTTTTAAATGAAGAAGTTTGAGATGGGTGTGAGGTTTGAGGTGTGGAGTGTAGAAGTTGGAGTAGGAATAATTTTTAGGAAAATACTAATGCAACCTGAGCGATGTGCATTTGAGACAGTTTTTATTCTGTTGGTTTGCCGCGTTGTTACGGGGGAAGAATTATGACACCTCCTCTCCATAATTTGTCAAGCTGATACCTCCTAAAATTATGATAGCAAGGATAGATTTTTCGCAGCCCTCTTTAATCATAACTGTGTCCAGGGCACGGCGAGGCTTTAAAGCTCCGTGTCTGTGTACATCAAAGCAGTTTGACTGCCTCCTGTGAGGTGAAGACAACGGAGTACAAAAGAACCGCGTGAAAGAATGATCGGTGAAAATAAAGAAAATCGAGGAGCATCAAAGTTGGCACAAGCGGTGAGGATGTGGGTCCTGCTCGAAGACTAATTGATCCCTAATTAATGCCGACACCCGAGGTCCTGTAATTAAATTAACAGGACGCCGCACCGGTGGGTCCAATAAGTACAGGCCCGCGGCGACCACACGTGACTGGCGTGACGTCACAGGCGAGGCGGCTCGACCAATGGCTGGTCACGACTCCCACACGTCATTCACGTCCAGGAAGACATGCTTCGGCAAAGTATCGTAATTGATCCTTCTCCTATGAAGACACCCTCAGCCGCGTTGCTTGAGTCCAAATCGTGTTGGTGAACAATCGTTGATTGATGCTTGAAACTAGTCAGGGAGATAACCCAATTTTTTGAATCTTCAATGGAATCTTCTGCACAAAATGAAGGAACCAGTACTGTAGGATGACCAAATTTGTCGTATGTTAAAGGTTTTAGTTTCAGTACGTCCAATAGTCAGGAATGTACTTCAGCTAAGCTGGTAGGTGACGATAAATCAGAAGATAATTTCAACGTAATTGGTCTTTAAACTCCCATTAGAGATTCCAACTCCTGTACGTCTTGCCTTTCGTCTATTTGACTACAATACTACGATAATAATAGAGAAAGGGAACTTCTGATTCCACTACAACACCAGTATTTTACGTCTGTCATAATTCTTAAAGAAACATGGCTGAGTCATTGCCATTTGTAGGTGGAAGTTTTCTTTAAGATGTCACTAAATGATCTACTGTGATCTTGGTGAAGAGCAAAGCATTGATTTTTCCATAACTCAGTGGAGAGGAAGAGAAAGACCGCTATAAGACATATGGAGGGTCACAGGATTTGGCAGAGAATCACCCAATCTGGGCTTATGACTCTGAAAGTGTTAATCATTGCGTGATTGGGTTGATTGATCTTCATTGATAATGAATAGTGGAGTAGTGAATCGCGGAGTAATAATAATAATAATAATAATAAAAATAAGGATTTACCTGAAGCGAAATCAACTAAAATCCCTAGTTAATTTTTTCGTCTACAGTGAGGAACCAATCTAGGTGCCTATTTTTTGTTTACTGGCTCCTTTTTTTTGTCACAAGCAAAAACAACCAACAGAATTTCGTTTAAGGCTCTATTTGTGGATGTATCCTTAATGGTTGTACACGAATATGTGTTTTGTATCATTGTGCGCACTTCGAGGCGTCTTCTGTATATCAGCATTCTTTCAAGTCGATTTTTTTTTTTTTTTTTTTGTAACTGCTTTACGTCTCTTTTTAACATCGAGGTCTTTAGAGACGGGAAAGGATGGGGGACAAGGAATGGGAAGGAATTCGGCCATGGCCTTTTTGAAGGAAGCATCCCGGCATTTGCCTGGAGTGATTTGGGGAAACCATGGAAAACCCAAATCTGGATGCCCGGACGGGGATTCGAACCGCCGTCCTCCCGAATGCGAGGCGAGAACGCTAACCGTTACACCGCCCCGCTCGGTCTTTCAAGTGGAGATGTAAAGTATTTTAATATTTGGCGTTAGTAGATCTGTTTAGTAGCGTTAGCTGTTTCGATTTCAAGTTTAAAGTTTTTTCACAGGTGACGTACAGGATTAAATTAAAGGTGGAACAAAAACAAGGGAACTTAACAAAAACATTTGTTGAAAATAGTTTGACTTGAATAAAAAAAAAAAAAGTCATTTAAGTACTAGATGCGAGGGTTCTGGCTATATTTTGACATTTTTTCAGTATTAAAATTTGGAATTTTTGTTTTCACATATTTTTCACTCGACTACTTGAGCACCCATTTACCCCACCCTGGCTACGCCAATGGTGACGTATTATTCCAGATTTCCTATAAATACCTACAAATTAATTCTAAATGTTAAGTGATGAATCTAGTTATCTTCATACTGAAACTATAGATTGTATACTTCTGAGTAATTTATTTCGTATTTCGTTTTTTTTTTCGTTTTTTTGTTTTTCTGGTTTGGAAGAGTGTACAACGCTCCGTTTCTAATAGCCATACTAATTCAATTATTAAAACGAATTAAATGTTTTTGGTGACAGACTTTATCGTCCAGGTAGGTAGAGAGCATAAGCTGGTGAAATTTGTTTGTAGTATCAGATTTGTTTGTGGCACCATATACTCACTGATGAAGGCCACTCCACCATGCGATACCCCCGTGTTAATGGTAATGACAGCTCAGCAATAAGATTTCGAAGTATTCACTGCCAGACCTCCGTATGCCTGTCTTAACCTCCCGATAGTTATTTGGAACCACTGTACTCGATTTAGTACAGGTGTCGATATTCGAGATCTGAGCTGGTCACGACACGGTAGTTTGGGAGGGAGGCAGGAAGCGGCTTAAGACATAACGAGAGGGAAGTGGCCGGGCTGATCAATGCAGACGACCAAGAAGGGTGTGGTCGTCGGGAGGGGTGATGGATTGCCGGAAGGAAGGGCAGTGGTCAGCTTGTGGGCAGGCGGCGGAAAAGCCGGCCAGCACGGCACCGGCTAAAAGGAAAGGGGAGCCCACTCACGAAACACACTGCCAGGTCAGTGAACTCGCACTCAAACCTACCTGTTACTGTGTCTAGACCATTCAGCACTCTATCTTCTTTGCTGTTGTATTGTTAAGTGACATATCTTGTTTTTCTATTTGATTATTTATTTTGTGTGTGTGTTTTGTTTATAAGTTTATTTGTGGTTTTTTACATGTTGGGATATACTCTAACCCTTTGCTCGGCCTGTTGATTATAAGCACCACTTTGCTATTGTATTGTGTATTGTAATCTATGATTTTTAGTTTGTTTTTTGTTGTTTTTATTTAGATTTCTAGTTGTTTTACTACACGTATTTGGAAATTATCAAACCTTTTGGTCAGCCTCTAACATATTGTTTTTAAGTATGAACCTGTTATTGTTTTCTGTATTACAATTTAATGTTTTTTTTTTAATTTGTTTTTTGTTGTTTTCTTTATTATCGTTTTGTTAAGATGTCTATTTATAGCTTTACACATGTAGGAAACTTTTTTTATCCATTTATTCTGCTTCTATCCTGTTGATTATAATCGTCAATTTGCTGTTGTACTGTGAATTGTAATTTATTTTTTGGTTTTGTTTATTTGTTGTTTTTTTGTGATTTTGTGTTTTTTGTTTTGCTTTTTTACTTATCAATTTGTGGCTCTACATATATTGGGATCTTATCTAATCTTTTGCCCAGCCTGTAACATGTTGGAACATCAATTCGCTCCTGTATTTTGTATTGCCACATATGTTTTCTTTATTTGTTTAAATGTATATTTACTGTACCACATATACTGCAAGTTCTTCAACCTTCCCGTTAGCCTCTAGCCTGTAGTTTATAAATATTAATTTTCTTTCATATTGTGTAACGCAAATTCCTGTTTTGTGCTCCAGTTGTTTATTTTTTGTTTTTTAATAATTTTTTGCTTAGATTTCATTTGGCTTTACACACTTAGGAAAATTCCCCAGCCATTTGGTCAGCCTCTAGCAATGAGCATCAATTCGCTGTTGTATTGTGTATTGAAATTTCTGTTATTTTGTTTGTTTTTGCAGTTTTTATTTAGATGTAATTGATGTTCTACACATGTCGAAAAATTCTCCAACATTCCGGTCAGCCTCCAGCGTGTTGTTTATAATTTCAATTTACTATTATATAGTACGATGGAATTTCTTGTTTCTTGTCTCTTTTGTTTATTTTTTGTTTTCATTCCTATTTATGGCTTCTCACACGTAGGAAAATTTCACACCCTTTCGTCAGCCTCTAGCTATAGGCGTCAATTTGCTATTGTTTTTGTATTACAATTTCCAGTTTTTTTGCTGTTCTTTTTGTTGGTTTTTTGTTTTTGTTTTGTTTAGATGTCTATTTATGGTCCTATATGTTCTGGATGCATTTCCCAACCTTTTGGTTAGTGTCTTTAACGTCGTCTTTTTGTACTTAGTGGTCTACTAAGGTGGAGCGTTCTGCACTGACGACTTGCTCTGCTTGCCTTGCGATGTGATTCGGCGAGGTGCCTCGGAACGAAGGCACCTCCCTCTTACGCCACATCTGACATTACCGACCTGCGCGCTCTTGACCTATGCTGATTCCACGCGCGGCCGATCTTCCACCACCGACCGATCTCTCTCTTTCTCTCTCTCTCACCATTGTCTCGCAACCTCTCGTTTCCTCTCGGAATGTGGGAGTGTGGGCCGGCACTGCCCACTTCCGTCAACGGCCAAGAACGCGGAGGTCATCAGAAGAGTCCTCGGAACCTCCCGCTGGGCGGAGGACCACTTCAGCAGGTGATGTGTGTCCTAGCTCCCGGCTACTCTGCAGTAGAGTCGCGTCCCATTCCCCACGGCCTCGAGCTGTCAGAACCCAACAAGTGGCTTGGTCGTAACAGTTTTCGCTTTCCATTTCATCCGTGATGACGACGAAAAGTTGTCTGACGCTTTAGAAGAACAATTAAAGTTTATTAATAAACAAATAGCTTCGATGTCTCGTCAAGACTTTGACGTGGATGAAAAACTACATCAAAAAAAAAAAAAAAAAAAGCTTCTGAGCATAAATAAGAATCATAAGAAGAAATTAGAGCACGTCACATACAGATTAACCCAATGACCATCATCTTCAACATAGGGTTTGTGTGCAAACCTCTTCCGAAGAAATTTTTTAAATGAATTTAATGCAGGTCCCAAGTCATATCGTTCCAAGTTACATCCTTAAAACAGAACCAACTTAGAGAAGTGACCATACGTAAATACTGTTCAAGCCAATGAATCACTGATGGCATGAATCTCCTGGCAGCGTTAGTACTAGTGTCTTAACCTGAAGGGTCACGGGATCGAATTCGCACTCGGTAGCGTCGTGTTATGTAAGAGCTGTATTTGTCTTGTGTTGTTGATACTCCATCATTAAGTGGAGTAGCCCTTAATATTGTGCAGCAACAATCCAGACACATCAGTACATCTGAGTATCTTCGCAAAGCAGGCAGTTTATTATGAAAAATACTATTATAACATTTTCCTTTGATAAAACGAGTTCTATGCGCTATCAACTGGTTGAGGTTATATTTTATGCAACCCTGGACATTTCTGATTAACTATTCACACATCAGAATTTAACCTGCACTGATGAACCAAAATATTGTGACCATCTGTTTAATAGGGTGTTAGTCCACCTTTGGAAAGCGATGCTGCAGAAATTCATCATGGCATGGATTCTACAAGTTCTTGGTAGGTTTGCGGAGGTATCTGGCACCAGATGTGTACATACAGATCACGCAATTCCCTTAAATTTCGGGTTTGGTTTTTGGGCGCGGCATCTGGGAACGAGCATTCGCGTGCTACTGTAGTGAGCATCTATGGAAAATCATTGAAGGACGGCGTAACGACGAGCAGTCGACAAGGTGGTGGACGTACACGCCTCATCACACAACATGGAGGTTGGAGGCTTGCCCGCTCTGTTAAGCAGAATAGGCGGCGATCTGTGGCAGATCTGACGGTTGAGTACTATACTGATGGAAGCACAGGTGTTTCATACCACACGAATCACTGCTGTATTACATTCCAAAGGTGGACCAGCACTCTATTAAACTTACAACCTTCGGAGGTAATATACAACAGTTCGGATGTCTGCACCTTGTGTTAGGCCGAATAAGATTTTTTTTTTTTGCTTAACGCCTCGTCGACAGCTAAGGTTATTAGAGGCGGGACTGGGGACAAGGAACGGGAAGGGATTCGGTCATGGCCTTTTTGAAGGAATCATCCTGGAATTCGGCTGGAGTAATTTCGCGAAACCACGGAAAATCCAAATCTCGATGCCGGGACGGGGATTCGAACCCGCGTCTTCCAGAATGTTAGACCAGAACGTTAGCCGTTTAATTAAGATATATACAGGAATTAGGAGATGATTTAATACTAAATTAATTGACCAAATGGCATGGTAAATAATTTTACAGGTCCCTGTTGACAAACTAACCACAACATACGATGATAAATCATTAAAAAAAAAACGGCTTCTAGTGGTGACGAGAATGTGTAATTGAATGGCTTGATGTATTTGTTTAGTGTGTCGTCAACAAAATCTACTTGTCGTCTCCCTTGTAATTACGCACTCACCTTTGCAGTAAAGGATTACTTTGTTGCCTATTAACCAACGCTGTTGGTTTGTCGCTATATTTCTACGACAAGCATAGCTGTCACCCAACTCACCAAAGATCGTACGTTGCGATGGTATTTCTTGGGACATCTGGGCAGTCGATAATTATATAGAGGGCAGAGATTACTATAAACGCGGCAACCAACACTACATATCACGCAGCAAAGTTGACTGTCAAGTCGGCAGTTACAAGTCTGAGGATGCCGGATGCCACTGTTGGTCGAAACTGCTCTGTCTGAATGTCAAAAATTTTTGACTGATGAGCAAACGCCATCCAGTACATTGAACTGTGAGAAATGTCTAAAAAATCTGTTACGATTAATGCAGATCTTAGATACTATGGTCGTTGTTATCTGTTTGAAACACGTAGCAAGATTGGAAATCAAGTAGATACGTTTGAGGGGCTGAGGTATTTGTTTCTCAATGCCAACCACAGATGGAACCGCACTATCACAAGAGTGTCGAACCAAAAGTGAGAAAGTAGACTCTTTTATATATATTTTTTAATTGTATTGCATTGTTCAGCTGACAATCTTCAACGTAACAACCAAGGTCTTCGTCAACGTTGGGGAATGTCAGTTGCCGTTGGGTGACCTATGATTTCGCTTTTTGTGAAATATAATTAGAACAGTTAGAAATGTTTTACTATTTTGTTGTGATCTGAGAGTATAAATGCAGTAAACATCGAAAAATATTTAGTTCTCACCCTTCTCGTGTCGCACCGCACCCTAGTAATAAATTCCAACGTTTTTATCTATCTACTTCGCCCTTCTTTTACGGCACAACTGCACTGACGTTTCAAATGTCATATTAAACACACCTAACGTTTGGTCGTCTGGAACGTTTGATTGATCTGTCCAATCAGGAAAGCGCAGCTGTCACGTGGTTGGGTGGCTCGGTGGGGGTAAAGCTCTGTTCGTATCGTGAAACTCTAGGCCACAGTGCTCGTCGATGTTATTAGGGCGTTTAGCAATATGTAACGCCTCTTTTATCAATTTCTACCACCATCAAATTGTAAATTATTTCTCTGTTCATCTGTTTCCATAATATCTCCACAATTAAAAACCAGGGTCCGGGTGGCTAGGTAGTAAAAGAGTTTGACTGTAGATAGCTAGGTCCTCGGTTCCTTGCTTCGAATCCATGTTTCGGCGTGGATTTTCATAAGCCCTTAATCCGACCTCCACCTCTTGTAGAGTTTTCTGTTCAATGTGAAGAACTACAGAAAACTTCCGCGGTTCAGATTCCAAGTTTAACTGTAGGTCCCCTTTACCCCGGAGGATTACCTGGTTAGGTTAGGTAAGGAAGGAACTGGCCAACCAACCTCCAATATCAGGCTAAGTATACCTACTTTGGTAGGGTTCAACCAACCTTCGGGCGGAATACAGAGCTGTAGTTTCTTTTAAATCCGATGCTTTAGCCACAATTTTATCAAAAACTTATACATACTTTTACTAAGAAGAACAGTAGTAGTAAAATGTTGTCTTATCCATTACAGATAACTAACCTGCTTTTGGATCCTAAAATTTTGTGTTTCAGTTTTAGCTGGTCTATTTTTGGCTATATAGAAGTTTTAATTATTTATTTTGTGATTTTGTTTTTATTTGCGTCAGTTTTATTTTTCTCTTATCCCACACTTTCTTCTAAGCTATTGTTAATTACTTTTGTTAATTACCTTTGCTAATTACTTCCATGTTAGGACTCCGATGACCGTCCTGAGAGTGGTGAGTGAGTGGTAACGTCTGGCTTCGGATTCGGAAGGACGCGGGTTCGAATCCCCGTTCGGTTATCCAGATTTGGGTTTTCCACGGTTTTCCCAAATCACTCCAGGATGCTGCTAGAACGCTTTCTTCAAAAGGCCATGGCCGAATTTCTTTCCGCTCCCCAAGCCAGTTCCCATCTCTTATGGCTTTAACGTCGACAAGACGTAAAGCTATATATGTATACACATTAAATTACTACGATTTTGTCGAGCCTTGAAGTATCAAAAACTATAAGTATCAGTACGAAAGTACTTAAGCACTGTAAAAAAATTCTTCCTGAAACACAGTTGGGAAGATGTAATTAGATATCGTGGGAAGTATACAAACAATGGGCTTGCAATACAGGTGCCCCGGTTACTGACATTTGGAACACCCTGTTCTCGAGTTCGGTGCTCCCGTGATGACGTATAAGGAGCGATCACGCAGGGTCATAAATATTCGCCCGGAAAAGGACAAATGGACTGGATTGTTTCTGATGACCCAGAAATATGCTACAGGTGGCTGCAAAACTGTATCTAATAGGACTGCACCTAAATCGTCGCCCCACCCATTCGCGAGGTAGCACTGTGCCATTAACCAAGCTGACAGGGAAGAATTAAGAAAGGGTGGGTGGAGAGAGAGAAAACAAACAACGCAGCCAGAAATCAAACGGGCCTCGGATTAAATTGCTTCTTGCCGATAATATAGTGCGTTAGTGAAATGAAATACTGCTGCGAGAGAAGCTGTGCTTCCGATGTTATCTTGACCGCCAGCTGATTGCGGGTAGGGGGAGAAATTATTAATTACTGTGGAGTCGTAGAACAGGATCCGCACATTCTCGTGCGCCGTTCGAGAGAGCATTGTTTTGATGCGACAGAAATGTGTATAGGCCGCTATTCAAACACGTTTACAGCAAAAAAGCAACAATCTAACTTGTAGCTGTCAGACCAGAGCATAAAACTTATTCTGTGATTAATAGCATCTGAGAATAATACATGACGGCATTGTCCGTCTGGAAATTCTTCCGCGTCTTTATGAGAAGCGTTTTATGGCAATTTGACGCTGTTTTATCGATTTATATCGACCTAGCGAGGTGGGTGAGATGTAAAGCTCTGGCCCCGCATTCACAAGGTAGCGGGTTCTAATCCCGCCCGGTGATACAGATTTTTATTTTCAATAGTTTCCCCATATCACTCCAGGCGTATTTCGGGATAGTTCCTTCGAAAGATCTTGGCAGAATTCCTTCCCATTCCCTGCCCTCAGTCCTGTCCCCCTTCTAATGGCTGCGAACTAGAAAAGAAAAAGGTTTGCTGTATCACACGAAAAAAATGAATGCTAATGGAATCAATGCACTGTTATGACAACTGGGGGTGGTAATGGTACTACTGGTAGTAATAGTGAACTAATAGAAATAGTAATATTAGTAGTAATAGCATATTAGCTGAAGTAGTAGTGTTGGTACCCACCCTGTTAATAACAGTAGAAATAGTAGCAGTAAACAATTCAGATATTGGAACTTAAATTGTCTTGAATTCATTGTTCTAAATTGAGTATGTTAAATACGTAAGATGTAAATATAAATATATATAATGACCTAAACTAATGGAAATAAGGATCAAGATTATACTATAGGCACTAGGCTACGTTGTATATTGTGGAGTAAATAAATAAATGTATAAAATAAAGGCATTATGACACCCATGAAAAAATGTACGAGTACAAACAGGCGTGTAAAATTCAGGAAAACAAGACAGTTTTCTTCTAACTTTGAGGAGATTTATCTTAGTGTTTCAGCTTATAGACCACAACGAAGATGAAACTAAGCAGAACTCTTGAAAAGCATAAACAGCAATTATATTCGCAAATTTGAACTGCAGTAGGTGATAATGGTATAATCGTTGTACTAAAAATTATAAAATATAGTAATCAAGCAGCTCAACTGTGAGTTTTATTAACTAAAACATCCTTACATATTACAGCCAATTTGTACACGCATGAACACAATATAAGGTGTTGCCGTTGGTATGTGCATTGCCTATTATGGAAGTTGTCATACTCTTAAAGTTTAGTAAGAATGTCTGTTTGAAAGGACTCAGAAGATGCGCAGGCGACTATCGTAAAAGTTGCGTATACTTGTTCGTTCGAAACACATGTTGAGCACGTGTAACATACAAGTAGTCTCCGCACACGGGAGAGTTATAACCAGCACTAATGGAACGTGTTGTGCGACAGAATAACGTAAATTACAGCTCTCGACATACCACAGTATTATCTGCAATGCGGCGAAGATTTAAACCGCTTTCTCGTTTCGTAAGTTTCACATACAGTATTGTTTTTTCACTGCTTCCTTACGGAGTCACCGTAAACTACTAAAAAAATCGTTGAACCAACGTAATCAACCAAAAATAAAAGTATAATGAATCAATCTATAGCACTGGAGTAGTTTATAAAATTTTTGTGATCTGGATGTTTGTTTAAAACTAATTAATTTTTGTCACTAATTTTCCTTTAAATGAAAAGTAAATAACGTAAGCAAAATAATAATGGACCACAAACAAATCCTTGGGGTAAATTACATTTTCCATGACAAAAAACTACCAACAAATATTTTATTTCAATATTTTCAAATTTTCAATTAAGAACAGCAAAATATTATTATTATTTTATTGCTAATTATATGCCTGATTTGTTATTTATTTTGGTCCTTTTTTTCTAAATAAACGATCCTTTAACCGTTGGGCTATGTCTCTCAACCAATATTCTGCATTATGCTTCATGAATAAGCGTGAGAAGTCTCTTAATTAGTTACAGCGTTAAAACATTAAGAATCGAATTGTTACAAATTTTGAAACGTGAATCAGTAAGCACGACCACAGAATGGAGAATAGTGATGGACCTAGAACACATTCCACGATAGAACCACAAAAGCCACGAACAAATTTATAATTTCTTGACTTAATTTCTGCCTCCAGCACCAGAATGTAGGTGGCTTTGTTTTCTAATGTACCTATATGTCGGAAGTGTTTTTTATCTTTGACCTACTAGTCTACATAATAATAACGTAGCAAAATCAAATATCTGAGTTAAACTGGGATTCCAAGGCATAAACACTACCGACAATTACGTTATGATATGTGACGATTTTTACTGCACAACAGTAAAAACTTTTTTATTTTCCCGAATTATGTATCACATTCGTTATTGCGGCAATTTTTCTAAATAAACGATCCCGTACTGTGTTCCTAATCCTTCCTGCATATATATGGTTTGTGTTGTGCAGGTTACTGAAAGCATAAACGAAACAGGTCTGAAAATTTCGTGCTAAGCGATAAACTGTTTTAGCTCTTCAGCATCAAATTTTAATGGGTTTTGTTTCAATTACATTTCTTGGATTGTTTGTGACTCATTTTCCATAATTTGTTTCCGTGTATTTTAGCGTTTATTGGTTGCAGGTCAGGGTATTTTTTATTCAAGTTTTTTTCCTTTAAAAATAATGATATCAATAAATATGGGCTTAAAATGCATCCTTGAGTTAAACATTAAATAGTATGAAATAAACAGATCAGGGAAGCCACCAACGAAACTTATTAATAGTTATTGCATTGCCAGGGGCACGTACTATGTATAGACGTCACATTCACTATACAAGCTTCGCCCTGGACTCTATTAAGGCCCCTCCAGCCGGTGAAGCAACTCCTCCGGGTGGAAGGGTCAAGAATCGCGACCCCTGGTCGGCACTGTGCGAGGCGGAACCGGTCCGGAAACCGTCGCCGGGGTCGGGGGTCATGGTATTTGGACGATACGCGGAGCGGATTGCGGCAGAAAAAATGACCTTTCGGATCAGGGGCAGTCCGCATCTGCCGGCGGTCCGGTGGAAAGGTGAAGGGCGGACTCCTCCAGTCCACTGCACAGAACTAGAGCTCAGCTCTCACTGGAACATTTCGCCGGTGTGAGGTGTTGAGACTCTACTACAGTAACGATTAGAACTTGGCAGTATCTGTGTAGACATTTGGAGAACAGACAATTTTTGGCCACTGTGCAGAATCCGAGTTGACCAGAAGAGAGATTGAACGATAATACTAAAAAAATCTTCAACTAGAGGCTGAAACATCCTCAGGTTAGACTTTTAGGGCAACTTAAATTCTTGGTCTGGTAGTTCAGTGGTTAAGGCGCTTGTTTTCAAAAGTTTGGGGTCTCGTCACGGGTTCCATTTCCGGTGGGTCCGGCAATTTTTAATCGTGTTAAACACATTCTGTGGTTCAGATTCCGTGTAGGTTGGAAGAAAAGGAAATGGCTGTCCAACCTCTGACACGATGGCTTAGTATGCCTCCTTTAGGGGGATCCAACCAACTTTCGGATTGTCGACTAAGTTAGTTTTTAAAGATTCTGGTTATAACAGCTTTGTAATCGTTCGTCGCGCACGAAACGTAACTATTTTAGAACTACGTAAGAAGACGAGCGTAAAATTATAATAAACTAGAATTTTTTAATGTTTCAACCGCGCAGTGCTTGATGTTGGTTGTAACGCTTTTGTCTTTTGTCGTTCCTCTAGCAATAAGAAAAACGTTTGTAATGTATTATCTTTGTAACCTATTATCTTTGTAACCTTTCCCGTAAATTAAGTTCCGCAATTTCGTTACGATTAATGAAATGTTAATATCAAATCCGTTTATACTAACGTCAAAAACTAAGGAAGTAAATAACCAGATTTATTTAGTCAAAAACAATATCAACAAAATCCAAACGGTACAGTGGAGTTTTTAGCTGTGTTGTGGTGACTGTTTTGTAAAGAAGTGTTTATCTTAGATGCAGCGTGATCTGTGGCACCTATGTGAAAAAACTATTTATTGCTACGTTCTTCGGTCACACAGAGTCATGCCTCAGATTTTAATCTAGACCATTACCTTTTAAAATGTAAGTATTATCCTAATTGGTTCATTTATCTCACTTCTGAATAATATTTCCGGTTACGGAGAAATCTAGAGGTGTGTTAAGAGACGTTCAATATGTAAAGGGCTTTCAATTGGACGGAAAAAATTAAATAAAAAAATAATTGTTTTTTCATTGTAAATTATCAAAAATAATTATAATTTGGTGACTCATCTAATAAAAATTATTTAAATATATGCCAATTGTTAGTTAGCTCCTTCTTGTTTCGCAATTTGATGTAAACCTATTATTTTAATAGAGAATTACTACGTGGACACATTGGAAAACAAATCGAATTCATGTTATTTCTTCACTTTCTGGTTAATGAAACCTGTTATCTGATTGAGAGATATTGGCTCAGGTTCTATATACCTCCAAACTGTAGATATCCCGCTATCGTGAAATGTCAGCCGTTGTTCCAGTTTATATAAAAAATTTAAAATAGGTAAAATAAATTATTATCATTAATGTTGTAATCGTAGGTTTTCCCGGTGAATCTGATGCTTGAAGATCTCTCAGGCATGCGGCCGGATCAATTGATCGTAGATCAACGAATTTTCCACCGCGTAACGTGGCATCATCTTCGGGTTGCGTTTGGATTATTACTTTTCCTAATTAAAATCTATTTCGTTACAGCATATATGATTCCTTAAGAATTGATTATATTCGTACAGTGAGACCATCTATCGTAATACTTATTACTAATGCTGAATAGATTTGATCTTACCCCAAGGAACGATGCTAGGTCCATTGTTCTTCTTACCATGTTTACAAAACTGTTAATCAGAAGAAAATATTACATCAATTTGATCAACCTGGTGGCTCTGTGGTTAAGGCGTCTGACTGGAGATCGGAAGTTCCCCGGTTCGAATCCCTGTCTCGGCGAGCATTTTCATAAGCCCTTAACCCGATCTTCACCTTTCGCACTGCTTAGTGTGTAATGTGACGTACGCCATAACGCTTCCATGGTTGGGATTTCATGTTAAACTGTAGGTCCCGTCTAAGGCTAACAATCCTAATTGTAACACTGATGTTTACACATCCACAGCAAATTCAAGAAAAAATGGTTTAACGTGGTCCTAACTGCCCCAAACGAACATACATACATTTCACCAATTTCTGTTAAAGTAGAGTAAGCTCATAACCACATAATGACTTAAGAATCCTTAGTTTCCACCAAAATCGGTAAACAGAGTAAATAATGATATTGTGAACTACCATAGGATTCTATCATTAGCGAATATAAACACGAGAGTTTGTTACCGCTCGTTATAGTAGAAAAATTTTGACCAATGTTTTCTTCTGGCTAAGAATTTGGGCGAGTAATAAATAATGAAATAAAAGATTGTACGATACGGTAGGATTCAAAATCTAATGTTTAACTTTAATTCCTGATTATTCACTTGTTTTCTCCTAATATCTCTCTTCGGTATAATCTCTATCTGCAGTATCCGTGCGTCTATTAACGCAATATTTGTATCAAAAATGGAAAGAAAAGTGTCCCCTACATAAGCATTCAATAATTGTCACTGAAGACGAAAGTGTAAAAATGGGTCATACGTTCCTCAATGGCTTTCACGAGACTTTATGTTGAATTTAAGGAGTAAAAATGAGGTAGAGAATCCTGGTCTATGATCTCACTCCGGTCACGTAGCAAGCTGGGAAGTAACCCATTCTAGCGTAGAGTCTGAGTCAGGAGCGTCGTATAACCGAACTGTATGGCGGTATTATGCTAAGTGGATGAGATATCACCTGTTCCTCTGCTGTTTTCGTGGGACAGCTCTCAGAGGAATCTTGCATATAAATTCCGTGATCTCTCTACACTAAAATTCCTAGAATATGACAGTGTCGGGTCATTCATTTCTGCGACCAGAAGTTTTGTTTACCCTTCCTCGAAATTGTGTCGCCCTGATTTTCACTGTGTCAACTATTAAGAACAGAAGTCAGAATTTATGATGTAGGAAACAAGGTTTCTGTCAGTTTGACCATCATAAACAATAAAAAAAAGTCTTTTCATGCAATACTCCAAAGTGAAGACTGGAATTTTGATAGTATTAGATGAAGAATGAAAAGAATGATGGCTGTTCTTACAGCATCCTTTCGTGAAATTTGTATCAGGAAGATAATGTTGTTCTAAACACAACGTTCCTGAAAATTTTAGCTCTGAAGTTCTTTTTCCTTACAACTGACAGAAACTTGAGAAGGTTCAGAAAGCCCATTCGGACCTTTAACGTCGAGTATAACTGTCTGGTTTTTATGAATTTAAAATCAAAAGACCATGGGTATACACGAACGAAATGCTTATGACCGGCCCTAGAAATGAGCCGTGTGGAATAGCTTGATTGAAAACTCTGGCAAGTGATATACTTATGGTAAGAGCAGACTGATTAAGAAATTGCGAATTTTTCCGTCCTCTTTTCCAAAAATTGTGGGCGAAAGAGCCAATGGAACCGTACATGAATACCTGCAACCATCACTCCTACGCATTTTACATAGTCTTTCGTAAAAAAGCCTCCTGAAAATCTCATTTATTAAACTGTGGCTGCTGAGCCTGAAAATTTGATCATTCTGCCTCTATGCATATTCCTCTCGGAATTTTGAAAAGCATATATGCAAGTTATGTAACGCAAATGTCGGAAAATTACTTTAAACGTGTAACACAGTAAAATATTATCTGTACGTTAGTTTATATTCAAGTAGCTTTAAAATTAATTAGCATTTCATGCCACGTGGACATGGCATTTTGCAGACTTAAGGGAAAAAAATTAAAATATTGTTCAATAGTGGAATTAAAAGACACAGATATTGATCAATTAAATTGTTTTGAAAAGCTCCATATTACTGACGTCATAACTAATCTCCACAACTGAATTTATTTTTAATCATTTAAATAAACAAGACGCAAACCATGTTATGTAGTGAATAACGATGTTAATAGAAGTCAAGACGTGTTATTAATATATTTGATGCAATGTTATCTTTGCTGCCTATATGTTCAGGTAACTAAATATGTGTTGTTCTTGGATGTTGTGTGGTTTTTGCAGCCTATCACTAGATTATGATTTATTGCTCAATACACCGTTCAAGTAGAGAAATAAGACCATAACCATTCAAATTGTAAAAACCCTATCCAAATCCCCAATTATATGGTGACTAGTGTACTACGATGAGTTAATCACCGTCTAAAATAGTCTCACATTTATCGCCATATTACTAACAACTCTTTTAGTTCGATAAATAGATAAAAATCACAGCGAAAAATTCTAAAACCCAAGAATAAATGCATATAATAACGTAATGACACATTGAGCCAACGGAATTATGTAGTAACTAACCACTGTCTGAACGCGCAACAAGTTGGTGGAAGACTTAATCCTCTGCTAAACAGTATAGGCCTACTGATTTTCCGATTTGGAAGAAGAATCGCATAAATTATTTAGTCTGAAATAATAATATTATTTATAAATACAATCACGCAAGTGCAGGTGTGGAAGATTTATAAGTGGACTAAGCATAACGCCGTGGGGAACAACTTGCACGATAGCTACGGCTAGTAATACACAGCTCATACTTTGCGATAGGAAGCCTCTTGGGTAGAACATTACGGATAGAGGTTAACCTGAGCCCCGATTTCATGGTCAAGCGTCTCACAGACCAAAATAGCTGAAGAACAGTATCATCGTTTGGTTACCCCAGCAAGGACTTTTGTAATTAGTTCTAATTTGACATATAGCTGCTCTATTGCATAAATTTCCCAGTTCTTAGAAGAATCGCGTAAATAATTATTTACAGAAGTTTGAAATAAATTCTATGTTGACCACAGATACACTCTGCAGTATCACAAGTGGTAGTGCAGCTGATTTATGAGTGGACCAAATATAGCGCCGTGGGGAACAACTTGCGCGATAGCTCAGGTTAGTAACATACAACTCATACTTAGCGACATTGGAGCCTTTAGGGTAGCATAATATGAAAAGAGGTCACCTTGAGGCCCCGGCTCGTAATAAAAACAAAATCTCCCACCTAATTGAATAATGAAAGTAGTGCAGCATCGTTTAGTTTCCTCTGTTAGGAACTTTTGTGTGGTTTGATGACTGACCATATGGGTGTCTAGACAGGATATGTTTGGACGCCATATGACCTGCATAGACTCTAGCCAGGCGAGAGTGGCGCTGCAGTCTCGCCCGTGTGGGTGGGTCTGTGGCTGCTCTTCTGCCTCTCTCGCGTTTCGTTTCGCAAGCCAATCCCAAGCTCCTCCGTCTGGACTTTCTCTCTCCGACCCTCGGGCCACGAGATGACCTCTCTTCGTACTGTACTGCCCTCGGGGCTTCGCTACCGCAAAGTGTATGAGCTGTATATCACTACCGCGCGAGGTATTCCACACGGCTCTATACTCGGTCCACTCATAAATCTTTAACACATGCGCTTGTGGTACTGCAAAGTAAGTTTGCAATCAATACATAATTTATATTATGCTAATATTAATTTATGTGCTTCACAGATTCAATAAAAAAGAGGATATTGCTGCTTTATGGACATATCTATAGAAAAAGTTATTTAGTTACCTTAGGGGAAAAAAGTTAACAACAAGCTGGATTCAAGACATCAAGAACGATTTGGAAAGAAATAATATAAGAGAAGAGGAAGCTATGGAGAGGGAGATGTTTACAAAGAAGGGATTAAATTTAGAATGATTCCAAGGCAGAATTGGATAGAAATCCTGTCCGAAGTTGTGTGAAGAGAAAACGATGAAGTGATGAAGGTATATTGGATATAATGGGAGAAAAAACAACAAGAAAGGATGAAGAATTGAAATTGACATGTGATCTTATCAGGCTTCATCAGAAAGAAGAATAATTTACGTTCTTCGAACTATGTAATTCATTAACAGATCAAGGCAATACCTCTCTAAATTAATGATGTCATCATGGCGTAGAACTTAATCATTATCTATCAGTTTTCTTTAAGTTCGTCAAAGACGGCTCGCCACAAAAAAAAAAAAAAAAAAAAAAAAAAAATCCTTTTAGAAATGTTGTTTATGACTTGTGCTCTGAAAAATAAAAATCTCGCTAACTATCAGGATATCTTCTCAGTGTCAACAATTACTGCCTATACTATATTCTGTTTCCTACTTAGACGGATGCTAAATGACACTTGTTTGTGGTTTGGCAAAAAGAGTGCGCCTAAGCGTAATGGAAATTATAACGAAATGTATTACGAAATCTTGTATTTTATATATATAAAAAAAACCTTGTGATTCTGTCTTATTAACACGACAGCGAGAGTAGATATGAGAAGTCAGAGGCATAGTTATGTTCGGTTTGTAGACGTAAAAGAAATACAAGCTGGACTAACGGAGGCCGAATCTCTCTCGACACCCAGTTCGTGTCGGTCGGCTAAAAAGAAAAACAAAAATTCTGCGAACACATCTCGCATTAACGAACGATGACGCGCCAGTGGCCGCCGTCTCTCATACATATGCTAATGCCCGATTGGCGAGCTGCTACAGTGAAGACATTCGTTGTAAGTTGTCGTACACCTTTTGGCGGGCGTTGGCTCCAGAGGTGTTCCGCCAGCGACGTGTGATCGGCAAGTGTGGGAAGGCTTGTAGACAGGACAGAATGTCCAAACTGGGTACCGTTACGTATGTGTGCACTGGCCGTGTAATACAACCAGAGTCAGAATGTTCACATGTCAGAAGGCTACAACGCTAATTCACGTTGGTCACTTTAAATAACGAAATACTGAGCGTCAGAGTTCTGGTCCTGTTGATGATGGAAAAGAACTTCCAGATAATATACAGAACTACACTTATGTAGCTCTACACTATATGCTAACACTATCACATCAATTGACATCAATATTGATTAACTCTATATCAATTACTCTCCATGAAAATACAAAATAGCAATGGACTAAAAACTCTTCCCTGAGGTAAAATCTAATTTCTCTTACTCACGGAAGACCATTGATTTTAAAAAAAAAAAATCACTGTTGCTGGTGATATCAAACAATATAACGAATACGTAAAATGATAGGCAGAATAAAATAACAAGATTATATGAAATAGTAATGGACCAAAACTCATTACTAAGGTGAAATCTGATTTTTCTTCACTCTCCGAAGTACCTTGCTAAATCAATACTGTTTATGGTGCTATGAAACCATTTTATGAATATATAAAGTGGTCAACAGAATGAAATAACAAAACAATATGAAATATTAATGGGCTAAAAACTGATCCCTGAAGTAAAGGCAATTTTTTTATTAACTAAAGTACCTTGCTGAAATAAAACTGTTGCCACTGCTGTGAAACCATATTATAAAACGCACAGTGGTCAGCAGAATGAAACAATAACTCTCTCCACAACATTACGAAAAACTTATCCCTGAGGTGAAATCTAATTGTTGTTCACACTAAAGCACACTGCCAAAATAAAATTGCTGTTGGAGTTATCGCGCCATATTTTGAATACGTACAGTGATCCACTAAATGAAATAACAATACACTCCAAGGCGATATGAAATAGTAATGGACCAAAAACTCATCCTCGAGGTAAAATCTATTTTTTTCTAGTCATCGAAGTTTATTACTAAAATAAAGCTGGAGCTATCGCACCATATTATAAATATATACTGTGATTCGCTTAGTGAAATAAAAACAAATTTTTAAGCAGAAGAGTGGTTTTAAAGTTGCAACGAAGGTGAATTGAAACGTAAGCAATCTGTACATGAACTGCGATCATGCATATTTAAAGTTTCTCATACTCTGCACACTAGACGAACGGCAGCGCAATTCTATATCATAGTTGATGTACGGTTTAATAATCGTTCTTTCTGAAAAATCTTCATCTTTCAGTAGTAAAGCAGTATATTCCCGCTCCACCCATTAATTTATGAGCGCATTTGCAACGGAATCAGTTATGTTTTTGTGTTGGTATTCGTGAAAGTTGTTATAACAGATAAGATTTGATACTAACGTAATAAATATAGATCAGTTGGCAGAATGTGTTGATCAACAAATTTTCCTGAAACGTCTTCTTTTGACTGCCACTTGAAGTTTCATAACGGGATAATCATTCGGTCTGGTGGCTTTGTGGTTAAGACTTCTAGCTGGAGATCGAAAGTTACCCTGTTCGAATCCCTGTCACTAACCCGACCTTCAACTCTGGAACAGCTTCTGTGTTTTGTGAAACACGCTAGAACGCTTCCCTGGTTTGGAATTCACGTGAAGCTGCAGGTCCCCTTTCCCCGGTAGGATTATCGGGTTGGGTTAGATAAGGAGAAAAGGAACTGGCCGTCATACTTTTGATACCAGGCTTAGTAAGCTTCCTTCGGGAAGGTCCAACCAATCTTCGGGTAGAGGACCACACTTAGGTTTTCAAAGAGGATAATGTAAACAGCGATTTGGGTAGAGTACCGTATTACAGTACTGAATGACAGACAGATCCCATTGGCTGATCCTTAACGATTGAGGCTGGCATTCGATAGTATACTTGTTCAAATCCTCTTTCGGCCATCCAGATTTCCGTTTTCCATATTTCCTCGAAGTTACTCTACAGGAATACCTGTATGGTTCCTTCAAAATGACATTGCCCAATTCTTGTCACCAGCCATATCCACCTCTAAGTATCTCGACGTCGGTGAGGGATGAAGTCCTAAATAAATGAATTATTAACATGTATCGATCTTTCACTGCATCGACCATTAATGTTATCGACTTGAGAGTTCAGTTAAGATAGGCAGAGCAGAGTGACAGATTTCGAGAAGACGTTTTCGAATACTTGTTGTACCGAAAGCAAGGTGTCGGCTGCGCCTGAGACGAAGTCGGAAGTTGCGGAGATGTCGGCCTAGGAGCCGTCGGTATCGGCATGGTCGTGCGACCCGTGACCACGAACTGACCCCACGACCTCCTCGGCCATCTGACTCAACATGGAGTGGATTGCCGCTCGCCAAAGCGAACCGACCGCTCCCACGACCAGGGGTCACAGAGAGATCCGCAGACAAGAGGAGACTCGGATGCCGTGTGTCAACTCGGCTCCGTCACCGGGAAGGTGGGCAACCTGTGGCTGAGTGAAAACGATCGCTTATACTACGAAAATGGGAAAATGGAAAAATTTGGAAATGTTTAGATGGAAAAAGAGAGTGCGTATTGGTGGAAAGAGAACAGAATGTATAAAAGTTGCTGATAATATGGTCTTATCAGCATAAAGTGACTGAATTCTAAGCAAAATACTGAGAGATCTAACGGAAGCTTGAAAAAAGTATTGAGTGAGAATTACTATAGCAAAAGCAATGAGTGTGGTGATAGGTAAAGGAAGAAAACTGGTCAACTGAATATCAGCCTAATAAGAGCCTCCTGATATCTTGCAAGCACAATCATTGAGGACCTGAATGCCACCAAGAGGTGAAAACTTGTATTACTGTGGCGAAGGAAGCGTTCAATAGGAAGAGGCGATTCGTAACCAGGAAAGTAGATATAATACTGAGAAAAATACCTTCCAGATGATTCGTATGGAATGTGGCGATTTATGAGGCAGAGACGCTGACATTGAGACGAGAGGATGGAAAACGCATAGAAGCGTTTCAGATGAGGATGTGGGGGAGAATGGAGAGGATAACCTCGATGGAAAAAGTGAGAAATGTCGAAATTAACTCGGAGTTATAAAAGAGAGAAAGAAGATCTGGATTGGATACACGTTGAGAATGGAGTGTTCGTAAACAGACGCCTTGGAAGAACTAGGATAGTTAGGGGAAGAAGAAGGTACAAGATCATAGACGACATCAAAGGAAGCAGAACAGATAAGGACGGCAGAAGCCAGAAGAGCATGGATGGCTACCAAGTGAAAACTTGTCTTAAGGCGGAACACTAATGATACTCATATTAAAAAAATGGAATACGCAACTGACGATTGTTACTGTTATTTCAGCCGCTATAGATTTGAGTGTTATAGAACTGATATGGAGTAGGGATTCACAGCAAAATAGTAAGGAAGCAATCTATGAAACCTTCTTTGTACCAGTTTTGAAATGTGGATCGGAAACATAGGTGATGGAGGAGAGTGACAAAAGCAGAATAAAAACTACGGAAATGATGTTTCAGTGGACTGAACAGCTAGTAACTTTAAAATATATTATAAATAAGTGTTTAGTATTTTACGTTTAAATACATGGTAAGGCCGACGTAGGAGACAAATTTCAAGTCCCTAGACAGTAGAAATTTTTAATATACCTGGTAGTAAAAATAATCTAAAATTGACAGCTGTGACAACCTTATTTTCGAGTGAAAAAAAATTAAAAATTCATGGTCCTCTATTCGACGAACTCTAAACATCGAAACCCAGTACGCTGAGTAGGAAAAACAATTGTTTGACTCGCTTTACTTCTATGTATGATCCACATAAAATAGTTTTACCAGATTTTAAATACATTGTTCTGTTTTGGGTAGTCTGAACCTTATTTTGTTTACGAGTTAGAGGGCTGTGGGGTGGAATATAGCAACCACTGTAACATAGCAGCTCTTTAAAAACAAGTAAAATTATATATTCTTACTCATACAGGCCATAATATTGGCAAATTAATACTTAAAAGAATTTATAAAAAAGAATAGTAAGATTAATAAATATTGTTTGCTCAGAGATACTTGAAAGGATATATGATCTCTAAAAGAAAAGAGTAGAAGTTAGGAGCTGATATTGTCTCAAGTTAAGAGAATTGTTGGTAGAAGTGGCAAGAAAAATCAGGATAATTGAGCAGAGAAGCTTGAAAATAATAGTTGCGGGGAAAAAATTGATAGATCTTGAGTAGAAAAGAACCTGCTAATCTTTCGGAGCGAACTCAATGCAAAAAGTACTCCAGATACGGTCAAATGTTGGTATGAGGGGATTTTTGGACATAGCAAACAAAAGGAAATAAACTGATCAAGATTATAAATCAAAATACAGTCTACAAATTTATTTATTTAATTACATAGATTGCTTTTATACATAATTTATATGCGACACCACATTAAGAATTCTCAATCTTACGTCTTCCAGCTCGTAGTCTGCTACAGGTACCAGTTTGCAAACGTTGAAAAATATATGTATCTCTTTGTAGAAACAACTTGTATTAACACTTCCCCATTTTATAGATGCAGCAGAAAATCAGCACTGTAAATATTTACATTAGTTCATTAACGCAAAGTTGGATAAGACGCACAGATTCAATGCAAACTCGCATGCATCTTGCGAGCTGGGGCTGCAAGAGGGCCCATAAGGTCTGCGTTGTTCCTGCTCGTGAAGTTCTTCGCCTGGGCGTTGTCTCGAGGTCTCGGCAAACAAACCTCTCGGACAGAGCTCGACTGTTGGTTCGCTAAACACCGAACACCTGGCTCGGGATACTGTACTAAATGCGCTGCAGTTGATAGCTGTTGGTCTAACAGCACTGGACACACACATTACCTCAAGGATGGACTCTGGGTCCTTTATTTCTTTACAGCACCCAGTACCTCTCTCTCTCTCTTCCTCAAACACACATACAAGGACGCTTAAAAGTTTATGCATGCATTCCGTTATCCTATAGAAAGTCTGTGTACGGTAGGCCCAACTGGATAAAATCTACATACCATGGCATGGGGCGGTGTGCCACAGGTTTTGGGAGGATATCGGCACTAATATTGTAAATACGAAAGTAACTCTCTCTCTCTCTTACGTTTTTTCGGCTAAACTGCTGAGCCTATTTAATGAAATTTGACATGGAAATACTATGTATCATTAGAAAGGACATAAGATACATTTTTCGGAATAAGTAATATATTTTATCACAAAATTTTGGGAAACAATTGAACGGTGACAAATAGTATGTGTAAGTCTCTGTAATTTTATATCGGTCATTCAGGCTTTTTTCCCTTGCAGTCAGTGTGTGTGTGAAATCCCAGCCCACAAAGGCTATATATGTTAGCAAAGGATATCAATACCAAAAATGTTGTCAAAAAGTGACATAATTTTAAACAGCAAACAAAGGTCTGCCGTTTAGTCATAGAATAGTTTGTTGTTGACTTCTCCATCATATTATCGCTACTCCGTGTTTTTTGGGAAACCTTATCCTTAACTTACAACTTTCTATATCTAATTCTAGCAATAAAATTTTAAGTGCATTAATATGAAGTTGGAGATAACAGCTAGTTACTTATAGCTGTAATATCGATGCAAATGACTTGTTCTTCTTTCGAAAGAGATGTTTATCGAAAGCATCTTCAGGTTTTAATCCCAAGAAATGAAGGTCTTCTTTGATATTTACAAACCTTGGCATTACGGTTTTGGGTTTTGCATCGAAGAAATTGCTTTAGTGATTTCCTGTATTTTGGTATAGACTTCTTTGATGTATTTCTTTTGATAGACCCCATTCTTGAAGTTGGAACGCATAATTCCTCTAATAATTTTTTGCTCTTTTTTCTCCAATTATCCCAGGAGTCCTTTATCAACATTCAGGAACAAGGTTTCTGGTGCATATAAAACTACTGGTTTAAGCAATGTTTCATAATGAAGTATCTAAGTATAATGGGGAAGACTTTTTATCTATACTCAAGTATCATGTTCATATACAATGGTGTTACACTAGAATTTATCGATCCAACCTTCGTCGCTTGTGGAATTGATATAGGTACTTTGAAAGATATCCATGTTCCATCTCTTAAGCTACATAACTTTAACTACTAAACGTAAAAGAAATGGTGTCTCTGTTACATACACTTAAGACTGATATATTTCGTTGATAAGCATACACTAACTGCCTAAATTCCAGTGCCATCACTGGGATTTAACAACAAAAATTAACAAAAAAATATCAGTCATTTACGTTTTTACCAACAATTATCAAACTCCCTTGGAGTCAATCATTTTGTATGTCCATACTACAACACTATTTCAGTTGACTATAACTAATAAAACTGAGAAAATTATGAGCATTGCTCATTTGATTAGTTAAGGTTATGTGAAATTTAAACCTTAGGTTGCATAATGTTCGAAATTCCTTAAATAATCCAGCAGTTTTTTTTTTTAACATCGGTAATACAAAAATGACATAAAAAAGTTTCAAAAACAGTCTATTTCTTCTCCACAGATTATTCATCATGACTTGGATTTTTTTTCCTGGAAATTTCTTAAAAGCAAACAAATTTTTTTTCTATTTTTATTACACGTGTAGACGACAGCAACATATAATGTTTCAAAGGTATTTGTTGAAGTTTCTGGCAGTTTTATTTACAGTTTCGTTTTGATTATCCACTGAACATTCTAATTCAAGCAACACTATTAACATTTTCGTAAATTTTAGTGTTATCGATCTTTTTTTTTCAGAAGTGTACAATTCATTCGGTGCCGGACATATAGGAAGAATGTGCCATGGACCTCCCCGGAGAAGCATTTCTGCAGTGCCTTTGATCACCTGACCGGATGCTATCAAAGACGCCCACGATGCCCGCCTGTCTCTCCTCTCGTTATTTCGGCATTACTTTCATCCCGCGTCTTCTCTCCAGCCCTGAGTTATAGGCCAGAAGTCACTTGAGATATTAAAAAGTCCTCACCAGTGCTTGTTACCTTTTTCAGATAATAGGTTCAGTTGACCAGGTACGATGACCAGGAAAAAAGTCGAATAATAATTCCGTCGTTTGAGTAATCACTTTCATGTGACGTCAGACCAGAAGCAGTAACACCAAATCTGATATTATTCACGTATTCTGATATTCTGGTTCCACTAAATTCAATTTTCGCATTGGGACAGTATTTTTTCAGAGACAATGTTAATTTGCTTTCATTACTCAACTATTTCACTTTATAAGCCTTTTTTTACGTTAAATTTTGCTATATTCAGTGATTAGGACTATACACTTAAATATTGCTTCTCGGTACCAGGAATATGTATATACCTCACAATCATTGTTGTTTCATTCATGCATACATCGGTAGTGACATTCAATTTAAAAATAAAAGAAAAATACAAAAAACTGGCAATAAACAAAAGAAGTAATAAACAACAAGTTTTCTTGCAGTGGATAGAAAGAAACTGAGGATTTCGGGAACTATTCGATACCAGTGACAAAGGAAAAATCCTCTAGAAACATTTTTTTTAAAACATATATAAAAAAAACCAAAGTTGACCAAAGTTAACTCTTCTAAAACCAACCGGTCTTAAAAAGCTCTGAGTGTGGAAAAAATAGAAAAGTAAAACAGGTTTTTTTAGGAGGGAAAATGTGTAAATCCGGATTTTTGTAAACTTACCACAAAAAGCTTTGTTCTGTAAGTGCTAAAAAGGAAGTTAATCTTTGATTGGTTGGTATTCAACCTTTGAATTATCAATTTCACCACTTTTATATATTTATGAAGTTTATTTGCTGAAGTTTAGAAACATTTTCGACGATCGCGATTTTTGAATACGAATCTTTGAAAAATAATGTTTTCCATTCCTTAAATTTAATTTCTTGAAATAAAAAGGTCTAGTTATTTTTCAAGATGATGTTTCAAATGTTTCGTGCCTTGTTTCTAGGAGGGTAAAGAATTCTAATTTCTCATTTTTAGTAATAAATTAAGAACTGCTGTCAGTTTCTTAAAACCATTCGTAAACTTAATAACATAAAATAATAATTCTGAAAATAAAACAGAAGTTTTCTTGCAGTGGTTAGAAAGGAACTTAGGATTTCGGGGAACTATTCGATACCAGTGACAAAGGAAAAATCCTCTAGAAATATTTAAAAAAAAACACATTAAAAAAACAAAAACAAAAGGTTGAAAAAATTCAGGATACGAGAAAGAGGAAGGATAATACCAGTAAAATTCTGATTAAAATACTGTACATACCAGACCAGACCAGACCAGACAAAATTTTTTGAGGAATCTAATCTCGGCAGTCAAAAATATTGGAACACCAAGTAGTAGTGTCTGCAAAGGGTTATTGCAGTGTGAATCCCATCTAAGGAGAACACACAGCGAATGTAGCCAACTGTTAAACATTTCCAACCAAGGACTGCATGATCTCACTTGTTACCAAACCGAGCATGACAGGATGAAAAAAAAAAAAAAAAGTTATGCTGGGCGGAAATACCAACTGAAACAACAGCCTTCGACCTCAGAGAACACACAAGCAGACTTCCTGTATGTCAGAATGGAGCAGTCCCTTTTATGTTGACGTTTTACGATCGTCCGAAAGAGCCATAACGTGTGGCCAGAAGAGGGACCCAGAATACCTCCAAGCAACACATCGCAGTTCCAGATGGTCAGGGATTTATGCACATTCCCAGTTCATACCGTTCACAATAGCGAGTAAAATTGCAAGCCATTCCTGCTTATATTACACACTTCTCGATTTTTACCAAGTGCAGATCACATAAAACAATGTTTTCATTATTCCTTCTATTTCTCCTTTCTCACTTATTTCACGTGTCTTCAGAATTCTAGCCTATTTATTTATTATGTTTCCCTGTTAACCCTGAAATTTCTTATTTATTTCTGCCTTATAATGTTTCGGTCTACCACGCCCTTTTCTATTCTGATCAGTTCTCTGAGTTCTTTTAAGACTTTAACATCCATTCTTGCATCAAATTTCTTGTATCCATTCTTTTCAAATTATTATTATTATTATTATTTGCGGATAAGCCCATTAGGACTACGCAAAGTACTCAGAAGCGTTTGTTCGCTTTCCTTTGTGCCCATATTTCCTTCATACGCTTGCTGTGGGCTTCTTTCCTCTCATCTGACCATGTTGTTCCTGATCTTTTCTTTAATCTTTCCTCCCGGTCAACTTGCCACTTGTGAATTTTTGATTTAAATGTGTCTCTGTTTTCGAAATCTTCTGGAACAATTCCTGCTAATTTGAGGTCTTTCTTGATTTCTCCAATCCATTTCATTGTATCCGATACTGATTTACTTCGGTTTTCATAGAATTCAACTATTTGTCTTGTAAGTCTGTTAGGGTTAATTCTTTTGATGTGTCCATAAAATTTTAGTCGGCGTTTTCTAATATCACTGTGAATGTCTGCATAATGTAGAATTTCCTGATTATTTTTGAGTCTGTACTGGTCTCCTATGAGTCTTGGGCCCAAAATTTTCCTTATAATTTTGCGTTCTTTTTTCTCAATGTTTTCTATATCTTTTTTTCTGTTAAAAATAAGTGTTTCTGATCCATAAAGACATTCTGGTTTAATAACTGTATTGTAATGTCTCAGTTTTGTGTGCTTGGAGACGCATTTTTTGTTGTAGACATTTTGTGTTAGGCGATAAGCTGTTTCCATCTTCTGGCATCTAATTTCATTAGCTTTTGCTTCAGTTCCGTTCTCTTGGATTGTTTCACCGAGATACTTGAAGTATGAGACTCGTTTAATTTTTCCATATTTTGTCTCCATGTATTTTGGCGTTTCTTTATTGCAGGTCATAAATTCTGTTTTCTCGAATGAAATCTGTAGACCCACTTTCTCCGCTACTTCTTTCAACAGTTCGATCTGTTTTTGGGCTATTGCAATGTCACGCGTTAAGATTCCTAAGTCGTCTGCAAATGCTAGGCAATCTATTTTCAATTTTCCTCTGCCTAATATAATTGGCTGGTCAATTCCAAGGATTGATTTTTGTTTCCGCCATTCCTGTAACACTTTTTCAAGGACGCAGTTGAACAGTAACGGAGAAAGTCCGTCTCCTTGTCTTACTCCTGTTTTAATAATGAAGGGTTCTGATATCTCCCCTAAAAATTTTATTTTGGACTTTGTCTCTGTTAGTGTTTGTTGTATTAAAGCAAGAGTTTTGGGGTCTAAGCCTTGTTCTTTCAATATTTTGAATAATGACTCTCGATCAACTGAGTCATATGCTTTTTTAAAATCTACAAATGTGCATACTAAACGGTTGCTACAAATTCTTTGATGTTTGAGGATAAGTTTTAGGTTGAGTATTTGTTCTGCGCAAGATCTACCTGGTCTAAATCCTGCTTGATATTCTCCGATCCTTGGTTCTAGTTGTTGTTGAGCCCTATCGAGGAGACACTGGGAGAAAATTTTGTATGGCACTGACTGCAGTGAGATTCCCCTATAATAATAATAATAATAATTATTATTTATATATTTCGTTGGAGTATATACCCTCGTAGCAATTTTTATCCCATGCATAATACGCATTTTTTTAATTTAAAATTCTTTCTTTGACTAACACCTCCCTTGATTATCAATTCCAATTTCTGATTCCCTTACCAACATACGAAAATTTTCTTGTTCACTTTCAGCGTGTCAAGTACTAATTTACGTTCCCGCCTTTAATGACTTCGACGTCAACAGGGCATAAATCCCTAAGGGAAAAAATTCTATCCAAGTATGATATGTATAAATTTTAGGCTGATTATAATGATATATTATTGTATTTGAGATCTTAATTTATACACTTAGGTAGTATTGTCGTTTTGAAAATTTTTTTTTTTTTTTTATTTATTAACGTGTTTTCTGTTTCGTTACCTAATCACAATAGATGGAATTCGTGGTAGTTTAACTGATTATATGGCCTCACATTTGGAAGGACGCGGGACCGATTCCCCGTTCGGGCATCCAGATTTGGCTTTTCCATTGTTTCAACAATCACTTCAGGCTAGTGCTGGGAAGCATCCTTCAAAAGACCATGGCTGAATTTCGTCCTTTTCCTCAGTCCTTTCCCGCCTCTAATGACCTCGACTTCGACAAAGCGTAAAATCATAAACAAAAAACAAGCAAACAAAACGAGTATAGAATGACAAGGATATTAATTTATGCACTAATATTTGAAATGTAGTCTTTTAGTTGGTTTGTTTCGATCATTAACTTTAGTCAAATTTGATATATCGTTTAATAACACAATACAAGTCGCCATAGATTGTTTTACTAAGATTCTGAAGATTCTTTGAAATCCATTTTTCAGTTAATTTTTATTAATATTTTTTAAATACATCATATAATCTTGATACATTCTATATCATTAAAAACTAAACGTCGTGTATAGCCGAAACTTCGTTTGGTGAAACTCATCTATCAGTTCTTATCTATAAATGTCGCTTAGTGTTGTACACAAAAACAATTAAACAGCGTTACATTAGCTTCAAATGTCGCTATATCGCGAACAATTACTCCCTGACTGTTCAAAAGAAGATTCGCTTCAAAAGCAGCGGTAATGAGTAATTTCACACCGTTGAACTCCGGGTCCATGACAACATCAGACGCCGATAAGCCGGTCTTCCAGCTTCAGGTTGTGTCCATTTCGCAAATTACTCCGCAAAAATTAAGCCCCTACCTGGCCCGTGTGGTAAATCCTTTTCGCCGAACGTGGCGAGGATTGTAAAGTCCGAACGCATTAAAATGGCGGACGAATCGCGGGATTTTGTGACGCCTCCGGGCAGGATTAATTCGACGAGATTAAAGTCGGCAGCGGACATTTCATTAGCATATTGCTGCGCGGAGTCGATTTTAAGTGAGTAACGAATGGCAGTGAACACGAAAACTCAAACGGGTTCCGTTTGTATAGCGCTTACAGTATCTAGCAGCATTGTGTACAAGTGATATTCACTCGAGATGTGTTACGTAAAATGTTGTCTGGGCAATGCTGTCTCTTCCATCAGCACTGGCTTTTTACTCCCTTACACTCTTTAACGGAGATCCTACGGACGATATTAATACACTCCTGTCCTTCTCACAGTTCTGTCGAGTCTATTTCTCTTCTTAATTTTCCTCGTCATGTTCGCTATAACTATTTACTAACAAAATATCACATTCCGCCACAGCTAAATTCAATCCTTCAAACGAAACTTTGTTTTTTTTTCTGTCTTTAATCCTGATACTTAGGAAGTAAAATTACAACTGATGGACGAAGAAGGAATGATGTGTTAAAAGCAGAATAGTACTATCAAGAAGAGCCTTCTTGATTCAAATAATGATCTAGAACTCAGAAACAACTTTTTGAAACTCTATATATGGGACATAGCACTTTATGGTAGCGAAGAATGGGCTTAGAAATACCAAAGGAAAATTGAAGCATTTGAAATGTGGTGCTGTAGAAAGATGGAGAAAAATAAGTGGACAGATTAAGTGTTTTGGAAATGATGGCCGAAATACGAATGATGCTAAAAATATAATAGTTTTCGCGAAACGAGCCTTCTTGTAAAAGAGAATTTTGTTTTGTTTTAAACTTAGGTGTAGCAATCAGAAATAACTTATCAAAACTCTATGTGTGGAGTACAGCGCTTTATGGTAGCAAATCGTGGAGCATGGGAATACGAAAAAGAAGGAAAAATTAAAGATTTGAAATGAACGTGTTTTGGAAATGATGAGTGAGAAAGAAGTTTGTGGAAGATTCTCACAGAAAGTTGAGGTAGAAAGGCTAGTGGGTCATATTTTAAGACTTGAGGGATTGGTTAATTTATTACTGGTGGGAATAGGCGACTGAAAAAATTGTAGAGGTACACAACGATTAGAAATATGAAGCAGATGGTTCCGGTCGCAGGTTGTAAGTGGTATGTTGAGCGGAACATGTTAGCACAAGATAGGAAGAGATGAAGGACTACATCAAACCAGACAGTAAAATGATAATAACAAAATTGTTAGGGCGCTAATGACCCCGCTGTCGACGCGCCCTAAAGCAACAACAACAACAACAACAACGATAATAACAACAACAATAACAATAAAATGCTACTTTGAACACCACGCTTAATTCGGTTACCTTATAATTTGTTGAGAAATCTGAAACGATAAAGCTTCAGCAATAAGTTTTAAATTATCTACCTAGCACTGTAGCACTGTAATAATTGCTTCCGAAAATCAAATTTTTTGAATTTAATGTAGATAACATCGGAGATTAGCTGCAGTAGCGATTTCCTTTCAACTGTATAATGTATCTTCTTAAATATGAGAGTTTTAACGCAGGATTTGTTACATTAATATGTGATTAGTATTCTCTTTATCAACTAGCTGTTCGCTCGATTCTTGGTATTAAAAGTGTCTTAGATCTTTTTTTTTTTTTTTAACTGCTTTACGTCTCTCAACAGCGAGGTCTTTAGAGACGGGAAAGGATGGGGGCAAGGAATGGGAAGGAATTCGGCCATGGCCTTTTTAAGGAAGCATCCCGGCATTTGCCTGGAGTGATTTGGGAAACCATGGAAAACCCATATCTGGATGCCCGGACGGGGATTCGAACCACCGTCCTCCCGAATGCGAGTCCAGAACGCTATCCATTACACCACCACGCTCGGTGGGTCTTAGTTCAAATAGTTGGAAGCAATTTTCTTTATAACCAGTAGAGCTCAAAACAATAAATAAAACATAACGATGAACAGACTAGGAATCACTTCGTAGCTACAAATATGATAATCGATACTGACAATTTCGAAACAATTATCAAAACGATATGACCGCCGATGGAAGAGAGAAACAGAGGAAACATAGGGAAAGAACGAAGGAAGAGAGAATTCTGAAAGAGTAGGTATTCGAGGTATTGGAAGATTTGAAACAAGTAATTTAAGTGAAGACTTGACTGACTTCAAACGCAATACTAGAAGCGAAGAAAAAGATGTGTCCTTCATCTATCTATTGCATATCATATACTGCATTTACAGTTTTGTGTAGTTGGCAGCCTGTGGAAGGGATAAAAAGTCGTAAACAGACCTAAATTGTCGAGATTATGACTAACAGCCTCCGTCGTTATCTCCGAAAGCTCTCTGTTTGGTGGAGTGCGGTACCGGTGCTGCCACCTAGCAGCGGACGGCGGCAGCAGCGCGGCGGGGGCGTAAGCGACGCCGCCACCCCCACCCTCCACCCCCACAACCACCCCTCGGCAGCGCGATTAGACATTATGCCGGATTCCTACCAACACTGTGCGGGGCAGGGCGCTATGAGCCGTTTCGCAGTGTTAAGCTCAGTCAGGGGTAATTCAGATTGTCGACTCCGCGCTAAGCGGAGCTGTGATGTGAATACCGCAAGTCGGGTTTCGTAGGTTTCCCCCATACGATTGTCCGTCTTTACACCACTCTGCTGTGGACCTGAATCACGTATTCATGCTAGAAAAAAAAAAAAAAAGGAAAATCTAATTTTTTTTCCCTGCTTAACGTCTCTCTAACAGCGAGGTCTTTAGAGACGGGAAAGGATGGGGGCCAAGGAATGGGAAGTAATTAGCCCATGGCCTTTTGAAGCAAGCATCCCGGCCTTTGCCTGGAGTGATTTGGGAAACCTTGGAAAACTCAAATCTGGATACCCAAACGGGGATTCAAACCGGAAAGTCTAAATATATTACCTAGTAAAAGAAACTAATGTCAGCGTTGGCAGCAATGAATAATGCTCTAGAGTGGGTACTAACGTACTTCGGTCGTTCAGCAACACCGAACGTGGTGGGTGAGTGGTTAACGTTCTGGACTCGCATTCGGGAGAACGCCTGTTCGAATCCCCGTCCGGGCACCCAGATTTGGGGTTTCCATGGTTTCCCCAAATCACTCCAGGCGAATGCCGGGATGCTTCCTTCAAAAGGCGATGCCGAATTCCTTCCCGTTTCTTGTCCCCCAGTCCCATCCCGCCTCTAATGACCTCGACGTCGACGAGGCGTAAAGGCATAAGTAAAAAAAAAAAAAAAGTTCAACAACCACAAGAGAAAAGAAAAACAACAGAATTTCATTCAATAATGGAGCAGTACACTTTTACACGGTTTCAAACTAAAAAGAAAAAATCTAAAACTATGAGAAACTTGTGAATAATTTCAAGGACAGTTTGTCGACGAAATATTCTAATACATAAGCGTCTATAAAAGCAAAAAAAATCTTTAAAAATGGCGGAGAACATAACTTATTTTTCTTGAGAGATGTCGTTACGTTCTACATCTGCGAGATTTTATACACAATTTCGGCGAGATGGTCCTCAAGAATTACTGATTTAATCCCATGCGAATTTTTTCTGTGTACTTATGTAAAAGATGTAGTAGGTTTTTTCCACCCTGCTCCCTAACATCGGCTAACTTAAAACGAGAGTAACTTCAGCCAATGAAGCAACAACGCCGGACATGCTTTTTAGAGTGTGAGGTAAGACTGAAAACCGCATAGATATCGTTTAATTCTATCGTGACGGTAACACAGAAAATTTGTGAATTTGTGTGGTTTTGAAGTGATCAATACAAAGGTTCTAAACCTTTTTTTTCGTTTTGTAAATACGGACTTTAAAAGTTGGACTGTTCTTTTGTAATCACCCTGTATATTTTAAATTACTTGTGTATGTTACCTGTTAAATAAGAGGTAGCTGTAAGAGGGATTGAGGGAAATTATAGCTTTAATGAAATAACCGTCCTTCCATTGCCTGGTGTTATTTCGGCTATCCGTATGACAAGAAAATATGCTTAACTAAACTGGGAATCAAACCCTGGTTCAACAAGTTATCAGACCAGAAAGTTATTGCCCACACAACAGGTGAAAATTGTTTACTGCATGATTCTAACGATTCTGTACTGGCTGATCTAAACCTGACCACTTACCAAAAGGTCACAGACTTGGTACGAAAATAGTCTCCGATTCTCTGGTAGATATACTATATAGTTTCCGTACAAGTTCGAACAACTTCTGTCAGTTTCGAATGTAATGAAAAACAACTCTCCCGAGTTTACTTTGGTGACATAAGATTAATGAAATAAGTTCCTTCCTCTCTTGATCCATTACGGATTGGAATGTACAATATTTAGAATAGTTTTAGTGCAAAGCACCATCTTTCAACCACATTTTTCTGTGTGTTGTAGAATACAGGTGTAGATAAACTAAATTTCACGCTTCGTTACGTTCTATGAACCAGGCTAGCGTTGTTACTGTGGAACGAAATTCTAACGTGAAGACGCCATTGAATAGATGGAGATAACGACATCTACAGTCCGAGTTTAGCTTCGTTGCGATAAGAAGTTAATGCACATAAAGGAAGCAACCAGACCTATAGTCCCATTTTGTGTTTCTTTCCGAGAAATGAGATCCTTACACCAAGACGTTGCGTTTATGTAAGAACTGAAACTTTCCCGACGTATAATTGCAGTTTAGTCTTCATTGGTGTACCGCCGGAATGTGATGTGAAAACACGATATTTCGACGACTAGCTCCGTCATCTTCCTCAGGTGCGAAATCATCTGTACTGTTCGGCTGGCCGACAGATGCTGATACAGAAGTTTTCGCACCTGACGATGACGTCGTCGAAATATCGTGTTTTCACAACGCAATCCATCGGCACACCCGGGAAGACTTCACTGCATATCGTGATCAGTTTTAAATTTTTTTATCTAAAGTCAATTTTTACTCTAATATAACCACCTTTCGGTAAGATATCATCAATCAGACGGATACAATTGTTTCCGCGTCCCCTGTTGGAGGGACAGTTATTATGGTAAGTCATCTTCAATCATATGGAGGCAATATCTTCTGGAGGCAAACTTTGGGTTCTTATTCCAGAAGAAGTTTATTATGGTAAGACGCCGTACACCATACGAAGGCAACGCTTGGCTTCTTATTGTGGAGGAACTTTCTTGTGGTTGTATCGTCTTCGATCAGATGAAGGTGTTGGCTTCTGCAATCCTGCTTTGGGTTCTTACTGCAGAGAAAGGTCCCAACAGTAAAATATCGTAAACCACATAGAGAGGCAATGAGTTCTGCAATCTAAATTTTGGTTCTTAGTTTTGTGGAAGATAGTTACGGTAAGTAGTCATCGACTTGATAGAAAAAATGCGTTCTGCTATCCAATTTTAAGTTCCTATCTTTGAGGAATGTTCCCATAGTTGGATGTTGTATACCACACTAATATAATGCATTTTACAACCCAGGTTTGGATTATTACTGAGGAAGAAGTTTGTTACGGTAAATCAGATGAAGGCTATGGTTTCAGCAATTCTGCTTTGGGTTCTTACTGCGGAGGAATGTTCCTACAATAAGACGTCGTTTACCAAACGGAGGCCATTTTTCTACCATCTAAATCTCTGTTCTTACTGTGGAGGAGAGTAAAAGAGGTAAAATGTCATCGATCACATGAAGTTAATGCGTTATGCAAATCAAGTTTGCGTTCTGATTGTTTAGGAAGCTTCTTAGAACTAAGGCGCGATCGACCAGATGGAGGTAATCTAATCCATCTTTGGGTTCTTACTGTGAAAGAAGATCCCTTCGTTAAGACGTCATATACCATATGGAGGTAATGTGTTTGGTGATCTATGTTTTGGTTGCTTCTGTGATATTGTGGTTCTTACGGAAAGATTTCATCGACAAGATGGAGGCATGCTGTAAAACCAGTTTGAGTTATTACTGTGGATCATTTGGGTTACTGTTGAGGAAGGTAAGACATCATAGAGCAGATGTAGGAAATCTTTATATATAAAGATGAATGTATGTTTGTTTGTTTGTTGGTTTGTTTGTTCTTCATACAAATCCACAGTTTTCATCCGATCTCGATGAAACTTTGCACACTTATCCTTTGAAACAAGGAGAAAAATACTGTCTACATTTGGTTGAAAAATTATCTGTATAAATAACACATGTTGTGTCATAACTTCGAAATACGGCGATAGACAAACACGTTGGATGTGGACGTCTCCAGACCGTGTTTCCGTGTAGTGAACTGGCAGCTCAGTGGCTAAAGAGCTTGCTTGCGAACGTCGTGGTCTCCGGTTCAAATCTCCGTAAAGACTAAAAAAATTTAAAACTTGTTTTTCATCGTAAGAGTCAGTCCTGGGCCGTAGGTTTTTTGGATTGAATGTTAAACTGTTTAAAGTTAGGGGTGCAATGCGAGGCAAATCGTAGGTAGTCTTGCAATTTTGTAGGTGTACACTTTTTTACGTTATAATGATTCCTCAGGTGTTGTTCGCAGTCAGTGTGTGAGTGTGAACCACAGTAATACTAATATAAATACGGAAGTAAGTCTCTGTCTTTTTGTTACGTTTTGACGAGTATATGGCTATATCGTTGTGATGGCATTTTATAAGGAAAGCTGTATGAAGGGCACAGGATATTTTTTCCAGTATGATTAACAGTTGTAGTCACGAAATTTTGAAATCTTATCGAATAGTGACAGAAATATGTTGGAAATTGATTCTCTTCAAAAGGCAGGTTCGATGGTAGAATGATATAGTGATAGCTTTCCTTTCATATTATCTTGACTCGATATTGTTAGGGGACCAATCCTTCGTTACCAACAACTTTTTATTCTTAATCCACGCGTACGAAGTCGCGGGTACGAGGCTAGTACTTTATAAAACTGGAGTTTGGTTTCTTTGTATGGAAGGTTTTGACTGTGAGACGTTCTAAATCAGATGCAGGCTTCACTCAGTGCTTCCTGGAATCAAAGTTAAGGTTTCTATGGAGGATGGTCGTTTGGGTACAACATCGCAGACCAGACGCAGGCAATGCGTTATAAGATTAGAGTTTTGCTACTCTACAAGGAAGAAGGTCTTGATGGTGAGATGATCTAAATTGGTCGCAGGCTTCGCGTCAAGCTTGACAGTGAATCTCCCCCATGCAGACCACGTGTCTTGCACGCGACGCTCATCCCTTTCAGAGGTCGGCCGGCACGACAACCAGGTGAGAGAGCCCACCAGGTCTGCTCATAAAGACTGCCCCGCCCGTTGTTCTAGCGGCAAAAACAAGGAGCGCCTCGGATAAAAGGACGAGTCCGGTCGCGTGCTGTCGTGGAGATAGGGGTGTGCCCGAGACAAAAAAGGAAAAAACCAAGACAACGGGCGCCGGGGGAAAAAACGGACAAGCACGCTCCGGGCACGAGCGAGTGGGTATTAACGGTTAATTGCCGAAACACCTGGCGTTTTGCCGACACGAACTCGCGACTCAAATGGTGCTTCATCAGCGACGTGTCCCTTCGGGATGCTGGGGGTTCGTTGGTGCAGAATGGGCTCGTTACATCCGGCGCACGATCTGTTAGCATAAAACGGTTGAGATAAAAAAAAATTAAACAATGCGAGTATAATTCGGTGCTGCAACGGCTGACGGATCACCAAGCCCGAACGAGGATCCATTATTAGACTGCATAATCGAAACAGAATGAACACATTTGACTTGCACCAGGTCCAAAGTATTTCTAAGAGGTGTTGAAGGTGGTACTATTTGTATCGCAGAATATGCCAGGAACGCAGCTGAAAGTATTTGAAGTAAAAGTTGATTTATCATGAGCACGGGCGGCAACGACATTACTGGCAGTAGAGGAAAGGTGGTGGTGCACAGTTTGTAATAACCAGACTGTACGTTAAAGTTGTGTGTTAGATGCCAAACCTCTCCGCTGAGCGTATGGATTGATGGCATACACCACTGTCGTTTGTTCATGGAACTCTGTGTCTTTCGGAAGAGCAGGCATCGATGGACTGTAACCGGGTTTCACCCACTCGCTTCTACAACTCTCATCTTATACAAACTAGCAACGTGCCACTCTGAACACACACAATGTCACAGTAATCCACACCAATAATAACAAATACCAACACAAACTGGGGAAGGCAATGGGAAATCACTCCAGTACATCTTCCCCAAAAAGTTCCCATGGACTGTAAAACCCTCCATGGTAACTACCTACGCCCAAAATCGTGTATGGTATCGTCTCACGCAGCACATTTTCGTCATTTAACATCACTAAACACGTTTATACATGAAATAATGAAAAAAGTGGTATTCATGTTAGTATGAATTGCACCATTCTTCTGAAGAGATGGTGCCTTTGGTGTCGAAGTTGTTGATCATCCAATCATTCACATACGAAATCATGGAAAACTGCACTGAAACAGCAGGAAAGGGTTCCGAATTCTTGCCGTTCGCAGATTTCCTTTCCTAGCTAATTTCTCGTTTCTTTTCTTCTCCTATTCGACTTTGATCATACAAGCAGCGCGAAAAGTTCATCTCGGTGTATCTTTTCTTTACTTTCAGTAGTTCTTCATCCTTTCACCTCGTGTTTATTCCTTTCTTGGGTTCAGATGGTATTACAGATTGTATTACAGGGTAGTGAGCGTGTGAGTGGTAACGCTCTGACCTCGCATTCGGGAGGACGCGGGTTCGAATCCTCGTCCGGGCATCCAGATTAGGGTTTTCGATGGTTTCCCCAAATCACTTCAGGTGAATGCCGGGATGCTTCCTTCAAAAGACCATGGCCGAGTTCCTTCCGATTCCTTGTCCTCAGACCCATCCCACCTCTAATGACCTCGTCGAGCCGTGAAGCCATAAGTAAAAAAAAACAAAAAGTTTGAATGTTAGCTACTGTGTCTTGTATTCTGTTTACTGTTGTTCCCATCTCTATTATAAGTCTCTTTAGTCATTTGATCAAATGGTTGGCATTATCATTGCTGTAAATGTCGTTCAAAACTGTTTTTGAAAGATTGTTGTTTTCCATCCCTCATTATTTGTCCAAAAACTATGAATCTTATCTTTATGATCGTGTCTGACATCCTATGATTTTCTTCCTTATTGTATAAATCTTTATTCCACCGGTGCTTAAAATCTCCTTTTTCCGTTTTCAATAGTCCCCATATTTTCCTCAAGATTTACCTTTTCCTCTATCTCTTCTATTTCTCCAGTTTGCTTAAAAATCGTGTATTCTATGGCGTAGACTCTCTGGTTTGCTTCTTTTATTAATCTCACCTTCCGCGAAATGTTATAAGCAGTGATTACTCATCTCAACCCAACTGGATATCAACAGCCAAGACACGGGATAATCTTTTGGGACCCGAAACAGGTATATGTATTCACTCTCGAAGCCCACCCAGCAGCACATCGAGCAGAAATCATCCAAACACGAAAAATAAAACCAGAGATATAATCAAGGTGGACGACCTGCGCGAATGTTCAACACCCGACCTTCGATAATGGATCATCGATGACCAGAAAACTTGTTCGCCGATGTTCCCACTACATCCACTGATCAGGCGAATAACAGGTTTGGAGATGAGGAGAAGATAGAAAAATAAAACTGACGAGAACTATATAATGTGCTACCGGCGCGGTTCTGTCATTCCCGTTTCGTAATATCGATTCGATCGCTTGTCCCGTACGTGTAGAACTTGACACAGACAACTAATTTCTCGGTCGTGCATGGTAGTTGGAACGTGTCCTCTTCCCATACAGGCATATCTGCACTAATCTCTTTCTGCACTCAACAGAAGAAAGTTTTTGCTGTCTATAGTCTCGATTTGGGCTCAAGATTCGTAGCGTACTTCGGTTATGTGTCAGATCTATTTAAGAGAAGTGAGCAGAAAGGCCATGGATTGGAGTACTCGGATTTGAATCCCAAAACTGTAAACTAAATTATGGGGGACAAACTGGTAATGGAAAGATAGGGCTTTGCATTTGGAAGGACGCGTGTTTGATTCCTGGTCTATCACCAGCACTTCAATTTTTCGTGCCGGCACAATTCATTACAAGTTCTTCTACCTGGAATGTCTCCTAGTTATAATGTTACCATCATCGACTAGCGATAAGCGTAGGGTTAGAAAAGAGAATAATCTTTTTCCATTTTTTAAGTACTTAGCGTCATACGATTATTCTAGTTTCGGACCAAAGTATACGTACAGTCCTTAATATATAACTTCTCTCTCAGTCAAAAAAATGTTGATTTACTTTAAATTGTGAAACTGTAATGTCTTGTTTGTGTGGAAGTTTCACTACCGTGTGAAAACTGGAATGGTTTGATTTGAATGTGGTGTTATTGGTTTCAATTTTAAAACTTTTGAGCTTGGTCAGTCTTTGATCTGTTAACCCTTTATCGATTCTAGCACTTACTACTCTCTTTTCATCACTATATATAATGTCACCCTTGAGGTTCGTTTGTGCTGACAGCATGGAACCTGTAATGAAGATCTCGTATTGCTCCAGTCCTGTTTCTAAACTTTTCTGTTTGGTTTACTATTGCTTGTTTTACGGGCGGAACATATCTAACGGCATGTAACTCTCGATTCTAGTTCTGTAATGTGATAAGAACAAACCTCACTTATACTCTGGTTTCATTTCTAATGGCATAAATAAATATTCTATTACATCACAATTAAAGATAATGAAGGCTATAATAAAATGTCAACTTTACAAAGTGACGTAATGTTAATCCTGAGAAAAAACAAATCACGAACATTTTTACGTATACTTTACAAATGTAGTGGTATTTAAACTACATCCGCTGATATCAGGTTTTTTTTTAAGTCTCGTTTATTCGTACTAATTTGACTTGCTTGTACGCTGCTACAAATTATTAAAAAAAATGTGAGAAAAACAAAACGCGAACATTTTTACGTATACTTTACAAATGCAGTGGTATTTAAACCACATCCGCAGATATCAGTTTTTTTTTTTTTTTCAAATTTCGTTTATTCGTACTAATTTGACCTACTTGTACGAAGCTACAAATTATGAAAAATGTATCACTGAAAGGACTGGTACCTGTGTTCAGAAACTCATCCTTAATGTATCGCCTGCTAAATGATCCACAGAAAACATTTTAAAAAATTAAAATTTATCCTTTATTAAAATTTCGGTTGATTGGTAGGGGAGAAAAGATCAAAAACCATGCTTAAGAATTACAGCTCCATTACAACCGCATAGAATACTAATTTTTCTTTTAACGAAGCCTCAATTTTCTTACTTCAAACGATGGAAATTTAACATACGGATCCCTGCAACCGGTGTTCGAACCAATGGGCTACTTGGGTATCTATTTCCACCTGAAGGAATGTCTTCAACTAAAGGATCCACTCTAAGAGGTCTTAGTAAGACATCAGTATCACTGAATGTAAATAGATTGGAGCGCTTAGGAGATTACATTTTGAGAATGATGACACATAATATTGTTTTACAGAAAATAATCGAACCTAGAAAGGTGGTATGATATTTTCTATTCACTACCAACAAGTAAAGATATATATTAATCTCTTGGTCGTTTTTTTTTTTTTCTATTTTGTTGAAGAAAAAATGCCTGGGTAGAAATTCCAAAAAGTATGTCGATGAGCACAAAATTTTATACAAGTGGTGTTTGAACAACAAAGTAGAAGTATTGGAGGTATAAAACGTGATGCATTGAAAGTATGTCGACAATCAAGAAAGAAATGAACATGGTTCGGATATGACGAAAAAATTTAATACTTGTGTGAAAACGTTACTGAAAGAACTATGAGGATCATGACTGATATTTTAAGACGAGCAAGATTGTTCGTTTGCAGATTTAAAGGCTGAAGAAAGTTAAGGGGGCAGGGTTTAGAGTACTTGAAGCAAATTACAGATTAACAAGATTGTTGCGGACGGACTTTGATTGATAATTTAGTGACTAACATTTATTACTCTGCTCACGTAGAATCATAAGGTATACTGCAGTTTTTAAGGAAGAGCCTAAATTTTAAAATGTGGAAATTCCGTCGAAAGCTGTTAAGTAGTTATTGCGAAACACCTTAGCAACGAAACTGCAGCATATAGTATTATGAGTGCAATGTTAAGGTTATAGGTCATTTAAATTCTACACCTCTTTTAAGTAAATCTAATACAAATGAATGCTGCATGTAGGGACATGGATTCTTCTTAATGCTGTGGTACGCAGTTAAAGTCCGGTCTTTGGATGGAAGGTTTTAATTAAATGTTGAGTCCGCACTGTGTTGAAAACGAAGTAGGTACTACATACCGGAGCTGTCCTTATAGCTTATTAGACAAATCTAAGGAGAGGAGTACCAGCCCCATATAATAAATGAGATATAACACTTGGTCAAGTTAACAGGCTTTTTAGGAGCTAATGTTACCTTAGCTACATACTGAACAGGTAGATATTACCTCCAGCAACTGTCACAGCTTTTACAACACGCGGTTAGTATATTTTTTTAGGATTTTACAACGCGTACTCAGTATTTTCGTTGCATGTCGGACGGGTCTAATTTCCTGGCGTTTACACCTTGTCGGCATTCAGGGAATCTTACGTACAGTTTAAACTTGTCTGCTGCCGTTGGTGGACGGCGTTGCGTGGTATTTACCCGCTTTATCGAAATACTAGCCACACCCAAGATATATAACCTCTTTCCTCCCGTCCGTTATTCCGACACGAAACATTTCTGTGCCGTCAACACAAATTCCGGAAGCTTCTCCAACACCTTGCGTATTTAGATAAAAAGTATAATAATAATTTTAAAGTGGTAATCACTGCATACGTAAATACGCAAGTGGTCGTTTCTTAGGGATTTATTTGTCAAAAAGTATCGAGAAAGAACTACAGAAACGATTTGCGAGGGTTTTCAAAGTTTGAAAATTTTATAATCTAGCTTCAAAACAGCGTTAAGTGTTACCGTTATACGCAGCAACAAATGATAATCATATCGTAACCTGAATTGCTAGACCAAAAATAAACATAAATTTCTTATCCTAAAAACATACTCACCAAAGATCCTACTGCATTATAGATAAACTTTCTACTCTTTGAATTCTGTTATTATTGTTACTGATTACGTACTTCCGGTTATTTATTTCTTAAATTTTTCTGAAAATAGTATTTTAAAATGCAAGGATGAACAAACAAAATCTTTCAGATAGCTGTACGAACCCATGACATATGACATTAATTACGATATAACGCTGTTTGATTATTTATTTTTTAAACTAATTCATGGTTTCCTATACTGTAAAACAGAATTTTAGTTCACATTATGGTCCAGGCTGTATTACGCCATAACCACAACCTTTGCTAATATTGTCGTCGAAAATTAACGTACACAAATTCGTGTGCAGGCAAGCTAGTACTCTATTTTGCTGTGGAGTTCTGAAGATGTTTTTCCTCAAGAACTGGTGCCAATAATCTGGTGGGCATGAATCTCTTAAAACAATGCGATATTCTTAAGACACTTTTTAAATATGATTATCGAGTATAGAAAATTCTCTACTGTGAGATCCCAAAAATTTAGAGACTTCGCTGTAACAAATAATTACGCTCAATCTGCTTGTTTTTTCTATTGTGAATTTCCTACTGGAGTAGGTTAAGGTCATTGTGGCCGGTAGTAACAAGAAGAAAATTATGTTTTTGAAGGAACCATACTGGAAATCGCCTGGATTTCGGTAAACTGTTGAAATCGGTTCTCAGGATGTCTGTACATGGGATCGAAGTCGTTTCCTCCAGACTGGAAGGTTGGAGCGTTCGGATCAAGATCAATTAATTTATATGAAAGCTAGGAATATCAGCTTCTCTCAAGTATCAAACCATGAGAGACCATGTAAGTGTGATATATTGCGGAAATGTCAATAAAAAAACATGAATCATAGATATAATGTTCTCAGATTGCTTGTCGAGTTAACGACGTGTTAACACACGATATCTGGGTGATCAAAACACTGTCGCTATCTTCTTCGCCAGAAGATGGCGACAGTGAATTCGGTCGCCGAAATATCGCGTGTAAATATCTTGTTAACTCCAGAACACCGTATCAATTATTAACACCGAAAAATATTTCGTTCTTATACAACATAAATCATGTTTTATGGAATCTGGTGTCTTTTAAGAACACTGCTTCCAGAAGTCTGTGGTATTTCATTTGGCGTCAAGACACTTCCTAGGAGTTGATTTAGTTTCGATTGAAGGCATTCGGTAGGACGCGGGTTCTAATACCCCGTTCGGGAATTCAGATTTGGGTTTTCCATGATTTCCCCAAATCACTCCATGCGAATTTCGGGGTGCTTCCTTCAAAAGGTCACGGCCGAATTCCTTCCCGTTCCTTACCCTCAGACCTTTTCCGTCTCTAATTACCTGGAGGTGGAGCTACACAATTTGTTATCACCAGATTGTGCGCCAAAGAACTGGGTTAAATCCCAAACCTCTCCAAAGTAATATTACGATATTGTTGATGGTGGTTCGTCTTTTTGATTGGGACGTTAAGGTTGGTTGTCTCCTGCTGTCTTCCTGAAGAATAGGCATGAATGGGTTGGTACCTGGTTTCATCTTCTCGTTCTCTTCCTAATTCATTCTTCCTCGGCGTAAACGAAACAACAAACTTAAAACAATACAAATACAACGTTATCACTTACATACACTTTAGGTATTTCATGGGTTACTGGATATAATGGATACAACCATATCATGTCATTTCGTTACACTCGAATAAAAACTCAGTGATAATTTCCATTCAATTTTTGTCAACGGTATATGGCAGAAGTTGAGGAAAATACAGTAGACATCACAAGTGAGGAACAATGTCAATAATCTTTTCTTTCGAGTTCTTTTGTATCCCAAGCATTTAACGTCTATTAGATATTACTGTGTTTGACGCTATCTTCATTATTTACATCTGTACAATTACGATAAACTTAAAAGAGTTTACTGCAGTTTCAACTCCCGATACAACCGGTAATTGGCACTTTTTGACATTATAACAAGTTCTAGCTTTGAGGTATTATACGGAATAGCGTACCAAGCATGGTGGGTGAGCAGCAACGTTCTGGCCTCGCATTCGGGAGGACGTGGGTTCGAATCCCCGTCCGGGCATGCGGATTTGGGTTTGCGATGGAATACCCAAATCACTCCAGGCGAATGACGGGATGCTTTCTTTTAAAAGGCCATGGCCGAATTCCTTCCAGTTCCTTTCCCCACCCCCAATCTTTTCCAATAGTAACTTCGACGTCGACGAGGCGTTAAGCCATAAGAAAAAAAACGGAATAATGTTTTGTTGCTCAGAAGTCCAGTGGTCGTTAGATAAGTTCCATTGGAGGAGAACGTACGTGATACTACGTGTGAAACCTTGCATCAGTTTGAAAATGTACTTCTAGAAGATCCTTATTAAAAACCCAAAAGATTGTAATTCTCAGAATTAGTAATTGTTAACCAGTTTCTAAAAATCTCTTATTCTGAATTATTATGAAACGTAGTATCTGCGGAGAACTTTATGATTGAATTATTACTGCAGGTATATATATTTTTTTTTTTACTTATGGCTTTACGCATAGTCCACATCGTGGTCATTAGAGGCGGGATGGGACTAGGGACAAGGAACGGGTACGAATTCGGTCATGGCCTTTTGAAAGAAGCATCCCGGCATTCGCCTGGAGTGATTTGGGGATACCTTTGGAAAACCAAAATCTGGATGCCCGGACGGGGATTCGAAACACCGTCCTCCAGAAGGAGAGGCCAGAGCGCTAACCGCTCACCCACCACGCTCGGTACAGGTATAATAAATTCTGCCGATAGCTCCAAGCTGTCTCGTTAGAAACCGATATTTTTTCATTATCAAAGTTTTTATCAGTTTGCGACGCTGGCCACAATCGAAGATATGTGAGGTGTGGTCCAGGCTGTTGGTCCAGTTGTCTATCAACTGGAGGACCTCCAAATTGGCAGCTGGATCACAGCCGGCTTATCAGCCGATCAGCTGTCGTAACTGATTTGCGATAACGCTCTCATCACGACACACGCCGAAGCAGGTTAACTAGCTCTATCTAACGAGGGAGAATGTATCAGACTAGCTTTAATACTTCATATTATGATCAAGTACAGCAACATTCACCAAAATTACTGTAAAGACACAGTCATTACTTCTCGAATCAATTAATCACCCGTTACTACTACTTTTTTTATCTGCTTAACGTCTCTAACAGCGAGGTCTTAGAACGGGAAAGGATGGGGGGCAAGGAATGGGAAGGAATTCGGCCATGGCCTTTTTTGAAGGAAGCATCCGGCATTTGCCTGGAGTGATTTGGGAAACCATGCAAAACCCAAATCTGGATGCCCGGACGGTGATTCGAACCGCCGTCCTCCCGAATGCGAGGCCAGAACGCTAACCGTTACACCACCACGCTCGGTGTTACTGCTACTGTTCTTCCTTCTCTAAACTTATCGACGTCGTGGTTATTAGACGCAGGAAAAAACGGGGGGCATGATCGGGAAGGAAATCAGGCATGTCTTATGAAAGAAACCATCCCCATTCGCCTGAGGTGATTTGGAGAAACCATGAAAAAATGAAATGGACGCCGGGGAGTTCGAACCCGCGTCCCCCGAATGCGAGGCGAGAGCGTTACCACGACACTGGGTAACGCTATTTTTCTTTCAAGGGACTTCAACTCGTTTTGCTGGAAATTCTGTCTTGCTAACAGCTTTCGGCAATGTTTTCTTTTCTGAAGGCTATAATCCTCATATGATATGATCGTCGCAAGAAATGAAATAAAATTAGTAATTTATAAGAAAGCTGTTAGAAGATATATCAAAACTAATAAGAAATTGTATGCAACCGTTTCAGTGGAAATTCACATATTGGTGACGATATTAAAATGCACAGAATCAAAGATTCATATTGTGGAAGAAATTTTAAATCATTTAATTCTCATTTCCACGGAAGGAATTACACCACATATTTTTTATTTTTTTTATTTACATATTTAGTGCAAATATGAAAGAACTTACTATGTAATCCATGAAACTAAAGTTAAGTTATTTGTATTTAAATTTTATAATTCCTCATTGCACACACTATTGCAACGAAACTAAATTAATGACGTTGTAAAAATCTCAACCTTTTTTCACTCTGTCCGTTGCGTTTTAATTACACAAACTGAAAACTAGACAAATTAAATCCTAATTTTGTTATTTAAGTAATGATTATGGAAATTAATAACTGATATAATGTCCTTGTATTAGAATGAGAAAAGATCCAGGTCGTTGGATTTAGCTGACGATAGTGTTTAGTTGCATAAGTTAAAATGCATAGAAAAATTTGCATAAATAAATTCGGAAGCAAAGTATGAAAAAACTGATAAAAAGAACAGAAATAAAAACTTTAACAACAAATTATTAGGGAAAATTAGTATAAATAGGGACAGGCTTTAGTTATATACAAAGACATGAATAAGAATAATAAAAATTGAATCCAGATATCCACAAAAGTCTCATAGGATCTTAATTCTCTCTATTTTTGTTTGTTTAAGACTTTACGATATAGAGGTAGCTAGAGGTGATAAAGGACTGCGGTCAAGGTGTGGGAAGGAATTCAGCCATGGTATTTTGAAGGAACTATACCGTTTTTCGTCTTGAGCGATTTCGGCAATCATGAAAACCGAAATCTTGATGAGCGGACTGGGATTCGACCACGTCCTCCCGAATCCGATGCCAGAGCGTTACTGCTCACCCAGACGCTCGGAGGTTTTGTAGAAAAAATATAAAAGGTGTGACACTGAATGTCAGCCAGATCTTGCTGAAGATATATGGCCGAACATTGCTTTATAGAACAGATGCTTTGACACTGACACGTGTTGCTGTAAAAGAATGTTGGAACGATTAAATGGATATAAGAAAACTTATCAGCGAGATAAATGACGACCTCTCTACTCTGTAGATGCAGGAAATATTGTTTTGTTTAAAAAAGAAATAACCAGATGGTGGAAGCAATATGCCAGAATTAGCTTGATAGAGCGAATTTTTAAAAGAGAGGAATGGAAATACGATAGATGTACGGTACGAAGTTGTCAGATACAGGAACTGGGGTGAATATGTTAATTGGATTTATACATTTTTATGTGTAAAATAGTCCCTAAGTGATGTGGTAAAGGAGCTGGATTGGGAGTCACTAAAAGATAGCAGTCGGGTGAAGCTACTGGTGTATGTATGGCACGCATTTGCGATGAGATCGGGTGAAAATTGGGAGAAGAATTGGAAATAATGTATGGAAAGTAAAGGTGAACATGACTGTATTTAGCCTGGATTCCTAATATACTGGTGTGGAAAATTTTTCATTTTAGGTATGGGAGTTAGGAACTGGAAATAAATCATTACCAACGGACTCGCAGAATAATTTATTTTAAACAATGAAACTGGCGTAATTCAAAAATGGAGATGTAGGACCTTTATCACCGGTTCATGTAATCAATATTAAGTAATGATGGCTTTTTTAGTCCATGCCTTAATTAGTGTATCATTTCGTAGGGACCATATCGGAAGAACGTCACTGAAAATGCAGGTAAAAATTTAATATTGTCAGCCTGTTTCGTAACATACAGTTTCAGTTAAAATATGAGTAACCCAAGTTTAACATGCGACAAGTTTGCATCTAGAAGACAACCTTCTTTCTCGGAGTTAAGTTTCAATTTCAGACAATCAAGTAATATCAATGAATTACCTTTTATGGACAATAAATATAAGATCGCAGTTGTTAGGAGTTGAAAATTGAGGATTCAAACATTTTTTTGTCCTTTATCAATTAGAGATTGTACCATCGGAAGAGGTTATAAACTGCTACCAAGAATTTTTCGGAGCGCGGAATAAGAATTTATTAGTAGAATTTGAATAACCTATAGAAACTACGGGGTAAACATTGGCAATCACGGATTCAAACGGACGATGTGCAGTTTATCTATGGAGGCATCAATCACTTAAATGTGGCTTAGAGATTAGAGTTGTATAACTGTATAATTAAATTACAGTTTAATAATTAGATGTAGATTTTAAGGTTCTAAATAGACTCTCTGACATGTGGTAAAAATATTTTTTTACAACAGAATTGAAATATAAAACACATACTTTAACCAACCATTGCATTGTTACAGCATAATGTGAATAATTTTTTTATATACTTGAAAAGTTTTTTTTGTATGGAATAGAAAGAATTTTCAAACAAAATTATTTTAATTTTATTCTGAATCTAATTTTATCACCCGCTAAAATATAATTGTGTTAGGAGATTTTTGAAGAAATAAATTCTCAGACATCTTTTTTTTGCAAACGTTAAAAGACTTATATTCCATATAAAGATTATTGCTACTTCTAGTGACGCAACTCTGTATTTTACTATCGATTTCAAATGGAACAGGATTGGTGAATGTAAAGGGCATTTCGGTCAAGCTGAGTGAATGGTATATGGAGCGATGTCCAAACCCAGTTTGAATTAGAACTGGACGGTTTGGCTTTCGGCTGCGGACACAAACACGATGGGGTATTGTGCAGACGGCACGACACAATAGCGTGGGGCCGAGCATGGATACTTGAGGTCAGACGCTAGCCCATTGAGAAACTGCTCAACCGGTCACCAAAACCCGTTAACCGTACTCAACTCTAGATATGGATCACCCAGTGTTAGTTCGCGTATTTTGAATGATCAGATAGGAACAGCGAAAAGATATTTGCATTGCTCTTTACTCATGCATAACTGGATCTATGGCAACCAAAGAGATTGATGAAGCTGTTGCCTAAATTATAGAGGTATCCAAGTTCTCGTCTATCGAATCACTGAGTGATTGAAAATCCGACACTGTATAGGTAGATCGCAATTCTAACGATGTGAAGAGAATTAGTAAGTTCTCTTAGAAGCCACTAATATATGAAAACATTGACAAGTTGTTAGTACTGATATTTAGAAGGTACTGCTTCTGTAACTAAGATATGTATATTTTACACTAGTAAAAATTTTAGTTTCTTTACTCCCATTTAGGCGAAGTATTGCTGAAAAAGTTTGGAGTATATTACAATAAAAGGAATGTTTTTTATATAATAAAAATTCCACCAGTTATTGGTAATGTGAAATGCTAAAAAATTCTTACTTCAATGCAACGTCATGCAAAAAAATAATAATAATTAAAAAACTATTATAGTTCACATCCATTTTTTAGCAATCGTGTTATTGTAAGTATGCTGAAATATAAAAGTAAACTTTAACGCTGGCTGTAGAATATGGTTAGAGTTTTAACCAAGTGTTGTAGTAATAGGAAAGCAAATTTGTGCCACGCATGACGTATTAGAAAATTAGAAACATGATAATATTAATTACAAATAAATTTTCTTCTTGTAAATATATTTTTTTGAAATTATAGAACCAAATGTTGTGTTTTTTAACTGTTGCCACAAGTCAATCAAAAATATGGCAGTTGTTAATGATTTAAAGTAAAGTTTCGATGAGGTTAGGAAGAAATGAAACAGTTGAATTGTATCTAAAGTGGGTGCTAGACAGAAAACATATTAGGGAAATTTGTTAAACTAAGCTTGCTAGCAAAGGAGTTCAAAAAATGATATTTCTATAATATTTCCATATTAACAATTTTTATAAAATAATAATCAATAGTATATATGGCCTACATCTTATTGCCACAGGCAAACAATGGCCAAATTTTTTAAAGTAATTATTACTGTGGAAGTTTAATATTCCGATTTGGCACCAAATAAAACGTTCTTCCGAAAACGATGCTCGTTATCTTAGACAATGCTACAAGAGCTTATCACAGGAACAAAATTTCAACAGAAATCATAGATCTTACAAAGCTTTTATTTTTAGAACCATAGGAAGTTAGGAAGTGTGGGCGTACTTCCCTCTTTTAATATCATTAGAAACATACAGAATAACTTAAACCCATTAATCTCGAGGATTTTTCTGGTGTATTTTACGGTGTTTTTATGCTCTCCATTAACAATTAATCCATTTTACGATTTGCGTAAAATGAATTTTAGTGAAGACAATCTGATTTTAGTACGTTACTAACTTTAATCTGTCCGTTTTCAGAGAAAAGAACGCAAAATTGGTGTGGTGCACTTGCATTTATTACAATCTGTAAGCCTCTTTCACAAAAAGTATCTGAGGTAAAATTTAAAACAAATTGTTTCTGAAAACGTCATTCGTCTGAATGAGGGATGGTTTAGATTTTCTTTCTTTCTACGCAAACATAGTACAGAATATGAGAACCGGTAGTAGCCTAGGCGGCTTATCGGATGAAATGTTGCGTATCTAAAGGGAAGTAATTGCCGTGAAATGTTGCCGGTACTTACAGCGGCACGATTTCTGAAAATTACTGAAAACTTCTCCTTCCGCCATACCGCCACCAACCACCGCAATTTCACGGCAGCGCAAGAAAATAAAATTAATAAGGACACCACGGTGACGAACGGGGAAAACGGCGTACAGGATTATAGTTTATTACGCTCCGTCTTCGTCCTGGATATGATTTATGGACTTTGTACCGAGAAAAGCGCTCGCCCCGTGTGTAAAAACACCGCGAATGCCTTAACAGAATTATTTACGGACAGATTTTTCGCAATTAAACTCGCCACACTGGTCCAGTCGGGGCAATAAGAAATGCTGACCGCATTAAATCCTGCCCAGGCACGATCGGACGTTAAGCAGAATACAGCGAAGGGAAGTATTTATTTGTAGAAAATGCCGGTTTAAAGTGTCGAAGTTTGGGAAGTGAATTTTCCTCCCGCGTTCTCGGTTTAAGCATCCCTAATCACCACAGTACAAAGTAGCGGACAGGTAGGGAGAAAATAATAATAAAAATGGTGGGTATAATTAGCTGGATCTGCTACTTGTTGGAAACGCGAGAACCGATAATTAAAGCTAATGGAGGCGGTGCGGGGTATTACAAGGCGCAGAAGTTGGTATTACCAGCCCGATCCGACTATCAGCCCTAGTCTGTGTTTATTTTCTCGCGGACTTGGGTCATTAATATAAAATCCACCTGCACCCGATATACCTTAGAATCTCCGCTGTTGACCTGTTCGATATTAGACATAAATAAGCTGTTCAATGACTTGAACAGAGATGATATTGCTTTACATAAAGGAAGAGAATGTTTTCTACCCAATAAATGCAAACTGTGAACCATATTTGGAATGCAACAGCAAAATAATAAATTTCTACATAACTACATTTTTCTCTGGAAGACCGACGTCTTTACTTCTCCGTAATTCAATCCATAACCAAAGTTCAATAAAGCGGTCGGTTCTGTGAATAAGAAGCTGAGATTTTTCACCTTTTCCGTTACACTGTTTTATTAGCTGTTTTACGGTATCGTTTCTTACAACGAGTACTGTTTCTGGCGAAGAATATTAAAATCGTTAGATCAGAAGACCTTAGTTTTTATCTTCCAAAGCTTCATTCCCCTGCTGGCAAAAAATCGTAACTGTTGTACCATATAAAACTATCAACTGTTATATGTAGTTATACAGATTTTATAATTAACTCCGTAAGGAATTTTCACTGACTTCAAATTAATTCTGAACTGCGCAAGAAATTTCGATGATTAAGATTTATTGAACTGTTAATTTATTGTTCTGTCAGAAATAAAGAATATTCCATTATCCAGAAGATGGCGATATACAGTAAATAAAAAGCTTAATGTCTAACAATTTTAAGCTCAACTTTTCTTATAGATTCCGTCCAATATGAAATTAGTGACTTTTACTTACTACTTTCACATTTTATGAGAGAAAAAATCATTGAACATTCTGAACGGAGTTGAAAACAATTTTTTTATTTAAGAGAAAAGTTACAAAATTAAAGAAAATTGCGTCACTAATACGACTATGTTGAAACGGTTCACATTCCGAGGAAACACTTGCTGTTAAGTTCAAAATTCTAAAAATTAGAAATGGTGAGAGACTACTGATATATCTTTCGAGTCATATTTGTACAAAAAAATCATATTCGACCTCTCCTACTAAAGCATATAACAGATTTTTCGAAGAAATAAATATTTACGATTGGAATTAACTAGTGATTAAATTGTGTTAATTCATTACCGAAAATATTGCTTGCATCGTAAGCAGAAGTATGAAAAAATTCTAATTTTGAAATAAAAATTTTAGTTAAAAATTTGGCGGCTTGCAATGTAGGTAACAAGTTTTAGTATTTGAGACAAATAAACACTGTTGAGTTGTTGGTGCGATATATCCGCAAGTGGTACAGAAAAAGTCGTCAAACGAAATTGGAGGATAAAATTCGAAAGGCCTTATACGAGGCAAAAATTACCATTAAAGTGTTGATCTGAGAAAATTCTGGGCTTATAATTTCGCTATCAGAAACCCTCAATATTGTTAAATTGAGTTTCATTTGCCGTTATGTACAAATTAAAATGCTTTAGTAATTTAAGTTGTTATTCTGCATTCCAACAAAAATATTGTATTAATATTAGGAGTGCATTTATACTTAAAGGTTAATTTTATGTTCAAACAATTTTATTTTAGACAGGTATTTTAGAATAAGGCGTAGTTAATAAGGCGTAGTTAATACATTTCGTACTTAAATTTCTATTAACTTTGAGCGAAATACTACTGAAATATTTATAACGGTTGAAGTAGCGGCTACAGAATTTGGTAGCTCCAATTTGCACTTATAAATACGACATAAAACGCATATTCCACATCCACTCAGCTGTATAAATTACGATATTTATAAAAGGTAAAATTATAGACAAATTATATGACGTACTTATACATTTTACTTCCAGCAAATGTTAAATTCACTAAAGCAACTAAATATGTCTGATACTACAGTACTATTAGAAAGATTTGACAGAAATGTATCATGATATATTATGGTGCAACGAATTCTTAGTATCGCTTCAAATTTTTTGTGACAAAGAAAATTTAATTAACAGCACAGAAGAATTCTTGCTATTAAGAAGTTTCATTTAGTTATATGCAATGTTAGTCAGAACGGAAATATTTACCAACTTGTAATATACAAATGTAAAGCCATAATTAATTCAATAAAAAATAAACTACAAACAAAAGATTTGATTTCGTTAAAATTTTTGGAAATGGATCAAATGATTACCAATGATTAACTTCCAAAGTAACATTAAATGAAAACCAGCATAAAACATCAAACGTGAGTTGTCGTTAATTTTGCTTGAAAATATACTAATGGTAAAATTATTTAATTTAGCATTACGAAATGTTGCGATTGTAACTATCTTACATCATGTTTTGATTAACCCAATTCAAAGTCCATATCACTGAAAATCAGTTTAATGTTTACCTTCGGTTATAGAAATATAATAATGCATTGACGTAAATTATGTCTGCATCAATTTTCTGAACATAATATTGCTAACCATATTAAAGAAATACCTGGCGATATTCGTCGCAAGTACAGATAGTCAGATATTTTCTTCGCGTAATATACCGTCCAGAAAAACGGTAGCAATTATTTATCTACCACTGTGTCACACTTGTACGTAAGATAGTTTTTTGAACTTGACAATCTTTGCACACAAAAGCTATTTCCCAACCAACTGATTCTGTACCACAGTATCGCGAAAAAACAGTTTCTTACGCTACTCTCAAATTTTTCGGAAAATATTACTTGTGGCATTCCTGTCACAATTTTGTGTAATGTTGCATTTGCAGTACTAAATTTTCTGAGGACAACGTTGTCCCAGAGAGAAATATAAAATTTCCGTTCAGTATTTTTTTTTTTTTTTTTTCGTAACTCAGATTTTTTTTATCTATTTCCAACTATCGCTTGTATTTTCCGGTTGTTTACACCTACGAGATTTTAAGAAAAAAAACTGTATATACTTATTTGCTTGTACAGTACTTCAAATTTTCGCTTCTGATCTTTATTAAAAAAAATCGTAATTTATAAAATGTGACACTTGCGTAAAAAAATGTATTTACGAAACACTGGTTTGCGCTGAATTTTTTCCAGTGTTAATGCCAGTGTGTTTTCAACAGAAACTTGGTGCGAATTCACTGTGTTCATCTGCCCTCACAACTTGTACGATCCGATTTCTGAGACTGGGAGGACTCTTATCAGTTCGGAAGGACTTTTATATGAGTTCCTTAAGTGGCGTCTAAACTTAGGCGTCGCGGCGACCCGCTGTGCGGGTGGCCTACACGGAGGGTGCCGGCGACGGCTAGCGACGTCGCACGTCGTTACGAAAGCGATATCGGTTTTTATTTTACGAGGAAAAAATTAAAATTTCGATGCATCTACAACCGAAAGTAATTTTACCACTACAAATACATTTTACCACAGTACGTTTAAGTAAAATCAAATTTACAACACAGTTCACGGTTGTTGATATTAGATAATAAATATACAGTTTCGGAGATCATCATGCTAAGAACGATTTATTCAAAACGGTTGCAGGGAAAAGTATTTTTTGGAACTACATATTTCTGGAGTAAAAAATACTAGTTACATAGTCACGAACGAAACTTCGTACCACTGCAGATGCATTACAAACAGACTGCTGAAATTTGAAATAAGTTTACCGTGCTTAACATTCGTTCAATACAATTATATGACATGGATCATTAGATGAATGGGCATGGGATGGTTCCGTATGCTTTATTCCGCCAGGCATAAATGGAGACAAATTATTAGCAGCTCCGTCGCTAATTAGCGTAACGGGGTAACTAATGAATATCATCACTCAAACAAAGCAGAGGTTGGTACAATAGCGATGAACACTGCACAATGTTCTGTTAGCACCATAATAAATCCCTTTACGCCCAAACTGCTTCGTATATTAACAGAAAGAAGCAGTAGATGATTTTTGAAACTGCTGTTTGCCATAAACTATTTCTTGATTAAAACTACATGTCACCATCTAGTATGAACCATAAAATGTAAGAAACATTTTTTTTTTTCAAATACAGCAAGTAATAATATCGGAGAAAGAAATACGTAATTTCTAATGCGATTCTGATTTTTGACAGTTTGTCTAATAGAAGAATTTTTCAGTTTTCACTGGAGAAAAGTTCACAGATATACATTTACGGCACTGTAGAAGCAAATAATTCTGCACTGAAGAAAATTTTACGCTAAATAATTAGCTGCCAAATGCAAGAACGCTATATCATATAATTCTAATGTCTATTTAACTATGACAAAAATGTATTTATTTTACTTTTAGATACTAAAAATCATTAGTAACTGGTTGTAGAAATTGTTAGGACGCACACAGCGAACCATCTTACATAAGAACATTGAAAAGTAGTCTTTTTAAACAGTAAAAATGCTTTTAGAAACAAAGCACTTTTTTGTAGTACGGGAAGAATACTTTAGTTTAGATTGACAGTTTGAAAAGGTTGTACGATTTAGGAACATCACAATTTTACAAATGAAATACCTCTGACAGACAGTTTTACACTTAAATCACCATATCTGCACATATGATCCACTTATTTTCGCAAGGTAATGTAAAAAAAAAAAGATGTAAATTTTACACTGTGCAATATTTTTGGTATCTGACAGACGAAAGATGACTAGCCCCAGAACAATTTCGTATGTACTGTCACACAGGGTTTCGCACAAGTATGCTAAGCATCTCCACCAGACAAAACACTTTGCACTGTCCAGGATTTCCGAAAGTGTATGAATTGAATGAGAAATTGGCTCTTTCATCACGAAATTAAATAATTTCCGATTTTCTCGCTGAAGAAGTGATTCAGACCTAAACGTCTTTCAGCAAAGTATTCACATCAGCCAGGCACTGTAGCACCTCCTCAGCGAACCGAGTCTTCATTACAACTGCGCGAAAGAAAGCACTCGGTTTTACGCCAAAGTGGGAGGCGGGGGCGGGGTGGGTTGTTAAAGGAAACGAGAAGAAAAAAAAAGGGGGAGGATTACACACACACAAAAACAGGAAAGGAGTACTGCGGGACGGGGAAATCGAAGAAGAAGACGAACATTTTCGCACGAATAACGTCTTAGAGCCGGGCAGTCAACTTGCGCCCGCCAAGGTGTCTGATGAGGGACTGCACGCTCAACCCGTTCTTTTCTAAGTACTGCGCGAAGCGTCGCACCAACCCCTATCGCTTCTCTTCCCTCTTTTTTTTCCCCCCAACCCTCTTTTCCTCGAAACCTTCCATCCTCCCCCTCCCCCACCCCAAGGCACCACCCCCGCATTGCGAGACTGCGAGATAATTATCATAACTTTTTCCACCCCCTCCGCCCGCCCCCTGCACTCGACGTCTTTATCTCTGGAAGCGCCTATTCTCTTGCAGTTTTCCTGCGTCTCTTCCACCCGTTTTTAAACACCAGCGCGGTGCGATGTCTTTCCTTACCACCACTTGCTCCTCCGTGGCACCTTCGGTTCTTTCTCGCGCCTTTCTTTTCCGTCTTCTTCGAATTTTCTTCCCCTGCACCCCCAAGGCTCTCCGCCCTCTGTCTTACGCTCACACAGACGCAGATACACAACCGACTCACTGACTCATTAATTAAAAACGGCTCATCACGTGACTGCGCCACGTCACCATCACTGCCACCCCTTATTATTTTTTTTACACCCCACCCCCGCGACAATTCTCCCGCCCTCTCACTTTCTTTCGCGTTGCTCCTATTTTGCTCTAGTCTTTCATCTCGAATTGTCTTCATCACGCGACACCGTTAATAAAACATAAACCTTGCCGCGTGCTCCGATGGTTTCACCACGTTGCGTGCCTTCCATATCGCATCTGTCACTCTAAATTATGGACACTTCTGTACCTATCACCTTGAGAACTAAGATACGCCTAAAATGTAATACCTACTGCAAAAACGATCCAGTTGTTTTAAAACTATAACAGCTCTGATCAACGCTTATAGGAGTAGTTAAATTTTTTTTGGGACAGAATTAGTAATTTATATGAACAGGAAACACTGTAAAATTGTCAGGAACAATAAGAAAATACTTGCTGAGGTTGGGGATGAGTATAAGGTGACAAGCTAAGTAACAGACGCCGTGTACGTTATGAAGGGCGATAGGAATGTACTTATATCATAAGATAAATAAACACTGTTGGAAACCTACCTTGCGCAATGCGCACGGCGGGCATTTTAATCCTCATGGTCAGGTCCGCGGCGTTCTGCGTCCTTTGGCGTGCCAGGAAGTCGAGGGAGGATTATTGTCCTTACCCTCCCCCGAAAAAAATTGTTTAAAACAAAAAATCACACAACACCGGAAGAAAAAACAAAAAATCCACTTGTCGAGTGTACTTCGCTGTCACCCCGATAATAGGGGTGTCGCAGATGAGTTCTGGTCAGTCATATTATTTAAAAAAATTTTTTTAGATGGGCAGTAATAAGAGTTACTGTTTACAGGTTCGCTGAATAACCACCACCCCGGAGGGGTGGCGGCTGCGTTTCGCGTGGGGGTGCGACAAAACACCGGAAAAAATTGTTTTGGCGTCCTTGCGGGGCCACAATCGTACGGAAAAATGTTTTCGCCAGAGTCGATCGGTCGAGGGTAAACAACAAAAGTGGTTGGTATCACTGGTCAGCACTGTAGTGGTGACTGCCCGTCGACCTTGCGCGCGCGACGCTTCGGCTGAGGTGTCCAGCGTCCGACTGGCCCGCAGGTCCACACACACAGGACACGCCGCCGGCTGGCTCACACTCACACACACAAACACACAGGCGCGCGCGCGCGCACGCAACAGACGCACACACGGTCAGCCCCCGACTGGGCGCCTTCGGCTGCGCTCGGGCCCGCTTCGGCCGCGTCCGGCTTGGACACTGCGCCTGGCCGGCGCGCGCGGCCTACCCCTCGCCCCGCGGGGAGGGGGGCCGCGGCGCGGCGGGGTGGGGCGGCCGGCCGCGGCGTCGGAGGGAGGGCGCGGCGGCGGAGGGGGGACTAGTGCGGCGCCTGGCCGCGGGGCAGCGCTCCGGGCGGTCAAGTCGGCCGCCGCACAGTAGCCGCCCGGCCGCCGCGCGCTGCGGGTGTGCCGCCTCGCAGGGGCAGGCGGCGGAACCGTTAGACGCTACCTGTCGTACAATGCTCTGCACCAGCGTTTATCGAACCAATACCCAATAAGCTGTCAAAAATAATCCTGCGGACCACAAATTTACAAGGAACTAATTTTTTAGCTATATGCATGTTATCTATCAACCTCGCCAATTGCTATCGCCACGTACTACGAGCCTATAAAACCTAAACCTACAATAACCTTCGTAGGTCATTACAGTAGAACTCCAATTATCCGGATCAATTGGGACCGGACCCCATTCGGATAATCGAAAATTCGGATAATTAGATATTTCTGGAAAGGGGTCTATTTGAATTAATTACTGTATGTATGTTGAAAATGGGAGAAAAAAACTATATTTAAAATAAAAGAGCTTTTAATTTATTGAATGAAAAGGCAACACTTTTACATGTTAAGCGTAGTTACAAGTGCTGTACATTAGTACAGTATGTACCATACTGTAAATAAAGCCATTGCTTGCTGAACATCTCTGTCAAAGTAAGCTGTTTGACTGTATTCATCTGTTTTCTAGCAGCAAAGTCTCTCATCCGCTTGACAGTGAGAAGTTTCATGTGGTATGTAGGCAGAATCACTATTTCTTAAAACGCAGTACGTTTCCGTTTCAATTAAGAAAGCGATTCGGATAATCAGTGATTCGGATAAACGGATTTCGGATAATTGGAGTTCTACTGAACCTTAATCTTCAAACAAACGCCGCTCTTTTTGATGCCATCTGGAAACATATTTTATGAATGGACTTGTATAGTAACAATACAGTAATATTCCTGAAATACTAGATTTTTTCTGTCGTTGAAATATTCATGAATTTCAGCTTTATACATAAGTGTGCTCTATCCATTTTATGCGATTTTTTTTATTATTTTTTTTTGCAAATTTAGTTTCTTATATAGTTTGAATTCAATTAGAATTAAATTTTTAATATTTTTCCCACGGACAATCCGTCCCATTTTCGACGACCACAGGAGAAACACTAATCTGCACGTTGACTCATTGCTTTTAAAAACCTGTGTAAATACCAAAAGCACTAAAAAAAACAAATAACTGATTTCAGTGGTATAACAAACACTATAAAATTTGATCCCGAAATTTCTGCATTTAATATATTTTGAACGACCGTCGAAATGATAACAGTTTTGTTATGGAGTACCCTGAATAGTCAGAGTCACTAAGAATGTTGCTGCTGGGACATGTAGGTAGGTATTGGTTGTGTGGGGTTGACACGAGGAAGTCGAAATTAATGAGAGAGTAAAAAAAAAAAGTATTGGTGTCAGGTTGGCGACCGAAAATTATTATATATTTGCGAGAAGTTTGTAAGGAAAGTATAATTTCAAAAACGAATAACGATTAATTGTTACCATTTTATTACATACTAGTATTATCAACAAAATCAACATACTTCTTGATGTATTTCGTGATACGAGGATACTTTTTTTGATTAGATTGTCGCAGTGTTTAGGTAGGAATTGATTAAGTAAGAGTGACAGACACTATAAGCAAATTGAACTATTATTAGTACTTATAATTTTTTAATTAATATCTGTACCCTGCGTGAACATGGAACTGTGTTTAAAAATCAGTGAAACTTTAAATAGTAATAATAGGTTTAATAAAATGTAAACTTCATTTGCAAAGGATTTGGGTGTTATATCGATGTTAAAAACGTATCTAGATTTAATAACTGGAAGATGTGGAACATTTTCCTCAGTTTCAAATAATAATCTTAAATGTATATTTACTGCCAATGGAACTCAATTTATTATTTTATTTATCGAACGTGTTTCACTTATTTCACAAGTTCGGCGTCAAATCAAAAAAACTATTGTTCCCTAAACTGAAGGTTTTCATATTTAAAAGTACAGTAATCCTTAAGGATTGACAGTGAGAATAATGTATTAGACAAACTAAGGCCGATAAGCAGAATTGATTTATCCGATATGGGGCTATGATGATATTAAAACTGGTCTGAAACTTTGTAACGATCCAACACACGTATGCAACGATTTTATGTCACACGAAACACGCATATGCATGCGGTAATGCGTATCTACAATGATTTATCTCAAATTTGCTGAACTCAATTAGCAAAGAAACGAATTACAACGTCTCTTTCATAAACAATTATTAGCATGAAAGAAAAACCAGTAAAATAATTTCTTTAAATATATCATCCCGTTTCATAACCATTTTGGCAATGAATGAATATTGTATTACCGTTTTGGCCGATCTTGTATTTTGGGTCGCTATTCCAGTGATCTACACAATCTGTAGCTTCATGTAGCTTCAGATGAAAGGAACCAGTTCTGTGTATGTCCAACGTGAAAAAGTATTTTCAAACATTCAACCATAAATTTCAGTATCTGACTACCTCCACGAGATGTGTGTTGCTTGCTATGTTTTCATTATTAGTGATTCTTTAATACGTCAGCAAGCAATTCAAAGTCCAGTATCTGAACTGTTATAAGTCTGTAAACTGGCTGCGTCTGTCTTCCTACTTTGTCCAGTCATCACGCAAAAACTACATTTAATTTTTCGATCGGGTTTTCACAGTTTAAAAACTTATGGTACAATGAAAATCTGTGGTATATTGTATGAGTCTGTTAGTGGGGATTGGCCTATCTCTAACGGTGCTACTAAAAAGAAACCAGTTACTAACTCAAATCAACAACCATTTTCTGTTCAGTCTCTGCACCAGTATTTGTATGGAGGCTTTCACACGAGGTGAACGGTTAGTAACCAGTCCGTAACGCGTCCGTGATTGGTTCCAAGTGACGCTGTGTGCCAATTGTCGCACTGCTAGCTACCAATTAGTTTCTCAACAAAAATGGCGGATCAGACAATGTATTTAAAGCTTGTTGCTGAAATCGCGAAACGTCCGTGTTTATATAGCTACAAGTTAAGTGAATATTCGCGGAAAGATACCACAGAAAAAGAATGGAATGTTATCGGACAGAAAGCTAATTTATCAGGTATGTAAACGTATTTTTAATAAAGAGTAATGAACGATATTTTATATAAACACTTCAGATTTATTTTTCTTAAATTAAATTACATAACATAATTCCATTCCCAAGGAAGTGTACTTTATGGAGTAATAAAGTAATTGGCTAAATAATTTCTGTTGTCATATGCTGATGAACGAAAAATTATTTTAAGTCGAGGTAGCGGTATTATATGTTGTCTTGAAGTACATTATTTTCAAATTTACTCGGATTGTATGAGACTCTTTCCCCACTCCTGACATAATTGTGCAGTATGCTAGCTGACTTTACTATATTAATCACTTTCTGTGGACCGAGAGTGGTGGTGTAACGGATAGCGTTCTGGCCTCGCATTCGGGAGGACGGTGGTTCGAATCCCCGTCCGGGCATCCAGATTTGGGTTTTCCATGGTTTCCCAAATCATTCCAGGCAAATGCCGGGATGCTTACTTAAAATAGGCCATGGCCGAATTCATTCCCATTCCTTGCCCACCATCCTTTCCAGTCTCTAAAGACCTAGCTGTTGAGAGACGAAAAGAAGTTAAAAAAAAAAAACTTTCTGTGGGTCATTATGTCGTATGGGACTGTTAAGCGAAATTTTTCCATAATGACAAATATACATTCTATAGATTTTC